>CM031238.1:854546383-855174126 GCA_018340775.1 Taxus wallichiana var. yunnanensis | reverse complement strand
AAAATGTATTAACAAAAGAAAAGTCCATAGACAATGGAGCGATACTAGAAAAGATTTTGAAGACTTACAGAAGTTTTATTATCTAGAAAAAATGGATTGAGTATGTATTCAGTAAAGCTAATGATAAAATACATGGAGCATGGGATGTTTGATCAACGAAGATTGGGTAGAAAATATTTTCTTTGATGAAAGGGGTTGATAAAATAGACCGATGATTAAAGACAAACAAGTTTCGCAAAAGAGAGAGATAAATTATATGGAATCTAGAAACCTCTAAGATTCTAGAAACAAGTGACTAGGATGTATTTAGGAAGTGCTAAGATGAAGGAAGTTATGCCCGAGGGCCAGGTCGGTAACAATCTCTCGTGAAAATAACCAATATCTCTATTAGTGGTCTAAAATGATTGAATGAGAGGCAATGTTTATGAAGCTTATGTAAGATGATAGTAATAAAAAGTTATGGATTTTAAATGATAGAAAATAAGATAACAAGGTGAAAGAAATGTAGGTACTTAACCTCGATAATGGGTCGGAGATAATATAGCTCCAAGGAGGTCGACTAGGGATCTAATAGAGTTCCCCTAGGGTCCCGATAGAATTTGGCAAAGATCGTGGTTAATAGCCTTCAACGTGGTGATGTCATTTACAAGAGCATTAATTGGGTCTCTCACGCACATATTATAACTAATCTAAGATAAGGAACCAGAGGTTGGCTAAATAGAATTAATCAGCATTCCACCCAGCGATTTGCTTGCACGATCATAGTATCCAATGTAGATTTTATAGTAGAGTTAAAACCAACAAAAGAAGAATAGAAAATGGTTAAAACCACTTTCCATTTGAGATGTTAGGGTTGTTGAAAACCTGGAGGTGGAGATTAGGAATCAGGTTAGGAGAGGTTACTGAGTTAGGGTAAGTATGGTAAAATAAGCTTGGAGTTGTTTTTGGGTGAGAGGTAAATAGGTTTTACGTAGGTAAAATATGATTTACGAGAGTAAATAAGATTTACTGATGGTAAATTATATGATACTTAGGATAGAGATGATAACGATAGGTAATGATAATTTAATTGATGTCAGGTCACTCTAGGGGTGAAAAGGGGTGTCTACAAAATACATGGATAGTTTTTACTTCAACACTTAAAATTTGAAATTAAGAACCATTTCCACGATATGATTGAGTACTGGCAAATATTGATTGCCTATTATATTTTCTAGTGGGAATGCTTGGGTGAGTGAGTCGAGGAAGCATCATAGGACGAAGTTCTCCTTAGGTGCAATAAGAGCAATGCGACTTAATGGTATGAACATTCAAACCTGGAATAATATAATGTTTGATTGATTTTTCGATAAGCCATGGTGTCTCTTTGTGGAGAGGATAAAGTCGGATGATGAAGCGGTAAGATGAAGTAGCTTAATGGTAGGAAAGGGAAAACACATGATGGACTTAAACATATGCAAGCTTCCTATTCGCATCGATAGTGATTTAAGACTCTACAAATCCTTTTCGAGGGTGGGGGGAATATCGACATTAGAGTTCAATGCCCTGAGTCTTGCCTCGCCCTGTGTACGGGTCATCGTGGTCCTTTCGTATCCTATTGAAGAGATCAAATTTGGAATCAAGTAAGGCATTTTAATTGTGTTACCTCTCTCTTATGCATGTGTATTATGTGAATGGTTGTGCTTTTCCGATGGGAATGTTAACGAGCTTACTTTTCCGCTTCCATCTTGAATAAGCCTATATCGACATGGGATTTTTGCACAAAAACACTTGTAGCATATGATGTTGTGCATCTTAGTTCAAATTCGGAGCTTAATTTAGGCTCAGCTTTCTTTTATTTTAATAGCATGCCATAGAATAACTTCTTGAATTCTGCCGTTATCATGTCTCTCCATCGAACACCAACGTGGTTGATGAAATGTTTTCTCTCCCAATCGATGTCACAATATATTGCTACAGAGTAATTTTCTTGATTGATTGTGTCTTTGAGTTAATGTCCCTTATGTTGCCATTATCTGGGGTGTATTTTGTTTATAATATTTTAAGTTCTCAAATTTACACTCCAAATTTGATGATTAATAGTAGTCGATGTGTATGTACAAAATGTATACGATGAATTGATTTGTAAAAAGTAGTAGGTATGACACTTCCTAATCAAGGCAGTAGGAAATATAATTCAATTTTTTTTTAACGAAGTCTCATGTGAGTGATACCTTCTTTACTCCTTCATTGGTGCTCATGGTGTTGAGTTCTCACTCTGGAGTGCCAAAACTCCTTCACTTAGTTTTATTTTCATGGCCCATCAAGCAGGTGTCCATAACGCAGAAATCCCCACAGTAACCTCTTCTTTGTAAGTTTTAAATTCTCCCCTAAGACAATACTTATACACTAACTTGACCTATTGTAAGATCTCACTTTGATGAGAATTTCATCTCCACTTTCCCTACTACCTGTCGATCCCAAAAAGCTTTACGGGAAACAATATCTCCCCCGTCCACCTTGATTCCTCTTGATAAATTACGTTATCAAAACATACATAACTTCAAACTCGTAAGTGATTATAATGGCTTTATGTTAGTGTTTTTTGTCTTGTCCGACTATTTCTTCCATGATGAAAATGACAAAACAAAACATTTGGTAGAATATAGTGTTTACATCCCATTCACCTTCTTTTATGATATATGAAAACTATTGGCATTGGAGATAAATAATGCTAAGGGTCTTGTGTTTATAAACGTCCGAAGAATTTGAAGCAACCACCACCTATGTATATCATTTGTTTATTTGATCAAAAGGTGTTATAAGGGGGTTCGCATCCTACCTAACAAAAATTAGGTTGAATGACCTCTTGGATCTGCGCACCCTTACTCGGATTCTCATGAAACCTTTATGTATCCAGTCATTGCTTCCTCCTTTTACTCCGCAATTCATCTAGAACTTTCTCGTTTTCATGTGTTTTGACTATTACTTCTTTCTCCTTGTTTGATCTTCCCTCCTCGTAATAATGTTTCATTACGCTCTTATATATGTCTTCACTCGTTATTAAAGACTACATTTTAATAAAGAAGTACTTCACTTCAAATCCTCCTTAGATAAAAACAATGAATTCATTTGTTCTTATTGACATTTCCATTGCACCCTTTCGTGGTGATTTGCTAGTGTATGTGATTCTAGTTGTTATCAACACTATAAACAATCAATGTTTAAAAAAATGGATAATTTTTATTTGAAAGTCTAATATAATAGATAATAATATTTAAAATTTTAAATCCATGCAAAGAGTCTATCAAACTTTTTAAATCTTATAAAAATCATTCGTAATCCATCCGTATAGAAAGGGTGTAGGTCCAAACTAAAAGATGTGGAAAAGACATTAAATCCCTAAATAATTATTTGGGCAACATAAGAGTAACGAAACCTAACCCTAAATTTTATAAGAAAAATGAAATGGGTTCTTAAAACACGAGTGAATGGATAATACATTTGTCCGACTTGAAGCATTTTTAGTTAAAATGCTGTGGAATGCTACAACGAAGCAGGAGCCTACATGTTTTACTATGTTTTTAATTTCATGTTATTATTTGACCAGGTAGGAAGCTGCATTATTTTTCCATGTTTTTTCTTCATATTTATTTTAATGTTAAACCACCGATTTTAATTGTATTGGTTTGCTTCAAAAATTCAGGTTCAATGGAATGGCCGGGATTGGAAAGAGTAGCACGAAGGTACACACTAATGAATTTAACTTTGAAACCCTTTTCAACTTTTTTTTGTTTAAGCTCTGGATTATCTTTGTTTTGTATACATTCTAATGAATATTAACATTAAGTAGATAGATAATTAATTAAAATTTTTGCCCTTAATTAATTAAAAATTTATGTATTTAATTAATTAAATGTCTGCAAATATGTTTTTCGTAACACTATTAATCATGCCCTCATGACAATACACTCGATTTATACAAGCAAGAGAATCAATTGTAAAAATTCATAAATTTAATAGAATGAATCATTAAAAAATGATAATCATAAATTATTTAACTTAGATTCTATTGTCAGGTGATGCTACATTACTTTGTTTCGGCCTTTTGCCCCCAAATTGAATTAGCTATTAAAGTTACATACATTCTATTTTCCCATGTATTCAATTAATTTATTTTTATTTATAAGCAAGGTTTTTAAGCAATTTATATTTGGGTTTGCAGGAATTTGGATGTCAATTAAAATATTTCTTACAACAATTTTTTTATTTAATGAGACACATTTCCAAAATCACACAGGAGGAAACTCTTGTTTTATTTAATGAGACACATTTCCAAAATCACAAGGAGAGAAACTCTTGTATGAGTACATGTTAGATAATGAAGTGACTCTCCACCCCCAAAATACGATGTAGAATCCAAATTATTATAACATGCGAGAATTTGTAAATGGGAAAGATCAAAATTAGTTTCCACAGAGTCCTTGAAATATGCAAATGGAGAAATGTGCAAATATGGTAGATCAAAATTATTAAGCATGTTGAAAAAATTGCAAATGGCAAGATTAAAATTAGTCACATCGTGCTTATAAGGGGGAGTAGTTTTTTGAATCATTAACTATAGATATTGAGATTGTTCTGAAATACGTAAATGAATATAATAAATAAAGAGTTCAATTATTAATCATTATGATATATCTAATTAATCCTACAACTTAAAATTAAATTGGATATAGTAATAGTTTCCATATGCCAAGGGAGATTTTATTTCTCTAATTGTTGAGTTTTAGAAGAATCTTTAATCAATGATTTTTTTTCACCGTAGTTCCTCTATATTTTTAATTTTTACTTTCAGTTTTACATTTCATTGTATTATACATAAAACAAATGATAGGAAAAGGAGATTTCTAATGAGTATCAAGAGAATGCTAATCAACTAAAAGTTGGAGATATTGATTAATGTTTATTTTGGTTTTGCATGACATCACAATAATTTTCCTTTGGTTTTGCATTCAAGGACACATTTATTTCATGAAAGGATGTATAAATGTTGAAATTATTTATAGTAGTTTTTAATAGTGGAGCAAGAATACACATTTTCACTAATTGCCTTTCAATGCAAATTTAAATTACATATGTTGACCATGAAATTAGAAATCCACATATGTTGTTGGTTATATTGCATGAGGATAGTTCCTAAAGGAAATAATGATGTTGAGTTTATTGAAATTGGCAATATGATGAAAATAATCACCTTCATCTTGTCGTGGATCATGTGGTCAATGAATGCTTTATCTAGGTGGGAGGAGAAGAGATTATTCACCATCAACATGATATCTTGGAAGGATTAAAGACCCTTAACATTGGTAGCCAATGTTAGCAAAAAGATGGAGTTTCCTCCCTAACTTTCATTCCTACCCCTAACTTGTCCTCTTGAGAAAGATGGGTCATGATTGCCTCTTAATATCGAGAATGTAGCAATAGTGGATTAAGAGAAGGAAGGTGTCTAAACTAATATGTATAATCCCTTTATTTGGCATATTGGGTGGCTTGTGTAATGTGTCTCTTCTTAAGAACTACTAGGCATTTTTAGTATCAATGTTTGGGCTCATAGGTAGTCCTTGAGTAGACATGGCGACTATTAAAGACTCCATAAAACATATATAATTATATAAATACTTTTGAATTTTATATAAGTTCTAGACGAAGTTGTGTTCGTAATGGAAATAGGGTGGGAAAGCTACATTGTAAGTTTGCTCATGTGTGATAAAGAGCATGCATTGCACTCCCATCTTGTTTTGATTTTTTGGATTATCCATGGTTTATAGTCGATATATGGTTCGGTGAAAGAATTCTATTTGACAATAATAGTTAATCTAGAACTAGTTGAAGTTTAGATGATCAAGAGTGATATGTCATTAACAATATCCAAAGATGGAACTTGTTGAGAAAATGTCTATTTAGTATGCCCTTTAGTAATGTTCTAGTGAAGTGAAAACTTGAAGAGATGGTGAAAATTTGCATTTATTGAGTCATTTTGGTGATTTGTGGGTCATGGTCCTGTGACATTTTTGTCCTCATGTCCCAAGTACCTCTGGACCTTCTATTCACCAACCGATTTTCCCCACAAATCCTTGTCTTTCATCTTTATCAAACTTTTTGGCCCATTTGTCCCAAGTTCACCTGACTTCCTTTTCCCCGATCACCCGCATCACCCGCATCGAGTTCTTCACGTACTTTTGTCTCATCTATCCCAAATGCATTTGGGCTTTCTATTCACCGATTCCCCGCATCACTCACATCGGCCAATCGCGTCTTCGCATCCCTCGCATCTCATCTTCGATCCCTAGACCACCCCGTGCTCATTTGGCCCGCATTCCCCGCATCACCCGCACATCGGCCGGATCACGTCTTCATCCCTCATCCCTAATGTCCCAAGGACCGTCCGGGCCAATTTTTTCCACTTTTCCCACATCTCATCTTTTTGAGTCAGTGTAAGGTGTATTTAATGCTCATTAATGACCTTCTCTCTCCTCGAAATGGATATTTAAAGGGACTACTACCTATGCATTTGTTACATTGCTCACCTACTTTTTCTTTCCCGAATCCTTGCAATTGAAGTCATTTGTTCATTTCCCTATATCCCTTTGCATTTTCATCATGAATTTGATCTTGGAAGGTCATTCCTCTGTGCATTGCAAAAATGAAGATCAAGTTTCAAGGGCAAGAGCATCTGTCACCTCTCGAGACCTCTGTACCTGATATTGGGGATAGTGAGGTTCGACACTTAGATTTTGGAGATTTTTGGGGCCGACTAACATGCTCCAACCCTACCCCATGGCCCAAATGATTAGTGATAATGGAATTACATACGCGGCTGGTTTTCCCATCTCTGTGTAGTGTGCCGACACCGTGCTTTCCTATGCAGAGCCCATTTTAACTCAGATACCAAGGAACTTACTAATGTGCATGGGGAATTAATTGCTAAACTAGATGTTGCCACCATTGCTGCTGCCCTACGCATTCCAGAGATTGAAGACTCCATCGTTCTCACTCGTGCTCAAGCTCAAACCCTGTTTGACCAAGACAGTGAAAAATACAAGGCACAAATAGAAAAATCATGGTTAAAGAACCCTAAGAAGGGAGCGTCCCGACTCTCCAAAGCATTATTCAGGTTGATTTCAATGAGGAGTATCTGATTTTATCATTTTTCTCACCCGTATCATGGGATTTCCCTCCACCAATGAATTTCATTTCTGGATGTGCCCCTTTATAAACATCATCTGCGAGGGCAAGCAGAACATAAACTAGGCTGAAATTGTTTGTATGAATTTGACTGAGCAATTGTCAAGTGTTCAACAGACTAAGAAGTTTTATATGACTTCTTATCTCATGTATACCCTAGCTACATCCCGGAGTGGTTTGGTTTCACCTACATGGAAGGAAAGAAGGATGAACCTATCTACACATACTACCCTCGTTTACCCTCAAGCTAGCAATCACAATTTCAGAAGGGTCAATGATGCTTTCACCATGTATATTGTAAGACTCTTGAGGGTGACACTACTAGGAGATTTTCTGATGAAGCTATGACTCTATAGATAAGTATGGGGCTTTCTTCATCCAATTCAAAAGGTTCTCATACATCAGGTTGGCTGGCTATGAAAGTACACCCCTCAAGCTCCCCATGTTTTGCAATGATAAAATGGCTCTGTTGAAGTATGCAGATAACTTGATAAACTACACAGAACCTACAGAGAGACAAGAAGATCACTGGTCTTCATTTCCCTATCTCCTTGGGAAATTATACATGCAAAACAACTCTAGATGCCCAAAACATAGAAAGGGCTATTGCTCCTCTCACTGTCCATTTCTTCAAACCCAGGACTTGTTTTGATCTTGAAGAAGTTTATTGATCAGAACCTCAAGATAATTTATCATCATAAGCCAGACACTGAGGATTACTGGGCTGATTGTGCTTGATGATTTTGAAGCTAGAAGGAGGCACTATGGCAGACTCTCTCTACAACAAATTACAGAGATCTCAATCTCTACCAAGTTCTGAAGGGCTTAAGGATGATGATGAGGACTTACAGTCCTTTGAATATGAAATATCAATCAAACACACTCCTTTAGAAAACTTGGATTGGTACAAGAAAGAAAAAGATGATTTGGTTGAGATTATTGCCCCTGTTCTTGTAAGAACTAAGGTTTGGTTCGACAGAAAATTCATGAGCTCAAGAAGAATCAGGGTAGATCTTCTTCCAGAGATACTTCCACACCAGGAAGGAAGCACATACAACCAAGAATCGAGGTACCTGAGAAAACCCCTCCTTCTTCTTCAATAAAAGATCCTGAATCATCTACTCCTTCTTCCACTCAAGTGTATCAAAAGAAGATTAAAGAGGTTAAGAAAGAACCAATTGATGAAGAATCTCTTTCGAGTGGTCAGAATTGCCTTCAGGGCTAGAGAACATTATTGTTCTTAGTGAAAGTGATGATGGTGAAGTGCCAGATCCTACAGAGCTCCTAAAATCACTGTGAAGAAGGAAAAGAGGTGCCAAGTACTGAACCTCCTAAGATATGCAGAAACTCCTCTCTGCAAAGGAAGTTCCTGAGGTCTCAAGTACTTCTCTACTAGAGGCAACAATGGTTAATACTTTGAGTGCCATGAGTTCACTTGCTCTTGGGCCTCTTGTTCCTTCCTCTTCTTCTTCTACCTTTTCTTGGGTGCAACCCTTGGTTGATAGCAAGAAGAGAAAATATTCTTCTCATCTAACAGGGCCAAATTTTGATGTTGTGGCAGCTCTGTTGGTACTACCCTCCCCCTCCAGCAAAGAGAGCCAAGACCACTTCAAGGTTAGTAACTGATGCTCAGGGCCAACAGTTCCTGGAGGTTGCAAAGCCCAAGGTTGATAAGGCAGAGCAGGATCTTTTGGTCTCTGATTTAGAGCTTTCTAGAATCCCAATGGGAGAATCCACTCCTGAGAGTGAGGTTCATAACCTTCAAGAAATAGTAACAAAGGTTATTGAATGAGTGGAGAAGGGAAAGTAGACCATAGAATAGTTGGAAGAATAGAACCAAGTTCTTTCCAACTTTATCAAGTCATTGTTGGCCAAAGATAAGGTTTTGGATCCTGCCCCACTAAGCTTCTTCCCACCCCCATGATTCTCATCCAGGATGAAGTTCAGAGCATCAAAGACATACATAAGTATTCTACTTATGGGAAGGATGTTGAGGCCATGGTGGATGGCATGATTATAGCAGTTTGAATTTCATTGAGGAAGCCTTCAAGACCAATGAGAAGGTGATTAATCTACAACAGAGACTCACTTCCTCAATCAAAGCTATGGATAAAGAGCTGAAGCTCTGGAGTAGTTGTATTATAGATCTTCACCTAATGGGCCAAACTGATGAGAAGATCCTGTTGGTCAACAATGTATTTGATGATGCCAAGAATAACTTGTCAAAGGCATGGATTTTCAGTTTGAGTGGAAGATGAAGGTTCTTGGAAGAAGCACTGGGAGAATTAAAGAATGTGGCAGAAAGGAGAGTCTTTTAAAACTTGTGTTTCATCTACCTTTAAAGATATCCACTACCAACTTCAAGATGAAATTTCAGGCATTCCCTTCTCTCTTCAAGAAATCAAAGCTCAGTTTAGAACATTTGTCAAGGATGACTTGTTCAAAGAGGAGTCAATTACCAAAGAGAAGATAAAGGACATTTTCTCTCTTCAATCTACCATTTCCGAGGCCAATAAAGAATACCTGAGCATACCAAATTCGATAAAGATATGGAGAAATGTCTAGGCACTTGGACTCATGCCACTGCCAACACCACAATTCCAAGAGGCATGGAAATAGTAGAAGCATTGAAAAAATTCAGATATCGATTCTCAAATCAGTGGGCCCTCCTCAGCCATAATCGATGTCTCTTCTTCCAGCTCCTCTTTCTCTTCTATTTTTAGTGTTGAGATCCTTGTAATTAATTAAGGATATTGTATTGCATTTCCTTAATTAATATTTTAGTTAAAAAATGGTTACCAAATGTAACCAATTTGTAAGCTATATAATGAGCTCTCCACACCATTCTAAGGGGTTGAACTCTGATTATTTTTGAAAGTGTAAAAGAGTCAAAAGCTATCAATACAAGAAGATTTCCCTTTTTTCTATCTATGTGCTCATTCATTCCTTCTTATCTATTAAAAATTATTGAATCATTAATCTATTTTGCATTAAGAAGCTTTGTATTCTTGTGGATGTCATCTCTGAACTTTGTGTCTATGAAATAACATCTTATGGTTTTAATGCGAATGATTTTGTTCTATATATCCTAGTTCAACATTTATAAGGAATTATTTTTCTATCTATATTTCCTGAGAATGCTATTCTACCTTTTCCCATTCCTTAGTTCTTCTGTCCTTTTGTATTGATAATCTATGTCATTTAAAACACTTTCATGATATCAGAGTTCCTCTTTGAAATTAAACATTGTACATTTGTGAATAGTTTTTTTCTTTCAATAAGGGAACCTCTCCCATTAAAGAGGAGGGACTTTCTATCCCCTTGACTGTTGCTTTCATTAAAGTCCTAATTTGACAACCAACAATTTTTTGGTGACTCTACTGGGGATTCATTTTAATGAATTCTAGTTTTTAAAGAACAATTTCTTGATCATTTTCTTTGATCTGGTGACTCTAAGGTTTACCCATGGTAGAAGGGCTCTTGGAATCGAAGACTCTCAGTTTCACCTCTTGAGCAACAAGGCTTTCCTCTTCCTTCAACAGGAGAAATAGAAGAGCTCATTCTACAAGCACACCCCCTGTTGAAGACAAAACCCTTGGGAGTGGTATCCCTCAAGAGCAAACTCAGCCCTAATCTTCATGTGCTTTGATTCTTGCTGGTGTTTCAGTTCCTCTTCAAGCAGTTTTTCCAAGGATGGCAAGTTCCATTACCTTGGGGCCACCATGTGTTGGGCCTCTTGCCCTCCCTCAACCTTTGCATGAGTTACCCAGGGGTAACAGGAAGAACTTCCCAAGTTCAGAGGTGACAAAAAGGTGCATCCTGATGAACATATTGCAGCCTTCATAGTTGCATGTGGAGTCCTCGGAGTTGAGCATGAAGATGTCTCGGTGAGGCTTTTTGTAGAGACTTTGCAAGATAATGCGGTAGATTGGTTCTATCATCTTCCTACTAGGGGCCATTACCAATTGGACCACGATGAGAACAAGATTTGAGAACATTTCAAACCTGCAGAAGATGTGCATGCTTTGCTAGCCCAGATTTCTCAAATCAAGAAAGAACCACAAGAGCCCATGAGAGAATTTGTGGCTAAGTTCAATAAGCTTATTAACAAGATCCCACAAGACACCCACCCATGGATCAAATTCAAAAATGTTTTTTCTTAAATGCTCAATTTCCTGAAGTAAGCTATGCATTGAGGAGAGCCAACTTGCAACATTGGATGAGGACCAGAGATTAGCCATTAGTGTTGAAGATGACTTGATCATGTCCTGCAAAGTTGAAAAGAGATTCTTCCAAATCTAAAGCTTCTTCTTCCTCTCCCTCAAATTCTGGAGCTAATGCAGATCCTTTAGTACAAAAGCTTGCCAATGACCTCATTGCCATCAAGAAACAATTGGCTCAACATGCTCCTTATCAAGACGTTCCAAGAAGGAATTTTCAACCTAGGAACCATTTTCCTTCTTCTCAGACAAGGTTGGAAATCGAGGGGCCACCCATCAAGGCCCCTATCAATGCAACTTGTGAGGTTGAAGAACCTGATGAAGAGGTTAATGAAGAATTTGAAGAATCTGAGAAGAGGCTGAGGAGGAGTTAGAAGAACTTGATGGATCTCAAGTTAATTTCCTTACTACTGAGGGCATTGATGAAGAGGATGATTATGATGAAGTAGTGGCAGAGATGAATAGTGAGTCATATGTTGTTATGACCCGAGAGCAGACCAATAAGAAAGAGAAAGTGATGCAGCCTACTAAAAAATCCAAAGAATATCCCACAACTATACCAATGGTGGCAAGAAGAGGATCTCCTGTTCCCACCGCATCCACACAAAAGGTCAGTTCTACTAATTCTTCTTCTTCTACTTCTGCTTCTAAAACTTCTTTTCTCCAGCCTCAAAACCTGATAAGCCTAAGATTCCTAGTGATGATTCCCCATCCACCTCTAGATCTTTTGATATCATCGACCATCTTAAGAAGACAAAAATCCAAATTTCAGAGGCTGAGTATTATCAAACCCATCCAAAATCCTTTTTCAAAAATGGTCCACTTTGTCAATTCCCATTCCAAAACTTCATCTAATACTTCTAAAGGTATTTTTCCTACTCCATCTTCCACACCCCAACCAAACCTTGTGGCTGCAGTCACCTCACCTAATGAGAAAATCAAACCATTTTATGTGACCCTCCTTATAGCAGGCCATAGACTTAGAACTTGTCATATAGACTCAGGAGCATCGGATAATGTAATGCCTACCAAAGTGGCTCATGCTTTGGTCTTACCCTCACACACACTATTGGTTCTTGTTATTCTATGGAGAGTAGGGAGGTGCCCTTGGTTGGAAGAATTAAAGATGCACATGTAGCTTTTGCTTGCCTTACCTGAGAAAAAGGTTTTAGCTACTATTCTAGTAGTTGATATCCCTCCTTCATATGGCATGTTGTTGAGTAGGAACTTCTGTAAGGACATGGGAGGAGAAATTCAAATGGATTGGTCACATGCCCTTATACTAGTCAACGGGAAGATGAAGAAGTTGTTTCCTGAGAAGCAATATGAGTATATTGTGCAAAAAGATGATGATCCCAAAGCACAAATACTTTATGAAGATATTGGGCATGATAACTATATGATTATGTCTCAGATGAAATAGAATGTCCCAAAGAAGTACTTCATGATCCTAATGGCATTTGGAATTTGGAATTTGATGGAAGTTGCTCCTCAGCTGGTTCTGGGGCTGGTGTGGTATTGATATCTCCGAAGGAAAGATTCATCCTTTCTCATTCAAACTACAGTTTGAGAATACCAATAATACAATAATAATATGAAGCTCTCATCCTTGGACTTAACATGGCAAAAGAGAAAGGTGTGAAGAATCTTCTGGCTCATGGAGATGTGGAACTAGGTTGTTAAACAAGTCAGAGACCTTTTTCAAGTAAAGAATAGAAGATTGAAGCATTATAGGAATCTGGTTTGGGATTCTATTGAATTTCTTGATGCCTTCTCCATCGAAGCAGTGCCAAGGGAAAAGAACACTAGGGCTGATTCCCTAGCCATTTTAGGGTCTTTTTTGCTTATACCTCATCCTGATTTCTCTCAGATAAATTCACCATTGAAATGATCCATAGACCAAGTGTACCAGATAATGCAAGCAACTAGCAAGTTTTCAATGATGACCAACATTTTCTCTCTTTCCTGAGCTCAGGGATAACTTTGAACAATTGTATTTCAAGGAAGTGACAATTTTCCTCGAGAGAGTGTATCTTCCAATGAGGAAGGTGTCAAAGAGGAGATGGATCAAGATGGGTGCATCAAACTAAAAGGTAACAAGATTCCTAAAGGGCTGGTGAGTCTGGAGGAATTGTTTGATAAACATGATAGGTATGTTAAGTCTAAAGCTTCTAAAGGAGCCCAACAATCTATTGAATATGAAAAGGTTAACATTGGGAGCTCTGCTGACCCCAAAATGGTGAACATTGGGAAATGTTGCACACAAGAGGAAAAGAAGAAGGTAGTAAATATTTTGAAGAAGTACGTTGATGTCCTTGCTTATTCTTATGATGATCTAAAAGCTTTTCAACCAAAAGAAATGCAACATTTCATTCCTCTCAAACCTGGGATTAAACCTTTCAAACAAAAGCAAAGGCAGTACAATCCAAAGATTGCTTGACACCATTTTTCAAGAGATACAAAAGTTGTTGAAGGCCAAAATTATCTTCCCCATCCATCATTCAACATGGATTGCTAATATTGTGCCTGTTAGGAAGAAAAATGGTGAGATTCGGATCTGTGTTGATTTCAGAATCTGAATCAGCTTCTCTGAAGGACAACTACCCCTACCCATGATGGACCAAGTGTTGCAAGTTGTTATAGGAGCTGAGATGTTGTCCATGCTTGATGGTTTCTCAAGATATAACCAAGTAGAAGTCAACACTGTAGATCAACACAAGACTACCTTTACCACTCCTTGGGGTACTTTTTCCTACAAGAGGATGCCCTTTGGTCTCATTAATGTTGGTGCCACCTTTCAGAGAGCTATGGATTTGGATTTTGGAAGTCTGAAAGGAAAATGTATTGTCATGTATCTAGATGACCTAACTATATTTTCCAAATCTAGAGCAGATCACTTTCAACATCTAGAAATAGTTCTCTTGAAATGCAGAGAACATGGAGTTTCCCTGAACCCCAAGAAATCTATCTTTTGTGTCATGGAAGGAAATTTGTTGGGACATGTTGTCTCCAAAGAAGGAATCAAGATTGATCCTGAATGAGTTCAAGCTATTCAGCAGATTCCTCTTCCTACAAGTAAAAAGGGAGTGCATTCTTTCTTTGGTAAGATCAACTTCCTGAGAAGATTCATCCCTGATTTTGTAGAGCTAACTTTGAATATTTCCTAGATGATGAAAGGAAAATAGATGTTTGGTTGGTCCCCGAGGGGAAAGAGGCATTCAAGTCATTAAAAAGCTATTGCTAAGACTCCTATCTTAGCATGTCCAGATTTCAAAGAGAGATTTTATTATCTATTGCTATGCCACAAAGTACCTTGCCATTGTGTTGACTCAGAAAGATTCTAAAGGTCATGAGCTCCCAATTGCATTCATGAGTTATATTCTTAAAAATCATGAGTTGAAGTACACTATGATGGAGAAACATGCTTTTGCAGTGGTTAAAGTTGTTAAGTAGTTTCGATTCTACATCCTTAACTCTCACTCTATGGTGCTTGGTGCCTGATACAACCATCAAGTCTATTCTTACACAACAAGAATTTGGAACTAAGAGAGGAAACTGGGTAGCAAAGGTTTAGGAATATGATATTGACATCAGACCAACTAAACTAGTTCAGGGTAAAGGCCTGTGAACTCATTGCTGAAGGAGTCGGTCATGAATTTCCTAAGGATGAGGTTGATGTTCCTATTGTTCTATTTCTCAGCTCAACGGATGAATGGTATGCTGACATTTCTCACTTCCTCACCTATGGTGAATGTCCATCTCACTTAACTACCAAGGAGAAGAGAGCTATCAAGCTAAGATCAACACAATACGTGTTGTGGGAAAATGCTTTGTTCAAACGAGGAGTGGATGGAAGATTCTTGAAATGTGTTGACAAAGAGCAACAAAAGAAGCTTTTCTCAGCCTTCCATGACCAAGCCTTGTGGAGGTCATTTCTCATCTACCGTTACTACTCACAAAATTCTTCGTGCAGGGTACTATTGGCCTACTTTGTTTAAGGATGCATCAAGGTGGGTTGATAAATGTGAAGCTTGTCAAACTTTTGTGGGAAGACCAAAGTTGGCTACTTTGCCACTTAAACCAGTTGTGATTGAAGAACCCTTTCAACAGTGGGGTTTGGATTTCATTGAACACTCAACCCATCTTCAAGTGCAGGACATACTCATGTGTTGATTGCCATAGATTATTTCACTAAGTGGGTAGAAGCTATCCCAGTTAAAAGTACCACTTCAGAGGTAGTATGTAATTTCATCAAAGAGAACATCTTGATAAGGTTTGGAGTACCAAACAAGATCGTGACTGATAATGCTTCAAATTTTTTCTTCACTGAGATGATGGATTTCTGCTATGGATATGGGATTTCCCTTGCTCATTCTTCAGATTACTATCCTCAAGGGAATGGCCAAGCAGAATCAACAAACAAAAATCTGGTGACCATTGTAAGAAAACTTGTTAATGAATCTCAAGAGAAACTGGCACAAGAAGCTCTATGATGCTCTCTGGGTAGATAGGATTACACCCAAAAGAGCAATTGGGATGTCTCCTTTTCAAGTGGTGTATGGTGTGGAAGCCCAACTACCAGTGATAGTGGAACTACCAACTTTGTATTTTGATGAAGGCTATTGAGGACACTAGTTTCAGTGATTCTTTGGATAAAAGGATCATGTATCTCCATAAGCTAGATGAAGACAAGCTGCAAGTTTTTGATAGAATATCTTCCCATCAGCAGAAGGTGAAATCTTTATTTGACAAGAAAACTAGATCCAGAGATTTCAAAGTTGGAGACATTGTTTTGCTATGGGATAAAAGACATGAACCTCGAGGAAGCCATGGTAAGTTTGATTCTCTTTGGCTTGGTCCTTTCAGAATCAGGCACTTTGCTGGTGAAAATTCTTTCTACCTTGATTACATGGATGGATCCTCTCTCCCACTTCCTTATAGTGGGTAGTACCTGAAATTGTTCAAGTCCTAGGTGAATAGGAGGTCCTTTGTATATTGTGTATAGTGTGTTTTTTCTTTTCCCTGTTTTTGTTTGTTTTTTTTTTCCTTGTTTTTGTGTTGCCTTCTATATTGGTTTGCCTCTTGACTCTATTTTCCCAATGGATAAGGCACTGTCCTCTTCCCCTAAGTTTTTCTTGAGTTCTTTCTTGCCTCATTCTTCTAATCTAGTCAAGTCATCCCCAGAAAGAGCCAGTTGTTGTCCTCTCAAAATTTCCCCTCTTTTGAAAGTTAGAATTTTGAAAATTTTGAGTTGGCACCCTTTAGTAATGTTCTAGTGAAGTGAAAACTTGAAGAGATGGTGAAAATTCACATTTATTGAGTCATTTTGGTGATTTATGGGTCTCAGACATTTTTGTCCCTCATGTCCCAAGTACCTCTGGGCCTTCTGTTCACCGATCGACCGATTTCCCACAAATCCTTGTCTTTCGGCTTTATCAAAACTTTTTGGCCCATTTGTCCCAAGTTCACCTGACTTCCTTTTCCCCGATCACCCACATCACCCGCATCGGGTTCTTCACATACTTTTGTCTCATCTGTCCCAAATGCATTTAAGATTTCTATTCACTGATTCCCCATCATCACATTCATCGAATCACATCACATTCTCTCATCCTCACATCTTTGAGTCCCTGACCACCCATGCTCATTTGGCCCACATTCCCCACATCGCATATCGCCGTCGGCCAATGGATCGCGGATTCATGTCCTTCATGTCCCTAATGTCCCAAGGACCATCCAAGGCCAATTTTTTCCACTTTTCCCATGTCTCATCTTTTTGAGTCAATGCAAGGTGTATTTAATGCTCATTAATGACCTTCTCTCTCCTAAAATGACTATTTAAAGGGACTACTACCTATGCATTTGTTACATTGCTCACCTACTTTTTCTTGCCCGAATCCTTGCAATTGAAGTCATTTGTTCATTTCCCTGTGTCCCTTTGCATTTTCATCATGAATTTGATCTTGGAAGGTCATTCCTCTGTGCGTTGCAAAAATGAAGATCAAGTTTCAAGGGCAAGAGCATCTGTCACCTCTCGAGACCTCTGTACCTGATATTGGGGATAGTGAGGTTCGACACTTAGATTTTGAGATTTTTGGGGCCGACTAACATGCGCCAACCCTACTCCCATGGCCCAAATGATTAGTGATAGTGGAATTGCATACGCGGCTGGTTTTCCCATCTCTGTGTAGTGTGCCGACACCATGCTTTTCTGTGAGCCCATTTTAACTCAGATACCAAGGAACTTACTAATGTGCATGGGGAATTAATTGCTAAACTAGATGTTTCCACCATTTTGCTTCCCTACGCATTCCAGAGATTGAAGACTCCATCGTTCTCACTCGTGCTCAAGCTCAGACCCTGTTTGACCAAGACAAGAAAATACAAGGCACGAATAGCAAAATCATGGTTAAAGAACCCTAAGAAGGGAGCATCCCGACTCTCCAAAGCATTATTCAGGGTTGATTTCAATGAGGAGCTATCTGATTTTATCATTTTTCTCACCCGTATCATGGGATTTCCCTCCACCAATGAATTTCATTTCTAGATGTGCCCCTTTATAAACATCATCTCACGGGCAAGTAGAACATAAATTGGGCCAAAAATTGTTTGTATGAATTTGACTGAGCAATTGTCAAGTGTTCAAAGCAGACTAAGAAGTTTTATATGACTTCTTATCTCATGTATACCCTAGCTACATCCCGGGAGTGGTTTGGTTTCACCTACATGGAAGGCAAGAAGGATGAACCTATCTACACATACTACCCCTCGGTTTACCCTCAAGCTAGCAATCACAATTTCAGAAGGGTCAATGATGCTTTCACCATGTATATTGTAAGACTCTTGGAGGGTGACACTGCTAGGAGATTTTTGATGAAGCTATGACTCTGATAGATAAGTATGGGGCTTTCTTCATCCAATTCAGAAGGTTCTCATACATCAAGTTGGCTGGCTATGAAAATACACCCCTCAAGCTCCCCATGTTTTGCAATGATAAAATGGCTCTGGTTGAAGTATGCAGATAACTTGATAAACTACATAGAACCTGCAGAGACAAGAAGATCACTGGTCTTCATTTCCCTATCTCCTTGGGAAATTATACATGCAAAATAGCTCTAGATGCCCAAAACATAGAAAGGGCTATTGCTCCTCTCACTATCCATTTCTTCAAACCCAGACTTGTTTTGATCTAAGAAGTTTATTGATCAGAACCTCAAGATAATTTATCATCATAAGCTAGACACTGAGGATTACTGGGCTGATTGTGCTGATGATTTTGAAGCTAGAAGGAGGCACTATGGCAGACTCTCTCTGCAACAAATTACAGATCTCAATCTCTACCAAGTTCCTGAAGGGCTTAAGGATGATGATGAGGACTTACAATCCTTTGAATATGAAAGATCAATCAAACACACTCCTTTAGAAAACCTAGATTGGTACAAGAAAGAAAAAGATGATTTGGTTGAGATTATTGCCCCTGTTCTTGTAAGAACTAAGGTTTGGTTCACAGAAAGTTCATGAGCTCAAGAAGAATCAGGGTAGATCTTCTTCCAGAGATACTTCCACACCAGGGAAGGAAGCACATACAACCAGTACTTGAGGTACCTGAGAAAACCCCTCCTTCTTCTTCAATAAAAGAGATCCTGAATCATCTACTCCTTCTTCACTCAAGTGTATCAAAAGAAGATTAAAGAGGTTAAGCAAGAACCAATTGATGAAGAATCTCTTCCGGAGTGGTCAGAATTGCCTTCAGGCCGGAGAACATTATTGTTCTTAGTGAAAGTGATGATGGTGAAGTGCCAGATCCTACAGGAGCTCTTGAAATCACTATTGAAGAAGGAAAAGAGGTGCCAAGTACTGAACCTCCTAGTATACCAGACTCCTCTGCAAAGGAAGTTCCTGAGGTCTCAAGTACTTCTCTACTAGAGGCAACAATGGTTAATACTTTGAGTGCCATGAGTTCACTTGCTCTTGGGCCTCTTGTTCCTTCCTCTTCTTCTTCTACCTTTGCCTGGTGCAGCCCTTGGTTGATAGCAAGAAGAGAAAATCTTCTTCTCATCTAACAGGGCCAGATTTTGATGTTGTGGCAGCTCTGTTGGTACTTCCCCTCCCCCTCCAACAAAGAGAGCCAAGACCACTTCAAGGTTAGTAATTGATGCTCAGGGCCAAGTAGTTCCTGGAGGTTGCAAAGCCCAAGGTTGATAAGGCAGAGTAGGATCTTTTGGTCTCTGATTTAGAGCTTTCTAGAATCCCAATGGGAGAATCCACTCCTAAAAGTGAGGTTCATAACCTTCAGGAAATAGTAACAAAGGTTATTGAATGAGTGGAGAAGGGAAAGCAGACCATAGAATAGTTGGAAGAATAGAACCAAGTTCTTTCCAACTTTATCAAGTCATTGTTGGCCAAAGATAAGGTTTTGATCCTAGCCCCACTGGCTGCTCTTCCACCCCCATGATTCTCAAGCTAGGATGAAGTTCAGAGCATCAAAGACATACATAAGTATTCTACTTATGGGAAGGTTGTTGAGGCCATGGTAGATGGCATGATTATAACAAGCTTGAATTTCATTGAGGAAGCCTTCAAGACCAACGAGAAGGTGATTAATCTACAACAGAGACTCACTTCCTCAATCAAAGCTATGGATAAAGAGTGAAGCTCTGGAGTAGTTGTATTACAGATCTTCACCTAATGGGCCAAACTGATGAGAAGATCCTGTTGGTCAACAATGTATTTGATGATGCCAAGAATAACTTGTCAAAGGCATGGATTTTCAGTGTTGAGTGGAAGATGAAGGTTCTGGAAGAAGCACTGGGAGAATTAAAGAATGTATGGTAGAAAGGAGAGTCTTTTAAAACTTGTGTTTCATCTGCCTTTAAAGATATCCACTACCAACTTCAAGATGAAATTTCAGGCATTCCCTTCTCTCTTCAAGAAATCAAAGCTCAGTTCAGAACATTTGTCAAGGATGACTTGTTCAAAGAGGAGTCAATTACCAAAGAGAAGATAAAGGACATTTTCTCTTCAATCTGCCATTACTGAGGCCAATAAAGAATACCTGGAGCATACCAAATTTGATAAAGATATGGAGAAATGTCTAGGCACTTGGACTCATGCCACTACCAACACCACAATTCCAAGAGGCATGGAAATAGCAAAAGCATTGAAAAATTCAGATATCGATCCTCAAATCGGTGGGCCCTCCTCAGCCATAATCAGATGTCTCTTCTTCTAGCTCCTCTTTCTCTTCTTCTATTTTTAGTGTTGAGATCCTTGTAATTAATTAAGGATATTGTATTGTGCATTTCCTTAATTAATCTTTTAGTTAAAAGAAATGGTTACCAAATGTAACCAATTTGTAAGCTATATAATGAGCTCTCCACGCCATTCTAAGGGGTTGAACTCTGATTATTTTTGAAAGTGTAAAAGAGTCAAAAGCTATCAATACAAGAAGATTTCCTTTCTGTTTCTATCTGTGCTCATTCATTCCTTCTTATCTATTAAAATTATTGAATCATTAATCTATTTTGCATTAAGAAGCTTTGTATTCTTGTGGATGTCATCTCTGAACTTTGTGTCAGTGAAATAACATCTTATGGTTTTAATGTAAATTTCTGTTCTATACTATCCTAGTTCAACATTTATAAGGAATTATTTTGCTATCTATATTTCCTGAGAATGTTATTCTACCTTTTCCATTCCTTAGTTCTTATGTCCTTTTGTATTGATAATCTGTCATTTAAAACACTTTCATGATATCAGAGTTCCTCTTTGAAATTATGCAATGATTTTAGGATATTCGTAAAATGAGGTTGTTGAGAAGGGCTTAGAAAATTTTTAACAAATGGATTTTAAAGCCGACCTGCGACCTATACAAACATCCTCTTACCTTGTGCCAACTTGGGAGCTTTAAAAATGGGTGTGTGCATTCATCAAAGAATTATAGAAAAGGTTTTGTCGACAAATGTTGTAGTTTGGAATGATTGGTTGATAAGAATGAAAAATGTGGAAGTATATACAAGGCATGTGAATTGTCTTACAAATTGTTTCACATGCGGTCGCCATAATAGCTTATTCTTGAGAGGTTTTTCTTGTCGGTATTTAGTAATTGATTACAAATAGAAGAGTTTATAGGGGTTTGTATGTTGTGAGTAGAATGTGTAGCTCCGTCCACCACCAATCTCAACCTCACGAGAAAATATTCCAAAATGTGCTCGATTGTTTAATCAATATGTTTTCCACAAAAGTTCTTGTAAACAATACTTAAAACCGATCGGTGACAAAAAGGATATTTTAAGCTAATAATAATCTTGACAATTTTGTAAAAATTAAGCAAAGGGGGAAGATTTTAGATTATGTTTTTAAATTATAATTGCAACATTGGAAATGTGCATTGTTATTCAACCGACTTCTACCACACATACTCCCAACTTTCGAACAAGGTATGAACATCTATTAAAGCATGATAGAAAGTGATTTTCTATCGATGTTGTAGTTACAAGTGATAAGAAGTGGATGCATACACAAGCCACGAGAATTGTTTGATAAAATTCTATGTTGAAATGTGCATTGTTATTCAATCTACTTCTAATGGGCATACTCCTAACTTGAGGCAAAATAAGAGCTTTGGAACAGTGTATGGACATCCATCAAATGTTCGGAATGGCATCTATATGCTTCAAAATTGTGGTTCCTTTGCAAGATCCTTTCCTACCTTGGGCTCTATGCAGAACAAAAGAAGGGTGCCTTTGGTTTTGCTTGTGGAGGGAACTTTGTGAGTTGGGTGAGGCAACAATCTCGTGTGGCATGTTGGCTTAGGTGTGTTTGGGAGAGGTGCTGGTGGTGCCATGGTTGCAGTATATGCACAAAACATGTCATCCTTAATAGGCGTCAACTATTTAACAAAATTCAACAAGCAAATGTCTGATATGAAAGATTTGGAAGTATGTACGAGGCATGTGAATTGTTCAACAAAATGCCTCAAAGATTTGTCATCTCATAGAATGCAATGATAAGCATGTACAATATACGATAATTGTTTGACAAAATCCCTCAAAACAAAGTGGTGTCATGGACTATTACGATTGTAGTATATGCACAAAAAAGCAATCAGTTCCCCACAAACAAGAGAAAGAAAAAAAAGGGTTGCTGGATGAATATGTTTGTTTGCTAGGCCTTCTTCTCCTTTTTACTACCGCAATTGGATTTTTATCCTTAATGCATCTTGGAATTTTGTCCACGACTTTAAAATTCCTCATTCAATTCAAAATTTAATCCAACATTTGGTTGGTTGGCTGACTGAGTTCGTGGTAACATATGACTCTTAATATATCATGACCCTTACGCTAGTAGGGCTGAAGTTGCAATGGAAGTAGCCCTCTCACTAACATAATATGTCAATTGGGAAGAACCCTCATTTTGGCTATCAATGTAATCATTGCACCTTTGTTTGGTGCTAGTGCTAGTTTATGAACCCAATGCGCTTTTGTCTTTCCAAGTTGGAGCTAAAATTCCTTTTATTGTGACTCGAGGGCCCTTTCCTATATATATATATATATATAATACCTAGATTTAAAAAAAAATAAAGATTTTATTATATAAAATGCATGGTTTATAATTTTTTAATGTAAATATTTTTAATAAACTTGATATTTATTATTAGTTTGGTTAATTAAAGATATATAAATTGTGTGTTTTGAACATAACAAAACCTTTTTCAAAATTTCAAACTTTTTTCCTTTTCAAACAAACTGATCTTTTGGAACATTGTAACCTTCAAAATTCTTAGACATTGTTAGTTAGATTTCTGCCTATGCTGTTATTGATTTTTTGGCTGCTGTCATGGAATCTATGCTTGTCAATAACAATAGCAGATGCAATCTCGTCCGGTACAGGGCCAATGAATGTGATCCAATGGGATTATCAAATAAACATATAAGAAACATCACTATCTCTTTGTAAATCAATTCCATGATTGTTTTCAATGTTTTTGTATGGAGTCCTACTTGCCTTTGCAACTCTGAAACAAACCTTTAAATGGGTAAGTATGATGGAAATGATAAATCTAACAAAAGACATTTTAAAGAAGGGTTTTGGATTTTATCCAAATCTTTATCAATCACGAACTCTTTAGTGTTTACACAAATCACCCATGAAACTACAATTGCATACAAACTGCTAAAACAATGGTCATATGTAAAAATTAAATAGCTCTAAAAAAACCTCCAAATGATGTGAAACTTGACATAGGGTTGGATCTCATCATGTTATTATGAATTAGTTTAGTTGGAAATTTTAATTTTCTAGTCACCAAATTGTTTTTTTCATGTAAGATAGTCTTACTTGTATTATTCGTGCAAGGAAGCCTTGAATCCAAATTCTGGGAAAATGAAGTATAGAATCTTGGATTGGGGACTCTCGAGATGTGGTGCCTATCCCTCACGTATGTTTGGAGGGAGTCGTGACATGGCATTCCATCTATGTGGCAGTTGATCACTGACTTTTGAACTATTTCCGTCTCCTCTGTGTCCCTCGCCTCTTTCCGTCCACCCACAATAATAATTGTTGACAGTTGGTAGGCCATCATGTTAGTGACAACATTGTCAACTCAAAAATATCATGAACCTATTTTCAAAATTAATTTATGAAACGAAGAGGGAAAAAATGCATTTATCCTACCTTGTTTGTAGAGCCAAGCCAAGAACAGAGACGGATATCCATGATGGTAACTTATTAGAAGAGAAAAGGGAGAAGATGTTGCTCTTTGGGAGAGTCATAGCTCGAAACACGAAAACATTCTAAACCTGCTAAAAAAATGTCAAGAGACAACATTTAGAGTTTTGTACACATTTTACTGTTCATTTTCTATTCTTCTCATTCATTTTGGGGGTTCATTCTTTGGAATAAACAAATCAATCATACTAACTGAAGTATGATTGTGCCTGTAATTGTTTACTTTGTCTACCATAAACTTTACAATGGAGCTCTAGTATGATTGTGCTTGTAATAAATTTTGTTGTCTGCTCTAGTTGATTGTGCCCGTAGTTCAAGTGCCTCGGTGTTGAGAAGATTGTGTCCGTGTTCAAGTGCTTTGGTGTTGAGAAGATTGTGCTGTGATTCATGTTCTTGGCAAATGAAAATTATCTAGCCATTCCAAATGTGAATTTGGTAAAAGGATTCGTGAGGAGAATAAATTGAATGAAATTTGCAGAGAACCATTTTGAGATCTTTCTTGTGCTTTACATTGTCCAACTCATCTTAGCTTTGCATTTCCCTTGTTTGAAAAGCCATAGTAAAGTAGGATTGCTTTACCCTTCAAAACTTTCTTGTAACCTGTTTGACAAAATGTGGACGGGTGAAGGATGTATGCAAAGTTTTTGATAAAATGTCTCAATGAAATCAAGTGTCTAGAATGCACGTAAAGAGCTTATCAAAATGCGTAAACTGAAATGTGGTCACAAATTGTGAACAAGGATTTTTCACTCCTACGCATGCACAAACAACACCGCAAATTTTGAGCTATTTATGCATTCGAACTTTAGTTATAAACTTGTGGTTTTGAATAAAATGAAGCCCGATGCTAACTATTTGACAAAATGTCCAAACGAAATTTGGAAGCAAATTATTGTCCTTATACTTGCCAAATACAATTGCTTGACTATTGCTTACCACATCCGCTTCGACAAACCTGTTATGTGATTATGAAATAATTGGTATTTCGTGAGATCATATTTCATTGAGGCATTCTATCAAATTGTTTCACGTGCCTTCTTTCCTTTTGCTTTTTAATTTTTGCTTATGTTTTCTTTTGTGAGAACGATTTACTACAAAAATATAGATTAACGTTGAAGACATTAGAGAAGAAAATATATTTGTTGATCAAACAAGAGGGCATTTAGATTTTACAAAGGAAAAGGGTAAGGATAGTCATGTTGAAGAAGAATTTGACATGGAACTAAACATAGATGACAATAATGATTAGAATGATGAAGACTATGAAGTAGAGGAGGATGATAAAGATGAGTATTGGGTCCCTGGTCCAAGCCATAAACATCCAATGAATGCAAACATTAAAGATCGGTAAGTAGTGTTATTTAGAAATTTTGTTTTGCATGAATAAAACACTTTATTTGTATTCAACTTATGTTTTCATGTCTTAGATTTATTAGGATTTTCTAAATTGTTGTTCTTTTAGTGTCCATATATTTTAAGTTTTCATAATAATTTCAACTAAAGGGTTGTATGATTTTCCTACACAAATTGTTACTCATAAACTATTTAATTATTGGATGTTAATTAGTTTTTGCGAAGTGTAAAATTCTAAAAGAAATGGGAAAGAGGGGCAGATTCAAATGCATGGTCTTTCCTTGTTGCAACTATGAAATGCAAGGAATAAAATGGCTTTTGAAAGATATCAACTATCGATTGCCTCCATGATCACAATGGACTCTCTCCATTACATAGGTGTAAGCTGGTAAACGTGCAACCAAAAAGTATCAAATGAAAACAAAAAAATCTGTACAAAAATGGTTGAAAAGTGAAATGTTGATTGCCATTTGACTAATTATAAATACATGTATAAATCTAGGTTAATTGAACGTTATTGTGTTGAAGAAAAGGTGCAAAGTTTTTCATCCTTTAGCCAATAAGCTAAAGATTTGATTTTCGAGCTTGCAGAGGAGTATGATAGTGTAGAAAAGAGGGAGGAAAGAAGGAAAAAATCTTTTAACGATGCAATATAAAATGGGTTTGATGAAAACCAACTATACAAATTTTGACCTAAATGGAGAAAAGGACGAGGTATTTACCATTTTTATTATAAATCTTTTTTTTTTTTTAATTTTGTTCATTCACATTGCTTAGTATGCTATTTTAAATTACTATAACTATTCATTTGTGTAGGATATTATCCAAGAAGAAGCCATTAATGTTGATCATGTAAGGAAACACACTTTCATTGAAAACATTAAGCGTTATTAGAATAATAAAGTGTCATTTTCCATGCATTAACTTGTTGAAATCTTGTGTAAATATGAGCCTAACTGTGTTTCATTCCTTGAATGCATGAATATGATTATAATGGCGTTGATGGGGAAAATCTGATATGATAAAAGCATGTAAACAACATTCCAATGGAAAACAAGGTAGGGTTGTAAATTATTAATGTAAGTTGTGTTTTCTATATTTTTAAGTTGGCATTTATACCTACATCGTTCATTTACTAATTCATTATTATGTTGTTGCACTTGAAAAATTGGGTTTTACTATTTTAGGGTGACGAAGAAGAGAATAATGCTAAAGTATACACTTCCAGTGCATGGGTACATGACACGCCTATACAAATAACACCTATTTCCTTTAGAACAAAGGAAAGTGAGGGAAATGATATGCATGATAAAGAAAAAATCAACAAAGAGGATCATAAGGGAAAAAATATGGTTGATCCAATGATTGAGGTGACTGATTTTCCCAAATTTGTTGAGGTGGAAGTGGTCAAACCAACGAATGAGGTGAAGGACATGGCTGCCTATGAATTCACAATAGGAGAGGAAGTTTTTATGTTCCTAGAGCTTGACCATGTAAAAAAGGTTGGCATTGCAAAAATTCATGCAACTAAACTAGGAACAAAATGCCATGGACGAT
This sequence comes from Taxus wallichiana var. yunnanensis, assembly GCA_018340775.1. Classification (NCBI taxonomy): domain Eukaryota; kingdom Viridiplantae; phylum Streptophyta; class Pinopsida; order Cupressales; family Taxaceae; genus Taxus; species Taxus wallichiana. The sequence continues at coordinate 855,147,043 of CM031238.1, read as the reverse complement.
CTTTAGAAAGGGATTGCATTGTCATATGAATAGAAGATTCATATGTAGATGATGCTCCATTGCACTTTCCACATATTGAGGCAAATACTATTGGTGAATCAAAGAGGGCATATTGTATCTGGTTTAAAGATTGCTTGAAGGCAATTAACGAGAAAGAGGATGGAAAAAAACAAAGGTGTATTAATTTGTATGTTTGTTGATGTTACTTTGTTTCTAGCACACTTTTTGATTTTATCTCCACTATAAGTATACTCATCCATTATTTCATGTTTGCAGCGGATGAATGAATATTCGAGATGACACTTGTTGCAATTGAGGTAACATTATGTTTTGATGTACATTATTTTTTCCAATTGATTGACTATATCAATGCTGCATTATTTATTTCATTATTCAATGGAATTGTGAGAGCTCATATTCAGTTTTTACCATGCATTGGTGATACAAGGAAAAGAAGAAAACTTTAGGATTTTCCTTTATAGTCTAATGTTTAAATGTCCCCCTACCTCCCTATACATGATTGAACCGCATACACCATCTTCAACTTTCAACATTTTTCTCTCTAATGACACAATGAAAAGAAGAAAACTTTAGGATTTTCCTTTATATTCTAATGTTTAAATGTCCCCTTACCTCCCTATACATGATTGAACTGCATACACCATCTTCAAAATTCGACCTTTTTCTCTCTTTTACTTCAACATCCCCATGTTCACCAACATTTCCTTCCATTACTTTCTTATGTAGTATTCCTTTATGTATTAATCTTTCAAAATTGTTTTCCACCAGCTTTAACACGTAATTAAGTTTTAGTAGATGTTGGCACATGTGCATTTTTCCTTGTAATATTTTAGATAATGAAAAAATATTATTCAAGAGGAAACTATGTAACCAACATATCAACTTGGCTTCCCTTACTTGACTGTTGAATACAATCAGTTGTTACATGAGCTTCCCTTACCCCAAAATCATTTTAATTACAATATTCTTTCATTTTAAAAATCATGTTATTTAACTCTATTATGTGGTATTTATAGGTTTTAACTATTTGTAGAATGAAGAGGAACAACCAAAAAATATTGAGTCAAGAAACATAAAATTCATATCCAAAGTTCTTGATTCCATGCATTCCATGCATAATATGGTTCATGTGTCTTCCGATTTAGTAAGTATCGTGAACTAAGATTTACATTGTTAATTTCTTCTATGAGTCAAATATAAAAATATTGTGTGTTTTCAAGTTAATGGAGGAAATGGTTTGCATAAATACTCCATTTTTGTAGAAACGTAATAGTGAAGGCGATAGTGAGATGCAACTTTCGAAATAATCCATTCTTCCCAACAAGTGACCACACAATATCTTAATTATAATTTTGATAAACTTATTTTATAATTTATGTTTGCATAGTTTTATTTACTGATATGCCTATTGGTTGTAAACATATCGGGGAAAGAGATTGAAGGGTATTAAGAGTGTTGTTTTAGTTCACACGCCTTATACCCGATGATATGAAAGGAAATAAAAGAAAAATCCAGGGATGGATCGAAGCACGAAACTCCATTGCTATTAACAAACAACGAAGAATTCTCAACTTTTATTCATTGATGTTGTGTTATTACCATAAATTGTATCATTGCTTGGAAAATACTTGTCAAGATAATCAGCTTATGTCAAAGTGAAAATCAAGTTTAATATTATGGTTTTTCTCCTTAATGATAAAACTATGGCGAGATGCATATGCGAGTGCCATTTTTATGCCAAAACTCTCTTTTGGCTCTTGCCTTTGACATGAGTTGTAAAATGTAAGAAGTTTGGCCACTTTCATTAATATAATATACAAGCTTATACATCTTTATTTCAAAATAATTATGTAGTCTTTTTTGTCACAAAACTATTATATAACAAATCTTGTAAATTGTAACAAATAGTTGTCCAAAATTCTACATAATAACAATCTTTGTTTTGCTCTAGACATTTTATATATATAACAAAAACGCTTTATATATATAATATATTATTGATTACTTTGGCGTGTTGAGAAGCTTTCATTCATCCGATTACTTGCACTTATATCCTCAATTTCTTGAGATTGTGATGCATTATATTAAAGAAAGGAATATATTTTACATTGAAGATATTGTTGAAGGCCTTAAAAATGCACAAATAGCTTTTGTGGGTTTGTTTGATTGTAAAAATGATGGCAAACATGTAATTTGTATTAAGTGATGAATGATGTAAGTGTAGATGGGAATATTATTTGGTTGCTTTTAGATTATAAATGCAACGAGAACAATTCTTAGATTTCTATTTCATTTTTGCGATTTATTTCCTAGTGATTGCTACGATAAGAGTGAATTCATGTTCATGTTTAAGATTATTTATAGTCTACCTTTAATCTTAAAATGAACGACAATATTCTGTTTAGTATTATGTTAATAATGTTTACAAAATTACATAAAATATACCACACATTAGAGTATATCTTACACATATTTTTCACCTTAATGTGTGAATCATAGAACATGCAATTTTTTTACAATATCAAGATAAAATAAACTATGATCTTGAGAGTAAAAAGTAAGCTTGTTTATGAATGTGTTCTATGTCAATTCATAGTACAGAATTATCTCAACCAAGAGGACTATAATGTATGACAAAAGATGTACCTAAAGAGTTGCCTCTAGTGATGTTCATGGATTCTACGGATGAGTAGTACTTAGATATTACTTACTTTCTGACCTATGGAGAGTGTAAAAATTATAAAGGTAAATGATCAATTAAACTTAGAGATGCCAACGTGTAATCTAGACATACTCCCTAAAAGAAAGGAACAAATGGTGTCTTTTTGAGATGGGTTGACAAAACTAAAAGTGATCATTAGATGTTTTGCTTAATCATACATGTGGTGTTGATTTTATTTACCTTTTACAACATTCAATATTTTAATAATTCACAATAACATGCCTATGCTCTTCAAAGTTTCTCAAGAATCTTGAGATGTGAAGTGTGCCAATAATTTGTAAAAAGATTGAAACTTGCATCATTTATTAGGTGTGACAACGTAATATGTTGTGAAATGTTGTAATCAAAGTAAGAGGAATGAATTGGAAATTATACAATTTTTTTGAATAAAACAACTTTGAATAGGTTCATAATGCTATGCAATGCAAAACAAATATTAAAAACACATGTCGTTGAGGCAACAATGTATTACATTGAGCAACAACCGACTTTGATATAAATTATGTAGGCATAAAATTTTGGCATCATTGTTTTATACAATATACTAACTATATCTTGTAAAAATAATGTGTTCGATCATCATTTATTAGGGGTGACAACGTAATACGTTGTTGAATGTTGTAATCAAAGTAGAAGGGAATGAATTGAAAATTATACGATTTTTTTAACGAAACAACTTTTAATAGATTTATAATGCTATGCACGATGCAAAAAACATTAAAAATGCACGTCGGTGAGGCAACAACATATTACATGGAGGATCAACCTACTTTGATATAGATCATGTAGGCGAGATAAAACATTGGTATCATAGTTTTAGACAATATAATGACTATTTTGTAAAAAACGTGTTTGATCATCATTTATTAGGGGTGACAACGCAATACATTGTTGAACTATTGTAATCAAAGTAGGAGGGAATGAATTGGAGATTATACAATTTTTTTTTAATGAAACAACTTTGAATAGATTCATAATATTATTCGGTGCAAAACAAACATTAAAAATGTAGGTCGGTGAGGCAACAATGCATTATGTGGAGCAATAACCTACTTTGATGTAGATCCCGCAGTACAAAAACTTTGGCATCACAATTTTATACATTATAATGACTATATCGTGTAAGAATAATGTGTTTGTTCATCATTTATCATGGGTGATTTAATTTTCATAATCAAAGAAGGAGAGAATGAATTGAAACTATTAAAAAAATTAATGAAACAAATTTAAATAGATTTATATCACTATGCGCTTCAAACAAACATTAAAAATGCATGTCGTTGAGGCAACAACATATTACGTTGAGCAATAACCTACTTTGATATAGATCATGCAGGCACATAAAACTTTGGCATCATAGTTCTATACAATAGACTTGATGCGGGGGCATCATCATAAGAATGTCAATTTGTGAAATTTCCTATCTTGTTATATCACGAGTTCATGAAAGAGGATTAAGTCATTCAATTTTTCAAAATCTAAGGTTCCTCTAATTTGAAATTCAAATTTCAAACTAAAGGATGAGAGTGCTTAGTTGAGGAGTGAGTTAGGCTGTGTGGTAATGGGTCATAGGGGAGTATAGGGTCACTTAAATTGTCAAGAATATTGTAAAAATGCCTCCCTAGTAATGAAAAGGTATGTAATGAGTCAAATGAGTCATTACACCGCAAAAAAGAAGTTACTGAAAGGAGAATATCCGAGTATATGGAGTAGGTGAGTCAATTAGGGAAGATTAAGGGTCATAGTGAGTCATAAGGGGCAATTATGAGTTAAGAAGTAGGTGCATGCATGGAGGAGTTCGAATATAGGAGGGAGTAGGAGTGTGTTAGTCATCATCCCTCGAGGAAGGGAAGGAGAGAAATCGAGAGAACATGAAATTTTGTATGTTGTCCACAATCTATTATGATATTTTTGTTTGGCATATGAATGACTGAGTTACATTGTTGTTCGTGTAAATTTGTATTTTGGGAGTGAAAGGATGATGTGTTGATGTTGAAAGCTATCTAGGAGTATGTGTATGAGAAATTTAACGAGTTATCTCGGAAGAATAGATCTGAAGTTGAACTAGTATACTCTGCAATTTGTATTGTATTCACTAACCAATCAGCGATCTTGCAAAGGTTTGAATCATTGAATCTCGATTCCTTACATGAAGTTGTCTTACCAAATAGACTTGCATTGAAGGATGGTTTGCGTGACTTTCACCAATATATATTAGTAGATCGTGTTTTTGAATGCACATGTCTTAACTGTGATCTCGTGGAACAAGTGTGTGAACCGAGGAAGACTCGAATACTATGAAGGAACATACATGAATGAATAACTATTTACCACGGGAAGGAAGATGTGGTTGATCTCTTATGCATACAAAGTCATTGTAAAGGTTTGAGGAATTGGAGAGTAAAAGCGGAGGTAAACTATTAGCTTGAACTATGACTATGTGACCTAGACATGGGTATTAGGAATGCTAAGAAAGGTAAAAGTTGATGAAGAGATTTGCTTCAACTTGTTAAACTAGAAACATAGAAGAGGTCAACATAAAACTATAGAAAATATTTGGGGCTTTGAATCGAAGGTGAGAGGAAGATACACCAAAAATGTGTCTCTTGGGCTAACACTGCTTCGTGAGCTAGGGTTTAGTTTTGAAAGCTCGAATCGGGGTATTCAACCCCGTATTGAAAAGAAATAACAAGGACGAGGCACATTAAGAGAATTTGAAGTAATAGAATTTCATTGGATAAATCACAAGCCATCTTTACAAATCCTCATTTCCTCAGTTGTCACATTTAATAGACCTAATTAAAGGAGTCGATTAACAAAGGAAGACGCCCTTGGAGTTGGTCTTTGAACTTGAATCTTGCCACACAATTACAACTTGATAAAGGATGTCTATTAATGCTTGAGTTTAGTCTTGAACCTAAGCTTTTAACGTTGTGGTGCTTATGTTGACCTCTCGTTGGCTCTTGTTTTTCGATTAATAAGTATTAATAAGTGGTAATAATAATAATAATAATAATAATAATAATATTTTTTATTTATCGGTCGACGTTAACCTCGCCTTCTGATCGTCGATTTGATACCAACCCTGTTGTTAAATTTTGATAAGCGATTACATAAATTAATGCTGGGAAATGAGGATGAAGCTCCATCCTGCTCGGCATTTAAGGTGAACTATTTAAATATGGTTTAGGGTTGTAAAATCTTCTAAGGCGTGCTCGAATGGGGAGAATTTAGGATTTGCGTATCACATGGATCTCTCTCCAAAATAGACGTCTTTTCTTGTAGAACCGTGTTGGACCTTCCCCGATCTGGGGAAACGTGTTTGAAATCGTATTGGGTTTTGGCCTGCGTTTTGTCTTCGTGATTCGTTTTGGCTTGCTAGCCACGTTTTCTTTGTTTTGGGGATTTGCGTGCTCAGTAGTTTGGGGATCTGCGTGCTCAGTGGATTGGGGGTCGCGCGCCCAGATGAAAATCTCACATTTGTAAGATGATTGCAAGTTTCCTTGCTGTGTGGTCGTTTTCTGGTGCGCAGATCCTGGGCGCGTCCTTTTTTGTCTTCCCTGGCCACAATGAAACCCCCCTCATGCCTTATGCTGGGTGCAAGCAGATCTTGGACGCATCCCTTTTTCCTGCCCTGGCCGCGTGGGTCTGTGGGATGAAGGAATACTCCATTTTTGTGGTCATGTGGACTTGGTTTTTTGTTGTTGCCTGATGCGTTTTGGGGGAAGAAGGGGCGCGGGTTTCTTTTTGGGTTGGAATGGGCGCATAGATGCCTAAGCCGGTGTCAAAGAGGCGTGTTACCTCCACTTTCATGGGTGTCATGGTTGTGTTCTTGTTGGGATCCACAAAGAGATCGCAACATTATTTAGCCAAGTGAAAGAAAGGCATGTGCAGCATAAGAGACGCCTCTTTGAGCGCTTCCAACAAGCAGGCTGTCCAATAATGTTGTTACCTGTTCAGTATTGAATGCATCCTCAAATTTGGGATTCTCCTTCAAGTTTTTATTTTTATTTTTATTTTTATCCAAATCAATTAGTGTGACAGTAAGAATGTTACCAGAGACCCGATGAAATTTATTACAAAGATTATCTATTGGGACCTTACTTGTTTTACGATGCAACTCATGGAAGAGAATCTCATAGAGGAGGATCTGTTTCATATCAGAATATTCATGAAGCACAATTTGCTGTTGGAGAGCCTGGTAATAAAAGCCTTCATAAGTGTGGCGCTTGCATTATTCATAGCAGGATGGGCTGTTCGGCGGAAGTCTTTAAATCTGTCAGGTGGTTTTGCCGGGTTCCTGGTAATGTCAGCATCTATCATGGCTTCCTTCATGTTTGGAGCTCTCCTCCTCGTGTTTTTCTTCTCATCCTCAAAGCTCACAAAGCTTGGTACTGAAAAGAAGCGCAAAAATGATGCTGAATACAAGGAGGGAGGCCAACGGGATTGGATGCAAGTGCTAGTGAATAGTTCGATTGCCACAGCACTAGCGTTAGGAGTTGCTTTTGATTTGACAAAGCCGGAATGATATCTCTGCTTGAACTCGTAAAAGGCACCTTTGGTTACCGGTCCGATTGGTGGTATTCTTGGGCACTATGCATGCAGAATTGTAAGTGATTCTTGGTCTTCGAAATCGGTGTTCTTAGTAGCAAACAACCTCGGCTCATTACTACCTTCAAGGGCCTGCTTTCAAATGCTCTTGCCTTGGGAAGCGCATTAAAGGCATGATAAGCCCTAACCCTCTCTCTTAATGATTTATTTCTTTAGCATTTAGATAAATCAATCTCTCAGCTTTGTTTGAATTCTCAGTATATGTGATGTCTCCTTTGATTGTTGATGTGTGATTCTCTTTACTAAGTAAGTAACGCTTTGGATTCTTGATATTATTTAATATTTATTTACATATATATGTTGACTCTTTCGAACGAGATGCCCAAAAGAAATGGGTTTTCGAATGACTTTTAATCACATTTTGCATGCGTTGATCTCTCTCGAGTGATTCTCGCTTTTCGACCTTATAAAGTTAGTTTATCATTTTGCCATGATTACTCCTGTGAACAGTGGTTTCTGTAGGAAATATTGTGGTGTGTGAATGAGATTTAGAATTTTTCTTGTCTTGTTTTTATTATGTAAAACATGGCTTGAAAACGGGAAATTTTTCTCAAAGACTCGTGTTGGTCTTTTAATGTGGATTGATAATAATATAACCCCCCATTAGGATTGGAGGCTTCTATTTGGGGAGAGTCGTACTGGTTCTTACTGGTCCTTCTAGATACTATCCGACTCCTTTGATTATCGTTTACTTTGGGGATTATTGAAAACCCCTCACCAAGCCCTCTACTATTCTTATTACTATGAGCTTACTTTTAGATTGGAACGCTCCTGAAACATGTGTTAATGGGGTTTCTATTTTGTGACCCTTTTGAATACGGTAAGCCTCAAGACGTTAGTTTGTGTGGATAACTATATGGCTTAAGTTTGAGGCGCTTCTTAGATCTTCGAATCAGTTAAAGTAATAATGGATACATCGAACTCTCATGAATGTGTACATTCTGCAAGTTTGATTGACATGTGATGGCCCTCAGGCATATGAATTCAGACAATGCTTGAAATATGAGATTATAAATTTATCCTATACTTTGACTTCAAAGCTTGTTGAAATGCTTTTTGGTAGGAAAATAGATGAATAGGGAAGTTATGAGAACTACCCTAAAATGGATTCATACACAACCTTAAGTAAAGGTGACAACTACCATAATGGGACTGTTCATACCTTATATGACGTTAAGGATAGAAGTCGACCTGAAATTATTTAACTTCATTATATAGGACAATGATTAATACCCATAAATTGAGATATGCAAGTGGAGGTTGAATTATATAATATGATATATTATGCTATCAGGCAACCAGTAAGGATAAATATGTTATTTCAATACTTGGTTAGCGCGTGGAATATTTTCTGGCATTTACGATGATTATTATGTTAGCTAAAAATTGGTACTTGCATCTCAATTGTGAGTTGAGATAATGTTGATACTTGTATTTATAGTGGCTTGGACCACGCTTACCTGTTTTAGCTAGCCAAATGTACCTTCTACTCATTAACAAAGTATGACGGTATTGTTGTTCGTAATTCATCCCTCCGAGTTGGACTCTTATACTAATAGAGGCATATAGAGACATGATAATAAACAACCGATAGGATATCTAAATAATAATATATGAACTTACTGATTGGTGGAACCCTTGTTTACATAAGTACATTCTTTTTATTGTGAGATAAGTATCAAAAGTATACTTACATATCCTTGATTTTCTATAAAGGTCGATACTTGGGTAATATTGATGATTATCATATGATCGACACTTGTATTTATTATAGAAGCTTAATGTCGCTGGTGCTTTTATTTAATCGAAAGATAATATTGTTGGACACTTATATATGTGAAGTAGGTCGAGGGTATTAGGTGAGCGTTATTATTACTACCGTAATTTAATTATGATTAAATGCAAGGTTAAGGTCAGCATATCTTCTAGCCACTTGGAATTTTGTTCATATGTAAGCAATTTTAGGGAAGTGTTCAATGATGGGTATGAAATGTATTATCATGAGATGTGCAAGCTTAAGATTTGAATACATGATTAGGAATTATTTGATAGGAGTATTGCAAAATTTCATTTATTTAAATGCTAGATGGCATAAGTTATTAGGTGAGGTTTATATCTTATCATGCTCGGGCCTAAATGAACCGACTCTAGTAAATATTTGTCAGAGATGGAATTTTAGCGAGTAGATGAGGGATAGACTTGTAAACTTGTGCATCAACCTCACCGAGAAGTTCTTACATGAATCCTTTTTATATTGTTCAACTATTGATAACATACAGTGGAAAATGTAGGAGAGGATCTTGGTCTTGGTATAATGTATTTGTGGACTTTGTCATCTTAACTTTGGACACCTTGGTTTGTTTGACCATCATTGAAAATATTAAAATATTGGTTATTGCTTGAGAGTGACCTTATTGATTATTGGTATTTTAAGTGTGGAAGTAACCTTGTTCTTGTTCTGGTGAATGAGTGTTATTAAACTTTACCCTTGAAAAGAAATGTTGAGTAAATCTTGCTATGACTTATTAATAATGCGACATAAGTAAAATAACGTGGGTCGTTTAATACTTATAAAAGTTGAACTAAAAGTTATATTTAAATAAATTAACGTAGAGGTTACCAACTTGAGAGCAAGGAATTCTTTAAAGAAATCATAGGTGAGACTATCTTTGTGAGTAAGAATTATATAACATGATAACCCTAGCTTCTCTAGTGAACATTATTCCTTTTTGGGTGAAATTTGTAAAATAACCCTAAGGTGAAATGAACTGTTAGTTGTTAGAAGAGGATAAGATTTAATAAGCCTGAGAAAACTTAGCATCAGTAAGAAGCATCAGACAAATCATATCTAGAGTCTTAGCAAACTGTAGTTAAGGATCGAAAGAGGTTACATAAAAATAAATAACCATCAATAATTTCCTCATCAGGCTTGCCCTATCTCGTAGGTGTGTTATGTGGTGGTTTCTTATGTTGTTTTGTCGATAGAAAAGTGAACCATCCTTGGTGTGTGTGAACATTTTCCGTGCTACCCTTGTGGTCATCCTTGATTGAGTTACCCACGAGTTAGTCAGTGACCTCGTGGTGGCATGTCATGTTGTCGTGTTATGCGTCAAAAAAAAAATTATCCTGTATTTTACTGTGTTGTTTGGGTGTGAAATTTTTGGGTCGTTACATTTGGTATCAGAGCGAGGTTCATGCTCTCGAACCTCTGGGATGGATTGGAGATGTGATGGTATTACATGATGATGATGGTGTACATGATAGTGTTACATGGAGATGAGGGTATTGCATGGTAGTGGTTTATATCGGAAGAGTAATGTGGTATAAGCGTGATGTGATTGATGTCGTAATTGTGATATTATGAACGCACATGATGTGTATGTCACTTAGTGCGTGTTTGTCATCATGTTGATGTGCTGGGGATGGGAGTATTCTCTCTCCTTCTTGTGGATTCTATGAAGAGTTCACGTGTAAGTTACTGCTTGTGATGTGTGACAAGAATTATAATGTGGATGACGTAGTGTTGGAGCATTGTGGCATATTGTGATATGTAGGTGTATCAATGTGTTGTATGACTAGATTGATGTAAAATGAAATGAGTTGTATCATGATGTTTTTACCATGTTTTAAAGAAATGTGTGTATCACCTTGTTATGTAGCAAATGAATGTTATGTTGTGATTGTTACTATGTCCATCATATGTATGAGTTGTGTGATATGTAATGATTCATGTCGTGATTTAGGGTCATACAGTGAGTGTATGAACCCTATCGTATTGTGATTGCACTTTGGGTGCAGAATGTGGTAAAGTGATGTATTGCGCCCTGTGATTGTATGATTGTGATCTACCCCGTATACATACCATACGTGAGACGTTATGGTAGCTATGTGTGTACCACCATGGTGTTAGTGATGTAGTCATATGTTATGTTGTGAGCCTTACACTAACCGACCCTGAGGGAAATCGGTAAACTGTGTATGTATGGAGTGAGAAAATGTGTACTGCTGACTCACCACTGAGCCGAGTACGAGATAGGAAGTGGAGCCTTACATAGACTGAAAACCCACTTTCGTTTGTTTGGTATGTGTGACACTTGTTCAACGGGTGTCATGCATATTGTGTTTCGCGGACACCTTAGGCTCAGTTGATGGTGACATGTACTTTCTTTCTCTCTCCCGATATGGTTGTCGTATGGACTTACCTATGTGATTTTGACTATGTTGAGCCTTGTTGGAGTTGTGGCGAGCTGATTCTGATTGAGATGATGACAGTTGTATTATTGATATATATTGTTACGAGCTGAGGCTCGATGTTCCGAGTGCTAGCAACTCGTTGAGTACCCCTTTGGTGGCTAGATAAGGCCACACAGTTATCGTAATGTGACATTATTAAAAGTGTATTTTATTCGTAAATTGAGCTTTTTACTTTACTTTGCAAGGACCAGCAGTTTTCTTGATTGTCATGCTTACATTTTGGGCATTTCCTTGGTTTGTGGTACTAACATTCAGATTTTTGCACTAACTATGGCCATTTGGTCAGTTGTTTTGCTTGGTTTTGAATCTTCTTCTAAATTTTAAGATTGTACCGCCTTGCCCAAGGCTTGTACTTTGCCACTTGGCATTCTGATCAGATTGTTATGCTGGTTCTATTGTCGTGATGTGTGGAATAGGGTCATGGGATGCACCATGGAATGGTTGGACCTATGGACCCGCTTCATTGTATGGGGGTACGCCCCAAGGAGTTACAGATAACTAGCGGGTTGTTGGACCACGAGTTATTATGTCACTTGGGTTGGGGGTGACGGGGCTCTATGTGCCTGGGCCATAGGGTGACCCGGCCTCATTAAAAGGAGAAAGGAGACGGTCCTCTATGGTTTAGCGTGACCGGTATTCTTTATGAGCACTCTATGGTTGAGTGACCTGATATTCTTTATGGCACTCTATGGCTGAGTGACCTGATATTCTTGATGGGGCTCTATGGTTGAGTGACCCGACTTGGTTTGGCACTATGTTTCTTTCTCTTTGGGAGTTATGTGGAGTTGCTTTGTAATACTTGGGAGTAGGTGGTTATTTTCTGATGCTTCGGGTGGTATATGGTGCTTCGGTAGTGTTATGATGTGTGTGTGCTCACGAGAGTTGGTTATGGTTGTGGCTCCCTAGTGTACCCTATGTACCTGTAGCTTTTGTTCGGAGTTATGTGAATTTTTCTTCTGTGGAATTAAGGAAATGTCTTGTTGTCGTAGTACACCTTGCTCAAGTATTCTATTTTCAGTCATGATTGTGTGACAAGGACTAGGTTATGAGGACCGTACATATTCCCTTCCGTATTTGAGTAATCTTTTGTGGTGTAATACAGTCATGAAGTATATACTTGTGTGTTCGTGAATCTGTAGTGTCTTGTCTGAACCCGATAGGGTGTTGTGTTGGCAGTTTATGTTGGGCACCTACAATAAGGAATAAACTAACAAAAATAAAAAAAAATCTACAACAATAAAATTTTGAAGAATTGAAACTAGAAGTAATGAAATGAGAGGAGTCTAATGAAACAATGAATAAGAGGGAACTACCAATCTTCACAGAACCTTAAAAGTTAAAATTTGCACCAAATGTCCCTAAGGCCACCTCGTGGCCGTGTTTTAATCAACTAAGATTTAACCATAAAGTGCACTTTTGTCTTTTTCCGTTCCTTGTAGCTTATCATTTCTTTTTCCTCTATGCCTTGTCGCATCGGGGACGATGCTTTCTTAAGGGGAGGAGAATGTAATGCCCCGTTCTCCGACGTCCATGTCGCTAAGCTTTTAACGTTGTGGTGCTTATGTTGACCTCTCGTTGGCTCTTGTTTTTCGATTAATAAGTATTAATAAGTGGTAATAATAATAATAATAATAATAATAATTTTTTTTTATTTATCGGTCGACGTTAACCTCGCCTTCTGATCGTCGATTTGATACCAACCCTGTTGTTAAATTTTGATAAGCGATTACATAAATTAATGCAGGGAAATGAGGATGAAGCTCCATCCTGCTCGGCATTTAAGGTGAACTAATTAAATATGGTTTAGGTTTGTAAAATCTTCTAAGGCGTGCTCGAATGGGGAGAATTTAGGATTTGCGTATCACATGGATCTCTCTCCAAAATAGACGTCTTTTCTTGTAAACCGTGTTGACCTTCCCCGGATCCGGGAAACGTGTTTGAAATCGTATTGGGTTTTGGCCTCGCGTTTTGTCTTCGTGATTCGCTATGGCTTGCTAGCCACGTTTTCTTTGTTTTGGGATTTGCGTGCTCAGTTGTTGGGATCTGCGTGCTCAGTGGATTGGGGTCGCGCGCCCAAATGAAAATCTCACATTTGTAAGATGATTGCAAGTTTCCTTGCTGTGTGGTCGTTTTCTGGTGCGCAGGTCCTGGGCGCGTCCTTTTGTGTCTTCCTTGGCCGCAATGAAACCCTCCTCACGCCTTGCGGGTGCGCAAATCTTGGACGCCTCCATTTTTTCCTGCCCTGGCCGCGTGGGTCTGTGGGGGGAAGGAATACTTCGTTTTTGTGGTCGTGTGGACATGGGTTTGTTTTTGTTTTTGCCTGATGCGTTTTGGGGAAAAAGAAGGGGCGCGGGTTTCTTTTCTTGGGCCGCGCACAAATGAAGGGGGTTATAGATGAAGCTAAGTGGTGCAGAGGCGTGTTACCTCCACTTTCATTTGGGTGCCATGCGGTTGTGTTCTTGTTGGGATCCACAAAGAATCACCGCAACATTATTTAGCCATTAGCCAAGAGCAAAGAGGCGTGCAGTAGATATAAGAGGCGCGCTCTTTGAGCGCTTCCAAACAAGCAGTCAGCTCCAACAATGTTGTTACTGCTCAAGATTGAATGCATCCTCAAATTTGGGATTCTCCTTCAAGTTTTTATTTTTTTTATTTTTTATCAAAATCAATTAGTGACAGGAAGAATGTTACCAGGAGACCTGATGAAATTTATTACAAAGATTATCTATTGGGACCTTACTTGTTTTCCATGCAACTCATGGAAGAGAATCTCATAGAGGAGGATCTGTTTCATATCAGAATATTCATGAAGCACAATTTGCTGTTGGAGAGCCTGGTAATAAAAGCCTTCATAAGTGTGGCGCTTGCATTATTCATAGCAGGATGGGCTGTTCAAGCGAAGTCTTTAAATCACAGTGGGTTTTGTCGGGTTCCTGTAATGTCAAAGATCTATCATGGCTTCCTTCATGTTTGAGCTCTCCTCCTCGTGTTTTTCTTCTCATCCTCAAAGCTCACAAAGCTTGGTATCAAAAAGAAGCGCAAAAATGATGCCAATACAAGGAGGGAGGCCAACGGATTTGATGCAAGTGCTAGTGAATAGTTCGATTGCCACAAAGACTAGCGTTAGGAGTTGCTTTTTGACAGTGCGAATGATATCTGCTTGAACTCGTAAAAGGCACCTTTGGTTACCGGTCCGATTGGTGGTATTCTTGGGCACTATGCATGTCAGAATAAAGATTCTTGGTCTTCGGAAATTGGTGTTCTTAGTAGCAGCCCAACCTCGGCTCATTACTACCTTCAAGGGCCTGTTTCAGCGTGCTCTTGTCTTGGGAAGCGCATTAAAGGCATGATAAGCCCTAACCCTCTCTCTTAATGATTTATTTCTTTAGCATTTAGATAAATCAATCTCTCGCAGCTTTGTTTGAATTCTCAGATATGTGATGTCTCCTTTGGATTGTTGATGTGTGATTCTCTTTACTAAGTAAGTAACGCTTTTGGATTCTTGATATTATTTAATATTTATTTACATATATATATGTTGACTCTTTCTTGAACGAGATGCCCAAAGGAAATGGGTTTTCGAATGACTTTTAATCACATTTTGCATGCGCTGATCTCTCTCGAGTGATTCTCGCTTTTCGACCTTATAAAGTTAGTTTATCATTTTGCCATGATTACTCCTGTGAACAGTGGTTTCTGTAGGAAATATTGTGGTGTGTGAATGAGATTTAGAATTTTTCTTGTCTTGTTTTTATTATGTAAAACATGGCTTGAAAACGGGAAATTTTCTCGAAAGACTGTGTTGGTCTTTTAATGTGGATTGATAATAATATAACCCCCCCCATTAGGATTGGAGGCTTCTATTTGGGGAGAGTCGTACTGGCTCTTACTGGTCCTTCTAGATACTATCCGACTCCTTTGATTATCGTTTACTTTGGGGATTATTGAAAACCCCTCACCAGGCCCTCTACTATTATTATTACTATGAGCTTACTTTTAGATTGGAACGCTCCTGAAACATGTGTTAATGGGGTTTCTATTTTGGGACCTTTTTGAATACGGTAAGCCTCAAGACGTTAGTTTGTGTGGATAACTATATGGCTTAAGTTTGAGGCGCTTCTTAGATCTTCGAATCAGTTGAGGTAATAATGGATACATCGAACTCTCATGAATGTGTACATTCTACAAGTTTGATTGACATGTGATGGCCCTCAGGCATATGAATTCAGACAATGCTTGAAATATGAGATTATAAATTTATCCTATACCTTGACTTCAAAGCTTGTTGAAATGCTTTTGGTAGCAAAACAGATGAATAGGGAAGTTATGAGAACTACCCTAAAAAGGATTCATACACAGCCTTAAGTAAAGGTGACAACTACCATAATGGGACTGTTCATACCTTATATGACGTTAAGGATAGAAGTCGACCTGAAATTATTTAACTTCATTATATAGACAATGATTAATACCCATAAATTGAGATATGCAAGTGGAGGTTGAATTATATAATATGATATATTATGCTTATCAAGTGCAACCAAGAAGGATAAATATGTTATTTCAATACTTGGTTAGCGCGTGGAATATTTTCCGCATTTACGATGATTATTATGTTAGCTAAAATTGGTACTGCGATCTCAATCGTGAGTTGAGATAATGTTGATACTTGTATTTATAGTGGCTTGGACCACGCTTACCTGTTTTAGCTAGCCAAATGTACCTTCTACTCATTAACGAAGTATGACGGTATTGTTGTTCGTAATTCATTCCTCTGAGTTGGACTCTTATACTAATAGAGGCATATAGAGACATGATAATAAACAACCGATAGGATATCTAAATAATATATGAACTTACTGATTGGTGGAACCCTTGTTTACATAAGTACATTCTTTAAATTGTGAGATAAGTATCAAAAGTATACTTACATATCCTTGATTTTCTATAAAGGTTGATACTTGGGTAATATTGATGATTATCATATGATTGACACTTGTATTTATTATAGAAGCTTAATGTCGTTGGTGCTTTATTTAATTGAAAGATAATATTGTTGGACACTTATATATGTGAAGTAGGTCGAGGGTATTAGGTGAGCGTTATTATTACTATCGTAATTTAATTATGATTAAATGCAAGGTTAAGGTCATATCTTCTAACCACTTGGAAATTTTGTTCATATGTAAGCAAATTTTAGGAAGTGTTCAATGATGGGTATGAAATGTATTATCATGAGATGTGCGCTTAAGATTTGAATACATGATTAGGAATTATTTGATAGGAGTATTGCAAAATTTCATTTATTTAAATGCTAGATGGCATAAGTTATTAGGTGAGGTTTATATCTTATCATGCTCGCCTAGCGAACTCGACTCTAGTAAATATTTGCTGCAGATGGAATTTAGCGAGTAGATGAGGGATAGACTTGTAAACTTGTGCATCAACCTCACCGAGAAGTTCTTACATGAATCCTTTTTATATTGTTCAACTATTGATAACATACAAAGGGAAAATGTAGGAGAGGATCTTGGTCTTGGTATAATGTATTTGGGATTTTGTCATCTTAACTTTGACACCTTGGTTTGTTTGACCATCATTGAAAATATTAAAATATTGGTTACTGCTTGTTGAGTGACCTTATTGGATTATTGGTATTTTAAGTGTGGAAGTAACCTTGTTCTGTTCTGGTGAATGAGTGTTATTAAACTTTACCCTTGAAAAGAAATGTTGAGTAAATCTTGCTATGACTTATTAATAATGCGACATAAGTAAAATAACGTGGGTTGTTTAATACTTATAAAAGTTGAACTAAAAGTTATATTTAAATAAATTAACGTAGAGGTTACCAACTTGAGAGCAAGGAATTCTTTAAAGAAATCATAGGCGAGACTATCTTTGTGAGTAAGAATTATATAACATGATAACCCTAGCTTCTCTAGTGAACATTATTCCTTTTATGGTGAAATTTGTAAAATAACCCTAAGGTGAAATGAATCATTAGTTGTTAGAAGAGGATAAGATTTAATAAGCCCGAGAAAACTTAGCATCAGTAAGAAGCATCAGACAAATCATATCTAGAGTCTTAGCAAACCGTAGTTAAGGATCGAAAGAGGTTACATAAAAATAAATAACCATCAATAATTTCCTCATTGTGGCTTGCCCTATCTGTAGGTGTGTTATGTGGTGGTTTCTTATGTTGTTTTGTCGATAGAAAAGTGAACCATCCTCGTGTGTGTGAACATTTCCGTGCTACCCTTGTGGTCATCCTCAGTATTGAGTTACCCACGGAGTTAGTCAGTGACCTTGGTGGTGGCATGTTGTGTCGTGTTATGCGTCAAAAAAAATTATCCTGTATTTTACTGTGTTGTTTGGGTGTGAAATTGTAGAGGAATTGCTCTTAAGAGCCATGTCAAGGTAGTTTGAGTAAAATTAAGAAAATGATGAAATCTTTGATCCTAACCATTTGTTGAGTAGTTTCATGTCAAGCGCTTAAAACGTTAGGAGAAGCTAACAAATGCCGAGAGGTCAAAATAGGTCCGAATTGGAGCTAAGACAAAGAATCTACTAAAGGGTGTATAGAGGTAAGGCAAAGAAAAGGTAGTCTTCTAAGGAACTTGTTTGTTTTATTAGTTATATTGGCATATATTGAAGGTGAAGGAGCAGGGTATGGTGTTGGCAGGCTAATATATTGCTTGAGAGATCAAATTCGCGCTTTTAATTATTCTTGACCTAGAACAAGACCACTAAAACAATGAACTAGATGGTATAAATGCTTTTGACTATTAATAACATGATGAATGCATGGAAATGGCATGGAGCTCTACATGAATACTAACTATATCTTGTAAAAATAATGCGTTCGATCAACATTTATTAGGGGTGACAACTAATACATTGTTGAAATGTTGTAATCAAAATAAGAGGGGATGAACTTGAAACTATACAAAAAAATTAATGAAACAACTTTGAATAGATTCATAATGTTATTCAACGCAAAACAAACATTAAAAATGCAGGTTAGTGAGGCAACAATGTATTACGTGGAGCAACAACCTACTTTGATATAGATACTGTGGGCACATAAAACTTTGGCATCACAATTTTATACAATATATTGACTATATCTTGTAATAATAATGTGTTCAATCATCATTTATTAGGGATGATAATGTAATACATTGTTGAACTGTTGTAATCAAAGTATGATGGAATGAATTGGAAATTATAAAAAAACCTTTAATGAAATAACTTTGAATAGATTCAAAATACTAGGCAAAAACAAACATTAAAAATGTAGGTCTCGTGAGAAAACAACGTATTAAGTGGAGAAACAACCTACTTTGATATAGATCCCGTAGGCAATATACAACTCTTGATGCGGGGCATCGGTGAAAGAGTACAAAATTTCAATTTTACTTTATATGAGATCAAGGTGAATGTGTTAGAGGGTTAAGGGGAGTCTCAAAATTTGAATTTTCAAATTCATACCTTTCCCTCCATTTTTACGTTCAAGTGTCTTAAGGATGTAAGTAAAAGATTATGACTTGATAAGGTATCAAGGTTGTTTCATAGGTTTAAGGGGGTGTGTGTGTGGTGTCATAGGTCAATTAGATGGTACAAGAGTCCTTACATGTGTACAAATGTTGTAAACTACCTATTTTGGCTAAGGAGAGCAATAATGAGTTATCATGGCTCTTGAAGGGCGATTAATTCAAATGGGGGTTACATGCAAAATAAAACTCGAATATATGAGAGTTAAGGAATGAGAAAGGAAGTATCCCTCGAGGAAGGGAAGGAGAAAATCGAAGAAA
This sequence comes from Taxus wallichiana var. yunnanensis, assembly GCA_018340775.1. Classification (NCBI taxonomy): domain Eukaryota; kingdom Viridiplantae; phylum Streptophyta; class Pinopsida; order Cupressales; family Taxaceae; genus Taxus; species Taxus wallichiana. Next base: position 855,127,621 of record CM031238.1, on the reverse strand, counting down.
CAAGAACTTTGTATGGTTGTACTTATTTTTTTATGGTAACTCTATTTTTGGGCATTATGCATGAATCTCCTTCTTGTATGGTTATGAGATCTTCTTGTTGGCATAAACATTATGAATTGTTAACGAAATGTAGAGTTTCTTGAGTTTCGAGAATATGATAGAGACATTTGAATGTATATGCTCTGTTCATAGATTTAATGATAAAAATTGTGTTTGCAAGATAAGACTGTGTGTGAAAGTTAGATAACCTGTTTCAACCAATTAACATAACTTTTATATTTAACTCCAAATGACTTGAAATTTGGACCATATGAGGATAATAGAATTTTTCAGATGGGTTTTCAATAGTTTTCCTTGATGATTAGTAAATTTTGAGTTATGATGCATTTTCCTAGCTGGACTAAGGATGCACACAAATTGTTTGACAAAATGTCTGTCTGGTCAAGTAAGTGTATCTCATGTGTTTTAAGGAGTTGAGTTATGAAATTTGGAGAAAATAATATTGAAAATATTTTTCAAGTGGTTTTTAATAGTTTTGTGATTTGACCCTTCTATGAAAAGTTATAATAAAATCTCAGTCGGATTATTCTTAGGCTTGGGTTAAGATCCTCAAATGCAGAGTTAAGTGAAGTTAGTTGGTATGAAGCTTCTTTATTGGTTGGATGTGTGATTGAATCTATTTGCTCGTATAAAATCTAATATCACAGCTTTTATACAATATAATGAATATATTTTGTAAGAATAATGTGTTCATTTGTCATTTATTAGGGTGACAACGTAATATGTTTGTTGAGTTGTTGTAATCAAAGTAGGAGGGAATGAATATAATTTCTACAACAAAAATTATACAACACAAACAAAATATAATTTCTAACAAAAACAAAATATGATTTCTACAATCTCTTTCTTAAAAGGGTAAAATATTGATATTGATATAAGGGAACAATGATTACAGGATAAAAGTCTATGATTTCGAATATATGTGTAAAATCTCATAGATTTGTCTATCAAACACGTGTATAGACATTGCATATCAAGTGTTTGGCAAAATGATGAAAAAGAGTATGACCTTGTAGACTATCAAAATACGTAAAATATACAAACACTATAACAATAGTTGTTACATAAAATTTGTTAGAGTAGGTATTTACCTTAGCTCATGTTCACCTAGGTACTTTATTTACCTTTATTGTATTTATCCTCACCCACTTATGTGTGTGGATATTTATTTTTATTTATTTAGATATTAGGAGATATTATCTAGTTGTTAGGTATAGTTCTTTCCTTGATCTATGGTATTGACTAGTTCTTTCCTTGATCTATGGTATTGACTAGATCCTTGATGTCTAGTTCTTTCCTAAATCTATGGTCTTGACTAGTTCTTTGATGACTAATTCTTTCCTTGATTTATGGCTTGATCTACAACCTTGACTGGTTCTTAGATTGTTATTCCTTACCTATATAAGCAATGACCATTCTCATTGTATTTCATTGAGTTCCATAATAATATATGATATTCACGCTGCTCATTTGTTTGTAAGTGTTTATGCAAAGTTATTATGACAAATTGCTTTAATCTTATTGATCGTGGTGTTTGATTAGCATCTCGAGATATTAGCTTGGTACGATTTGGTTATCGTTCCTTTTATGGTATCAGAGCAGGAGATTGTTTTTGACATCCATCTAAGTTTCATTTTGCAAACATTTTTTTTGTATATTCATATATTCGCGATTTGTCTGCATTTTGTTCTTCACAGCGTGCTTTTATGCAAAATGCGAGCTTATTGGATCCGGAAGTGGGAAAACCTAAGATCAACTCAGTAAACTTGACCATTTTTAGAGGCACTTGTTTTTTTGGTTTTTTGTTATTGCGCAGAGACACGCACAGTTCGCCTCGAGTCCATGTCGCTAGAGAAAACCCAAAAATCAATTTATGGGGTTTTCGAGATCCAGACTTGGCAACTTGGTTTTGAGTGCCATTTTTTTACAAAAGTGCTTGTTTTTTCGTGCTCTTTCCATTGGAAATATTTATTTTGAGAATCACACTATAATTTTAAAGTGCCATATTGTAACACACACTCATTATAAAGTGCCAAATATGGAGGGGCGCTCGTAATCACTTGTAGACACAATTTCGGTTGAGTCCGACATCCTAAACTTTTGGGAGTTGCATTCTTATATCTATCATGGAATATGAGAACAATATGTTTTTCTCCGAAGTGTGCGAACTTTAGGAGGATATTGTAAAATTTGTGGAAGAAAATAGATCGCTTAAGAAGTGAAATTCTCTTCTACAAGCACTCATTCACGATAAGGATATAATAATACACTCCCTATAGCAAAAACTTGCTAGCCTGTAACATCACCATCATATTGTGGATAGTCATATCCATGCTCCTAGTCCACTTACAACTATTGCTTTTGTACCCAGCTGACCTTGATCTGCTAGTTTTTGAGCTTGCTCCTGCTCCTGATGCTCCTAATCCTATTAGGCTTGTTACTGCATGTTCTTCTCGTGTCTCGTGCTTTATTGCAGCTTACACATGCTTTGTGCATACCACTACATTCGGTTCTCGCATCCTCCGTTCTATGGGTTTCACTGGTGGAGGTATTGACAGAGACATTCATAGGGTATTGTTTCCCCTATTCCACATGTTAAGTGGAATTCTCGTAATGACATTGGTTTTGGCCAGTCTTGCATTGGGATCACACATTGACAAAGCTCCATTTTTTGTTCACTCGACTCTTTCCAAGGATCATGAACAACACATGAGTTTTACACCTTCACTCAGGATTGAGAAACCTAATATTTCAGTTGTCATACATGATCAACTGACACATTCTAATGTTCCTTTGCATGCACCCATTGTGCATTTTGCTCCAAGTCATATGTAGGCATCTTCTTTATCCATCCGTATAGATTTGGGGTGGATATCCGATAACTTGGCGGCGACATAAACATTCATTGAGAGGACTTTAATGGTGCGGCTCCTCCACCATTCAGCCTCTTGCTCCACTTTCTATACCTTCTGCATTGTAATGCTCCTTGTTTTGAGCATTTTTCTTTAGTAGGTGTAGTGTATCTCTCTTGTTTGTTGAGAGATTTTGTATCTATATTTTTGACACTTTTGGCATGTTGATAGTCTCTCTTGTGGGGGAGCTATTTTGGTGAAGCCTAGTGTTAGTTTTTCAATGTTCGAGTAGTTTTTTGACAACTCATACAAATTTGTAGTATCACTCCACCCATTCAGCAGTATGGGAGGGTGTGGTGTTGATCCTACTTCTTCGGTTTTGTGTCCTTGCCTTGTTACCTTGGCTTTTCTTGGATCATAACACACTTTGGATATTGTGTCCTTGCTTTGTTGCTTTGATTATTATTTTTGGATCGTGACACACCTATTTAGCAAGTGATTGATCGAATTATGTTTGTCTTCGGGTTTTGTGTCCTTGCCTTGTTACCTTGGCTTTTCTTAGATCGTGACACTCTGGATTTTGTCCTTGCCTTGTTGCTTTGGTTATTGTTCTTGGATTGTGACACACCTATTTGCAGCAGCTTGATCGAATTATGTTTGATTTTTTTGCACTTTCGATATCACTCGTTGATAGTCTCCTTGTATGGAGCTCTTCCTGTGAAGCCTCGAGCAAAGTGGATTTAGACCACAATGCACACTAAACTTCTTCATCATTGTACAAGTTTTTGAGCCGAGCTTCTTGGGATGCCTTGCAACAAAGGTTTTTATCTCTACTTTGTTGTTTCTTGATTTTGGGTACCTTGCGGCATCCTTTTTCACGCTTATTGTACATGAGTACCTCATCGAATTAGTTTCCGAGACTCATAATGTGGACATGCTACTTCTATTTTTGCCTCTAGCTTCACTTGAGGGGGTTGTTAGAGTATGTATTTACCTTAGCTCATGTTCACCTAGGTACTTTATTTACCTTTATTGTATTTATCCTTAGCCACTTATGTGTGTGAATATTTCTTTTATTTATTTAGATATCGTGGGATATTATCTAGTTGTTAGGTATAGTTCTTTCCTTGATCTATGGTATTGACTAGTTCTTTTCTTGATCTATGGTATTGACTAGATCCTTGATGTCTAGTTCTTTCCTAAATCTATGGCTTTGACTAGTTCTTTGATGACTAATTCTTTCCTTGATTTATGGCTTGATCTACAACCTGACCTTGGGTTCTTAGATTGTTATTCCTTACCTATATAATCAAGACCCATTCTCATTGTATTTCATTGAGTTCCATAATAATATATGAGATTGGCTTTTGCACATTTGTTTGTAAAGGTTTATATAAATTTATTCTGACGAATTGCTTTAATCTTATTGATCATGGTGTTTGATTAGCATCTCGAGTTCTTGGCTTGGTATGATATGATTATCGCCTTTTAAAATTACCCTTAAATTTCACTCATGTTGGTCTCATCTTCACGTTCTTCAACAAGCCCCATTTCCTTATCTCGCTTCGCAGCTCTTTGTAATTCATCCTCCCATGTTATTCGACGTGATACACGAATCTTTTTACAATAGGAAAACTAGCTTTCTTATTTTGGGACATGGGCACCTTCGATTCAACATCTTCGCTATAAAATATCTCTCTCGATGAAGTGTATTGTTGAATTCATCATCTACATATCTAAATGGTTATGCCTCAAGATGTTTCATACCTAACATAGAAGATATTTGGCTTCCCTCAATCGGTGTGTTGTTTTCACAAGTGTCTTTTCCAATAAAGTAAGAAATGACTTGTTTAGAGGACCACTAAGATTGCTATCTAGTATTTTTATGATCCTCCTTACTTGTGGGATCAAGTGTCCACCTTCTTCATTTACAACATGTTTATCTTGTTGTAGAACATGCATAGAGTTTTCGCAGTGTTTGGAGGATTCCATGATTGACCAAAAGTATCGTTAACCATATGGTCATCTCCACACGCAACATTTGGAGTACAAAATATACCCCGAGAACATTACAGTTTAGTATCATAAATCATACATTTGAACACAAACCAAAATTTATAGAATTTATATACAATAACGTACTATGTTGGAAAATCCTAAAACCATTATGCCTAGAGTACCCGAACATTAAAGTTCTCTCTAACTTAATTATTTTTCATCACATTCACTTTAATTATGTACTTACATATATATATATATATATATATATATCAATTCTTTCACACTCCACATTCACACATTGCAAATATGAGATTTGATACCAAACTTCATAATGACAAGTTTCATCCGTCTCGACTACCAACCCATGCTAAGTGTGGGTTAGAGGTATGGAAGGTGACATAATAATCAAAAATGGATTGTGCATGTAGTCTTTGGTTATTTTCTAGTTTCTCCACTTTGAAGTTACGGTGGACCCCACTTTCCTTACAACATTGACTCCACCAATAATATATAAAAACAATTGTGATTAGTTGATGAATTAGCCAGTCAACCTTGCGATGAGATGTTTTTCGAATGGAGGATAACCAATTACTCTTAAGTATAGATTGATATACCTCTATTGCAACATTTTTTTCTTTCCCAACATGCTTCAAATTCCATAGATGTCTCACCCACATTCCAATTCTTAGAAGTCAATGTTCCTGCCAATATTTAATAAATTTTATCTCTTCCTCAAATTCTGATGACAAAATCTTGTGCCATTTGAATAACACTCTCCTCATTATTTGAATGGTGCATTATTTTCCCCTAACCTATCAAACATTACATGTATTTTCCGATCTTCTTTAATCTTGGCAACAATATTCTTTAACCATGTCCTCCTTACATGCCAGTGCCGCATAAGTATACTTTGCACCCAAACACTTCTCGTATTTGAAAATGAATTTTATGAGAATTTTAAAATTTGATAACACAATAGATATCTATAAGTTACATTTATATATTGTAACAATATACGTAAAGAGTAGTATATAACCTAATAACATTGATTTCAACCGTAACATCATCTACCATGAAAGCATTTAGTTTCAACTCAAGCATATGGGCATGTGCTATATTCAAGAGTTTTTTCATCCATTGGGTTGGGTTGCAAGTTATGGCTCTTGACATTTCGACCCATGCAACCGGGAAGGCCCATGTGCTTGGAATCGAATGCGAGGATCGTATAGAGATTGAACTATGGAGAGTTCACAATGCAATAACAATGTGAATCGGTAATTATTAGTAAGAAAATGTCACATATTTTTTACGGATTTTTTTATTGATGAGATTACATAAAAGAGAATACATTCATTCCATTGGTCCTAAATGCAAAGTCTTGTAGACACTAAATTACGCACTTTGCGTAATTATTTAGTCTTGATTACATACTTACTATTCATTTGATTCCTAAGTAAAAAAAGTACTAATTAACCCATGTCTTTGGCCACCTTTCTTTGTTTATGTTGATCCTTTAAGTCTTGCACCTTTACGTTCCCAAAGTATTCCTTATTATACTCTGGCTTTTATCATCTTGGACACCAGTGCCAGCCCGAAGACGCTAGCGCCGACGCCTCGTCCCCTCTGGGCACCCCCTAACCCCTTTGTACTTTACTTTACTTTATTCATTTGAGCATCTTATCTTTTTGGTCATCGATATTTTTGGGTTTAATTATGAAATTCAAAGAAAGGAATCATATAAATATAAAGTTATGTGATCACAATAAAGGACCAAGCACTAAGCATTAGCTATCACCGCCTAAGGTTGCATCTATCAATGTAAGAGCTTCATCAGCATCCATCTAGCACCATCACAAGGGACATAAGGGCTGGTTATTCTACATACACTTCATAGGAGGGAAGTTCATTCTATTCCATGCACACATCTATTACATTCATTTACATTTAGTTACTTGTTTCGCTATCAAGTGCTCGCACAAGAGCCACCTAGGGCATAATTACGCACACACACACATAACTACATTAGGTCTAAGATGTAGTGTAGCACTTAGTCATAATTTCACCATTGTGCCAGCTGAGGATAGTCTGACCCCTCATTTTGCATCTTTCTTTTTTAGGATTTGATGACTATTTGAGGGTTTTGTAGAACCATACTTTATTGCAGGTTTTCGGCTACCTCATAGATCTTGGTGTGACTTCGAGCAACAAAAGGTGAACACCTTGCAACACCTTAGAGGAGGTTTTCTGAGATTTTCCATAGACCCAAGCGCCTAGAAACAGGCCTAAGGTGCTAGCGGGCTCCCTTGTCCCTCTCAGGCACCCCACTCTAACCTATCTCTCCGGATCTATATTTTTTCGGGTCTCTCGTGTGACACTCTGCCACTCCGTTCACTGGTCAAGACATCGGTACAATTTAGAATTTATTGCGAATAAGCTAAATACCTTCTTCTCTATTTTGCAACTAGGGTTTCACATTTTATTGCTTAGTTTTCTTTGGTTAATTCATGTACTTCATTGCATATTTATTAAATTGCTATGATAAGATCGATTAGGCATAAATTTCACATTTAGCTTAATCATTTTGGTGAACCCGAACTCGATCTGAACGCTCTTAGGATCCTCATACCTCCATTATTCTTATCTTTCTAGGATCTCTTCATCATGAGTATATCTATTAATGATTTCTTGCTTATCAATCTTCAATTAAGAGATATGATCGGAAACCCTCTTCGCTATCACTCACATTCTTGCTAATATGCATCCAGTTTCGTATACCAAATATTTGTTGAGGCATATTCCCTTAATCGTTTCTCGTCCAATATTCATGTTGATCTTTTTATTTTTGAAAATGATCCACCCTTGCATATCATGATTCACATCTACAATATGGGTATCAATCGCGTACTTTAATCGATAATCCATCATGCCTTTTCCTTCGGGAATATGATGGTTATGTTCAACGCATGTGTAGGTCACATTACTTTGCCTATCACTATAGGGACAAAAACCCTTAACACCTTTTATTTGTCATTGAATTTCTGGTCTCATATAATTGTTTACTTGGTAGGCCATGGATTCATGTCATGCAAGCAGTTCGTTCTACAATACATCACCGTGTCAAATTTCTACATGAGGGCATAGAATAAAAGTTCCTAGTGATCGTGACCCATTTAAATATTGTGATCATGATCCTCATGCTACAATTCCTACCCCATGGTCTGATACTAATAATGAACCAAACCCATAGATACTCTGGATCATTTTTCACCAATTGAAGGTGCTATTTGCATGATCGATATAGTCCCATCTCTACACACCACCTCCTCCTTACTACCGATATGGTAATTTATCGAGGGCCTACCCACACACCTGATTTTGTTCCACCTACTTCACCCTCATATATGCATCCACTATTAGCAAGTCCTCCCTTTACATGTACACTTTTCATGAATGATTCATATTGGGAGCATATTCCATTTGATCCTACTTGTGATGACACTATATGCACACATGATGGCTTGGCTCGACTAGGTTTTACAATTAACAACTTCTTGCCTTCACCCTATGTTCCTCATCTTTATCATAGTTTCATTCACATTACTGCTGCTTATGGGCTTCACGTCTTTCATCTCATGAGTGTTTCTTGTAGGATATCCTCGTGATGTTCCCCTTACACTTGGATAGTCTTGGCTTGACTATATTGGGGGCACCTTAGATCCTGATCATATTGACATTTCATTTCCTATTCCTTTTGGTCATATTTTCATTTATAATGATTCCTTTCTCGGATATTCACAAAATCTTACATGTTGGTATGCACATGGTTGTCCACTACCCCTTTCAATGATGAATAATACGCAATGGGCATGTACAACCTTCGCCATAATGGCTCACTATGTGATCAACCCGATACTATTGTTTATCATGTATCGATGCTTTACCTTCGGTTTTGATCCTGACAATGACGACCTCTTAGATGACATTACTTGATCACATTCATCACCACATACTTGGGGAGGAATAACACTTATCTACCCCCATAACACCAACAAACGCGTCTTATCTTAACTTTCACATATGATGTATATGCATATTAACACATACACTAGCCTCATCATTGCTTGACAAAACACTCGTGCTCTTACGGTTATTCCATGATTGTTGAGGATATCCCACAATAAGAACTCCGTTTCATCTTTGCATTACATGCTTCATCTACATTTCTATCTATTACATAATCATACATACATACATCTATTATTGTTTATCACTAGTCTCACATACAACACAATCTTTTATCACGTATCACATCAATCAATTGCACTTCATCATCTTCACACCTCACCTATCTGCCTATTCCAAACATCATTCATTGAATAACACACTCATCATCACACACTTGGGGAGGATCACATTTACTACCCCCACCCCTTTTATCATTATCAACTATCATACATCTTACGCACATCATTCCTCATACACATCTCGATACATTTACATCATCATTTCCCGATGACGCACTCTTGTGCTATGGTTCACACTTGACTGTTGAGGGAATACTATACACATGAACCTCACACACTACACATTACACATCTCACACATCACGCACATAGGACATCTTCTCGCATGACATCTTCTACACACTTTCCATAATATTCATTCTACACATTCGCGCTTACATCTCTCTTTCATCTACTTATACATGTTGCGTTCATTTCCCTATGATGCTCTCTAGTTTCCTGGTCCATACTCGAATGTTGAGGGTATGCATCTCAAATGGACCTCATCACAATCACACACTTTACACTTTACACTTTGATAATCACATCTTTTTGTACACAAAATTCAAACCATTTCCCGATGATGAACTCTTGTTATAGTTCAATATTCACTTTGTTGAGGGGCATAAACAAATGAACATCACTACATATATTTCCATACACATCCACTCGGGGGAGCGTTGCTCCTATTATTCACATTGCATTCCATTCAGTCTCATCCACAACATACTGCATATCTTGGTTGCATTTACTCTTGCTTACTTTTGCTTACATGTTCACTTTATTACACATGCTAGATATATATCTTGTATGTCATTATATTTTCATACACACATGTGTGTCACTTGATTTCTAGTTGTGATCACATATTCTATAGATCTATTACATGCAACATGGATGCTTGGTGCAATACCTATTACTAGTCCCACGAGGCTCCTAGGGGCATCCACTTTCATACATTACAAGTGTTATTGTTTCATTTTGTTTCATAGCATGTTACTTTATCGATTGTACACACTTTGACATAACTTTTTATCTTTCTAACATGCTAATGAGTGCTTCATGTGCAACATTTTTCTTGTAGGTCTATTTGCTTCCATGGTTGTGTATTACATTGCTTGTCATTACTTGTCATTGTTTGGGGCTTTTCCTTTATCTTGTGTGCACATTTGTCTCTTTTTATGACCACTTAGGACTTGATTGTCTTGTGACATCGTGAGTGATGTCCCATGTTTACAACCCACTTTTTCGTGGTCTATATTGTCTTCTTGCATGTTTACTTGTGTCTTAGCTTACACATTGTATGCTTAGCTTACATTTTACATGCATGTTTTCTTGTACTAACACTTGTCTCCTAGCCACTTTGTTTGTGTGTACCTTGGTTTCTACCAAACACATTCCCTTCCCCCTATGGGCACAATTTCAGCACAATGTGTCGGTCCTCTTTTGGGCCACATACTCCTTCAACATGTCACATGCACCCTAAACGAGGGGGCATCATATGGGTGAATCAGTCACCCCATACAACATTATATATAGTACAATATTGGTACAACATAGTTTTCATTTTGGATATGGATCGAGAATCGAGACTTGGGTCCTTAGCACAATGATGTCCTTCTTGGATGCCTGTAACTAGGGAAATTACACAAATTTGCGACATGACACAAAGGCCTTTGACAGGTAGAGAGTCCTTTAAGTCTTTGGGACATTTACATTGAGCTTACACACCATCTGTAGTGGTGTTTTCATTTCAAGGAGCAGTTAAAGGTTAGAGGATGACACTAGACTTTCCTCTCTACACTACTTCATCAGTAGTGGTGTAGGATCACCCAAAAAAACCAACATTTTAGAGCGCTCTACAACTTTGGGAAGTGGTTAAAGGTTAGAGGATGACACTAGAATTTCCTCTCTACACTACTTCTATCGTGGTGTGAGATCGCCCAAAAATCTCGCCCTTCATCGACATCTTCGGATCCTTTCTACACTCTTTTCACATCACGGATCGTGTGCTTTCACATTTTCAGCATTTTTACATAATGGTTTACACGTATACATGTGTATTTGACTACTTGTACAACATAGTTTTCGAGTTTTGGATATGGATCGAATCGGACTTGGGTCCTTAAAGACAATGATGTCCTTCCCGGATGCACATAACTAGGGAAATTACACAAATTTGTGACGTGGCACAAAGGCTTTTGACAGGTAGAGAGTCCTTTAAATCTTGGGACATTTACATTGAGCGTACACACCATATGTAGTGGTGTTTTCATTTCTAGGAACAGTTAAAGGTTAGAGGATGACACCAGACTTTCCTCTCTACACTACTTTTGTCGTGGTGTAGGATCACCCAAAAAAACCAACATTTTAGAGCGCTCTACAACTTTGGGAAGTGGTTAAAGGTTAGAGGATGACACTATAATTTCCTCCCTACACTACTTCTATTGTGGTGTGAGATCGCCCAAAAAACTTGCCCTTCATCGACATCTTCAGGATCCTTTCTACACTCTTTTCGCATCACGGATCGTGTGCTTTCACATTTTCAGCATTTTTACATAATGGTTTACACATATACATTTGTATTTGACTACTTGTTCGTTCTTCTCTTTTGCAGATCCGTTCATATGAGAAGTGGCAGTCAACATCATCTACATTATCACAACAACAACATCGACATCAACAACAGGTACATCGCGACATCTACACATGCGTTTCCGCCCTAGGTTCATTTTCATCATCAATTTTTGCACTTTCTCCTCCTTAGTATCCATGCTTGACATTTTTAGCAGTCTATGCTTTGTCTAGTCCCTCAAAGACGCTTGCATCATCAATTTACATGGTTATCAGGCACGCATATCTATCTACTTTATGTTATCGATATTTTCGCTCACCAACATAAAGATGGTGCAAATGTAAACACAAAATCATGCATTTTTGGTAATTATCTAGTCTTGATCGCATACTACTATTCTAATTATTCATAAGTAAGAAAAGTACTAATCAACCCATGTCTTTGGACACATTTCTTTGTCTTCTGTTGATCCTTTTAGTCTTGTACCTTTACTTGTTCGGTTTTCCTTATTATACTCCAAATTTTATCATCCCGGACACCGCGCCCAACCAGATGCAGTCTTAGGCGTCCTCGTCCCCTCTCGGGTGTCCCCGACCCCTTTGTACTTTTCTCACACTTTTTGGGTCCTTTCCATCTTTTTGAGCATCTTATCTTTTTGGTAGTCATCCTTTTCAGGTTTAATTACAAAATTCAAGCAAAGAAATCATATAAATATAAATTATGTGATCATAATAAAGGACCAAACACTAAGCATTAGCTATCACCACCTAAGGTTGCATCCATCAAGCATCTAAGAGCTTCATTGCATCCATCTAACACCATCACAAGGGACACAAGGGCTGGTTATTCTGCATACACTTCATAGGAGGAAGTTCATTTTATTCCATGCACACATCTATTACATTTCTTTACATTTAACTTATTTACTCACTATCAAGTGTGTCTCGTATGAGAGCCACCTAGGGCACAATTCTACACACACACACGAGTAACTACATTAGGTGCGAGATGTAGTGCAATGCTCACTCGGAAGTTCACCATTGTGACAACCGAGGACACGATCGACTAATGCTGAAGATTTTATGGATTCATATTTTACCAAAATATCCCTAAACCATCGCAAGCATGTAGAGCATTTGGAGAGCTTTCTATCGACATGTAAAACTCGGAAAATGGAGATCATACACAAAAAATATCACAGTCAAATTTTGTTGTAAAATGTGGTCAAACCGGTCAACTAGCGAATCATGGGTTAACACGTGGCAAAATTTAAAAATTAGTAAAGAGAATGTAACCCGGTTCCTCCAAATTTAGTAGAAATCCACTAGAGTTGGCAGGAATTGATAAACCTCTAGATTTAGAGGCAAAACCCCTAATGGGGAAAAATGATTTTTTTTTAATTATCTTTTTCGGTAATTTTTGCACAGTGCGGGGGCACTTAGTGCAAAAACCGTGTTCCAAACACCTTGAACTGAATAGGGGTTGTGGGGATGCGGGGATGTATGGGAAGTCTGCTTTGGAGGCAACACATGCTCTCTTGGAATATAGTTTTCTTCTCTAAGACACTTCTACATTTGCAACCTCTTTCCAACATACAAGGTCACTTACTCGGTCCCAAATGAAAACAACGAACAAGGACATAAGCACCATTGATATATTGATATTCAAGAAAAATCATTTACAAAGAGTGCGGTGTAATATTTATAGATATTGAACAACCAATGTACAAACAAACAATATGTTGCATAGGTGCAACAAAATATTCATAATTACATAAGCTTCCAAAATACATCCGGAAACAAAAATAAAATAAGGTACAAACAAATATGTTATTGTAACAATGCAACAATAATCCTTCACGTATGCAATAAAACAATATAACAGTTATATAATCATAACCATACAAAAATAATAATAAACCACCTAATTACAATGCATAATTAATAAGTTTACCCTAACATATGCACCAAAAAAATCAATCGATTCTCCACAAGCAAGATAAAGAAAAAATGGGTTGCGGGATGAAGATGTTTGTTTGATCGGTCTTCCCCTCCTTTTACTACCGCGATTGGACTTGCATCCTCAATGCATCTTGGAATTGTGTCCACGACTTTAAAATTCCTCATTCAATTCAAAAATTAATCATGCATTTGGTTGGTTGGCGGTGAGTTCATGGTAACATCTAACCCTCAATATATCATGATCCTTACACTAATGGAAGTGGCCCTCTCACTAACATAATATGTCGATTGGGGTGATGCCTCATTTTGGCTATCAACATAGCCATTGCACCTCTGTTTGGTGCAAGTGTTAGTTTATGAACCCAATGTGCTAGATCTTTGGCTATGTTGTTATCAAATTTTTGGTTGTTGTCATGGAGTCCATGCTTATCCCGATTATAATAGCAGATGCAATCTGGTCGATCTGAGGCCAATGAATGTGAACCAATGGTATGATAAGATAAACATATAAGAAACATCATTGTCTCTTTGTAATTCAATTCCATGATTGTCTTTGATGTTGTTGTATAAATCCCTACTTTCCTTTATGACTCTAAAACAAAACTTTAAATGGGTAAGTATGATGGAAATGATAAATCCAACAATCAAGGAATTTTTAAGAAGGGTTTTGTATTTTATCCAAATCTTTATCAATGATGAACTCCTAAGTCTCTCCACAAATCACCCATGAAACTGCTGAAATAGTGGTCATATGTAAAAATTATATAGCTCTAAAAAAACCTCCAAATTATGTGAAACTTGACATAGGGTTGGATCTCATCATGTTAATTATGAATTAGTTTAGCTGGAAATTTAAGTTTTCTAGTCACAAAATTGTTTTTTTTTCATGTAATACATGATCTTACTTGTACAATTCGTGTAGGGAAGCCTTGAATCCAAATTCTAGGAAAATATGTTGCTCACAAGGTGAAAAATATAGGTGTTGAAAATTGGGGAAAAAAACTCTGTGCTCTCAAAAAACTAGAGTTGGCTCTGTTAGGGTTTTACTTGTGGCACCGTCATACCGCGGCCTTTTCGGGCATTGCGGGAATTTATTGCTATAGTTTCTCATAGGGTTTCTCGCCCTTTGAGCGTCCCCTATAAAATGACCTCGTATCTTAAAACCCGATTATTCTGACCGTGGTTTGGAGATAGTGGATATTTGAGCAATGGCACCGCCGGTGAAACGACCTAGGAAGTTCGTTCTGAAAGTGTTCCACGAGGTAATGTTTCTCCTCTGATGTGGTATTTCCCATTCCTAAATTTAATGTTTCTGTCAAAATGGTTAGAGCAATTTTGTCTCATTGGGTATTTTGTGGGTCGCATCCCCTCTGAAAGCATGCTCAAATCCTGGGTCAATATAGTCTAGACTCCCCATGGAGTCAAACTGGAAAGTGTCCAAAACATGACCAAGGGTTTTTTCTTTTCACTTTTCTGATCCTGCTAATGCCCCCAATATTCTGGCTAAGCAAGCCACTTGGTATGTTCGCAACTCTCTGCTTGTTTTAACCCCATGACACAAGGATTTCATGGTATCTGAATATACCACCCTTAAAGTGCCCATCTGGGTTGAATTCCCAGCCTACCCTTTCCATGTGTGCCTTTTTTGTCATAGATTTCCTCTTCTATTTGTCGGGTAGTCCTTTGGAGCGAGATAGGTTTTACCATGTTCACCCACAGAAGCATGTTTGTGTTGAAGTTGATCTCTCTCAGGATTTGAAAGAATTTGTAGACATTCAGATGGGAGACAAACACTATTCTCAACGGGTCATGTATATCAATTTTCCTAACACTTGCTTCCGTTTCCAGGCCTCTGATCATAAGATCAAATATTGTCCTCTTTATGTCCCTCACAACCACCCCATGGCCAAAGTAGCTCCCGAACCAGTCAAACCCCAGCAGGAGGAAGGTTGGCAAGTTGTCGGGGTTGAAGAAACAAGAACAAAGCCCAACAATCTAAGGCCTCTGGCTCCAATGGCCAATCGGGAGCCACCTGTTAAGGAACAAACCTATAACATACACATTAAAAGCAAATTGCTACTAAAAGAACCAATCGCCACTTGCCGACTCGGATATCCAGTTGCCAAAATATTCTAGCATGCCCCAAGCGACTTCGGTTCTCATGGACCGAAAAATTATGTTTATAATGTCACCATTATGCAATCATTACGCTACTTTTTTGCAAACAATTCACAAGAGCCCCTCGAAAGGCCCTGAAGTGCTTCTCGCATCTCTCGTGACCATAGCCCGGCTCGCAGCGTGGACTCAACCAAAGAGGAGTACAACATCAAATATGCCAAACGGAAAAAAATTGAATTGCAGGATTTTTGCAGCATAATACTGCTCAATTCCTGCAAAATCAATATGATGCCCTTGATGGCTTGGAGGATGGTGACATGGCTCTTGACCACCATTTCCCATGAATTGTCTATCTTGGAATGTTTGGGGTCTTACAAACTCTTATTGTAAATATGTTGTTCGTGAAACTCGGAAAATATTTACAAATTTGGATGTTTTTTTTTGCAGGAAGTGAAAATTACAGGTTTTTAGTTGCCAGATGGTTTGTAAATCCATCGGCCTGACAACTTGGCTTTCTGTAGTAATCATGAAGCAGGGCGTGGGGTTTAATTTCACTTTTTTTCTCCCAAATGGTGGCCCTTGTTAATTAACCATGGCATCGACCCTACCAATTGTGCCATATGGGTCTATTTAATGTTGATGCTCGCCCTTTTGACTCATTAATATTTACGCCTCTAACGATGCGGTCGAAAGGGCCAATCTGTGGCGGTGGATTGCTAACTCAATTCCCGATGCATATTGGGTCATAAGTGGAGATTTTAATATGGTTGAGTCACCCACTAATAAATGTGGCCACTTGTGGATAGAGGTGGACGCTTGGTGAAAGGGAGGCATGGTTTTTTATGTGTAATAAGTTTGGGTTTTATGACCATAATGCCTCTCGCTTTCCCACATCAGAAGCATGGTTTACTTGGTCCAATCTCGAGGAGGGGTAGATCGCGTACTTAAACGGCTCGACAGAGCTATGCTTGTCAGCTCAAGATTATTTTGATTTGATAAACATTTATTCCATTCCAATGGAGGTCATTCTTGAATTTTTCCTTTCGGATCATTCTCCAATATGATTTTGTATCACTTGGCATGATACATGCTCTTTTTGTCATAAAGGCCAATTATTTCTTAATACTTGCCTTGATGCAGCATGGACCCAAAATCAATCATATCAAGCGTGTGTGGAACTTAACTCCCCTGCCTAGTCATTGCCAACGCTATCATCCTCCTATGCAAGCTAGCTTGGATTCAATGGTGGGAGGATGTGATGACTCGAACAACTAGATTCCTTAAAATCTATGGCAAACAATTGGCCAAAATTTGGCGCCGCTCATACTCCGCTAACACCTCGGATCTTAGCCAAGCGGTGGTGGCACTTCAAGGTGATCCCTTCTCTAAAACTCTGCAACTTCATGTTGCAAAGCTTCACCAACAAATTCAAATTGTTGACAATTACAATGCCAAAGGAGCACAGATCTGAGCCCGAATGCACTGGCTCAAAATTGGAGATCGAGTCTCGAAAGAATTTTTTCTTTCCCTCAGAGCCAAAAACCTTCTCAAAAAATTTGGGCCATCATGGAAGGTGGCGTTCGGTTACCGATCCTCAACTTATGTTGCAAGCCTTTGTGCACCCCTATAAGCTTGTCTTTCAAGCTCAACACCTTCTCTCAGCTTCAAAACTGCTCTTGATCAATGTCTGGGTGTTGTGTCGTGCAAGTTGTTCGAGGTTTAAAAGGTGATATGCGACCAAATGCTCACCATTGAGGACCTCCATGATGCTACCATGCAGATGGCCAATGATAAAGCTTCGGGATGCGATGGATTCCCTTGCAAATTCTATAAAGCCCTTTGGGATTCAGTCGGTCAAAGACCTTTTTCAAGTTTATCTCGAGGGTTTCAGAACTAGTCTTTAGGGCCATGAATCAACAAGGGAACATTAAATTCATCCCTAAACAAAGAGACCCAAAAAACTTACTTGGCGACTCTTTGGTTGAATGTCTCCTAAAAATCATTGCTAAAGCTTTGGCTATGCGGCTTCACAATATCCTCCGGATGTTATTCAACCAGAACAAACAGGATTCATTCAAGGATGATACATCTGGATAACATCATTGTTGTTTGGGAGGGCATGGAATGGGCTCACAAATCCAATCAATTTGCCATGTTCATAAAAATGATTTTGAGAAAGCTTATGATCGGATTGAATGGTCGTTTATTCTTTCCATGCTTCAAGCCCTTGGCTTTGGCCCCATTTTTATTCATTTGTCAGTATGATTTTTACAATGCCTCTGCTCAGATCACTATCAATGGCATTAGTTCGGAACCCTTTGGGATTTTTCACTCTATTCGCCAAGGCTTCCCTTTGGCTCTTGCACTTTATGTGCTAGCTGCCGAAGGATTTGGATATTTATTGGCCCATGCCAAATCTCAGGGGCTTGTTAGGGGAATCTCGCTTCCTTCTGCGCCCAATTCTCAATTGCTAAATGGTCATTTCATAGATGATTCCTTTCTTACGCTCATTGAAGATGAAACCAACATTCGCAATGTCATGTAATGCTTGGATACTTTTTGTTTAGCATCTAGCTCCTCTATTCAATGGCGAAAAACCCAGTGTTATCGATGAATCCTTCCTTCCTGCGCTTGATTGGCTCGCCACTTTTGAATGGAAGGTTCTAGCTCATGGCAAAATTTTAAATTCCTTGGTATTCCTTTTGCTTTCAAGCCTCCCATTGAGCTCTGACAATATGTTATTCAAAGGGTGGCCAAAAAATCTGGAGTATTGGCTTACCAGACCTTTATCATTGGCTGGGAAATTCCAAATCTGTTCCAAATTTCTTGCGGCCACACATGTGTATTACTCATCGTGTTGGGTTCCTTCCAAAGCCTCTATTCAGAAGCTGGAAAAGTTGCTCAAAGCCTTTTTATGGGCTAACGCCTCTACAGGAAGAGGTTTTCATCGTGTGGCTTGGGAGATATGTTTCCTTCCCCAACTCTGGGGGCTTGGCCTTATTGACATTCAGCGTCAAGGGTGGGCACTTTGCGAAATGGATTGTTAGAAGCATCACTGACCAAGAAGCTTGGAAAGTGCTCATACGACATGGCATTGAAGAAGGCTCACCTTATGGCCTTCTCCATGTGGAAAGGATTGGGGTTTATCAATCTGCTCATAACCCCAATGCTTGTCAAAGTTATTGGCACTTTTGTGCTTAAGAGCATTTGGAAAGCATGGGAATGCATCAAACCATGGCTCCTATGGAAAGGTGACGGCTTTCGTAATGGGCTTTCTATTAATCATCAATCCATCTGGTGGTCACCAATTTTTCAAGCGCAGGATAAGTGTTTGGTAAAAGCTCGGGAATCTCCGTGCTCAAATTTTTCAAACGTGGAATTCACACCATTGAAGACTTATTCTACAAACATTGCAATCCTGGTTCTCTTGGCCAGAAATTAAAACTCACTTTCAGCTTTCCAACCAAGACCAAGATACTTATAATGAAGTGATCGCTTGGTCCTCGACCACATCTTGCTGCGCTGAAATGTTGTTGTGTGTTCCTCTTGCCCTTGGTGGATGGACTAGAAATGGTATGTGGATACTCCATTTCGCAATTACTCAACCAATAAAGGCTACCGTTGGCTTTCACCTCATCTTCCCATGGTGGATAAACTCAACACACGATGGGGAATTCAATCCACTCCGTCCTCCTGGAGTAGGTGATTTGACATTGTTTGGACTATCTGTGTGGAGCCCAAGATTTCCCACTTCCTCTGGTGTATTTTGCACCAAGGTCTCCCTATCGGGGCTCATCTTGTTCAAATTGGGGTCTCGGCTCCCAAATGCCCATTTTGCGGCCATTTGGAAACTATTCTGCATCTTTTCTAGTTTTGTCCCAAAGCTCAACTTGCTTGAATTGATTCATTCATTTTTCTTTCTCTTAAGACCGCATTGCTTTACTTGGCATATCCTTTTGGGGGACAATCCCAAGCTCCCTATGTTCACCCAGAATTTGGCATGTTTTCAGAGGGGAAATTCTTTTTGGATATGGAAAGAAATAAATGTTTTTTTCTTTGCTAATTTTGCAGTTGATCAACATTTTTCCGTTTATAACAAATCTATGGTGATCTTGAATGTGTTGTTGCGAGATCTGAGTCTAGGCGAACAAAGTCGCGTCTGGAGGTGGACCACCTCCGGACCTATTATGACACTTTGGGAGAAGCCCGTGTGTAATGTTGCTGTGTGCCACCTTTTTGCTAGGCGGGCTTGCGCTCCTCGAGCCCTCTTCATCCAAGCTCGAAGTTACTCTCTTCACCAAAGAAGTTATCGGCTCACGTGGTCGGGGATCGCCACGACCTCACCAACATAGAGTCCTTCGCCCCAGGCGGGGCTAAGGGTCATCGGCTCACTAGCACGGGTGAGGCTCTCCTGCCTCCACGCATGACACACTTCGATGGATGGAATCTCGCCTTGCCGCCATTGTCTTCCAAAAATTCCCTCATCTCGGCCTCACCATCCCCACTTGTGGAGAGATAAACCTAGAAGAAGAAAATCCTAGATGGGGATCTCCCAGGATCTTGGCGAAGACTTACCTTGCTCGGATTGGCCGGATGATCATGATCCACCCGCTTTGAGCATGTTTGTTGTTGTTGCTTGACTTGGTTTTTTGTATGTCTCTAGGCGTTGCCTAGCTTTTGTGTTCTCATAGGCTCGGCCTAGTTTGTTTCTCTCGCTCCTAGGCTCGGCCTAACTTTGTTTGTGGTTTTGGGGTGTGCTCTCATACCACCCATTTTTTTGTTGAAAGTTATCTTGTATCTTATTGAATTAATATAATATAAGATCTCAAATTGTGAACAAGGAATTTTTCACTCCTACGCATGCAAAAACAACACACTGCACATTTTGAGCTATTTACGCATTCAGAACCTTAGTTATAGACTTGTGGTTTTGAATAAAATGAGGCCTGATGCTAACTGTTTGACAAAATGTCCAAACAAAATTTGGAAGCAAATTATTGTCCTTATACTTGCCAAATTCAATTGTTTGACCATTGTTTACCACACCACTTCAAACAAACCTGTTATGTGAATATGCAATAATTGGTATTCCGTGAGATCATATTTCATTGAGGCATTCTATCAAACCGTTTCACGTACCTTCTTTCCTTATTCCTTTTTAAGTTTTGCTTATGTTTTCTTTCATGAGAATGACTACAGGAAATTCTTTATTGAATCTACAACCATTGTCGATCGACATCGATATTTATTTTTTTGATTCAGATATTTTTGCTGATAGATAATCAGAATGTATAACTTCTACTACAAAAGCAAACCCTTTACATTGCTGATTTTAATCCAGCACTGGAAAGTAATTTTATTTTATGTTTTTTATTCTCTTCTTTAAGGAACATGGTATATTTTGTTAGGATCCGTTCCCTTCAAGAATTTGTATTTTTTTTTCAATTTTTAAAAGTATGCAAAGAGATTTGTACCTTAAAAGATTGTATATGATATTGAATTGGTAAAACAAGAATAGAATATTAAGACCTTAAATATAGATTCGGAGTCAAGTATGCAAAAAGAGATTTGTACCATAGTATCTTTTGAATAAGAATATATTATAAGTAGCAATTGCACATGAGTTGCAAATTACATTAGAGTTGTAATTTACCGTGAACCGTATACTATCTTAAATGATTTTGAATTTGTATAATAGGGAGGAGCAAACAATGCTAACCAAAAACACTCCCCAGTTATGCCTATGCATTTGGGAAAAAACTTCAACCTCTTAAATCAAATAGAACACAAAATATGACACAACTTACTGATTTTATAGTGCCAAAATATTGAATTGTTTAACAAATATTAACACCTCTTTAAGTTTTCGAAATTATTTTTATTAGTCTAGGACTTCTTTATAACATTCAATGTAATTTTTATAATATAGAAAAATATAATAAAACGAAAGTAATTTCGATTTTACAATAAACAAAAAAAAATCAAAGAAAAATTTACTGAGAAAATAATTATCATTATATAGAATATTATTAGAAAATTCTAAACCGATTCAATTCTCGAGGTTGGTGGACACGGCAGAGAATGACCATGTCTTCGAAAGTTGTAATTATATCAATGCGGTAGATCAAATGCACCGATATACGCCGAGATTAGTGCATTCCATGAGACATCTCTCTACGACATTGTCAAACAATTTTATACTCTGTGTATGCTTCTACATTTAACATACATATCCAACGTGACCCACCTAAAACTACAACATATGACAAAAAACACTTTCTATTATGCTACACTTTTGCACAGTGAGGAACATGCTAGTAAAGCTAACTCCGGACTAAACACCATGTTGGTTGCATTTAGTGAAACAATGTCAACGTTGACCGACATCCTGCATTTTTCCTTTATCCTATAATTTAATTTTAAAGAGTTTCACTACGAGTTTACAAGACCACATTTCATTGAAGCATTTTATTGAACATAACACGTCCCATTCGTAATCTCCTATTTTGGCATTTTATCAAACAACTCATGTGCCCTAAAAGGCTCCAAATAATTTAAGATTTTTTTCGAGCTCCTCCCCTGCCGCCCCACTGCCTGCTCTCTCGTCTGTGTCTCGGTCCTCTTTCTAATGCCGGACCCTCTGTCCGGATCGGGGTCCCCCCTGTCGTGGTCCCTCTCCAAAGCACCTATCGTTTGGTCAAAAGTCGTGGAGGGTTCCACTTCGACTCACAAATTCTCGGAAAAGCTCTCCCTTCACTTTGTCGAAGGGTCCTTTTCCTGCGCATCCCCTCTCATATCACGGAGAAGCCGCGCTTCTCGTGACTCCGTCCTTGGTGGATGCCGATGGGCCCTAGGCCCCCACTGGAGGATATAAAAAAATGGGCTCGTTTAAAATGGCAACCATGTGGAGCGCTAGAAATAGCGGCTATGCCTAATGGATTCATCTTATTCTCCTTCAGCTTGAAAGAAGACTTCGCTTTAGAGTCTTTGCTTGGTGGTCCGTGGTTTTTTGGCAGGCGGGGTTTCTATCTCAGGAAATGGTCACCTGGTTTCAACCCACACACGGAATCCATGACCCAAGCCCCAATCTGGGTTCACCTCCCGGGGCTCCCTCTGGAGTTTTGGCACCCGGCAGTTATTGAAGGTATTGCTCTTTCAATAGGTTCTTTGATAGCAATAGATCAAGCCACAAAAGCAAAAACTAGATTCATTCACGCTCGTTTCTGTGTTAATGCTGATATTAGTTGTCCCTTGCCAAAGGACATCGAGCTTATCTCGGACTTAGGGAACTGGAAACAACCCATTGACTATGAATACATTCCTCAAGCTTGTTCCTTCTACAAAAAACTTGGCCATAGGGCCTCTGGCTGCCCCTCTAAACCTCAACCTAAACCAATGTCCCAAACCCTCTCCCCTAAATTCAAGAAAAAATTCGTTCCTAAATCGTCCTCCATTGAGATCCCGATTGTCCCCACGTCTAATTCCTTCGCTCTCCTTGAAGATGGAGAATTTAACCCCTCTTCGATCCACCTTCGAGATCCTTCCCTCCTCCTTAGCCCTCCATCCCCTCTCCCCCACTGGCTCCTTGGCTCTTCCCGGCTCTTCGTCTCTTGGTGCGGACCTTCTTTTGGTTGCCTCCTCCCTCCCCCTTCGCCGCTTCTGCTCCTTTTCCCCTCCCCCCTTCCTTCGATCCCCTCTTCCCTCGATCCCCCACCCTGCCTCCCCTCTGCTACTTTGTTTGGGCTCTGTCCCTCTCCCTCGGATCTCTCCACCGATGATTGTTTCAATCACCGTTTCACTAGAAGCAGCAACAAGAAACCCGATATTGGCTTGGAAAAGGTTAGAGGCAGAACTCCAAGCAGTGTTAAGCTTCAACTAGAAGCAGCTACAAATGTGGCGCAAGGAACCCAAAGCACTATCCCCATGGTGGTGGGGAGTAAACCCAAACAAAAGAAATGAAGATCATTTCTTGGAATATAAGAGGGCTCAACTCTCTTCAAAAACAAAGAATCATCAAAGACATCAAGTTCCAGAACTCACCTGATATCATCATGTTGCAGGAAACCAAACTAAAAACGGAGGTTCGGCTCCATAAAATCTGGCCAGCGGCTGCCTTTGAATCTCAACCTTCAACTGGAAACTCTGGGGGGCTTTGTACCTTGTGGGATCCCAGAAGTCTTAAAGGGGATTGCCTGTTCAAGCACCCCAACTTTATATGTATCCTCTTCCAAGAGATTGGTGTTGACTCCTCTTGGATTGCTATCAATGTGTATGCCCCTAACTTGGAGACTCATCGTGGAAAACTTTGGAAAGATATCACTAACTTCATCAACACTTGTAGTAAAATTCCCATTCTCATAATGGGTGATTTTAATTGCCCTCTTTATCCTTCGGATAAACAGGGGGTTATGCTGCTTTGCCATCTAGCATGGAAGCTTTGGCTGACTTCATAAGGGAGAATTCTCTTCTGGACATGGATCTCCACGGCTCTTCTTACACATGGTCAAACCGTAGATTGGGCAGGAACCACATCCAATGCAGATTAGATAGAGCTCTTGGCTCTCTGGATTGGATTTCTCTCTTTCCGGACTTTTATCTCAGCTCCCTCCCAAGGTGGCTCGAGATCACCCTCTTACGGTCCTGCGCAAATCACAAGGTAAATGCAAAGAATCCGCCCTTGATTTTGGTGGCAAGCTTGGCTTGAAAATAACCATCTGACTCCCCTGGTTGCAAGCTGGTGGAATATCGAGATTGAGGGAACTAATATGTTCAGATTTTCCAGCAAACTTAAAGAAATCAAAAAACAGCTCAAAATATGGAAGTCGAAGGTCTTCGGTAACATCAAGGTTCGCAAGAAGGAGCTTTCTCAGAGCTTGGTTAAAATTTCCGAACAAATTGAGGCTGTTGGAAGGTTGGATCATCTTCACCAACAAGAAATCTCTCTCCTCAGTGATTATCACAACACTCTTAAAGAAGAAGAATCCTATTGGAGGCAGCGTTCTCGGGCCCTCTGGCTTGAGCAAGGTGATCGTAATACCAAATTCTTCCACATCACTGCTTGTAAACATAAAGCTAGAGATAAGATTCGTGAGTTGGTGTCGTCAGCAGGGATCTTACTAACAGCTGAATCTGATATTTCCAATGAGCTTATATCCTTCTACTCAAATCTTCTCCATCTTTGATCGCCCCCTTCGAACAATCTATGAATGAAATGCTCCAGCACATTCCACATCTGGTTTCTCCTGAGATGAACAACAATCTAACCAAGCCTTTTTCTATGGAGGAAATTCATAAAGCTGTCTTTGCTATGAAGAGAGACAAAGCCCCGGGTCCGGATGGCTTTCCTGCCGCTTTCTTCCAAGTTTTTTGGGAAATCATCAAGCAGGACCTATTCCTAGCAGTTAATGAATTTCAGATGAATGACAAGCTACTTAAGGAATGGAACACCACTTTCGTGGCCCTTGCCCCAAAAGTGCATAATTCCAAGGAGGTTTCCAATTTTCGGCCTATAAGTTTATGCAACACGTCTTACAAGATCATCACTAAGATGCTGGCTTCCAGGCTAAAACCTCTTATGCCGAACCTCATCTCTCACAATCAGAACGGATTCATAAAAGGTCGTCTTATTCAAGGCGGTATAATTACTGTTCATGAGGCCATCCACTCGGCTCTTCTTGCGAAGTCTCCAGGTATGATCTTAAAATTGGATATGCAAAAAGCCTTTGACAGAGTCAGCTGGCCTTTCTTAATCAAGACCTTGGAAAAATTTGGTTTCGACAAAAAGTGGTGTAGCTGGGTTTTCTCATGTATTTCGACCCCTTGCTACTCTATTCTTATCAATGGCATTCCTGCGGGCTTCTTCAAAAGCAGCAGGGGTATCAGGCAAGGTGATCCTCTGTCACCCTTTCTCTTTGTTCTTATGGCGGACTCCTCGTGAGCTCAATGCGGCAAAAATCAATCCACCATTTCGGCATGAAAATCACCTCTAACTTGTCCTCGGCCACTCATAGCCGGCTTGATTCGGCGACACCTTCTTATGCTGAGTTTGGCTTCTGTTATTGAAGCGAGCTATTATGGATATCCTCTCTCTTTATCAATCAGCCTCGCAGCAAACGGTCAACTTCATCAAGAGCAGCATCTCCTTCATCAACACGCCCCCCAGAGTTCAGAGAAAGATTGCTGATATCTTTGGTTGCTCGATTGTGGACCTCCCCGCCTCTTATCTGGGCATCCCCCTCTTCCATGGAAGGCAATCAAAAAATATGTGGAATCCGGTCATTGAAAGATATCAAAAAAAGCTCGCTGCATGGAAAGGAGCTCTACTCAGCCAGGCTGGCAAGCTCCAGCTGGTGAAAGCCACTCTTCAGAACCTTCCTACTTACTTCCTGTCTATGCTCAAGATTCCCGGTTACGCCTCGAGAGAGAGGTTGTGGAAAAATTCAAAGGAACTTTCTCGTGGTGCAGGCAAGAAAAGAAAAGGATCCATCTTGTGGCCTGGAAAGAGGTTTGTAAACCAACTGTTTATGGTGGCCTCGGTCTTCGGAAAATGAATGAGATGAACGGGGCCCTCCTGGCCAAACTTGCTTGGGAGGTGGCTAAAGGTGATTCCTGTTGGGCCCACTTGCTCAGAGCTAAGTATTTAGCAAACAATGAAGACTTTATCACTTCCATCCCCACTAGAGGCTCAGCCATATGGAACTCTATATGTAGCTCGCTTCCCATCATTCGGGCTGGCACTAAATGGAGATTCGGGAATGGGCGTCTCATTGATTTCTGGAGGGATACTTGGATTGGAGATGAACCCCTTGACCTCAATCCCTCTTGGGACCCTATCAAGAGAAGTATCATCAATATACATGGAAGATTAGCTTCGGGCTATTGGCAGAGGGTGAACTCCATCCCCTCATGGGATATCAAGGAATGGGAGGATATCAGCGTCCTGCAAAGAAACCTGTTGTCTTCACTTAGAGCGTTGCTCTCTTCCATATACATCCCTTTTTCCCATAATGAGGACGAGATTATCTGGACTCTCTCTACATCGGGCTCCTTTTCAGTTAAGGCTGCTTATCTCTCGATGCATAGTGCTGACATAGGCCCCCCTCTTACAAAATTCTGGCCTAAGGAGATCACCCCAAAATTGGTTTTTTCTCTTGGCTCTCCTCTAAGAATGCTTTCCTCTCTGGGGAGAACCTGAAGAGAAGGGGTTTCTCCCTTCCCACCAAATGTGTTCTATGTGCCAATGAAGCGGAGTCCTCATCACATCTCTTGATCCATTGCTCTTTCTCGCAAGTTATTTGGCAGTGGCTCTTATCGAGATTCGGTGTTTTTTGGATCTTTCCGGATTCCATTCAGGACACCCTCTCTCAATGGAGTTCTCCCTTCACTCATCCGATTCTAAACTTGGCTTGGAAACTCCTCCTCCCGCATGGTTTATGGGGCATATGGAAAGAAAGAAACAGAAGAATCTTCAAAGAAAAATGTCTCAATCCTGGACAGGTGGCTACTCAGATTGCCCTGGCTCTCCAAGAAAATATCAACCTGACCACGTGGTCCAAATATCAGCAAAAACTTCAATTCTGTCACACCCAGGAGTGGCAGAAGTTTTTATCCATTCCTTGTAAAAGAGCTCATACTAATCGGAATTTGGTCTGCTGGCTTCCCCCTACAAGGGGCTAGAAAAAACTCAATACGGATGGAGCTTCGAAAGGAAATCCAGGTATGTCCGGAGGAGGGGCCATTCTCCGTTGCTCTTCGGGTTTAATTGTTGCTGCTTCTGCTCACAATTTCAATTTTGGCTCCAACCATCGTGCGGAGGCTTTGGCTATCCTCAAAGGCCTTGAGATGGCTATCAATTTGGGCAATGACCCCCTTCAAGTTGAAAGTGACTCCCTCAATATCATAAACCTCCCGAGATCTAATGACCTGGCCATTGGTCGATTAGGAACATCATTGCGATATTAGAAGTATACAAAGTTCTTTCCTTCAAGTCCAGGTTCCAGGATGTCCTCAGAGAAGGAAATAAAGCGGTGATCTTCTTGCTAATATGGGTGTCCTCATCGAAAATAAGCAAAATTGGGTGACAACTTCCCGAATGACCTCTGTCAGATTGCTCAAAACGACACCTCTCACTGACCGGTGGATTAAAGGGCTGCCTCGGGTTTCGGCTTATGCGCCAATGGCCTTCTCAAAAGGCGGCGTGAATATGGCGAAATTATTTGATTTGACTCTTAACACGAGATACTTGATTAAGGTGCCTTGTAATAATGCGGCAAATCCCCGCACGAATGAGCTTTATTTAAACAGTAATCATCTGAGGAGGTGGCGGAAGGGCTTTA
This sequence comes from Taxus wallichiana var. yunnanensis, assembly GCA_018340775.1. Lineage (NCBI taxonomy): Eukaryota > Viridiplantae > Streptophyta > Pinopsida > Cupressales > Taxaceae > Taxus > Taxus wallichiana. The sequence goes on along the minus strand of CM031238.1, from coordinate 855,099,436 downwards.
ATAACTTAGTCGGACTCTGTCAAGTGGTTTTCGTCCATTCCTATTTCCACTTCTGTGACTATTCAAATTCTCATCTCATGGGGGGTCAATTGAAGCGCCTTGAGCCCGACAACTGCGAGTCGTTTAAGAATGATGGCGAGGTGTGGAGCATTTTAGTGGAAAATGGGATTGCCACTTTTCTGGAAAAAATGACTGGTTACTCGGCTCTGGTTTCTTATGCTGTCACGGCTTCGTGGTCGAGGGGTCGTGTCCAAATTGGCAGCACTCGTTTCACCATCTCAACGAACGCCATCGCTGATGCCACCGGGCTCCCTGCTGCGGCGATATTTACTACAGGCGTTCCCTTCACGCCGAAATTCAAGATTTCAACGCCCCAGGTGACAGACCAAAGAAATATCTTTCTGGCTATACCCGTGACTCTCTGCCCTCTCCCTGGGACAGAGTGGCGGAAGTCATTATGAGGTACTTCACTATCGACGGAAGATACCGTCTGGTCTTCGGCCCCCATCTGTTCATCCTCTCCCATCTCCGATGGGGGAGAAAAATCAATTTGGCTGCCTTCCTTTTTCAGTCTCTGGAACATTCTGTTATGTTGGCTCGGGAGGGCGAGGGTGTCATCCTCCACCAAGGTTTACTCTATCTACTTTTTTTTCGTCGCTTCCCATTCCGACCTGCTCCGTTTCCCTCCCAAAATGGGTCGTCGCCGCCGCTCCCCCTCCCCTTCTTCTCGCCCCTCCTCCTCCTCCCTCCGCTCCTCTCGGCGTCGTCGCCACTTGCTCCTCTCCTCTGGTTCGGATTCCGATGTTGCCATTGTGAGCCCCCCGCGACGCCTCCATTCCCACTGCTACCCCCTCTTTTCCTACACCCATCTCGTGTCTTTTCTTGGAGGACACTAATGCCAGTGGCCATGCTCCTTCTCCTGTCTCCCACAGCTACTCTAAGCCTGGCCGATCTTTTGGGCCGGCTCATCTGCCACCCTGACTCCCGGAGGCGGAGCGGTGTGACATCAATCAACATGCGGCGGACCCCTCCTCTCAGTCTGCTGATATTAAGGACCCCTCTATTGTAAAAGATTTTGCTGCTGACACTCCTCTCTCCCCTCTATTTTGGACTCAAATCCTGCGTCTGAGTCTGCTGATGCTAAAAAGACCATAACAGAGCCGAAATCATTTCCTCCATTCTTAGTAAAGCTGCAGCGTGCCTTGAGGCTCTCAAAGCATGGGAGGACTTCACGGATTCCACCGGGCGGCTATTGCGGCGACTTATCGTTCGGAACTTCTCAAGTCGGTGATCTTCTTGCAAACGAATCGGCTCTCCTAGAGCGAAAATCTTGTCTCTCGAGTGAAGAAGCTCATCTAATGTTTCTTTTCTTTTTCTCGGCTTGGCTTTTTCTTCGTTTTCCTTTTTGGAATCTTCTCGGGTATTTTTGCTTTGCAAATTCAAATGTTAGATCTGGCCTGATGGGCTTTCTGTATTAAGGTTGTGGGACCTTCTAAAACCCTCCTTTTACCCAATATATTCCAAAAAAACAACTCATGTGTCTTGTTCTAAACTTCCCATCTTGGTAGAAATTAGGAGGACAACTGGCAAAGGTTGTGGAGTCGGCTTTGCACCTTCCGTAGAAGGTACTAAGGCTTTTGCAACAAATCCATCTCCTGTATATCCTGCAATCAATACTCCATGAGACCGTAATTCTAGCAGGGAATTTTGTCAAAAATTAAAATGCCTTGTGCATGCTTCCACATTTTGCCCATAACTTACGTATTTTGGACAAAAGCCACTTCCCCTATCGAATAACTAAGTTTTTATTTCTTTATAATAGTGAACTGTCCCTACTAATGTGCGAATATGCGAGAATTGTGTTAAGTTAAGTCACTTACTGCATTGGGATGATATCTTTTTCCAATTTTTTTCAAACCTTAAAATATTTATTCATTAGGTTACACAACCCAAAGATATGTTTATATTGCAAATGGTGGAGACCTGTGTGAAAACGCCACCGGGATTTGACACTTTACTGACAAGGAAACTCCAAAAGTGGACACCTTTCAAATGAGTTAAATTATTAATTTATGTATTTAAATCAAATTTAAATAATTTACTTCGCCTTCACTTTCATGACTGTTTTGCTCAAGTATAAATTTCTCCCCCTCCATTTCTTTGTTTTGACAAAAATTATACAAAGTTTATCCAAGTTTTGGGCAACTTTATTTTTGTTTTTGTTTGTCTCGGAATAAGTAGATATTCTTTTGAGCCATGTTCTTATCAATTGTTTAAGAAAAATCTCACTTAATTCTTGTGTTTGTACTACTTTTTTTATTTTTTGAATATTTAAGTATTTATTTTTGTTTAAAAAATTGTTAATTCCAAAATATTAAGGTTTAATCAATAATCAGAATTAGACCTACAAAGATCTAACATAAGAATCGCTGTTGTTGAGTGCATAGCTTACTATATGTGTACAATAGATTAATTATGTTAAGATGTTTGAGGGTTAAGTTGTGTGTGTTACACTAGTCAATGGAATACACCAGCTGTTTACTTTTAGACTATCTCTTGCCCTTATTGTATTTTCCTGTGATCATGATGCATGACTTAAATACACCAAACTAATTCACTATTTATTAAAAAATTAACCTTCAGGAATGTCAACTGCAATGTCATCCACTTCTACTAGCATCCACAACAAAAAGTTTATCTTCGTAGGATACTCTGCTCTGTAGTGTTCAGCAAGATGCAATCCTAGAAGAAAACCAAAGTCCTTCATTGAGCATGATAGATTGACCTCAGAAAATCCAATCAAGATATTTATATAAATTTTTGAAAAGAGACCAAGCTGAGTTGTGCCGACTTCGGAATTTGCTGGAAGAGATTGAATTATTCAATTCTTGTGTGTTGAATATTCAAATTTATATTTTGAGAGCAATATTTTGTTTTGCTCTGTTCCATGCCAGTTTTTATATAGCAGAATTTTTCACCTAAATCTGTTATGTGTGATTAGACACTAGCAACATTATTGAAATTTTATTAGGAAAAGAATTTTCTTATGTAAAAATTGTTCATGCTTTGTTTTCCATTTCTTTAAACGGAGAAAAACTCCAAGTATGACTCCCAATATGCTCAACTTCCTTCAGAGCGAATATTTATCATGTAATTAAAAAGTATCTTGATTAAGGATCATATAACACTTGTTGCAAGAGAATCACAATATGTTTTCGATTGCTTCTTTTTTGCATAGGGTTAACAATGGAATCCGCACAAAGAAAATCGAACAAGAAAAAAAAAGTTGTAAGGTAAAAAAATAGGACTTTGGTTATATATTACGTATGGTTAGATTTGGAACGTAAATAGAGTGAATGGTGTAGATGAGTTATTACACCAAAGGCGTTCTCCTATGGTAAAAGCCTTCAGGTCGTTCACGTGATTGGCCTAAATTTGACGGTCGTTTTGACGTTTTTTCCACGTGATTAAATTTAACGGGCGTTTTGACATTTTCACTTTTTAAAAGTTGTTTTTAGTTGTTTTTTCGTCTACAGAATTAGCAGTTGCATGTTTTGGGTGGCCGCTTTCAGTAAAATTAGCGAAGTTGCATGTTCAAAATTATGTTCCGGTTGAAGGAGCTTGTACTGGACAACACTGTGAGTGTGGTTGGTGTTACAGGAATGAGTGGATCGAGAAAATCCACAATTGCATCAGCCCTATGTTAATGTTTCTGAATTCTGTGCTAGGTTAAGTTTGCCCTATTTCTATGATTTTGGCTTGCTGGGTTTAGAGTCCTCTGTAGTTTTTTGGTAGAATATACTGGGATTCTAATAAAAAGAGAAAAATCATGATTTGCAGAGTACTTTAAGAACAGTGTAATTTATATTACTGTTTCAAAAAGCCCAAATCTCCAGGATATCCTAGAGACTATGTGGGAAACCCAAAACTTGACTATAAGGAAATAAGTAGGAATTTCAACAGTTAACATTAGATATGCAATTTCTTACAAAGATGCATTGCCATGAAAGCCTTGATAGAGGGGTAGCACGTTCATACTCATATCATTAAATCTGAAGAAGTGTTGAGCGTATATTTGCTAAATAGTCTAATTACCATGTATGCCAAGTGCAGTAATATAAACTATGCGCGCCATGTGTTTGACAAAATGTCTGAACGAGATGTAATATCATGGAACGCAATGATTGCAAGCTATTCTCAAAATGGGTTTGGCGAGGAGGCACTGTACGTGTTTCGGGGTATGCAGCTGGCAGGTATGAAATATGATAAGTATACGTTTGTTAGCATTGTTAAGGCATGTGCAAGTATGGAAGATGTTGTACAGGGAAAACAAGTTTATGCATGCGTTATTAAGTATGGATTAGAGTCATATTTATTTGTGGCGAGTGCATTTGTGGACATGCATGTAAAATATGGAAGCATAGAAGATGCTCACAAGTAGGCCTATTATTCACCAATTGGTTATTTCCCTTTACAAATTATGAGAAATTCGAGAGCATTTGAAAATGAAGATTTGCATCAATTTCTGTAGTGATTTGTATCAAATGTAGGTTTCCTAAAATTACCCCTACTTGCAAGGTATTTGATGAGATGAAGTTGAGAGATAGCAATCTATGGAATTCGATGGTTGCGGGATATGTACAGAGTAGTAATGAAGAGCTGGCCTTGCAACTCTTTAATGAAATGTAATGCGTGGGCTTTAAACCTACACAGTCTTCGTATGTATCATTAAAACTTGATTTCTTTCGGATGTATTGGTTGGGAGAGCCCTTGTTGACATGTATGCGAAATCCTCCTAAGAAAGGATGCATGTAAAGTGTTCGACAAATTTCGTGAGAAGGACGTGATATCATGGAATGGGATTATTGGAGGTTATGCCCAAAATGGGCATGTTGAAAAAACTGTAGAGTTGTTTCTGCAAATGCAAGAAATGGGTATGAAGCCAAATCAGTCCACTTTTTACCACCGTTGAAACAACAGTCTCTAATCTCCACGGTTGAAACACAGTCTCTGAATTTCACCGATCTTATGATTAAGCCCCACAGGAATCCCGTCTGTTGGCTGCGACCTTCGCCTAAGGGAGTTTCTTCTCATACTTCTCAGCCTCAGAATTGTCCTACGCAATTCAATAGTGTTGGCCTCGAAATGAATTGAGATAGAAGTAGACAGGGCCTTGGTCGCACCTTGCCCTGCAACCTCTGCCATGGAAGATCCACCCTGAGCATTTCCTTCGATCGCATTTAAATGGTTTGGAACCTCTCAATGCTTTGGATCTGCAGGGAATCGATCTGGAGCTGGATGTTTTTAATTCTTCTGCTCACCGTGAAGTGCAGAAGTAGCCGATGCCACTTATTCCTCCTGTATAAACAACCTTCTATGATATCCTCTGCATCTTGATCAATTTTATACAGGGATTTTACAAGTTTTCTATGCTGGGGATTTTGAGTAAAAGGTCTGATTTCAAATCATTTGTGGTCAGGCATTAATTTGTCGAGAATGAGACGTAGCCTGTTGAGGTAATCAGACAGTTGGTCAATGTCCTCTTCGAAACGATGCACGCTCTTCGCTTTGTCTTTGAATTTTTTTGCCTGCTGAATAGCTTTTTCACCACATTCAAGACCATCGCTTCAACAACAACCACCAACAATGCTTCTGCCACACTCTCTACTCAAAATCAATATAATTATAATCCATTTGTATAGATTAGTAAGCTACGTTGGTTGTGATACTAATTAAAATCCATTTGTATAGATTAGGAAGCTTCATTGATTTTGATATCCACTCACTGAAATTAGTGATGTTTTCAAGCATTTGAATTACCTTAAAACTTTGTAAGATGATCGTCGATGGCAAAATTCTTAAATTGGAGATTTTTCAATAATTTTACTTTCTTTTCGGGTTGGGGGACTTCCTTTTAACAGGTACTCCTAGCTAACTACTCACAACTCGTTTGCTATCCTTGGAGAACAATCTTACACTGGTAGCTAATGGTTATCACCCTCGAACCAACAAAATAGTATCATAGATCAGCTCAATGTATGATGAAACTCAACAAGAAATCAACCAATTATGGTGATATTGGATGATGTTTGTTCCATGTCCAACCTTGAAAAATTGACGTTTGAAGGGGATCAATACAAGACTCTGACGACCACTAGGGATGAAAGAATTATCCTAAAACAACGCAATGCAATCCCTTACCGGTTACCATTGTTGGAGGAGGAGCATGCCCTGTCGCTTTTCTGCCATTGGGCCTTTGGTGAGCCTACCATTCCCAATACACATGATAAAGATTTGGTCAAACAGGTAGCTTGCTGCTTACCAAACCTAGCTTCTTCTTGTGCTTAATTTAAAGCCAACATTGTATCCAGTGGTACTTGTTGTTTGAATGCCTGATTTAGTTCCGTTCAAGTGCAGGTACAAGCAGAGTGTAAAGGTTTGCCACTTTCTCTTCGAGTGATTGGCAGCTCTTTGCGCGATGAACCTCCCCCTGTTTGGAAAATTGCTAAGAATAAGCTTTCAAGAGGAGAGCCTATATCTGGTTATCATGAAGGTGAGCTTTGTGAACACTTGAAAACAACAAGTATAGATGTGTTGGATGACTATGCAAAGCAGTGCTTCCTGGATCTCGCTGCATTTCCACAAGGACAAATCATTTCTGCAAATGCATTGTTAGACATTTGAGTGTATGTTCATGGAATGGATTGGGATGATGCTTTTATGGTTTTATGGGAATTTAAAGCTCATAGTCCATTTGGAGTTAAAGAGGGATCCTCGTAAGGAGCATTATTGCTTACATGAACTATTTTCTATCTTCATTATATTTCTTGTGCTTGATATTGAGTTCCCTTGAAGGAAGATAGATTGAGAACAACTTTGTAAAGAAAAGTTCAGCCTAAGTTCTAACCATATAGAGGATTAAAACAACTTATATAATGTTGGTATATTTTTAGGACTTGGGAGTGAGTAAATTTCACCCTGAGTTGTAGAATCTATCTTCATTGGAAAAGATAAGTAGTCCTTAAATCACCCAGTTTTTAATATTTCTTAATAATGTATTTTTGCAATGTCGGTGACAGGGAACCAAGGGTCACTTATGGTAGTGCGCATGGATTATCCTTTTCCGAACATTATGTAATGAGAAACTTGGCCATGTATTTGGCGAAGGGACAATAAGATCCATTATAGGAGACTGTATATGCCTGAAAAACATTATTGCAATCCCTCAAAGTGGCATACAGTTTAATTCATGTAAAACTACTAAATGGAAATACATTTCAATGTTTGAAATGTCTAACTCTATGCAAAATGAATACAAAATTTGAGTTTCTTACAGAATATACAATGCTGAGAAGCTCCATGTCCCATTTTAGCTTCCAGGAAGAGGCCATAGGATCAAAAATTAAGGCCATTGTAGTGCTCTGAATTGTCATGATAGCAACATCATTGTTAATGATTTTTGAGCTGGATACTTCTTCAGAACCGGGTCTGTTTAAGGAACATTGTACATAAGGAAAGTAGCAGACATTTATAAGATTATTTTCTCGATATTAGAGGATATTTTATGTTTATATGCATATGTATTTGGGTTGTAGAAGATAATGGGTACTTGAAAAGTAAGCCAACTGGATGAAAACACAATCCAAATTTAGTTACACTCATAACAGATCCAACTTGAAGCCCATGTTTCTGGTTTAATTTACTATGTTACCTAAAAATGAAAAGTGATGTCGGTTAAATTATGTTTGCTGGTTTTGAGATGATTTTGCATGCCCACTTCAGGAAGTTTGTAGGTGCTTGGCCTTATTTGGCCCGCACACATCCCCATAGTTGTAAATTTGTTTAATAAGTTAATGAAGAATGCACAAAATCGAAGTGTCTATGGCTATTTTATTTTCTTATCCTTGTTGTTTGCATATCTTCTTATTTATGTCGTTCATTTTCTTGGGATATACCATTATTATGAGTGGATAATGTATATTTGGAGATTTCCACCCCTCTATTTTGTCTCTTTATCATTATGATTCAAGACTCGTCTTTATGATGAAGGGGAGTAGTTCAAGAGTCATGTGTAAATTTAGGTAATCGGTTCATGGAATAGGTTAACAATGCAAAAAGTGAGGTAGAATATATTGAATTTTGTTGGTGTGTGGGATCCTATATGTCCTCCACACATATGGAGGGTCATCTCACATGGGTTAGGTTTAGGGTTTGCTTGTGTGTCATGCACTAGGGTTACTCAGCACCCTATATGTATCCCTTCATTTGACATTTATGAGTATGCCAAGACACTCCATTGTCTTTTCTCTATGTGCAAGCTTTGTTATGTTATGCAAGCTCTTCCATTGATTGATCGATTCCTCCTTGTGATTACGCTGGAGCTATTACGTTTCCTTCAGAGTGTAACTTTATCGTGGTGCACAATTTTCGATACGATTCTCACCAACTCTTTCATGGTATCGAGCCTTTCCGCCTTCCCACTCCCGCACCTAGCGACCTACTTCTGTTTTCCCTCGGCCCTTGGCTTTTTCCCTTACCGCCACTCGGGATCCTCACAAAGCTCCGGATCCTCCCTCCACATGACTTTCCCGACAAGACCCAACTCGAGATCCACCTGAACCATCTCTCCTCTCAACGACATTTCAAAAACGGTAAATGCATTTTTGGTAAGTTTTTTTAAATTCCTTTTTTGGTGGGATTGTTTTTTTTTAATTGTGAGTGCCTTTTAAAATGGTAAGCCTTTTTAATAATCTATTTCTATTAAGATCTATTAAAGTTACAAGAAACTAATTTCTATTAATATATATTAATAGATCTTAACCGAAAAATTCTAAATTGTAAGTGGAAACAATTTAAACTTGATTTCTTTTAAAAAAGGGAAAGTATGAAAATATTTAATTAGGATTTATTTTTTTAGATCCTAATTAGTTGAAATTAATTAGATTTAATTTAATTAAATCTAGTTTTATTAATTTCAAATCTAACCTTCATTTACGATTAAGTATATTTAAAATCGTCTTTTAATTAACGCTTTTTATCATTTTCTTTAAAGTCCTAATTGCTTTAAAATTAGCTAAATTGGACGTTTCAAAACGGTAATTTTTTAAAAGCGTTATTGTCGATTTTTACTAATCGTGTGCTCAAGTGTGCAGTTACACTTCGAGCACCTATTTGCCTTCCAAGTGCTTTTCCGGCATTACAAAGATCATCGACTCATCTTGAGTTCATCTAAAACATTGTATTTTACCCTTATTATTGCTTGCGACTAGTGAGCGCATCCGCCATAGTTTGCAGCAAGGGGGTATCCTTCGCAACGTGAGACACTTTTTCTCACAACCAAGATTTGATTTCACCTCTTTCCTAGTTTTTACAATTGTGCTTGTGTACGGTGTCACTTTGCTTGTGCTCCACGAAACACGATTGTGGTCTCCTCTCTTGTGCGTTATTACGTTGATTGCGCAAGAAGCGCAGTTACCAAGTGTTTCCAAATGCACACTTGGACCTGATTGTATTCAACACACTAAACTATAAAGTTCTCAAAGCGGGGGTTATTATATTGTCACGGTGTGGTCAGTGATTCTTATGTTTCCTTTTGCATTCTTTCTCTCTCTTCACTATGGATGCACTTTCAATTCCTTTGCTTACGTTGTTCAACTTCTTCGAATGGAGATAAAAAATAATTATGACACTAAGGGGTAAAGGGTTATTCCGCATCACCATGGGAACTGAGATTGAACCAGACAAACCACTCTGAAAAATATCTCGACATGCAAAAAGAAAGTCGAGAAAAGCAGACATGCAAAAAGACGTAGTGATGAAGCTTTAGGTCTTCTTTGCATGTCCTGCTTTCCCGACTTTCTCTTCCACATTGAGTCGTCCAAACACTTAATTTTGCGTGGAAAACGTTAGATGGAATGTTTGGACAACAAGATGACATGAGAGCGCATGAGGTGGAAAACGAACTACTTGGGTTAAATCCTAGTGATTTTGAAAACCTACAAACATTCTTCTCTAAGTTTGTCCACACTAGATTGTTGTTAAAGGAATGTCAAGTAGAGAAGAAATATTCTCAACTGATCTTGTCGATTCTCTCTAAGTTAGGTCTTGAATATTCTCGTCTTTGTGTCAAATTTTTAAGCTACAAAGTTGCCTTGGGTAAGGATTGGAATATGCCCTCCTTTGATATTTTTCGCTCCAACTCATTCGAGAACATGACAAATTCATTCAAATGGGGTCTCTCTAGTCCAAGTCACTTGCCCTTGTAGCAAGTACTAGTAAGGAAAAGAAGACTGAAAAGAAGAAATAAAAAAGGATCAACCTAAGAAGGAAACCAAGACCAAAACTAAAATTAACACAAACACTTCGACTTCTGAGCCTAGAGCACAGAAAGACAAGTATTTTTGTTCCTATTGCAAGAAGCTTGGTCATAAAGAGCATACGTGTATGAGAAAACAAATTGATCACCTTACTCATTTACTTGAGAAAAATCAAATAGGTGTTCCTGAGTCTATCAAACAAAATGCTCAAGGCCGAGTCTTCTACTGCAAAAGGTTCTAAATCTAATAAGAAGAAAGGAAAGGCCCTTGTAGCCAAAGTTGCTCCTTCATCGATGTGGATTATAGATTCTAGTGCCTCGCACCACATGGCTTCTTCGCATGTTGAGTTCTCCAACATCGAGCCTTGTGGTATGTCCCAAATCACGATGGGTAATGACACGATAGTGTCGGTTTCTAGTAGTGGATCGGTAGAGATGGATGGGGGAACATTCAACCAAGTGTTGAGTGTTCTTGATCTCTCTACCAATCTCCTATCGGTTTACCAAATTACTCACCTTGGTGAAGGAATGCGAGTGGAATTTGGTCATAACTCTAAGTGATTATTAGTGAGCTTAACAAATGACACCGTTATCCAAAATTCACCCCCTGTGGTAATTTTGATAACATGCATCAAGGTTCAAGTCCTGCATATTGATTGATTGAGCAAACATCATGTTTCGAGGTTCCCTCGAGATATTTTCTAACTCCCCTGCCAAAAGAAGGAAGGAGCAAGCTCGAGAAAATGTAAAAAGGTTACGAAAGGCAAGTAGGTTGATCCAGAAAATCACGAAAAATGGCTAAGTCCTAGTCCTAGGAGCAATCGGGACATTTGGGACGTCAAGGCGCGGATCGGCCGAAAAGCCTCCAGGCGCCCAAAATAGCAACAGGGACATGTGGGACAAATGGACGCGACGGACGCGGAAAGCCCGGATCGGCCGAAAAGAGAACTTTCGCACTAACTGCTTTGGGACATTTGGGACAAAAAGCGAACCGGGCCAACAACAGGCGAAATGGGAACAAATGGTCCGAAAGCAATGGGACAAGTGGGCAGCAAGTGCGCAGTGGCACGCGAACCGGCCAACCGGCGAAAAGAGTCGAAGCAAATCCGATAAGCAAATGGGACATCTGGGACAAATGGACGCGAACCGCCGTTCGGCCGAAATCAAGACAAGGAGCACAAGGAAAAATGGGGCGAAGGGACGCGTGGGACGCGAAAAGCCAAGGAGCCGAAAGCCAATCAAATATTGCCACGTGTCCAACGCAAAGAGGGACAAGGAAGCCCATTTCGGGCGGATCGGAGGTTTTGTCCCAAACGGTTTGGGACATCCGGACAAAAAGACGCCAAGGACGCGAAGAGCCAAGGCAGGCCGAGGACCAATGAGAAGCTGCCACGTGTCCTCAACAAGGAGATATGTCATCGGGTCTCAAAACCTCGACGCACAAGGCAAATCGGGTTTCGGGGCGAATAAAGACGGTGGAACAACATGTGGGTGGTTTCCAAAACCCGACAACAAAGAAATATGTTTTCGTGCCTCCGAATCCGACATCAAAGCAAATCGGGTCTCGGCGTCGGGAAACACGTCGGGAGAGCATGGCGCAAAAACATGTCGGGGTTCTCCAAAACCCGACACCAAAGAATATGTTTTCAGGCCTCCAAAACCCGCCAACAAGTAAATCGGGTCTCAAAGGCTTGGGAAACATGTCGGGAAAACACAAGCATCAAACACATGCCAAGCCACCTCCCAAACCCGATGCAAAATGCAGAGGAGAATCCCGAACCCGACAGTCAAGAGCTTGCTCATCCAATCGAGCCTGACACGTGTCCCGTGGCGAAGCGCGGGAAAATATTTCATAATCCGCTTTGGTCTGCTCCAGCGTCTCTAAATCTTCGGATCATCATATCTTTTGACCCGAGCTCGGATTTGTACGTGCTTCTTGACATCAATGGAAAGCTAGTGAAATCCTCTACATGATTCTCGGGGCTAATCTTGAGTTTTGGTGCAGTCCGAGAGGGAAAATTCAGAAAACGTCTCTGCGCGTGATAATAACCGGAAGTGACATTTCGGCCAAAATTAATGCGAGAATGGGTCGCATTCTCCTCGTAATCCGGTCGAGTAACAGGTATGGGTTGGTAAGGTCCTCCCACACCGCTTTAATGCACTGCAATCGAGGAGGAATGGGCTTACACGTTTTCCACGTTTCGTCCCTGGCTCGACCCATGCATCAGTATAAAGCCGATTTGGCTCATTTTAAAAAGATGATGATAGATAGATAGATATAGATAAAAGTGTGGTTCATCTTTTCTACTCGCCTCCCTTCTTTTCTTCTCTAGGGTTGAAAATGGAGTTCGAGCCTCCTCCCTTGCTCCGTAATGGCGTTTTTGCCTTTACTAATGGAATGATGTTCTCAGGTAAACTTCGAAGCAACAAAACGTGTTTTTGTGATGCATCCGTCCATCCTTTCTCGTTTTTGCTTGTTTTCTTCTTGCCTCTCTTCATTGCAAGTATTTGTGCATGTTTGAACGCTCATCTGCAGATCTGAGCTCGTGTTCATGGAGTTTTGGGACATTTTCTCGTGTGAAATCTATCCTTGGGCCTCGTGATGCATCTGTCCATCCTTCCCATTGCTCACCTCTCTTTGTCCCATGGCAGCTTTTGATAGATGTCCAACATTCTCCTTTTCTAGTGTATCACCGTTTTAGTGTAGGCTTTTGTTCTTTTCCTTTCTCCTCTCTCTCCTTGTCCCTTGGTGGTTAGATTAGGATTAGATTAGCTTGCCTCGCACCGGAATAGCTTGTGGCGGTAGTTTAGAAGCGGGAACCACCTTCTCTCGGAGATTCCTCTCTCGGTTTTACAAGTCCCATGCTTGAGAGAGGTTTCAATGTTGTGCAATCACACTGGATGCCCGAACATCAACCTAGAAGCCTGATGTGCGTCTCAGGGTGCTGTGATTTTGCACTAACAGCTGGCACGCACTGGGACATCACGAAGTTAGAGTTTCATCTTTCAAAGGTGTCTCATTATCAAATAGAAAATCTCAAGCCACCGTGCGACCACCATAACAGCTTTTGGCACGCAACAAATGGACCTTAGAGGTCTTCCACTTCATCTTTTGCAGGTTGGTGTGTTCCTGTGAAGATTTCAGCCTTTGGAGGCACTTGCAAACACATCTGGCGACTCCATCTGGTCAACAACCCATCTCTGAAGTTGCAGACCTTCCTTTCCATTCATCTTCATCCATTTTCATTCATCCTTCTTTCCACCCCTTTCATTCTTTTCCATTCCATGAAGTTGTGCAATCATGACTTCATGGGATTCACATCAACACGAGCAGCAGGACAACAATGAGGCAGTTTACCTGTCAGATTTGGAGGACTGCTTTGATGGAGAGGAGCCGGTTGAGTTTTCACCATTCTCTCTTTCATCATTCATCTCAGAGGGTCTACAAGAGAACTCCATTCTTGGAGTTGAAAATCGCAGAGCAATGGGCATACTCAAAGGACCATACCTTGCCCAATCAGTATTTGGCTTCACTGGAGCCAAAGGAGAAGCTACAACCACTACCATGCCTACTTGGGGCATGAGGGTGAGCATCAAAGTACCAAGGATCAGCCGCCATACCTCTTCAATCCAAATGCAGAGCAACTAAAAGAGGTATTGGATTTTTCATTGATACCTTGATGATATGGATAGAAGACCACTTCTTTCTTGTTGATTTTCCATCCATCCAAACAGCCATGATCATGCCAAATCAATTGCATGGTCGCCAATTTTGAAGAAAGGAAGCTATTTCTCACAACCATTGGCAGGGTTTGTTTAGCTTGCCTTTGCTTCCGAGCTTAGAGTAGATTAGGGTAGGTTTGCTTTCAGCAGAAGAAGTGCTTGTGCACACTCTGCATGTTCCATTTGGGGCATGTATGATTTTCAGTTTTGTACATAGTTTTTGGTGTTGCTGGTTTTGCTCTTGCACAGTTCATTTCAGTGGTTTTTGGTGAGAACAACTCCATGTCCGGTGGGTTTCCAAGTGGCTCAGAGGGAGGTTTCCAAAGTTCAGATCAGTTTTCAGGCTACTACTTATGACTCCATGCCCAATGGATTGCTTCAGGCTACTGATCATTCATCTAGCAGGCAGATGACCCCACTGAGTCGCCAAATTGTTATCCAAAATTCACCCCCTAGGGTAATTTTGATAACATGCATCAGAAGGTTCAAGTCCCAGGCATATTGATTGATTCAGAGCAAACATCATGTTTCTGAGGTTCCCCGTATATTTTTCTAACTCCCTATCCAGTTAGGAAGGAAGGAGCAAGCTCGAGAAAATGCAAAAAGGTCGCAGAAAGGCAAGTAGGTTGATTTAGGAAAAATCACAAAAATGGCTAAGTCCTAGTCCTAGGAGCAGTCGGGACATTTGGGACGCCAAGGCGCGGATCGGCCGAAAGCCTCCAGCAGCCCAAATGGCAACAGGACAAATGGGACAAATGGACGCGACGGACGCGAAAGCCCGGATCGGCTGAAAAGAGAACTTTTAAGCACTAATCGCTTTGGGACATTTGGGACAAAAAGCACGAACCGGCCGAACCGGTGAAATGGGAACAAATGGTCCGAAAGCAAATGGGACAAGTGGGCCGCAAGTATGAGCACGCGAACCACCTCAACCGGCGAAAAGAGTCGAGCATCCGATAAGCAAATGGGACATCTGGGACAAATGGACGCGAACCGGCCGGTTCGGCCGAAATCAGCACAAAGAGCACAAGGAAAAAATGGGACAAAGGGACGCGTGGGACGCGAAAAGCCGAAGGAGCCGAGAGCCAATCAAATCTTGCCACGTGTCCAACGCAAAGAGGGACAAGGAAGCCCATTTCGGGCGGATCGGAGGTTTTTGTCCCAAACGGTTTGGGACATCCGGGACAAAAAGACGCGAAGGACGCGAAAGAGCCGGCAGGGCCGAGGACCAATGAGAAGCTGCCACGTGTCCTCACCAAGGAATATGTCGCCGGGTCTCGAAAACCCGATGCACAAGGCAAATCGGGTTTCGGGCGGAACAACACAACATGTCGCTAGGAGTGGAACAACATGTCGGGTGGTTTCCAAAACCCGACAACAAAGAAATATGTTTTCAAGCCTCCGTAATCCGACATCAAAGAAAATCGGGTCTCAAAGGCCGGGAAACACGTCGGGAGAGCATGGCGCAAAAACATGTCGGGGTTCTCTCAAAACCCGACACCAAAGAATATGTTTTCAGCCTCCAAAACCCGCCAACAAGCAAATCGGGTCTTAGCGTCGAAACATGTCGGGAAAACACAAGCATCAAACACATGCCGAGCCACCTCCCAAACCCGATGCAAATGCAGAGGAGAATCCCGAACCCGACAGTCAAGAGCTTGCTCATCCAATCGAGCCCGACACGTGTCCTGTGGCGAAGCGCGGGAAAATATTTCAAAATCCGTTTTGGTCTGTTCCGTGCCCTAAATCTTCAGATCATCATATCTTTTGACCCAGAGCTCGGATTTGTACGTTCTTGACATCAATGGAAAGCTAGTGAAATCCTCTACATGATTCTGGGGCTAATCTCGAGTTTTGGTGCAGTCTGGAGAGGGAAAATTCAGAAAACGTCTCTGGCGCGTGATAATGACCAGAAGTGACATTTCAGCGGCCAAATTAATGCAGAATGGGTCGCATTCTCCTGTAATCTGGTCAGAGTAACAGGGTATGGGTTGGTAAGGTCCTCCCATGCTGTTTTAATGCACCTACAGTCGAGGAGGAATGGGCTTACATGTTTTCCCACGTTTCGTCCCCGGGCTCGACCCATGCATCAGAGCAAAGCCGATTTGGCTCATTTTAAAAAAGATGATGATAGATAGATAGATATAGATAAAAAGTGTGGTTCATCTTTTTGCTCCGCCTCCCTTCTTTTCTTCTCTAGGGTTGAAAATGGAGTTCGAGCCTCCTCCCTTGCTCTCGTAATGGCGTTTTTGCCTTTACTAATGGAATGATGTTCTCAGGCAAACTTCCTCAAGCAACAAAACGTGTTTTGTGATGCATCCGTCCATCCTTTCTCGTTTTTGCTTGTTTTCTTCTTGCCTCTCTTCATTTTAGGTATTTGTGCATGTTTGAACGTTCATTGCAGATCTGGAGCCGTGTTCATGGAGTTTTGGGACATTTTCCGTGTGAAATCTATCCTTGGGTTCGTGATGCTTCTGTCCATCCTTCCCATTGCTCACCTCTCTTTGTCCCATGGCAGTTTTGATAGATGTTCGACATTCTCCTTCTCTGGTGTATCACCGTTTTAGTGTAGGCTTTTGTTCTTTTCCTTTCTCCCTCTCTCTCCCTGTCCCCTTGGTGGTTAGATTAGGATTAGATTAGCTTGCCTCGCACCGGAATAGCTTGTGGCAGTAGTTTAGGAGCAGAACCAACCTTCTTTGGAGATTCCTCTCTCGGTTTTACAAGTCCCACGCTTGAGAGAGGTTTCAATGTTGTGCAATCACACTGGATGCTCGAACATCAACCTAGAAGCCCGATGTGCGTCAGTGTGCTGTGATTTTGCACTAACGCACACTACAATGGCCGAGGGAAAGACGGATCACCATTCACTACCGTATACCTTTTCTCACTTTACTTCGATTCTACGCCCATCGCCTTGCTCACTCATGCAAATGAGGTTAGTAAGCTATGGCATGAGTGTTTCGACATCTAAATTATCGCTACCTTGAATAATTGAGCCAAAAAAATTGTCAACGGGTTACCCCGTCAAGTTTTCTAAGGGTCTTTGTGAGGGTCAGTACCATTAAAGCATCTTGAAAAGAAATTTGACAAAGGAAAAGCCTGAGAGCTACTCATCCTTTAGATCTTGTTCACAACGATATTTCTCGGTCAATTTCCATCTCCTTCATTTACTAGAGCTCTTTATGTGCTGACCTTCATTGATGACTATTCACGATATACTTGGGTATATTTTTTAAAGCTTAAGTTTGAAGTCTTTGAACATTTTTAGGACTTTAAGGATCTTGGCTTGAGAAACATGCGGAATAGTCTATTAAGGTTCTTCAAACCTACAATGGAGGTGAATATGTAAACAATAGGTTCATGGATTTCGTATTCAAGGGATCTCCTCAAAGATACAATTGCTTACGACCCTTCGCATAATGGAGTAGTAGAAATAAAGAGCCGTACTCTTAAGGAGATGGCCACTTATATTATTCATTCAAGTCTCTTCCTCCGTAGTATTGGGCTGAAGCAAAGAATTGTGGTAATTAGATTCGTAACCGTGTTTCACACAAGGCCGTAAGAGGGATGACACCCCTTTGAAGCCTAGTTTGGACGCAAGCCTAATGTTGAGCACTTTTGAGTCTTTGATCCAAGGCTATGGCTTGATTCCTAAGAAGAAACGCAAGGCATTGGAACCACAATCCAAACCTTGTATATTTGTAGGGTATCCTGATGGCGTGAAGGGATATCGATTTTTGAATCCTACTTCTTATGAGCTTTATATTGAGAGAAGTGTTAAAGTTTGATGAGTCTTCTTCGACTTCCAATTCTCTACCTATTGAGGATCTTCATTTGTTGATTCGGATTCGACTCATCGATGATGATGTTGTTAAGCATGCTCCTCTTCCCGATCCTCCCGACCATCGACCCTTGAGTCTTCCACCTCGACAAGAGTGATGATGAGGACTATGTCCCTTCTCACTCAAGTAACGAATCTTCCAACTCGAGGCCGATCCTCCCGGTCCTCTTTGGGCTAGGGAAACTCGCAGTGCTGGAGATTTAGTTGGAGATACTTCAGATATGAGACGTACTTGCTTAGATTTCATTGACCCCACTCTCTTCACCTCCGCCTTTGTTCCATAGTCTTTCCGGGAGGCTTTTAGTATTCTTGAGTGGGATTCTCGCCATGGATGAGGAGTATTCCTCTCTCATGAAGAACGATACTTGGGATCTCACCCTTCTTCCGAAAGGAAGAAAAATCGCTTTGGTATAAGTGGGTGTTCCGAAACAAAGTATGGAGTAGATGGAGATGTCAAAAATTTTAAAGTGCGATTAGTAGCTAAGGGTTTCTCCCAGATAGTCAAGGGTTGATTATACTAAAACCTTTTCTCCTATTTGCGAAGATGACTTCTATTCGATTGACCCTAGCCATTACCGCAGCAAATAGATGGAAAGTCCATCAAATGGACGTTAAGAGTGCCTTCCTTCATGGTGACCTAGAGGAAGAGATCTACATGGAACAACCTCTCGGGTTATGTCCATGATCCCTCCCTCATTTGTAAGTTAAAGAAGTCTCTTTATGGCCTTAAAAAGCCCTCGAGCTTGGTATACCAAGATGGAATCCTTTTACTTACATCGTGGTTTACTAAGTGTCACTCGATCCAAATGTTTATATTCTATGGAAAAATGACTCCATACTCATTCTTGTTCTCTATGTTGATGACTTGTTAATCACAGCAAAGTTCTTCCTGTATCATTGATTCTGTGAAGATCGCCTTGGCCAATAGGTTTTCCATGACTGACTTAGGTCTGCTTCATTAATTTCTTGGGATCTAGATTTCACAATCTGACTCAGGAATTTTGATTTCGCAACTTAAGTATGCTCTTGACTTGCTTGCTCATTTTCAGATGTCCGATTGCAAGTCTTCTCCTACTCCTTTTCTTTCCAGGGTTAAGTTGGTTTCTGATTGCTCTACTCCCTTGGTTGATGGTACCCTTTATCGATAGTTGGTGGGGATCTTGATTTACTTGACTCAAACTTGACCGGATTTATCTTATGTTGTTGGGATTGTGTCTAGATTCATGCAAGAGCCACATGAGTTACATTGGAAAGTAGCTAAGCGGATCCTTCATTATGTTCGTGGCACCTATACTGATGGCATTCACTATTTTGGAGGGGTGGATATTGACTTGATTGGGCTCACAGATTCCGACCGGGCCGCTGACTTAAATCATCGGAAATCTACCTCTGGATACAATTCTCTCTTGGTTCGGGTCCTATTAGTTGGTCTAGCAAGAAGCAAATGCAATTGCGATATCTTCTACAGAGGCAGAATATAGAGGAGCAGTTAACGCTGCCACAGAGGTTGTTTGGCTATAAGGTATTCTGAAAGAGTTTGGCATCCACTTTCGGCAAATTACCATTATCTATTGTGACAACACGAGCACTATCTCAATTTACAAATCTAGTTCAAATCATCGAATGAAAGCACATTGAGATCCATATGCACTTCATACGAGAGATTATTCATGATGGTATCATCGAAATTCAAGTACATTTAGACCACCGATCGAGATGCAGTATATATTCACCAAGCCCTTCACCGAGGTGAAGTTTATTCACTTATGTATCTTCTTGGGGTGAGGTATTATGCAACTTCTCATCTTCTTTGGGCTATATAGTCCTTCTCTTCTTCTTCTTCTTCTTCTTCCAGAAGATGTTGTTTGTATATAGGGCACCTTATTATGCCTTTAGTTGTCGGGCCCTAATCGACACATCTTTCTTAGTTGTTTAGAGTGTCTTCTTTTTCGTCCGACTCATCATAGCCGCTTACCCGGCTTCGATGAAGGGGGTGTTTATGTGTGGGATCCTATATGTCCTCCACACATATGGAGGGTCATCTCACATGGGTTAGGTTTAGGGTTTCCTTGTGTGTCATGCACTAGGGTTACTCAACATCCTATATGTATCCCTTCATTTGACATTTATGAGTATGTCAAGACATTCCATTGTCTTTTCTCTATGTGCAAGCTTTGTTCTGTTATGCAAGCTCTTCCATTGATTGATCGATTCCTCCTTGTGATTACGCTGGAGCTATTACATTTCCTTCAGAGTGAAATTTTATCGTGGTGCACGCTTTTGATATGATTCTCACCAACTCTTTCAAATTTGGCAATTGCTTTTTCTTTCATACCATTGTCATATGCCTAGGATAATTAAATGCAAAAGCACACATTCAAGTAGATAAAATTTTCTTTTAATAGCAAAAATGACTACGGAGGCGCAACACATTTAATCTGGGCTAAGGGGAAGCAATCATAAGCATAATGAGGAACCTGTTTCAAAATAGAGATTTCATGGAGGATTTTGATAAGAGATGGCGAATCGGAAACAAAATTTAGAACCAATTGAAACATGCAATAGAAGGTTTAGGATATCTTTGATGGAAGAAAAATCAAACCACATGAGAACAAAATTAAGATAGAATCTTATGATGCTTTCTGTAATGTGGTCCTCTAGTTGAGTTCTTGTGTAACTAGATCATATGTGGTACTATTGCTACTAGGCTTTTTACTTTACCGTATAACACAATTCATTGTGTTGATGGTTTTGCTCAATCTAATTGCATGAAATGTAATTGTAGTTATAGAGGTAATTATATGTCCTGGAGTTCAATATGATGTTGCTAGCATGCAAGTTTAGAAATTTATGTCTATCAAAGTGTTTGTAAATATTTTTATTACTTTTGTAGATGATGTTGATAAGGGGTGTGATTGATTTTGTAATTGTAGGAATATAGATGAAGCATTACATTTAAAGGTTGTATCTCTACATTTCAAATTTGTTACACATTCATACATATTAATTTGCAAATCTTATATTATGAGTGGTAGAATTTTGCGTACTATTTTATTTGAAATAAACATGAATATCATGAGTGCTAGCCTTTGTGGTTATTTTTGAAATAAACATGAATACATTTGATACCACTTTGGATAGTTAATTAATTTTTTAGTTGATGTGGTTTGTAATTATCCTGGGAAATTGTGTTAGTGTTGCAACATATTTGAGATGATGGTTACATTGGTTGTTTGGTTGGTTTTTCAGATCGTCAATAACATGTTGATAAGGGGTGTAGGAATATAGATGAACCATTACATTGAAAGGTTCTATATGTACATTTCAAATTTGTTACAAATTCGTACATATACATTTACAAATCTTATATCATGAGATCTCGAACTAAACATGAATGCATGAAGACCTTTGTACATTTGCAGATTCTATATCATGAGTGGTAGCCTTTGTGGCCAATTTTATTTGCACTAAACATGAATACATTTGATACCCCTTGAATGACATTGCCACTTTGGATACAGGGTGAAGTATTGAGTAAATTAGTATTAGAGATGTTATCAAAGTAGAGGGTAGTATTTATGACAAAGTTGTTTTGGTTGAGTAATATTAGTCTTGACTCCTTTCTTCTTGCTCCAAGTGTTGGTACATGTGCCATTTTTAGTACCTTTTCGAGTGAAAAAGGAGGGGAAATGTGTGGATTGGCATGCGTGGGAACTCAAGAAAGTTGTGAATGTTAGACCTTGCCTTTCGGTGGTTCCGATGTCAAAATATTGTTGTATTCATGTTTAGGTCAAATAAAATAGTCCACAAAAGGCTACCACTCATGATATAATATTTGCAAATGTATATGTACAAATTTGTAACAAGTTTGAAATGTAGAGATACAACCTTTAAATGTAATGCTTCATCTATATTCCTACACCGACAAAAGCAATCACACCCCTTATCAACATCAACTACAAAAGTAATAACTATCCCTCTAAATCATATAACATATATCGTCAAATTGATCACATCGCATTGTACACATGTGATTGTTAGTTTAGTTAGTTTCAATATCTGGATGAGATGCTTCATTTCTCTTATTTTCATTATTTTTAATTTTGTAATTATATAATTCATTATATTGTTATTGAAATTAAGTTGAATTTCTGTTACACCAAAGCAATAGGCCAAGTGCAATAGTTAATGAAACATTGGATGACATTCAAAAAATTGAATCAAAAGTAGCGGAAAAAGGTATTGACGAAACTTTTAGCAATGTTTTTTCATCAAAATTATTTATTTTGATTATGTATGTCCATATCATATGTATTAATTTTAAATTCTAAATTTTTAAACAGTAAAGCAATCAAATCAAATGAATGAAGCTAGTGGTTGTGGAAAAAATCAACCACAAACAAAAAGGATGACAAGACGTCGCAATAATGTCCTTTCTAGAATGGGTAAGGAAACCTAATTGTTTGTTTTTATTGAAATAGAATTTTCGTAGTTGATTATGTGTTATCTAAGGATTGTTTATGACAACATAGTGTTTTTTCTATAACATAAATATAGATTAACATTGAAGACATTGGAGAAGAAATTTTTTTTTTTATCAAACAAGAGAGCATTAAATTTTACAAAGGGAAAGGGTAAGGATAGTCATGTCAAGAAGATTTTTACAGGGCACTAAGCATAGATGTCAATAGTGATCGGAATGATGATGATTATGAAGTAGAGGAGAACGATGAAGATAAAATTGGGTGTCTGGGCCAAGGCATAAAACATCTAATAAATGCAAACATCAAAGATCGGTAAGTAGTGTTGTTTATAATTTTTTTCGCATGAATAAAACACTTTTACATGTATTCAACTCATGTTTTCATGTCTTAGATTTATTATGATTTTCTAAATTGTTGTTCTTTTCGTGTCCATTTATTTTTAAGTTTTCATAATAATTTCAACTAAAGAGTTATATAATTTTCCTACACATAAATTGTTACTCATAAGCTATTTAATTATTGGATGTTAATTAGTATTTGCAGAGTGTAAAATTATAAAATAAATTGGAAAGAGGGACGATTCAAATGCATGGTCTTTCCTTGTTGCAACTATGAAATGTAAGGAATAAAATGGCATTTGAAGGACATCAACTATCACCACCTCCATGATCACAATGGACTCCCTTCATTCGATAGGCGTAAGTTTGAGTAAATGTACAACCATGAAGTATAAAAGGAAAACAAAAATGGTTGAAAACGAAATTTGACTAGCACTTGAATAATTCTAAATTTATGTATAAATCTAGGTTAATTGAGCATTATTGTGTGGAAGAAAAGGTGCAAAAATTTCATCCCTTAGCCAACAAGATAAAGAAATGATTTCGAGCTTGTAGAGGAGTATGATAGTGTAGAAAAGAGGGAGGAAAGAAGGAAAAAAACCCTTTTAACAATGCAATATAAAATGGATTTGATGAAAACCAACTGTATGAATTTTGAACTAAATGAACAAAAGGACAAGGTATTTACCATTTTTATTATAATTTAAATTTAAAATTATTTTAATTTTGTTCATTCACATTGCTTTGTATGTTGTTTTAAATTAATATAACTTTTCATTTGTGTAGGATATTATCCAAAAAGAAGCCATTAATGTTGATCATGTAAGAAAACAAGCTTTCATTGAAAACATTAAAGCAATATTATTGGAATAATAAAGTGACATTTTCCGTGCATTAACTTGTTGAAATCTTGTGTAAATATGACTCTAATAAGTTTTATGACTTGAATGCATAAATAGGATTCTAATGGTGTTGATGGGAAAAATGTGATATTACAAAAAACATGTAAACAACATTTCAATGGAAAACAAGGAAAGGTCAGAAATTACTAATGTAAGTTGTGTTTTCTATATTTTTAAGTGTTTCAACTTAATCATATTGCTAAGTTGGCATTTATACTTACATCTTTCATAATTCATTATTATGTTGTTGCACTTGAAAATTTTGGTTTTACCGCTTCAGGTGACGAGAAGAGAATAATGTTGAAGTATACACTTCCAATGCATGGTTACATGACACACCTATAAAAATAACACATATTTCCTTTAGAACAAAATAAAATGATGGAAATGATATGCATGATAAATAAAAAATCAACAAAGAGAATCATAAGGGAAAAAAATGGTTGATCCAATGATTGAGGTGGAAGTGGTCAAGCCAACGAATGAGGTGAAGGACATGGCTGCCATGAATTCACAATAAGAGACGAGGTTTTTATGTTCCTAGAGTTTGACCATGTGAAAAAGGTTGGCATTGCAAAAAGTCATGCAACTAAACCAAGAACAAAATGCCATGGACGAGATTTAGAAAGGGATTACACTATCATAGGCATAGAAGATTCATATGTAGATGATGCTCCATTGCATTTTCCACATATTGAGGTAGAAACTGCTTTGACGAATTAAAGAAAACATGTTGCATTTGGTTTAAAGATTGCTTGAAGGCAATTAACCAAAAAGAGGATGGAAAAGAGACAAAGGTGTGTTAATTTGTATTTTTATTGATGTTATTGTGTTTTTAGCACACTTGATTGACTTTATCTTCATTATAAGTATACTTATCAATTATTTCATGTTTGCGGTGGATGAATGAATATTCGATGATAATATTGCAATTGAGGTAACATTATGTTTTGATCTACAATATTTTTTTCCAATTGATTGACTATATCAATGTTGCATTATTTATTTCATTATTCAATGGAATTGTGAGAGCTCATATTCAGCTTTTTTACTACATGCATAGGTGACACAAGGAAAAGAAGGAAAAGAAGAAAACATTAGGATTTTCCTTTCTAGTATAATGTTTAAATTTCCCCCTACCTCCCTATAAAAATTGAGTTGCATACACCATATTTTACTTTCAACATTTTTCTCTCTTTTAATTCAACATCCCTATGTTCACCAACATATCGCTCCATTGCATTTCTTATGTAGTATTCCTCTATGTATTAATGTATCAAAATTGTTTTCCACCAACTTTGACACATGGAATTAAGGTTTAGTGGATGTTGGCACATGTGCATTTTTCCCTATAATATTTTAGATAATGAAAACATATTATTCAAGATGAAACTATGTAACTTGCATACCAACTTGGCTTCCTTACTCGACCGTCAGAGTTGCTTACAGAGCTTCCCTTACCCCAAAATCATTTTACTTAAAATATTCTTTCATTTTAACAATCATGTTCTTTAACTCTATTATGTGGTATTTATAGGTTTTGATTGTTTGTAGAATGAAAAGGAACAAAAAATTGAGTTAAGAAACATAAAATTCATATCCAATGTTCTTGGTTCCATGCATAATATGTTTCATGCTTCTTCTGATTTGGTAAGTAACGTAAACTAAGATTTACATTGTTACTTTCTTCTACGAGTTAAATATAAAAATATTTAAATATTTTTGTATGTTTCTTCAAGTTAATGTAGGAAATAATTTGCATAATACTCCATTTTTGTAGAAACGTGATGGTGAAGGCGATAGTGAGATGCGACTTTAAGAAAGAATCCATTCTTCCCAACAACAAAAAAGTGACCACACAATATCTTATTTATAATTTTGATAAAATTAATTTATAATTTAGGTTTGCATAATTTTATTTACTAATATGCCCATTGTTTGTAAACGTATCAGGGAAAGAGAATAAAGGGTATTAAGAGTGTTGTTTCAGTTCACACACACCTTATGCGTGATGATATTAAAGGGAATAAAAATTTTCAGGATGGACCGAAGCACAAAACTCCATTTCTATTAACAAACAACGAAGAAATTTGAAGAACTCTCAACTTTAATTCATTGATGTTGTGTTATTACCATAAATTGTATCATTGTTTGTAAATTACTTGTCAAGATATTCAATTATGTCAAAGTGAAAATCAAGTTTAATGTTATGGTTTTTCTCCTTGAATGATAAAATGATGTCACATGCATATGTAGTGCCAATTTTATGCCAAAACCCTCTTTTGGCTCCTACTTTTGACATGAATTGTAAAATGTAAGGAGTTTGATACTTTCATTAGTATAATATACAAGATTATACGTCTTTATTTCAAAATAATTATGTAATCTTTTTTCACAAAACTATTATATAACAAAGCTTGTAAATTGTAACAAATAGGTCCGAAATTCTACATAATAGCAATCTTCATTTTACTCTATGAGTTTTTATATAAAAAAACACTTTGTATATAATATATTATTTATTACTTTGACATGCTTAGAAGGTTTCATTCAAATCGATTACTTGTACTTGTGTCCCTGGTTTCTTGAGATTGTGATGCATTATATCAAAGAAAGGAATGTATTTTACATTGAAGATGTTGTTGAAGGCCTTGAAAATGCATGAATAGCTTTTGTGGGGTTGTTTCATGGTAAAAATTATGGGAAACACGTAATGTGTATTTGTGATGAATGATGGAAATGTAAGTGTAGGCATGGGAATATTATTTGGCTTCTTTTAGATCAAAAATGAAACCGAATAAATTCCACATTTCTATTTCATTTTGCGATTAATTTTTACTCATTGTTAAGATAAGACCGAATTCATGTTCAAGTTTTTTTTTCATGTTATATTGAGTCTCTTATATGAACTTTAACTCATACAATCAAACATATTATTTGCCTTCTACCTTTAATCTTAAAATGGATGACAATATTCTATTTAGGATTATTGTCAATAATGTTTACAAAAATGACATACAATATACCACAGATTAGATTATATCTTACACATATTTTCACCTTATCATGTGAATCACATAACATGCAATTTTTTTACGTTATCAAGGTTACAAAAATATGATCTTGACAATAAAAAACTAAACTTGTCTATGAATGTGTTATGTCAATTCATAGTAGAGAATTATCTCAACTAAGAGGACCGTAATGTATCACAAAAAGATGTACCTAAAGAGTTGCCTCTAGTGATGTTTATGGATTCTACGGATGAGTGGTAGTTAGATGTTACTTACTTTCCGACCTATGGAGAGTGTACAAATTATAAAGGTAAAAGATCAATTAAACCTAGAGATGCCAACGTGTAATCTAAAAATAATCCCTAAAAGAAAGGAACAAATGGTGTCTTTTTGAGATGTGTTGACAAAACTAGAAGTGCTCATTGATGTTTTCCTTAATCGCACAAGTGGCATTCATTTTATTTACCTTTTACAACATTCAAGATTCTAATAATTCACTATTACTTGCCTATGCTCTTCAATTTTTTTCAAGAATCTTAAGATGTGAAGTGTGCCAACAATTTGTAAAAAGATTGAAATTTTCATCATTTATTAGGGGTGACAACGTAATACGCCAGAATTGTTGTAATCAAAGTAGGAGGGAATGAATTGGAAATTATAAAAAGAATTGAGTGAAACAACTTTGAATGGATTCATAATGCTATGCAGGCGAAATAAACATTTAAAATGCATGTCGTTGAGGCAATAACATATTATGTTGAGCAACAACCTACTTTGATATAGATCATGTAGGCACATAAAACTTGGACATCATAGTTTTATACAATATATTGACTACATCTTTTGAAAATACCGTGTTCGATCATCATTTATTAGGGGTGAGAACGTAATAATTTGTTGAATTGGTGTAATCAAAGTAGGATGGACTGAATTGAAAAGTATACAATTTTTTAATGAAACAACATTGAATAGATTCATAATGTTATGCAAAGGCAAAACAAACATTAAAAATGTAGGTCATTGAGCAACAATGTATTACGTGGAGCAAAACCTACTTTGATATAGATCTTGTACGTACTTAAAACTTTGGCATCACAATATTATATAGTATAATGACTCTATCTTGTAAGAATAACGTGTTTGTTCATCGAGTTAATATGGGTGATTAAACCGGTGTAATTAAAGCAGAGGGAATTAATTGGAAACTATTAAAAAATAATTTAATGAAACAACTTTGAATAGATTTATATCACTATGTAGTGCAAAACAAACATAAAAATGCATGGCGTTGAGGTAACAACGTATTATCAACAACAACATACTTTGATATAGATCATGTAGGCACATAAAACTTTGACATCATAGTTTTATACAATATAGTGACTATATATTGTAAAAATAATGTGTTTGATCATCATGTATTAGGGGTGACAAAGTAATACGTTGTTGAAATGTTGCAATCAAAGTAGGAGGGAATGAATTGGAAATTATACAAGAAAAACTTTAATGAAACAACTTTGAATAGATTCATAATGTTATTTAGTGTAAAACAAACATTAAAAATGTAGGTCGGTGAGGCAAGAACGTATTACATGGAGCAACCACCTACTTTGATATATATCTTGTGGGCACATAAAGCTTTAGCAGATCACACTTTTATACAAAGATGGTGACTATATCTTGTAAGAATAATGTGTTTGTTCATCATCTATCATGGGTGATTACATTGTTGTAATCAAAACATGAGGGAATGAATTGGAAACTATTAAAAAGAATTTAATGAAACAACTTTGAATATATTTATATCACTATGCAATGCAAAACAAATATTAAAAATGCATGTCGTTGAGGCAACAACGTATTACGTTGAGAAACAAACTAATTTGATATAGATCATGTAAGAACATAAAACTTTGACATCACCATTTTATACAATATAATGACTATGTCATGTAAAAATAATGTGTTTGATCATCATGTATTAGGGCGAAAATGTAATACATTGTTGAACTATTGTAATCAAAGTAAGAGGGAATGAATTGAATAGATTCTTTAGCAAGTCCCATTTCCTTATCTCATTTTGCAGATCTTTGTAATTCATCCTCCCATGTTAGTCAACATGATACACGACTTTTTTTACAATATGAAAACGAGATTTCTTATTTGTTGGACATGGGCGCCTTTGATTCAACATCTTCTCTATAAAATATCTCTCTTGATGAAGTTTATTGTTAAATCCATCATCTACAGTGTCTAAATGGTTGTGCCTCAGATGATGCATACCTAACATGGAAGATATTTGGCTTCCTTAATCAGTTTGTTGTTTTCACAAGTATCTTCTCTAATAAAGTAAGAAATGACTTTTTTAGAGGACCAACAAGATTGTTATCTAGTATTGTTCCAAATCCTCCTTATTTGTGGCTCAAGTGTTCATCTTCTTCATTTACAACATATTTATCTTGTTGCAAAACATGCATAGAGTCTTCACAGGTATTTGAAGGATTCCATGATTAACCAAAAGTATCATCAATGACATGGTCATTTCTACACGCAACATTTGGAGCACAAAATATACCTTGATAACATTACAAATTAGTATCATAAATCATACATTTGAACACAAACCAAAATTTATAGAATTTATATACAATAAAGTACTACGTGCCTAGTATACCTAAATGTTAAAGTTCTCTCTCACTGAAATCTTTTCATCGTATTCACTTTAATTACATAATTACATATATACCCATTCTTTGACACTCCACATTCACACATTGCCAAATATGGGGTTTGTTACCAAACTTCATAGTCATAAGTTTCATCCATCTAGCTACAAACCCATAGTAAGCATGGGTCGAGGTATAGAAGGTGACATAATAATCAAGAATTAATTGTGCATATAACCATTGGTTATTTTCTAGTTTCTCCACTTAGAAGTTACAATAGAACCCACTTTCCTTACAACATTCACTCCACCAATAATATATAAAAACAATTGTGATTAGTTGATGTATCACTAAGTCAACCCTACGATGAGATGCTTTTCGAATGGAGGATAATCGCTTACTCTTAAGTATAGAGTGATATACCTCTATTCCAAATTTGTTTCTTGTCTAACATGCTTCAAATTCCGTAGATGTCTCACCCACATTCCAATTCTTGGAAGCTAATGTTCCCGCCAATATTTAATAAATTTTATCTCTTCCTCAAATTCTATGACAAAATCTTGTGCCATTCGAATAACACTCTCCTCATTATTTGAATGGCGCATTATTTCCCCAACCTATCGAACATTACATGTATTTCCCGATCTTCCTTAACCTTGGAAATAAGATTCTTCAACCATGCCCTCCTTACATTTCAGCTTGCATAAGTATACTTCGCACCCAAACACTTCTTTGTATTTGAAAATGAATTTTATGAGAATTTTAAAAATTTATAGCACAATAAATATTTGTGTGCTACATTTATATATTGTAACAATATACATAAAGAGTAGTATACAACCTAATGGCATTGATTTAAGTTGTAGCATGATCTACCATGAAAGCATTTAGTTTCCACTCAAGCATATGGGCATGTGCTCTATTCAAGAGCTTTTTAATCCATTGGGTTAGGTCGCAAGTTGTGGGTCTTGAAATTATGACCCATGCGAACTAGAAGGCCCATGTGCTTGGAATCAAATGCAAGGATGGTATAGAGTTTGACCTCACGAGAGTTCACAATACAATAACAAAGTGAATTAGTAGATTATTGGTAAGAAAATATCACTTTTTTGCAGATTTTTTTATTGATATGAGATTATGTAAAAGGGAATACCTTCATTCCATTGGTCCCAAATGTAGAGTTCATTACAAGAATGTTGTTATGGCCATATAGAAAGGAATGATAACCAAATCGTACCAAGCCAAGAACACAGATGCTAATCAAACACCACGATCAATAAGATGAAAGCAATTCACCATAATAACTTTACATAAACCTTTACAAACAAATGAGAAGCAATATCATATATTATTATGGAACTCAATGCAATACAATGAGAATGAGCCTTGCTTAAATAGGCAAGGAATAACAATCTAAGAACTAGTCAAGGTCGTAGATCAAGCCATGAATCAAGGAAATAACTAGTCATCAAAGAACTAGTTAAGACCATAGATTTAGGAGAGAACTAGACATCAAGGATCTAGTCAATACCATAGATCAAGGAAAGAACTATACCTAACAACTAGATAATATCTCCTAATATATAAATAAGATAAAAGAAATATCCACACACATAAGTGGGTGAGGATAAATACAATAAAGGTAAATAAAGTACCTAGGTGAACATGAGCTAAGGTAAATACCTACTCTAACAATTTTAACATCCACTCAAGTTGTTGTGGCATTTGAATGTCCGTGATAAATGGTACATGACCATCTTCCTCAACATTTCCTTCATACTTTTGTATTCAAAACATATATTTGCATTTTGATCTTGCCATACTCTCACACTATAGGCATCATTTCTATCATACATGTACTTTGCTACTTTTATTTTTGTATCAATATTTTTAACATCATGTGAAGACAAGAAATCATCATGTTTTATTTTTCCATTAAACAAGGTTAGCTTCTCATGAACCATTTCACGGTGCTTTTGATGCACAATATCACCGACATTCCTAATAGTAATAACTTTTCTACCCATTCTTGCAACTCCTTACTAATATGTGGTGCATAATAAGCTTGGGTACCTTTAAATTCATGATTTTTTCCATGGCATATATGATTGTCGTTATCCACATGATCCATTTGAGGTTAGAACCTTGGACTTATAATCCGCATAACATCCTCTTCTTTGAAGTCTTTTGGCTCATAAGTACACCAATATCTGCAAAATATCACTACAAGTGAGTCATAATAAAATAAAAAAATTTGAAATTGTATTAAAAACATCACATAATATTGTCACAACTTACATTATATAACTCGATGGTGTTATCCATTCGATCCAAGTGTGTACTTTACCTTATGACGGATGAATGAATTCAAAATTTGTAATAACTTGTTGTAAATGATGTCCACCGACATTCCCCAAAATCATCTACTCATCCAAATTCTATCCATGCAACAAAATCTTCTTCCACTCCACAGCTTATCTTTAACTTTGCTCCAAACTACATCCGATGTAGAGAACGGTCCTTTCGTAGGACTTTGGATAGAAATGTCTAACAAATGCTTTCACTTTGAGTTTCTCTAATTTTACATTGATATTAATACCACTACAAATTATAGTAATCAAAAAAATGCCAAAGATAACACACTATACAATTAGATAATAACACTAACCATTTGATATTTATATTATAGTTGACGCTAAAATGATAAGACTTGCATTCACAAATGTTCAATATGAGTATAAATTTGTGCATTATAGTTTTATACTATATAATGAGAATATTTTATAAGAATAATGTGTTTGTTCATCATTTATTTGGGGTAACAACGAAATACGTTGTTGAATCGTTGTAATCAAAGTAAGTGGGAATGAATTAGAAATTATTCAAACAAATAAATAAAACAACTTTGAATATATTCATAACGTTATGCAAAGGCAAAACAAACATTAAAAATGCAGTCATCGACGCAACAATGTTTTACATTGAGCAACAATCTACTTTGATTTAAATCCTACAGAACACTAAGATTTGACATTGAATTTTTATACAATATAATGAATATATCTTATAAGAATAACGTGTTCGTTTATCATTTATTAGGGGTGAAAACATAATACGTTGTTGAAATATTGTAATCAAAGTACAAGGGAATGACTCGAAATTATTCCAAAGTAATTGAATGAAACAATTTTGAATAGATTCATAACATTGAGTACAAAACAATCTTTAAATATGCATGATGCTCGACGCAACAACGATACGTGGAAAACGTAACCTAATTCGATATAGATCATGTAGGCACATAAATTTGGCATCATAATTTTATATAGTATAATGACTATATCTTTTAAGAATAACATGTTTGTTCATCATTTATCATGGGTGATAACGTAATACGTTATTGAACCGTTGTGATTAAATTACTATGAGGGAATAAATTGGAAACTATTAAAAAATAATTTAATGAAACAACTTTGAATATATTATGTTGAGCAAAAACATAAAAATGCAGTCATCGGCTAAGCAATGTATTACGTGAGCAACAACCTAGTGTAATATAGATCTTGTAGTCACACTAAGATATGAAATTGTAGTTTTATATAGTACATCAGGTATCTTCTGTAAGAGTAATGTCTTAGATCATCGTTATCATGGGTAACAATATAATACATTGCTAAATTGTTGTACTCACAATAGGTGGAAATTAATTGAAATTTATTTCAAAGTAATTGAATGAAACAAATTTGAATAGATTCATAACACTATGCAATGGAAAAAATCTTTAAAAATACATGTCGTCGACGCAACAACTTATTACATGGAAAACAACATACTTTGATATAGATCTTGTAGGCACATAAAAATTTGGCATCACATTTTTTACAAAAGATAATGATTATATCTTGTAAGCATAACGTGTTCATTCATCATTTAGTTTGGGTGACAACATAATACATTATTGAACTATTGTAATTAAAGTGGGAGGGAATGAATTGGAAATTATTCCAATATAATTGAATGAAACAACTCGAATAGATTATGCAAGAAAAACAAAAATTAATAATGTAGGTCATTAAAGAAACAACATATTACGCTGAACAACAACCTACTTCGATATAGATCATGTAGGCACACTAAGATTTGGCATTGTAGTTTTATATAATACTTTAAGTATATTCTATAAGAGCAAAGGAGGGGGAACTAAATTAGAAATATTCAAAAATAATTGAATAAAATCAGTTGAACAAAGTTTTAAAACTATGTATTACAAAAAAAGCATTGAAAGTGCATGCTTTTGAGGTGACAAAACAATATGTGGAACAATAAACTAATTTGATATATCATGTATGCTCATGAAACGTTGACATCACGTAGTTTGAAACAATATAATGAATATTGTTTGTAAGAATAATGCATTGGGTCATCATTATTAGGGGTAACAATGTAATCTATTGTTGAATTGTTGTAGTAAAAGTATCAGGCAATGCTTTGGAAATTATTCCAAAATAATAAAATGAAATCACTTTGATTATATTCCTCACACTATGCATTGCAAAATGAATATCCAAAATGCAAGTTTTAGAGGTAACAAACATACTAGGTATAGAAAAATGTTACTTTGAAACAATCCATGTACTCATGCCTTTGATTGACACTATAGTTTGATAAAAAGACGCAATGAAGATTTCTTTGTAAAATCTATGCAATTATCAGATTGGGGTGAGAAATGAAAGAAAGGATTTACCCTAATTAACAATTTGTTGTAGGGAGCATAAATTGTTTTAATTATCTAATCAAATTCACTTCTTTTTCAAATGTTAGCGCATCATATGTAGTTATACAACCACACATTATGTATTGATTATCCCCTATGTTATATAATCACATATGCACTTCATTTTATTTTATCCCATAACTTGAAAGCTTGGGTGGAAAATGCTAGTGTTAGATTGCTCTAAAAACAAAATAAATGTATTGATCAATGTTCATGTATGTCAATATAATTTGTTAAACTGAGATTTAAAATGCATATCACTATTTTTTTATTGTTAAACGCTTTTTCCCGGTTATGAACCGGAGGGGTTGGGGCCCCCACCTTACAACATAGAAGTGAATAAGAGATGAGTAGAGAGAATGGGAGAAACATGCAAATGGAAAGGAAGAAGAGAAAGGAAAGGCGCTGAAGAAAGGACAAAGTGCCGAAGGGGGACAGATCACCAAACACCGAAAGGCACAGAAAGGTCGAACAGGCTAACCCAAGGAAGAACTTGCACGACGCGCATTGGCTGCCCTAAGCAAAGAACACGAAGGTAACACCAGCTCGAGCCTTGAGTTTTTGTGGTGGTCAATCGCAAGTGAACCGGAAAGAGCGTAGCGTCGACGTCAACCACCGGGAGAAAACACTGGTCCAGAGAAGGGTGGAAGTTTTGGGTGAAGGTTACCAAATCCCTGTACTACCCGCAGAGCCACTAGATGCCACGGCCTGAACCAAGAGCGTGCTCGTCAACTTCCTCTACCCACAGAAGAGGATCCGGAGAGAGAAATTAACCAATTGATCATGCAAACCAACCCGATGAACGACATATATTTTTTCCATAGCAACAAGTTCAACCGCTGTTGGATCGGGGTGAAGAAGGAGGCAAAATGAGATGAATGTTGAAGCAATATCAGAGTCCGTTCTTGGCCGACTAGCTCGAAAGCGATATGAATCACCGAGAATGGTTTCGATGGCTTCGCCTTCCTACATGGAGTATTTAAAAATTATGGAGAGGCGATGGTAATTAATGGTTGAGGAGTCACCGGTTCTCTAATCGGAATTGCATGAAGGGCAACAAAAGGAAAGTCGATAAAAGACATGGAGTCCAAAAGCGCCAGAGCCAGGGAAAGAACCAAACAAAGGATGAAGAAGAAGAGAACACAAACGACATTTATAGAAATCTGGCCTCACATTTTTCGGGAGAACATCTTTGGATAGGAATGTTACAAGCCCAGTCCAGACATAAATGACGCCGAAGATAGAAGCAACGTGTGAATAGTCACTTGCAAAAGTGGCAAGAAGATCCACCACCGAAAAAAGGGGAAGAAAGCTCCCACACTTAGAAGGAACACTGCACACGTGAGAGGCCACTGCCCAACAAAGTGAGGATGAGTTGGCCCGTTTGTGGGAAATTAGGTTTGACAAAGGCAATCCAATCTTGAGTTGTTCCAGAAGTGATGTTGGCGGCAGGGTGATCGATAGCAAAATTTGCAAGGAAATCAGCCGCATGATTAGTTTCTCTAAAGTTATGAGAAATATTCCAAATGCCGATTTTATCAAGCCAAAAGAGAATTTGAGGGATATAAATGTTGATTTTCCATGAAGGGGATGAGCCTCTAGAAACTACACATATGATAATTTGGGAATCCCTTTGATGAATAAATGAGGACAACCTAACTGGGCAGCCATCTTGACTCCTTCCAAGAGTGCTTGGGCTTCGGTAGAATTTGCACACGCACGAGCCATCTCTGAGAGGGAAGGAGCCAGATCTCGATGAGAATACCAAGTTCATCCTCGAGAATACAACCCGCACTCCGATTTACCCGGATTCCCTCTAGAGGCGCCCGTCAAAATTAAGTTTCCAAGTGCCCCATGCGGGGGGTCTCCACCTAGCCCTTTTCCTTCGAATTGATTTTTCAACTTGAGAAAGTCCCTGAAATGCATATTACTATTTTAAGTGCATATTATTATTTAGTATTTTAAGAAAGAATGACAATCTAGTTCAACAAATTTGTGCCCTTGGTCATGTTGAAAGTTCAAATCTTGGTAGTTTGAGGATGTCTTTATACTAGTAGTGTCACATATCCTATTTTGGATCTTTAAAGATGAAAATGACGATTTCCTCTAAAAAAGAAAGCATTGACATGTTTGAAGATAATAATGAAGCATTTTTGTTACTCTTTTTTCTTCTTCCGTGAGATACACTTGGGATTTGGGTGGTCCCATAGAGAAACCATTTGACATGTGTAACCAACCACTATTTTGGGCTAGTCAAATTGTTAACATAAATATTGGTGGCCATTGAAATAATTGCAACTAGTCTTATAGCTAGTCAAATAGTCAGAACTAACAAGTGCCTTGTGAGATTTGAATCTAGGTGGGTTGAAAGCACTCATCCCTCTTCACCGACTCACTCTCATCTTCTAACTAATTCCCATGTTGGTCGCATTAATATATATCATATTTTTGGAGTTTTTGTTTCACTTTGGTCTCATATGGGAATACAATATACAAAATGTTATAAAGTGGAAATCATTGTCTTGCAAATTGGCATGAGTAGAGTAGAGGGACACATTCTTTTCATGATCCTTACCTTTTATTATCATTAGTTGAGCGTGATGCACCATTATTTATTGGTCCTTATTTAATGCTTGATAATGTTGTGATAATAATTCTTGAATTATATTCGGTTATGTCCCCTTTGCATGCCAATTCTATGATCACTTGATCAAGTT
Organism: Taxus wallichiana var. yunnanensis; assembly: GCA_018340775.1. Classification (NCBI taxonomy): domain Eukaryota; kingdom Viridiplantae; phylum Streptophyta; class Pinopsida; order Cupressales; family Taxaceae; genus Taxus; species Taxus wallichiana. The sequence goes on along the minus strand of CM031238.1, from coordinate 855,062,662 downwards.
GTAATAGTAATTGTGGAATTATGTAAGCTATGAAAAACCATGTTTGTACCAAATGGGGCGCTAGTGCATGATATATGCATTTTTATAAGTAATTTGTATATGTTTTGTTTTTTAAAAATAATTACTAGCTTGTATATATGTAGAACATATTTATGAAAGAACAACAATTCAATCATACAATTAGAAGTTTTTTTAGTTTTTTGAAATTGCAGTGTTAGACATCACTTGAAGATCTAAAGTGGGATCATTTTGAGTGTAACATCCTTGAAAAATATTTTCTAACAAATTTGGATACTTTGTCAAACTCTAAGGAAGTATATATAAATTCGAACTTATATGACAACAAATGGCAAAAACTAATTTTTATTATTAAAAAGAAAACTCCAATATGTTAAAAATATATTTTTATTTATTAATTTCAAATCAGTTTTAATGAAAAACACTAGAATGTTTGAATACAATTATTTTATTACAATGGTTGATCTAGATGAAAGACGAACATAAGATAAGAGCATGCGATCCGATTTGACATAAAATTGTCTCTAGATGTGGTGCTACTATTGAAATCCGCTTCCAAAGGGGGACATCCTAGTTGTACTTGTTTTGGATGTGAAAACAACATTGAATATGGTGCCATAGTTGAATTGAGTGAATACTTGTACCGGATGATTACAACCTTGGATGGAATTTTCAAGCTTAGATATGAGAGTTTTTGTCCTCAAATCTTTGTGAAAATGAGGGTTTTCATCCTCTGTTGCGCTGATGCAAAAGTAGAATTTACTTGTAGGCAATGAAGTAGTTGATAAATTTCCAAGATGATGCAATAACCCCAAAATTTGCTTTTATAATCTTTAATGTCTTCTCCCAAAGGGTGGCGCCACCTTTAGAGTTTCATGCATGTTAAATAAACAATTAAAAATTATTTAATTGGCATATCCAAGGTTGGTGCTCCATCTAAAAATAAAAACTTGATGTTCATGCAAACACTTCTATCTTTGGCACCCCATAATAAAAGTTCATTATTTTATTCCTCATGCACTCACTTCTCCTTTTGGTGCCCCATATTGAAAATATAATATTTTATTCCACTTCTGCTTTTTGGCCCCACTTACTAAAATATAATTTAAGTGTCCTTTTCCCAATTAAAATATAAAATTACCCTTGGATCATTTAAATTATTTATTTTTCTCATTATTAATTCCCCTTAGCCTATGGGAAATAAAAATAATAGGCTTCAGGTATCTAGAATCAATTAATTCTGACAAGGGGACATTATAGTCCATTTACCTGCACTATTTGTCCTCGAGCAATGTCATTCCAAGTCTTTCATTATAAACCTCCTTGGAAATATCGGGATCCCAAATCTATCTTGAGAATTTGCAATTCCCAACCCTACCCTTGAAGTTGTTGGTTTATGTTACACATCTATGATATGATTATCAAACCATGCACTAGGTGAAACTCTTTCAATAACCTCAATAAAAGAGTCCAAAGTAGTGGAATCATGCATCAAATGGGATTTGGAAAGAGTGATAGTAATAATAATACCCTTCATTTTGTTGGCTAAACCGAGGTTGTAACTCTGTTAATGATCCCCTGATTACCACCTCTTTCTCATCTATCTTAAACTTCAACTCCATATTATGAAAATTTTGCATGAATTTCCTCAACGAATGTAACCTATACACTTCTAGCACTAGGTTAGTCTCTTTCAAACCAACATAAAAATCATCACTCATTTGATGGTCATCCAATGTGAAGCTAATTTGTTCAACCTTTTTCTAGCAAGGTTTGGTAAAACCATCAACTACAATGACGTTGAAACCTGTTACATCATTTGTCTCCAAACCTCTCCTATTCATCAATAAAATTGTGGGTTGCCCCACTATCAATCAACACTATATTTTTGCCCAAGAAGGACTCAATTAACCACAAAGGGTTGATACTATAGTATATTTATAAGTGTGGAAAGAGTGCTTCTTTGAACTTCTAGTTCTTCTTCTGAATCTTCATCCAATATTACTTTATGTAATCCACTTGTCCCTTCGGAAGACACTTATGACTCAGTCCCCATGGATCCCAACAAGTGAAGCATCACTTCATCCTCTTGCGTTCATTTCGTGTCTCACCCCCTTTTTCCTTAGATGCTCAATATGTGTTGCCCCGGTTTCCCCACGAAGATGTTTTTAGCTGCTTGGAAGGTATTTTCCTTAGCTGCCCAAGATGTTGTTTTTGGCAGCTCAAAATGTAGTTCTTTGTTGTCCTATAGGTAGAAATTTCCCTTTAGGGGCTGCTATTTCCAAATCTAAATCCTTTTTAATGGATTTTTGAAGAGAGGTAGGTATGAAATATTTTACCAAACCTCTAAGTGATTCAATTAGACCTTCCATAAATAAAACAATTCTCCTTTATGTCACATTAGATACCATCACGAATAACTTCGAATTCAACTACATATTCACCCATTAAATTGAGCAATTTAAGTTGAGATAATTCCCCAGTAAATAAATTTTTGTATCAACTCTATCAAATCTCTCTATCAATTATCATTCAACACTACATAAAAATCAATATAATTGTGCCAAGCTGAGTATTTAGCCCATGGTACCGCCACTCATGTGTTATACCTTCAAGGCTAAGGGTTGCAAATTTGATGGTCTCCTCCTCTATCATTGGCCTAAGTGATAATAATGTATTTAACTTCTATATCCATACACGAGTTGTATTCTTACTAAATCCATAAAAAGTAGGAGTGACAACTTCCTAATGCCTGTTGTAGGTCTCTCTAATTAGTTTGTGGCCTAGGTTCAACTCTTGGTCCACCTATGTTTTTCTTCAAATTTATGAAATCCGTAATAGATATAGCTTCCCTAATTTCTCATGGAATAACCCAATATTCCTCATAGCTGAAAAAAATATCATTTTCTATAGATGGTTTAATTTTCACCTCTAAAACTACTTTGTCCTTATGAAGGAAGTCACGCTAGAAGGTCCTAACAATATAGTCAACAATTTTCCTCTCGAGTGTGTTGGTTATTGTTCACCCTTGAAGAACTTCCCTCACCATTTGAATGTATTTGTACATTTTTTTTTCATGGTGTGAACTAATTGAGCCATTATATATACTAAACATTCATGTCCCTGCACAAGCATGTCAAAACGTACATATTTTGGATCTCTGTTACCCATAGCTTTCATCTTTTTCTAGCAATAACTTTTGGATCTTGTTGCTTCAATCTTTCCTTTGATTGTTATAAACCCTTCTTTCTCTCCCTCTAATGATACCCGACTTCTCTGTCACTACCTTGCATGAAATGTAATGTTGCAATTGTTTTTATTATTCCTCCTCCACAATGGCAAGAAAATATCGCTTTGATACCATTATAATATCCTTGAAAAATAATATCTAACAAATTTGGATACTTTGTCAATCCATAGGAAATAGTATAAAAATTGAACTTTTAGGACAACTAAATATTGATTGTTATTAAATAAATAAAAAACCCCAATATGCGTAAAAATAAACTTTTGTTTATTTATTTCAATTTAGTTTTAATGAAAAACACTAGAATGTATGAATATAATTATTTTCTCACAACAGTTGATCCAGATGAAAGATGGTCATAAAATAAGAGCATGCAAATTGATTTGACTTGAAACTACTTTGTCGGATGTGGCGCCCGTAATGAAATTCGTTCCTAAAGGGGGACATCCTAGCTATACTTGTCGTTATGGATGTTAAAGTAGCCTTGAATATGATTCCCTAGCTGAATTGGATGAATACTTGTATCCTAAACGATCACCGCAACCCCAGGATGGAATTGACAAGCTTAGATATGAAGGTTTTCATCCTCAAATCTATGTGCAAATGAGGGTTTAGTCCTTTGTTGCTGATGCTGAAGCAAAATATACTTGCAGAACAATGAAATAGCCAATAAATTTCAAAGAAGCAGCAATAATGACCCTAAAGTTTTTTTATAATCTTTAATGTCTTCTCCCAAAGGGTGGCGTCACCTTTAGAGCTTCATGCATGCTAAATAAACAATTAAAAATATTTAATTGGCATATCCAAGGTTGGCGCTCCATCTAAAAATAAAACTTTGATATCCACACAAACACTTCTATCTATGGCGCCCCATACTAGAAGTTCATTATTTTATTATTATTATATTCCTCATTTACTCACTTTCCCTTTTGGCGCCTCATATTGAAAGTATAATATTTTATTCCGCTTCAACTTTTTGGCCTCGCTTACTAGAATATAATTTAAGTGTCTTTTTTCAATTAAAATATAAATGAAGTTTTGGATCACTTAAATTATTTTTATTCCCCCATTAATTCCTCTTAGCCTATGCGAAATAAAAAGAATAGGCTTCAAGCTTCCAAAATCAATTAATTCTAAAAGTGGAACATTACATTGAGTTCTAGGAGGTTACCTTGAAGATTTAAAATGGGATTGTGGGAGGTGAATATAACTAATTCTATTATAAAATTTGCTCACATAATATCATATGGAGTCACAAGAGAGAAAAGGAAGGAAAAATGATATTTTTCAAGAATATATTAGAATTATATGAGGAGAATGAATAATTTTAAAGAACATAATAAAAACATATTGATGTCATAGAATAACTTTCCATGACAATTTTTTTAAAAACCTCTATATCGTAAAACCCATTTTTCAAGAATATAATAAGAAAAAATATACTATGAACATCAAGTTCATTGGTCTATACCAAGTTACAAACTTTGTGGGAAGTCATTTTGTTTATTTGAAGTGTTGTAGATTAATTTGGTGAAATATTTCCAAGTTCTTGTGTTGCTAGGACTTGCTCACTTTTAAAGTCGAAACTTATACAAAGTAGATCTCGTTGTCTATATATTATGTAATAATACAATTATTTGTTAGAGATATTTAATGATCGACTTTTATTGTGTTAGGAGATTGCGCACATTAAATATTATTTATGATTCATCACAAAATATATCAATATGTATACAAATCTCAATCTAGCTCAATTCTCTGAAAATGACTAGTAATTTAAAGAAGCTATTAGCAATTTATGTAAAGAGAGACACAATGTTCTAATTTGGAGACATGTTAAAATAGTGTTGTCAGTATGTAGAAAATTGCCATATAGAATTGAGAAATCAAACAACAAGCTCTGCATTATATTGCACCATCATCGACTCAACATGGCTGGTAAATATAATTATAATCAAGAGGATTAAATGCAAAAGATGTTGCTTAGTGAAGGAAGCATAACATTCCAAGGTATACATGTTTTTAGCTTCTATGTTATTGGCTCAAAATCTCTAGTCTAGTTCAACCACATCAATCCTTAACCTCTAAATTTAACTATGCATTCATCCTTAGAACACCAAATGAAATGTATATCAACAAAGAAAAATAAAACTAACATTAATAAGATTATGGAAGTTACAAATTATTCAAGTTTTAAGTAAATGCAATGTTGTTATAAACTCAAACTTAATAACCTTTTCTATTTTCAATCCATCATGTTCCATTGTTTATTCTTTGGAAGAGGGTGTGGACCTCAACCAAATAATTGAAGTAAATGTTTTGATTGTTTGAAAAAGACCCAATGATTTAAAAGCAAATGCAATTGCTTAATGTAAATCCAAATTTTTATTGAAGCAATAGCTATAATTAGGAGTTGATGTTTGCACAATTGGAGAGTTTAGTGCTGCTAAAGTAATCAATGTAGAAGAGTGGTGAATTGCTTGTGTTGGGTCACAATGGGACTGTCCACTCTATGGTGCACATCATAAAAGGCAAATATCAACACAAGGCATACATGTACTTAATACTAGGTATATACAAGAAATACAAATTTATTTAGGAAATGTCTCATTGATGTAGAAATATCCAAGTTCTTTTATAATCTTGCATCACCAAATTTTTTTATAGAAGAATAAAAGTTTGCACTATCTTTCATAGATTTTAATGACCTTGTACAATGTTGCGCATTGTGTTACTTATAATAAAGAAAAGCAAGGCATGATGTGTTGTAGTTTTGCATGGCCTATGGATTTGTGCCCTATGAGCTTTTATGTGGGGACCATGCATAATTGTGCACACACATTATGAGGTTTTGTGCACTATGAATATTTATGCACTTTTACACCTTGTAGGTTGTGCGTTATAACGTGCATATAAACATTGACACAATTTTAGTATGAAAACATGGGCCTTGACCCATTTTCTTCATTAACTGGATGAACGAGTGATCTGGTAAGTTTTGGTAAGACAAAATACCTCCACGAGTGATCGCTTTCTAATCAAACAGATTGAATTGAAAGTGATCCGAGAAAGTTTAGGAATCTTTGCAAGGTATTGTTGACAAATATTTCACCAGTCTTCATTTCTTAATATTAATTCCCTTACATGCTAAATAACTTCCAATGCTAAAAGGTTTAATTCAAATAGATCTCAAATATATATCAAAGCTAGCTAAAGGCTATGTAAAAGTTGAAAAGCATGAGAAATCATAAATATAAGAGTTATCCTTTTATTAAAATGTTATAATAGTGTGAATTGTTTTAGATATATTTAAGGTATCTATGGGTTGTTGAAAATAAAGAAAGAAAAGGACAATATTTCAAATACATTGAGAACATCGTGGAAAGAAAAATACCGGTTACAAATATTTTTAACGCCTACAACAATGGGATAGTGTGGAAACATTCCTAATTGCATCCACCTGCATTAGATGTTGTTTCATCTATTCTATCTTCTTTTTAGTTCTATAAAAGATGAGGCTCCATTGTAAGTGGTTGTTTTCATTATAACGTTTAGAATGCATAGTTATTATGTGTGTTTAAGAAGCACCTAATAATTTTGTTATATTGTGTTATGTATTTAAACTTGTCCTTTTGATTAGGTAAATTTAATTTGTATGACTAGATAGTACAATTGATATGATTATCTATGGTAGTTGTTTAACCCTCGAATCTTGTTGGTAGCATTTTATGTCTCTTCATATTTTCATGAATGGCCCAATAGAAGTGGTGTAAAATCCATAATAGTTAGGAAATCACCTATTGAAAAGTGGTGTTCCTCTACTTTTGAGAGGGAAAATTCTCTCGTATGATGGGGTATTTGGTTTTTGGTGCTTTTAATTGGAAAGCACAAAGGAGAAAAACTAAGAATGAGAAAGAGGTGAGAAAGGAAAGAAAAGAAGGGGGAAAGAGAGAAACCATGCAACAAAAAGGAACATATAAATCTACTTGGATAACTCCAGGAAAACATAAACTAAAAACCTCTCTTTCACATGGAAAATTGAATTTAATAGCATACTTGAATGGGGAATATGAATCAATCATAAGTATAAAGTCACTAGGGTTAATGAATTGTGTGGTTATGGCAAAAACTCCAAGTAGAGGAATAAGAAACATAAATTCATTATATTAATACATCCCACACAATGAATTAACATTAAAAATATGTCTTTGGTTATGAATATCAAATAGAGTTCATAATCAAAATATGAAAAACACATTAAATTGATTCTCATTCTCAAGTTAACACTTTATTTATCATGGAGTTAATTCAAAACAAATATGCACAAAGTTGTAACAATGTATTTCTCCATTCATAAAATTTAAGAGAAAAGGCCATACCCCTAGAATGGAAATTCCTTCCTTATTTATATTTTTATCCCATAAATTTTTTTAACTACCTTCATGGTAAGAATATAACTTTTACCTTTTCACTTTCACTTAAGTTACAACTTAAAGTGACTTTATAATTGAGTCACTTAAGTTTTACAAAAAACACTTTTTCCCAATGAAGAAATAGAAATCACTTAAGTGGAGAAGAGAATAAGAACTTATGATTTCCAAACATGGGGGTTTCATTGCATGATTCACTCAAGCCCTTTCACCTTTAACACTTACTGAACCTTGAATTCCGGAATGGTTCTCAAAACACCCTTCTCCTTTGGGAAGAGGGTATTTCCCAAAAAATCAATCCATGATTATGAAGTGTCTGAAATAATCAAAACATGTGACAACCAATATTATGTGTTGAATTGAAATGGATAAACCCTTTGCTTGATACAAGCCATTACGGTGGAGTCTTCCTCTGATAAGAGTCGATTTTCACTAGTCATCCTTGCCTCGATATTGTTGAAGTTCATATGATCAAATTTTCCATCACCAATGGTAAAATCATCATGAATACACTTCAAAATGGTGGTTCCATGATGAAGATGCCATGAACAAAGTTTGGGCAAGATTCAATGAGTAAAACTTGAACTATGAGCAAAACAAGCTCTTCAAATGAAGGTAAAAACAACACTTGAGAAATGGTTCCCAAGAAACCTATATGAAACTATTTATGTTTTGAAATTTTCACAATATTAATCCTTTCTAGAATATCTTTCCAATGATTCAAATGACATGTAAAACGGAGCTCGATGCAAAATTTATGGTCAAAATAATATTGGTTTTTGAGTACCACCTTAGGTGCACTTTTGGGAACCAATGACTTCCCGAAAGTGTGCTTGGATGCACTTTCGGAACCACTTAAGTGAAAATTTCATGGGGAGAGGTTCTTGGGAACACTTAATTTCAAAATTCCATATGTAGAGGTTATTGAGAACAAGGCAAGTAAAAATTTCAAATTCAGCATCGAAATAGAACATGAGGGAAAAAGTGCATCCATAACATGAAATTAGAACCTCGCAAATTCAAAAACTACATGGGAGGCATAAATTAAGTACCTTTTTCTACAAAATTCATTTTTGATGGTTTTGAGAACATTTAAGTGGGAAAAGCGCATATCAAACATGTTTTAAGAACTATTTAGTGCAAAATTGCATGAGAGAGTGGTTCTAAGAACTAGAAGGTGTAAAAGTGCAAATTCAATGAAAAGTGCACTTGGAGGTGCTTATGAGAACCATTTAAGTAAAAAAGTGCATCCTCAACATGAAACTATGATACGTGAGCATCATCAAAGGACATTAAAAAAATGTAAATTTTCATTCAACATGGTTATGGAGATCAAGCTAAGTGAATTAGAGTACGTTGAAGACATGAGAGAGAGTCTTAGGTGGTTAAGGGGTTAAATTTCAAATTTGACATTTCCCTCCTTTTGACAATTCAAATTTCTAAGAGTGTAAAAGTGAATTCAAGGGTGGAAATGAGCCTATATACTTCTTAAGTATATGTAACAAGTGTTTTAGCATGTGAAGGAGTCTAGACATATAGTCATGAGTCCTAGAGTGTGTGTGTGTGAGTTATGAAGTGTTTAAAAGTTGTAAAAATGCCTCCTTTGTATTGAAAAGGCATATGAATGGTTATTAAAAGTAATTAGGGCTGGAATGTATAGAATAATGGGATTATAAAAATGGATTTAATTTCCCTCCTAGAGGAGGTAAGGGTGAAAAATAGAGAGCTTCCTCGAGGAAAGGAGCTCGGGAGGAAGGAAAAGAATGATTTTGTAAGACATACAATTATACATATAGTGAAAGCTTTTTTTGTATTGAATCTTGCCTTCCTTGAGTTTTTAATTGCATGGATTAAAACTAATGGTTTCTCTTTACGAATGCGTGTAAATTCTATTTAAAATCATCTTAGAAGACTTATTACATTCTTGGGGTTGTGAATGCTCTGCTTCAAAATTGAAGGTTAAAGCCTTGGTCAGTATATGATAGTGACTAGATGTTTAATAGGTTTCTTCGTGTATCTTTACTATGATCATGTTGAAAAAGTATTTTAAATGGTATCCACATTGTTGAAGATTGATGATTATGTTATCTTAGAGAATTGACATTGAATTCCTTGTTGTTTCCTTTTGCATGCATGAAACCCTTAAGACCGAGACAAAGACATCATTTGAGGTGACTATGCTTTCATAACTTGAACTAAATATGAGATTATTTTCATTTATAGGGGTTTGAGATACAAGATATAATTATGAAGGATATGGGGTTGAATGTTATGAAGAAAATATAATCTCTTCCTTCGAATATTATAAAAGAGAAGGTTCTCGTAGTGTTTCCTAACGTGCATGCAAACAAAACATTGATTGTTATTGAATTTACTCCCATTATTACTCTTCACTGGTAGAAAAAAATAGTAGAGGCATAGACAGACCTTGAGGTCAAATTTCAAGTGTTAAATGTGAGTATAACTCATTTTACAAGAGTTTGAAGATTCACGAGCTAAACATGGTTTGTAATTAGGGTTTTGCCAAGAATAAGCATTAGAGTCCTTTGTAATTGGAATAATGACTTGAAACTTCCCACTCATCTCTTAGACAATACATGCATCAATATTGTGCAGGTTTTGAGTGATGAATCATTTAATTTTTGAGATTCCTTTGACATTCTTCAGGGAGATGGCATGCATAATGCATTCAGACCTAATTCGAGAGGTCAAGTTACAAAGGATAGGGATTTATCTATTGTAGTAGACCTTGAAAATTTTGGGAACATTGTAATAAGGAAATGGGTATCCAAATATGATTTTTTTGTCTTGAAACCTCATGCATGAAAATATATGTGGTAAAATGGACCTAGGCAAGGCCGGTAAGACTAAAGCAAGACTAGAGAGGAGGAAATGAGGATTGTGAGAAGAGGATAAATATTTAGATCATAAAATTTTACACACACCTTATTGGCCATAAAGGGTTCTTGAATAAGCTTTTTTTTTTTGGTTATGTGTAGATGCTCCCAACCATGAACCAAGTAAGAGCTTTGGTCTTAAGAGCACAAGAATGCAGTTTTGAACAAGATATGTGAAGTTTGATATTTTGATCCTTTTTAGTCAAGTTAATGGTTGATTTATCATTGTTTAAAGTTATGTAACATGGTAAAATCATTGGGAGGTTTCAAAGAATACATTGAAGGCTAAGAGGCCAAAGGTTGATTGTTTGAGCTAGGGAATGTGAGAGCTAATGAAGAAGAAATGAAGGACAGGTGAAGAAGGTAAGAGTTTTCATGAAATGTGAACACTTTGATAGTTGATTTTGGCATTGCATGAGTTGTATAAATAGATTATGGTTCTTGAGAAACATATTTAAGGTTAAAAAGGTCAATTATTGCAAAGTTGAGCCATTTTAGGCCATTTGTGAAGATCCTCACTGCAGCTTGGGTAAAGTTGTTGTTGAGTCTTTCTTGAAATTGTTGAATGCATGAAGAAATTGATATAGCTCTACATCAAATTAGAACCTTGGAGGTTCCAAGAACTTAAAGGTGCCAAAAAGTGTAACTTAAGTGAAAAGTGCACTTGGAGGTGCTTATGAGAACCATGCAAAGGGAAAAAGTACATTTTGAAGGTGAAAATAAAACAAATTAGTGAAAAAGAACACTTAGGATATGTTTCAAGAACTTTACTTAAGTGAAAAGTGCATATGAAGGTGCATTTGGGAACCAATGTGCAAAAAGTGCAAAGTGAATGCAAAAATAGAACCATAAAGTTCCAAAGTGCACCTTGAGAGGGTTTTGTGAACAAAAGTGGTGGATAAGCAAAACTAAGAAAACTTAGGAACCAATTTTAATGCAAAGGAGGCTTCCAAAAAAATTCAAACATTCCAATAACGATAAAAACTAGCGGCAGTTCAACATAACAAAAATGGCTTGAAATTTAAAATTATACAAGGAAAGGAAAAGCTTGCAAGGCACAAACCAAGGCGTGAAAGCTAACAAATGCTTATAATGAATTCCAACACAAAAATAACGTGATAATGCATGAATTACCTTGGTGGAATCATGAGAATGGAAATTACGTTGAGATTTTTTTTTAAAATTAGCATGATTTTTTTGCATGATAATAAGTCTCATCTTCTTTACTCCATAGGATAGATCTCACCTCCTTATGTTTGTCTTATTAAATGTGTTAGTTGAATTATTTGAATGCATATCAATTATCTTTGTGTTTATAAGCTAGGAAGTTATATGCTCAACCATTTTCTATTTGGTGAATCACCACCTTTTATTTCTTTTATTTTATTTCCTTTTCCCTCACCTCTAAAAAATTCGTTTTATGCGGTAGTTAGGAAACATAATTTATCATCTCGGAGGTTTTCTACGGAGGGTAGTCCAACACTTAGTAAAAATACATGTTATGTTGGATTTATAGGTGCCATATAAATCAAATAAATCTAAGCTTTAATAGTTTAGGCATGTTAGGTGGGACAAGATTTTATTTTATTTGAAATATTACAAAAATCCCCTTGATTTGTTATTTTTATATAAAATTTTGGTGACAATCTCAACATTTTCTACTTATTTAAGTATTATTTTATCACTTGGAAACTCTTGTTGGTCAAGGAATCCATATTCAAATATAGTAGGCTTGTTGTTTTTCTTATTCTTGTTCTAGTTAAATTAGTACCCAAGGGCATTCCCAACATCTCTACCTTTTGTTTCATTCAATTTTGAAAGTGTGTTATAGTTGCAAAAATGGAATGACATCCCCACAAAAAAATTTAAAAGCTCACCCTTTTTATCCGGGATATTTATGTAAGCCCATAGACCACATCCAAGTTATAGAAAACATATGTATAGTTTATCATATCAAAAAAATAAAGTGGCACTTAGATTGCTTGTCTCATCTCTCGGGGAAAGACATAAGGTTGATTTGGGAATTTATCTCCAAAATCAATATCTACTTAGGATGAGGTAAAAAAGAGATATAGAAGTAATTCAAAGAGAATGTGGATGTTTTGTTCTTAATAGAACATCTAAGCACAACCAAGATGGTATTAATGAAGTGCATGGCATATCTCTAATTTTTATTTGAGAAGACTTGGAGAAGGATCCCCGTTGATTTCAAACCCCTACTAGGTATACCATTATTATACTATTCAAAAGATCTAGAATTTGATATTGTTATCACGATCCAATCTCAAGGAGGAAGAACTCTTTCTCAAATTTTTAACCTTATTGTGCTAGCTTTGAAAGATACCTTATACAAGCAATAAACTCACTACCATGCTCGTAAAGCATTTAGATTATGATTTAAATGCTACCCCAAATCCCCAAGCATCTTGTAGGAAATCCCTAATTCCACCCCTAACCACTCTGTATTTGATCACTAATTTCCACCTCACTAATGATTTTATGGAAATAGTAAATCGTAATCGAGGACCGAGATCAAATGAGTATAAAAGTAATAAGCAATATCGATCATGTAAGAAATAAAAAAGTGTAAGAAATAGTGAGATAAGAGTGGCTTAGCTTGTATTCATATATCTAGGCTAGAAAATAAGTGGAACATGTTAGATCTGGATTGAATAAGATTCTTCTAGAAAACTCGTGATATGAAACTCGTTTGGACAGGACCACTCAAATATAGACAAGACCACTTGGGTCCTAGTTTATGAGTTATGTTCTAGTGTCTTGGCAATGGATATGGATATGATATTTTTAGTGTATGATGATGTTTGTTTCCTTTCACTCTTTTTCGTACCTAAACCTAAAAAATAAACCCTAACTACATGCACAAAGCTCAAACAAACATTAGATAAAATAAATAGTGTATATGCTTGAGTTAGTCTGATCTCGATGGTCACCCCAATGTGTTTGTCACCAAGTTCTACACTATATTTCAGACTCTATGTAGTTATAGTGTGTGTGTGATTGAAGCTAGGTTTCCCTTATTCCATTTTTACCAAGATATAGTGTGTGTGTGATTAAAGCTAGGTTTCCCAGTCCTAATAATGGTGAGTAAGTCATGTATATATATGATTCCCTTGTTTGAGTTTTGTCGATGAATAACCAGAAAGGCTGACCTAAAGTGATAAAATAGACTTTATAAAAATAACAAATGGTGTGGTATTTCAAACTTGAGAAAAGGTAGGAAAAGGAAAGAAAATCCCAAAGGGGAAAGTAGTGCTTGGGCGCTCATGTCCCTAATGGGGAGTAATATTCGAGATGCTTAGAGGATATAATAGAAAATACAAATATGGGTCACATGTTGTCCAATGTACAAAAGTAAAGTAGTCATTCAAGAAACGAAAATGATAAATGGGCACATTTTGACTCCTTTTGGTATTTTCAGATCCATACGAAAGGTTGCCCCTTGGCACCTGCTCTTTATGTCCTTAAGACCAAGGGTTTGGCTATCTACTTTCTAAAGTGAAATCTCAAGGGATAGCTAGGGGAATTGCTATACCATCCCTAGATAATTCCCACTGAACAATGGTCACTTTGCTTTGATGACTCCTTTCTTACGCTTCTTCGAGGATGAAAACAACATTAACAATGCCATGTCGTGCCGGAAATTTTATGTCTTACATCTGGCTCTTCCATATAATGACAAAAAATGAAATGTTATAGACAATCTTTCCTCCCTACACCCCTAGATGGCTTCATATGATTGGAAGATGATAAAAATGGTGAGATGTTTAAATTTTTAGGCATTCCCTTTTCCTTTCAAGTATCACTTGTAGATCTTTGGCAATATGTTGTTCAACGGGTGGCTAAAAAGCTGGAATATTGGATAACCAAACCATTTTCCTTAGCGGGTAAGTTCTAGATTTTCTCTAAAGTGTTTGAAGCCACACACGTTTACTACTCTTTTTTGTTGGGTCCCATCCAAAAACATTGTGCAAAAGTTAGAAAATTTCTCAAAGATTTTCTCTGGTCGTCCAATGCATCCTCTAGCAAAGGTTTTCACAGAGTTGCATGGGAAACTTACTATCTTCCCGAGATAATCTGGAGGATTTTGCCTTATTGAAATCTTATGGAAAGGATAGGCACTCCATACAAAATGGATAATTTGTAGCATCGAAGGACAAGAATCTTGGAAAGTGCTTCTACATCATGGCATTGCGGAGGGTTCCCCATATGGCCGCCCGACCTGGAAGGGTTTAGGCTTTTCCAATCTTCTCATTATTCTTGTCCCTTTAAAAGTGGTCGGCACCTTTGTGCTCAAAAGTATATGGAAATCTTGGGAACAAATCAAACCACGAATTCAATGGAAGGGTAATGGCTTTAGTAATGGCCTCTCGCTTAACCACCACTCTGTGGTGGTCTCTGGTCATTCAATTTCAGGATCAATGCCTTGCAAAGGTTCTTGGGATTCCTGCACTTAGGATTTTCAAGCGTGGAATCCTCACCATTCAAGACCTTTTTGCAAGTATATCCAAGCTTGGATTCATTTGAATGAAGTCAAAGTTCAATTAAAGTAAGCCTCACAAGATTGTTCCAAAGATCAATGATATCATCTCATTTGTTCCTGATCATATGAGCCAAAAATATTTTTACTTTTGTCTCTCCTTAGTGGACAAACCGGAAGTGGTTTTGGATACCTCCTTATGGAATTATTCTTCTAGTAAAGGATATGCTTGGATTTCACCCCATCTTTCCATGGTTGGAAAAATCAACACTCGATGGGGTTGTATCCTTCTCCATCCAGTTGGAGAAGGAGATTTGATATTGTTTGGTATGCTTGTGTGGAACCCAAAATTGAACATTTTTGTGTGTGTGTTCTTCACCAAGGCCTCTCAATTGGCCTCAATTGGTGCCTTTCTAGTTTAGCTTTAGGTCTCTCGGCCCCAAATTTCCATTATGTGGTCACTTGGAAAACTTATCCCACTTAGTATGGTATTTTTGCAAATCCTAAAAGGATTGGAATTGGATTCATTCATTCTTTCTACCCTTCGCACTTAGTTTTTACCCGACAACATATTATTTTAGGATACATTCCCAAAATATCCCACATATTCTCCCAAATTTGACATGATTCCAAAGGGGAAATTATCTTCTATATTTGAAAAGAATGAAATTCTTATTTATTTGTTAATGTTGTTATTGATTAGTGTTTCTCTATATATAATAATTCGGTGGTTATCTCCAATGTATTACTGCATATGCAAGAAAACAAGGTGGCCCTCAAGGTGGAGCACCTCCAAACTCTTCTCCGGAATTGAGGCGATGCCCTATGTAACGCTTTCTCGTGAGCCACCATCCCCTCTTAGCGCTCTCCATCCCATGGCGGTAGTCCCCAAGGTGGTCGTTATAGCCGGCTCACAACGTTGTTTATTCAATCGTGCTCGTCATTCCCCACACATTTAGCCAAGGCGCAGGAGTTTCTCTCCTCCTCCTCTATCTCGCCACCAGTGTGTGGGGATCCCCTACACCGCCCCATCAACTCATTTGGGCTCACCGGTTGCCCCCGAGCCACACACACCCATGACAATTGGAGCCTTCTCGCCACGACTAATAAATTCCCCATAATGGATCTTGCCATCTCGCCCACTCAAGGTGGAGTTGATGATAGTGAAGAAGGGGTCCGACTTGGCTCGATTTGGAAGTGCCACACAACATAAAAATACATCCTGGATCTCGACCGGCTGATGATCATGATCCACCCTCTCACCGTCAAATTTTTACAGAGGCGGCCTAATCTCATTGTCTCGTGTTTTTGCTAGGATGTTATAGTTGTCTTTCCTAGGCTACGTCTAGTTTGATTGTGTAGCTTTGGGGCATGTTTCCATACCGTGTGATTTTTGTTGAATTATCTTGTATCATTTTACTTGTTAATATAATATAATATCTTATTCATAAAAATAATAATAAGAGTTTCAAAAGTATAAAACAATGTAAAAGAAAACAAGTGTTCTTAATTTCTAGTTTTATTACTTAGGAATCATGCATATAATGACATGATTAGAGGCATGATGTACATAGAAAGTGTGTGATTTTGTGATTCTACATTTTCCCCACTTTATGTTGGTGAATGAATATTTGGTAGCATAAAGTAGATAAGAGGAGTGTACCTTGTGGAGAGCTGAATGGAGTTATGAATCGATAGCGTGTAAATGAGGATTGTACTTGATATTGTGCCAAATGGAGATTATAGAATGTGTATCATGGAATCTAGAAGAGGATAAGGATCCTAGGGGTGACCTCATGTACGTGTTAGAAATTTCGCTTACATTTGTTCCTTGGATATTATCTTTGTTAGAGTGTCTTATGTTTGAGATTGTTCCTTGTTCCATTTATGTTTGTCCTTTTGTCGAGTAAGGTTGGACTTGGAAAATAAAATAAGTGTTTTCAATGCCCATAATAAATGAAATTAATCTTTAACTTAGTGAATGTAAAAATAGAAATGTGTGTTGAAAAACAAGCAAACCAAGGATAAAATACACATGTATACTATTAGAGAAGAGATAAAATTGTTCATGTATGTTTATTGCCTTGGAGATGGTTGGAATAATACCAAGGATTTAGGCTTCATGTTGCCAAATTGAGGATTTAGGCACCCTCTCGCCAAACTAAGGATTAAAGCATCATGTCACCCGATTCTATAAAATATGAATTTTATTAAGAATCTAAAAGTACAACAATGTAATGACTAAAATATATTGAAATGTAAATGGTAAATAATAAAATGAAATGAAATGAAAGGGAATGGTAATGACTTGATTTGGACTTACCTTGTAGTGATCTGGGACTGAGTAGAGTGATGAAATGGCGAAAAAGATGTCACAAAAATCTTATAAAGAAGCAAGTGGAGACATATTTGTCCATCCGGGGTGCATTGGGAAGGATAGGGGTTCTGGGGCACTCTAGTCTAGAATTTGGGTGCTCTAGAATGTGGAATAGTTTGGAATCTGATTCGGTGTGGTCGTTAAGCCTTCACAATACTTCAATTTGGTAGAGTTGGTGTCACACTTGGTTCATTGGTATCGTTGTAAATCTCCAATGAATAATCACCTACAAGACCCCATAAAAAGCATCAAAACCATAAAAAAGAAAGATGTAAATGAATGGGTGGAAACTATCCTCAGTCCTCACCAAATGGATGAACTTATGAATGAGCATTGTACACTACATCTCATACCCGATGTAGTTCTATGTGCTTATGCATGCAATAATGTGCCTAGGGTTCCCTAACACTAATGACTCCAAAATAGGAGGAAATAACTAGATAAAATGTGAAATGGTGGATGGAATAGAATAGACTCCCCTTCATATGTAGTGTGTGATGCAAAATAGTGCCCAAATGTAGTCCATTTTCTATGTAGATAGCTAGCCCTTAGTAGAAAATAGTCCACCCATAATGTAGTGTGTATGTTATGTTTATATAGGGATCTCTTGCTCAAATTTTAACACTAATGACCCAACATGTCTGACTAACACCTAGGTAGATGATAGGAAAACCATAAAAACAACTAAAACAAAACCATTAAATGGGGACTAGAGCTCCTGAAATTAGGACCGGGGAATTATAGTGCCCTAATCCCTATCTACGCCCCTAGTAAAATACTAGAGATGACAAATGAGCGAACTATGATAGATAAGAACCCCTAAAACCTTAATGGTATTGTGCGAGTGAGTGACAAATGTGTGAGACAAACAATGACAAAATACCCACAAGACTAACGACCAGACTACAGGATGGGCTATTAGTGAATACTTTTCTTATGCAAGATCCATATATTTAACAACATATTTGGTGGTATAATAATAGTAGTAAGTGCATGATTTTGTTACTAATTTTCCCCCATTTTATGTTGGTGAGTGAAAGCTTTGTAATATAAATTAATTAGAGATGTGTACCCAAAGGGAAATCCAGATAAGCCCATGATTTAGAAGAACAAACAAATGGGGTAGAAGAGCATGTCGAATGCAAACATATAGCATGAAAAACCATGTATCATGTGGTTTGATCCATGTGGCGTAGAAATGAAAAACTATGATGGTAGCACACTAGACAAAAGTGATGATTATAATGTTGAATGATTTGATGATTTCAAATGTCGTATGATGATGATGTGATAGGGCAGGGAGTGATCAAATCCCAAACCCATTGTGGGTGCAAAAACTAGTGGATTTCATCATCTTGCCACCGAGGAAGAGTATAGGGAGCAAGATGCGTTATTCTCCAACCTTTAACTACATCCTCAAGATCTAGTTTCCACAAATGGACTCGATCAAATTTTCATTGGTTTTGGATCCAAATTTTTTGTTCAAACGTGTTGACCCATATAGGAGCAGTATAGGAAATGAAATGACATCTCATTTCCCCCACTCTAAGGGTGTCAACGCAATGTGAGATGGATTCCAAGTTAGGTCATCTAGAAGCAAACATGAAATGTATGATGGCTTCCAAGCAAGGTCATCGAAGCAACACAAAAATGTAGAACAACTTCCCAAGTTAGGTCATCCGGGAAAATAGCAATGAATCCCATGTTAGGTCATATGGGAGGATTGAATATGTATGATTTTTCGATTATTAGATGATTTTGATTGTTTGTATTTGATTTGATCATTGATTGATTGGTTTACTTATATAGATATTTTTATGTTTTTTGCCCCCAAGTTAGGTCATTAGGGGAATCAATAGAAAATGATGAAATATCGTATGGGTGCATTAGTAAATTTTTGAAAATAACAAATTAGAATTTCTGAAATATTGTGTAGTGGAGTAAGGGGAATTAAAGGAAGATCCCAATTGTATGCCCCCCTTTTGGTGAAAGGGGAAGTGATAAAAAATACGAACGTTGAGCCAAAGTAAGCCCAATAATAGATAGGTAGAATAGATATCGTGAAAATGTGTGGACAACGTCATGGATAAATAATGTGTGTCTCATGTGTGATGATACGATAGTTATAAATTTTAAGAGAATTATGCGAATGGGATAAAATTGGAGTAGAAATGCTCAGGATATTAACAAAACCATCCGACATGTATTAGTTGAGTGGTGATGTAAAGTATGAGCCATAGAGAGTGAATAATGAAAAGTGACTATAAATAATAAGATGAAAAGGTGATTAGTCAACTCATTTGTCTTTTGCACGAGTGTGAAAGTGAACTTTGAGTGTGTAAGGATGCCACAAGTGAGAGCAGCATGACCTAGCCATTTCGAGATGGTAGCGACTATCATGGCGTCATCGCGTATGACAAATGGAGTCGTCATAAGTGTGATTTTTTTTAAAAATGCATGTATAGTAGTCATTTTTAGTGAATTTTAGTGAATTTTAATTTTTTGTTTCTCTCAACGTTTTTGACTTGGAAAAGAGCAGTGAAGGTGCTAGTGACCTTCAGGACAGGATTGCCCAATCCTGTGCACCTGTCCCGCTCCCCGAGCACCCAAGTCTGTAAAGTGTATAGTCAATCTTCAAGATGGTGTAAATGTGATTTTTTCTTGTAGTAATTTCTTAAATGTTTATGTTTGCTTATGTATAGTTTTCTAACGTGTTGTTTTGTTTGTTGTGTAGAGATATCCATTCGAGGGAGTTCCACGATGGTCACTTCATTTGAGTACTTTTCTTTGGGTTAGGTTTATCAGATGATGATTTGGAGGTTATGGACCATGTCCCGCTTCCGCACATAGCGAGGACGGGGATGTGCCCCATAATATTCTTATTTTGAACACTTTGTGTGAGGGATGGTGTGTGGATACTTGTACGTTTTGGTTGCCTACAGGGGAGATGACAGTCACACTAGAGGATGTATATCACATACCGCGATTACCGGTTTTCAAGGAAAGGGTACATGTCATGGCTATGGAGAACATGGAGAGACATAGATGCGGGCCAGCTAGGTGGTATTTTGTGGGGACTTGAGTGATTATATCGAGGCCCATATTATCTTGGATAATATTTTGAGGTTAGGGGTTCTGCGCTTGTAGAAGTTTATAGTTGGTTATTGCATCATCTATTGCAGTGGAGGGAGGTGGTGTGGGCATCTTGTATAAGATACACGATATTTTCCAGAGATAGAGGAGGAGGGTACTAGGTATGTATGGGCACGGTGTGTGTTGGCCCACCTGTATAGAGATATCTACATATTTACACATGTCAGAACATGGAGGTGGTATTGGCGTGACTACTTTATTACATGTATGGGCCTATGAGCATATAACAATATTAAGGCTAGTTGGTGGCCCACAAGTAGAGTGGGCTAGTCCGTAACATATTTTTGGGAGATGGGTTAAAGTGCGTGGGTGAAGGATGGATACTAATACTTATAGAGCCTTGATAGATCGGATGGGACCAAAGGCAGTGATATGGAGGCCATACTAAGATTATGGAGGATGGCCAGAGGATGTTGTAGAGTTACGATGCATACGGAGGAATATGTGGTTGGAGGATTGGTTTCCGTGTGTGATCGAGTTATTTCAAGTGGAGCAGGTATTTGACAATTTTTATGGCCCGGATGTGCCCCTAGATCCATATGTGTGGTTACGATCCATTAGAGAACCTAGGATGATCGAGCTAGACCAGGCCCACATAAGAGCAGTTAGTACCTCTTGGGCCGTCGAGGCCGATGCATCCATAGATTTTATCGACGCACATGATGCGGGGTGCACAGAGGCATATCATGCATGGTGGACAATGCATCGATGGGTGTTATTATTTCCATTTCTTGTGGATGCAATAGGATTACCACATGGAATTAGAGTGCAGGGGTCAACACATGCCCCAAACAATGTAGCAGCGGTGATAACATAGTGTGAGTATCTATATAGTTGTATTATATGATTGGTTATTTCCTTACACAATGGTTATGGTTATCTATGTGTTTTGTTATTGGTTATAGGTGACGTGTATTGGAGCTTGATTATGGAAACATCTATCCACACATTGATGTGTAATGTGCCAACGAACATACTCATAGGTGGAGGGATGTTAGAGTGTGTGGATGACATTGTGGGTGAGCATACCCATTTGTTTGAGCTAGTAGCTATAGCAGCATCAACATGTACTATGCTATTGAGTGAGAGGGATGAGGCACACGGGGAGACACGAGGAGCGAGAGAGGGTGACGGGTGGTGGTCCATTAGCATAGGATGTATTTGCATAATTTATCATAATTTATCACACTACAGAGTCACTTTGCGGAGTATTCTACGGAGAATATACTATTACGTAGGCAAGGTGAGAGCATAGGGGTCGTGATTTCATGGCATCAAGTTAGTGGCAAGGATTCTAGTTCCATAGCACTTGTATTACTAGATAGTGATAGCGATGATGAGATATGATTTGTATTGATGTATTTGATGTAGGGGAGTTTCCCCATGATGAGATGTTTTTGTAAATTTGATTGTACTTCGGTATATATATACAAATTTATTTTCCTATGATGAGTATATTTGATTTGTATTAATTGTGATGATGTATGATGATGAATGATTGATGTTACTTAAATATAAATCTTGATGTGTTTGAATATCATTTGTATTATTTGAATTAATTTGTGATGAGTAATGAGTAATGTGATGATGATATAATGTAGATGATAATGAATAATGTATGTAATATGATTGTGAAAATGTAAGTGTGATGAATGATCGAGAGTGTGATATAGTCATTATAACATAATGAAATGTATAATAGTAAGATGAAGAGGGGGAATATTAGATTCCCCCCAAAGATATAGATGATGAGGTTCATTTAGATAATACCCCTCGCAATCAAGAATGAACCATGTAATGCAAGAGTGCGTCATCGGAAATGATTCGATAGGGTGCATGCTAGATGAATCGATAGAGCACATGAAGAGAGGTTCTTATTATAATATATCCCTCAATAGTCATGTAAGAACCATAAGAATATGCGAGTGCTTCATCAAGGGGTGGGGTGATAATAATCACCTACCAAAGACCAAGGCGACATGAAGTGGTGGAAGCATGTGGAATGGAAGCAAGTGAGTGTACGGGTCAAACTAGATGTCATATGGAGCAGCGGTGGGAGGTGTGAATGCCAAAGGTTGTGGAAGCCAATGTGAAGTAGTAGCATGATGTGATGGATGAGATATATGATATGGATGAGGTGGATGTGATGGTACAACGATGGATGGACATGATGGAGAGCGTGCATGAGTGGCGACCTATGGTGATGGACCAACAATGACCTTAACACTAGGAGGAGTAGATAACTTATCTAAAGTAATACTTCATTGATGGGGGATAGGAGGTATGGACCACTCATGTGAGTGAGAGCCAAAGGAGATGATGCCCTTATCCTCTAATTGTTGCAAAAAGGTCATGAAGGGCTAGGCAAACCATTATCCATATGGCAATTTATATAGTTGTAATTACAATATTTCATCACGATGACGTTTTAAATGATTTTTTGTTTGATGTTGGTTAGATGGTAAGTGAATTAAATGTTCATTTAGTAAAACATGTAGTACTTCATGTGGTCGAGCGTGATGAGAGAAATGCAATGGCTCGCGTAAAATAGGTGTAGAAGAGTGAAGTGTAGCTTTTCGCGAGAATAGGAGAAGAAGGATGCTTTTGTGATGCAATAGGTTGAGCTTGCTTGTGAGGAGGAGATGGAGATCATGTGGGACACTCAACTGATGGTAATGGAGAAGAAATAGATGGTGTAGTAGTAGTAACTAGAGGTGGAGGATCTATAACATTTTGGAAAGGAGGTCTTGTTCTAGATCAATTACTCTATAACATAGAAGTGTGAATGATTCACATGTGTCATACTGCAAGTGTTGCTTTAATGTGGGAATCAAACCATGACAAAATATGAATTACTTATCTAGATCGATAGGTTGAAAATAATTAGTGCATACACAATTGAATCATAAGATGTAGTCCATGATAGGCTATGTTTTTCCCTGATGTAAAGTAGGTAGATGATCATAGGTAATTCTAAGGCCATTGTTGATGATGAAGTGATGAGGGAAGGCCTCCTCCATCTCATGATATGTGATAATAGATCTAAATATTAGGTGATTATACCATTGAAAATCATCATCAAATGAGACTATGGAAAAGGATTTAAGCAATAATCGATCATTAGAATATGAAGCCATAGCCATACGATAATGTTTGAGATGGAGGTAAGGATTTCTAGTACCATTGAAACATGAAAAGGTGTGCATGATGAAATCCTTAGGGAATGTTGATTTATGGTTCTTCTTAGGAATAAGGTTATCATGCAATAAATTATTATCAAATGAATCATAGCCTTGATTTCTAATGTGAGTGACTAAACTTGAGATTGTAATTGACTGAAAAATGCATGAGAGACAAGATGTCTTGTGAAGGGATAATAAAATATGGCAATAATGTGTTAAGCTGTTGTAACTTGCCATTGGGAGTAATGATATGTACATCTAGAGGAGACAAAGGAGATTTGATGCTAAAGGCACACTAGGTGTAGATGCCAAGAATCTACTATAGTGATGGAAGGATATGAAACATCCATGGAATGAAGGATAGCATAGGAATATCAGGAGATGAAACATCCCTGGAGATGAAGCGACATATGAAGATGGAGTGATAGGTGGAGGTGAAGTGGTAGGAGTAGATGAAGTGATGGATGGAGGTGACTCATGCACAATATTATATACAACCTCAAAAGAAAATGAGAAAGGAGGGGAGACTTACACTCAATAGTATATAGAGTAGGTAGAATCATGACTATTAATTGCTTCATAGAATTAGATAGAGACTCATATATGAATATGCCATTAAGCATGTCATCAATCGGATCATCAACATAGTATGAAGGATTATGTGAATTAGTACATGATGGATTATGAGAAGTATTATCACAAATAGGAGAATCATGATATGTAGCTATAGTAGTGGTCTTACTAGGAAGAATCAATATATGCATAAATGTACCACTATCAAGATCGAGCATTAAATCAATAAGAGAATCATCTAGAACTTTCTTAGAAATTTCATAAGGAGGGTCATGACTAATTGTATAACATGGTCTAGAACGAGTGAAGATCATCAAATCAAAACAATGCCAATAGTATAATTTTCAAAGTTAGTAGGTATATGGAATTTGTGGGCTAAGATTTATTATTGAATATGATCTAGCATAGTAACATCACGATATAGGGCATTGAGTTTAGCGATGGTGGCCTCATTATAGATGGGATTAACACTCACATGAGGCATGATGAAGAAGAAGAAGATGAGATATCCTTAGCCATTTAGGGTTGTTGTGGATCCTAGGGAAAATGTTCTAATCTACGGGTTCACCAAAATGATTTCTATAAAATATGGATTTTATTAATAATATAAAAATTACAACAATGTATATGAAATAAAATATATTAAAAGGGGAAAGGTACTTACCTAATTTGGACTTACCTCGAGTGATATTGGACTAAGCAGAGTGATGAAATGGTGGAACAGATGTCACAATGAACCTCGAAAAGAAGGAATAGAGACAAATTTGTCCAAATGGGTGCACAGGGAAGGACAGGGACACCTGGGGCTCTAGTCTAGAATTTGGGTGCTTTGGTAAGTGGAATAACTTGGAATATGATCTTGGTGTGGTCCTTAATCATTTGTAATACTTCACCTTTGTCCCGGTGTGGTGTCACACTTGTTCGCTAGATGGTATCGTTGTAAATCTCTAATGAATAATCACCTACAAGACCCCATACAAAAGCATCAAAACCCTAAAAATAAATATGCAAATGAATGGGTTGGATTGTCCTCGCTTCCAAATGGATGGACTTATGATCGAGCATTGCACTACATCACACCCATGTAGTTCTATGTGATTGTGTGTGCAATAATGTTCCTAGGGTGCACTAATGTCAATGACGCCAAAGTAGTGGGCAATAGCTTAGGATAAAATGCAAAATGGTGGATGGAATAGAATAGAATCCCCTTCCTATGTAGTGTGTGATGCAGAATAGTGCCCAAATGCAGTCCCTTTCTATGTAGATAGTTATCCCTTAGTAGAAATAGTTTTCCCTTAAGATAGTGTGTATGTTGTGTTTATATAGGGATCTCTTGCTCAAATTTCGACACTAATGAACCGACATGCCAAATAGCACCTAGGGAGATGGGAGAGAAAACCATAAAGACCAACCTTGAATGTATAAATTAAAAACCAAGTGTGACGGGGACTAGGGCACCCTAGGCACCCTAATCCCTATCTAGGAGCCCCAGTCTAAAATACTAGAGACAAACTAAGTGAAAATGACAGATAAGAGCCCCTAAAACCTAACTGGTATTGTATTTGAGTGATTGAGTGAATGTGTAAGATAACTAACAACAAAGGTACCAACAAGACTCGATGACTAGAAAATGGGATGGTTCATTAGTGAATACTTTTCTTACGCAAGATCCATATATAAAACAACATACTTAGTGGTATAATAATAGTAGTAAGTGCATGATTTTGTGACTACATCACCAAACAGAGGATTTAGGTGTCATGTCGCTAAGGGAAGAGTATTGGGAGAGTTGTAGGATTTTCCCTCCAACCGTTAACGCTTCCCCACGAGATAAGTGCCATTGTAGATGGTCACAAACCCAATATAAACTGGTCACAGATGATCCTAAGAAAACAAAGTAATTAGTTCCTTGCTCAAAGTGTGTAACTTGCCACTAATTTTGTTCATGTTGTTCCTGATAGTAATCCTTAACTATGTATCTTTGTTAGATTTTGGAGAAACATGTAATTGATAAATTTTTGTTCTTATATTGTACCTATTTTCCCTAGGATAGGGATGCCCAGTGGATACTAGTAACCACCGCTCATGTCCTGTGTTGGGTGATTTTGTCCCTACATTGATTTTGGGTCAAGTATGATTTTGAACATGTTTATTATTTCTTACTTATTATGATTTTATTGTGTACCAATTTTTTTCCGATCTCTTAACTATTAAGGGGTGAAATAGTCACCTTATGTGGTGTAGAACCTAACAATAACACCCTTCTAATCTTCTCATTCACGGTTTACATCATCAACCTTCACCTTACTTCAACTTGTTATGCATTCCCCTCAAGACATGCCTTTCACTTGATAAATTCTCTTGGTCTCTTTCCTTTCTTCATGCACCTTCTCATGCTTGCAACCCCGCTCAAACACCGTATTCAACATCAAACCATTCAAGAAATTTATAGAAAAGTATCAAACTTTAAACATTTTACTACTTTTCTCAAATCGGATTTTTAGCTTCTCAATGCAAGGTATTGGATCAACCACATTGAAAGCAATTAAAAGAATCCTATAATATACTACCAAAGATTCCAATATCACCAAGGTATATCCAAATTTTCAAGTTCTCACTCCTTTCCCTTCCCCACTTATTCTTCCTTCTTGGCTCATTTGGTAAACCCTCAACTAGGTTCCCTTCACCTCTCTCGTCCCGAATAGTTCCTTCTTTTTATTATTTAAAGGCATTAAGACATGCTTTCTATACACCCTTTAAGGTATTTGAGTTCCCTCTAAAGTTTGGGTCACTAAATCTAACTATAACTTACACTTCCTTTGTATTCAGGGTATTCTTATTAGGTCTCACAAACAGGCACAAGAGTTTGATGAGAACTGGTAAGAATGTAGTTTTTTTCACCAAGGAAACTCTAAATTTCCTCCTAAATCCCTTAGTATAATCTCTCAACATGAATTTTTTTCATTCTTAGACCTTAATCCCTTTTCTAGGATTTTAATGCCCAAATTCCTTCCTAAACCCTAACTGGGTCTTCATGAGCCCAAGAGGCTTTCTTTAACAATATCTTTGCTTGTGACTAGACTTAAATCCTCAAACTTGCTAGTGAGCTCGAGTTTTAATGCTAAGAAGAAACTTATCTTACCAAAGTGTCTCACTAAACCACGTCAAGATCTCCCATTTCTCTCCCTTTGACTGTCCTAAAATGATGCATGCCCGGTTTCACAGTTAAAGAAGACCTTTATTACCAATTTCACTTGATCACAATCAAAGTTAGCCATAGAACTTAATAAAGGACACCATTTACAAAGAATGAGACCAGTTTTTTTTATCATGCATTAGGTTTTCTCAATTGTCCTAAGACACTATCCTTGACTCCTTTTGAGCCTTGTTCCACACCAAATCAAGTACCAAAATGCAAATAAAGACTTAACAAACATTGAGACCATGGTTTTCACTTATCAATTATCAAGAATAAGATGTTCACAAGCTTACATGACCTAGATTCATATGCTTTTTACCCAGTTCACCTTTGTCTTTGCTTCACAATGACCAAATTAGACCTCCCAACCTACACGGTCACTCTTGAAGACTATAATTATGATGTCCATTCATGAAAATTCCCTATAGGCCTTATTGAACGTCATGTCATGGCTAGAATCATCAAACCTGGAGCGTGATTGAATTTTCCTTTGCGTCACCCAAGTCCTTGTTGACTATAATGTTTCTCCCTGCATACCTAGGAACTATCACTAATATATCATAATTTATAAGTTCAATCTCAATAAAATTTTGAGATATTCTTTATCACCCTAGGACTAAACTTTCCTCAAATTTTCAATAGTTTTCAGTTAGTACAATCACGAGATACATGATTCCCTAGATCCGGGCGAGAGAAATGTTTTGACCATAAAAGCTTCAATAAGTATCATCAAGAGCTAAGGAAAATATGTGTGTATTTATTATCATTTATGTAAGCATATTGGATTAACAATCAAGAGTTTCTCTACGTTTTTATTGTATTTAGGGTTTCAAGTTCACTTTGCCCCCTACGAATCACAATGCACAATCTAGGAAAACAAGCAAATTACCAAGATATAAGTATATTCTTACTCTTAAACCATCATGCCTATTTTAAACCCATTCAAATGACCTTCCATGAAGGGAATTCTTAGAATTATAAATCTCAGAGAGTTGAAACCACTTTATTCATGACTAAAACCTATCATACAACATATAATTCTTGCATTTTCTCTCTGACAACAACCTTTTCATGCTTATTATTCACTTCTCTCTCCTTCCTAATAGAATTCGACCTCCTCTTATACCCAATACACATTTTTTTTAATTATATCTTCCACCCAATCATACATAGTTGGTTTTGACTTTTTCTACCTCTTGTTGAGATAATGTCTCAACTTACACACAAGAATAGACATATTTGTTTGTGCCAACTAATGCATTACCAAAACACAACTCAAGAAATTATCAACACAACATCCTAAGCCAAATAATCCTCCTACTACGTAGCATTTATCCTATAATAACTAATATTTTCCTTTTTACTCGTAATAAGAGTTATTACATTCACAATTCAAATATTCAAATCTTAACCTTTTGGAGGGAAACTTGTTTGAGCACCTAACACATGTTGAGAGTGTCTTTGAAGGCTTATTATAACTTGTTTATTCTTCCTTAAGAATCTAGGTGATGCTCCTGCATCAAACTTCCCACTAGAAAGGATTTGAACTCCAGTTCAAATGTAATGTCTTCTCCATCCTTTAGTCTTCATTGTATACCTGGGTCCCATGGTCTCATTGCCAATGTTGATGTTTTCTTGAAGTAGTATTTATCTCTCATTTCCTTTCTCTTCATTCTCTTCTTGTGTGTTCTTCTCCTTATCTCCTTCTCATCTTCACAGTCCATGCCTCAGCCTCATCATCATATATGTCTTCTATATCTTCTTGTTCCTCTTGTCTTATGAGTTTTCTCATTAAATCATGTACTTGATTCACCTCAATGTCTTCCAAACATGTATTCACAACAACAAAGGAAATATTAGTTGCAAAAATGTGAGGCCATTTAGCCTCTTGAGTGCTTTCAGAGTGCTCTTCATCTTAATTTATTTTTTGTTTTTTCATTGACCATGTCCAAATTGGTCATTTTCATTTTGTTTTCCTATTTCTTCACCTTTTTCTCAAGCCGATAACGAAAATCTCAATCGATCACCGAAAATCTCAATCTGATCTTGAGCTTAAAAACAGCCCTTAGAAGGATTCAACAATTCTTCTATCATCCTCAACTCTTCATTCAAGACTCCATCATCTATCTCATCATTGATTTCATCAAATTTAGGTGTTAGGCTATTGTTTTCATCCTCCATACCCTTTTTCTCATCAACATACTCTTCCATTGCCTTTTTTTTTAATAATATTTCATCACCTTCATTCAACCTATTTTCACTTTGCATCATCCTTTGATCATAACTATGACCTTCACTAGTCAATCTAGAACTTTCACCCTATTGCATATTAGCCTTCATAGACAAATCATTCCACATTTCATCATTAAACTGATTTGAGAAGATAAATCAGAATTACACTCATGATCATTATCATACAAATAATAAAAAAAACAATTCATTTACCTTTCACCTCCCTAGTATACCTCTTCTTCTCTTTGTCTTCGTGGAATACCTCTTCTATGTTCTTCATTTCAGCCTCATGCTCTTACTTGCATGAATCTTTACTCCTTTCTCCACAAACTTATAAGTACCATAATCATCCTTTCACTATTTGCACCTTCTTAAGATGCTTCATCACCATTTCTCATGTCCTTAGGCATCCAAATTTGTGTCTTTTACTGACAATATGACTTTTTAAGCCACTTAGGTACTATATACCCATGTTCTTGTGTCAATACCTTTTGAGATATCAACTTTATTTTTCCTTTTGTCATCTTGTACATTTGCATACTTATCACAAGTATGGGAAAAATCATACTTAGAAACCAAACCTTTATTCTCAATCACCTGTTGCTTAGGTGTGTGTTCACTATCCACTTTGGCACTATGCATCCATGATCAATTGGTCTATTTGATGTCTTCATCATACTCATTTCTTCTCTAACTTGTACATTAGCAGCTATATGTTTATGAGAAAGATTCACATTTGCATTCACTTTTACCTTCTTGATAGGCTACTCCATGGATTCATTGGTTTGCTTGGCTTTTTTTGCTTGTTTATATCATCTTCTTCTTGTATGCATGGCTGGTTACTAGCTTCCTCTACATGTTCCATGGCTTCATAGAACTCATCTTCCTCGATTCTTCTTTCAAGTCTTCAAGACACTTCTCATGTATTCCTTCTTCAAGGTAAACGACAACAATCTCTTCCTTCATTCTTTTGCACATTCACTTGTGTGCTTGGTGTCTTCTCCTACACCAATATTCTCAATTTTCAAGGTCTTTCTCTTGACCTTCTCCACAAGGTTACCTATACCTGCAATTACCCATTCAAATAAAACATTAAATATAAAAACAAGAGACCACATGGTCCCCATAAATTCCTCCTTCATGGAAATTCTTATCTTTTCGAGTGCTCCGCTTGGCAGCACCTCATCTTCTCTTCTCATTTCTTCCTTTTCCTTGTTCTCCACAATGAGAACTTTCTTTATCACCTCTTCATCTTCACAAATGGTGATTTACTCACTCTCTTCCATATGAAAATCATCTCTTGCCATATTTTTTCATATGTAGCTTTAATAGCCACTTCACTCTTTTTTCTCATTTACTCCCAACTCCTTGGGTTGGCATCTCATCTGAGATTTCATCATTGCTTCTAACTCTTCAATTCTTTCTTTTATCTAGTCTTATCTCCTCCTCTTCTCTTTGGAGTTTCTCCTCTCTTTGCTTCTTCTTTCTCTCTTTTTCTCTCCTTTGTCTTTCTTCATGTTCCTTTTTATAGTTTAGGAACTTAACTAGCTCTTGCAAACCTGCGGTTTCTGTACATCTACTTCCATCATTTCATTAGTAATAACATTCAATGAATCACATGTACTTTTGGCAAAAGAATAGGAAAATACAAGTGTACAACCTACTACGATACCAAAATGGTGTAGAACCCAATAACACCCTTCTAATCTTCGCATTCAAGGTTTACATCATCAACCTTCACCTTACTTCAAGTTGTTATCCATTCCCCTCAAGACATGCCTTTCACTTGAGCAATTCTCTTGGTCTCTTGCCTTTATACATGCACCTTCTCATGCCTGCAACCATGCTCAAACATTGTATTCAATAGCAAACCATTCAGTAAATTTATAGAAAAGTATCAAACTTCAAACCTTTTACTACTTTGCTCAAAAAACAATCCTTTTAGCTTCTCGAATGCAATGTATTGGATCAACCATAGTGAAATAAATTTAAAGAATCCTATAATATACTACCATCATCATCAATCATCCTCTAATATCACCAAGGTGTCTCCAAATTGTCAAGTTCTCACTCCTTGCCCTTCCCCACTTATTCTTCCTTCTTGACTTATTTGGTAAACCTCAACTAGTTTCTTGAATTGTTCCTTGATCTCTCTTAATTTTCCTACACAGCCCTTATTTTTGTTCTTTCAAGGCATTAAGACATGGTTTGTAGACACCCTTTAAGGTATTTGAGTTCCCTCTAAAGTTTGGGTCTCTAAATCTAAATATAACTTACACTTCCTTTGTATTCAGTGGTATTCTTATTAGGTCTCACAATCATGTGCACATAAGTTTGATGAGAACTGCTAACAATGTAGTTTGTTTTCACCAAGGAAACTTAAATTTCCTCTTGAATCCCTTAGTATAATCTCTCAACTTTATTTGTTTTCATTATTAGACCTTAATCCCTTTTCTAGGGATTTTTAATGCCCAAATTCCTTCTCAAACCCTAGCTAGGTCTTCATGAGCTCAAGAGGTTTTCTTTAACAATATCTTTGCTTGTGACTAGACTTAAATCCTCAAACTTTCTAGGGAGATATATTTCAATGCTAATAAGAAAAGTTTCTTACCAGGTCTCACTAAACCACGTGCAAGATCTCCCATTTCTCTCCTTTTTGATTGTCTGAAATGATGCATGCCCAATTTCACGTTAGAGAAGACCGGTATTACCAATTTCACTTGATCACAAATCAAATTTAGCCATAGAACTTAATAAAGGACATCATTTACAAATAATGAGACCACTTTTTGTTATCATGCATTAGGTTTTCTCAATTATCCTAATACATTGTCCTTGACTCCTTTTGTATCCCTGCTCCACACCAAAGCAAGTACCAAAATGCAAATAAAGACCTAACAAACATTGAGATTATGGTTTTCACTTATCAATTATTAGGAATAAGATGTTCTACAAGATCTTGTATGACCTAGATTCATATGATTTTTACCCATTTCACCTTTGTCTTTGCTTCACAATGACCAAATTAGACCTCCCAACCTACATAGTCAGTCTTGAAGACTATAATTATGATGTCCATTCATGAAAATTCCCTATAGGCCTTATTAACATCTTATTATGGTATTACTTGAACGTCATGTCATGGCTAGAATCATCAAACCTAGAGCATGATTGAAGTTTCCTTTGCTTTAGCCCTTGATCCTTGTTGATCGTAATGTTTATCCCGCATGATCTAAAGGTGTCACTAATATCTTTTAATTTACAACTTCAATCTCAATGAAATTTAGAGGTCTTCTTTATCACCCCATGATAGAACTTTCCTCAAATTTTTAATAGTTTTTCAGTGGTGCAATCATGAGATACATGATGCCCTAGATCTGGTCCAATAGCAATGTTTTGACCATAAAATCTTCAATAAGTGTCATCAAGAGCTAAGGAAAATATGTGTGTGTTTCTTATCATTTATGTAAGCATATTGGATTAACAATCAAGAGTTTCTCTACATTTTCATTGTATTGAGGGTTTCACATTCACTACTGCTCCTTTTGGAATCACAATGCACAATCTAGGCAAACAAGTAAATTACCAAGATAGAGGTATATTATTACTCTATAACCATCATGCCTATTTTAAACCCATTCAAATGACCTTCCATGAAGGAAATTCTTATAATTATAAAGCTCAGAGAGTTGAAACCACTTTATTCATGACTCAAACTTGTCATACAACATATATTTATTACATTTTCTCTCTAGACATCAACCTTTTCATGCTTATTATTCACTTCTCTCCTTCCCGATAGAATTTGACCTCCTCTTATGCCCAAATACACATTGTTTTTAATTACATCTACCACCCAGTCATACATAGTTGGTTTTGACTTTTCTACCTCTTGTTGAGATAATGTCTCAACTTACACACAAGAATAGGCATATTTGTTTGTGCCAACTAATCATTGCTAAAACACAACTAAAGACATAATCAACACAACATCCTAATACAACTAATCCTCCTACTACGTAGCATTTATCCTATAATAACTAACATTTTCCTTTTACTCTTTACAAGAGTTATTACATTCACAATTCAAATATTCAAATATCAAAATTTTGGAGGGAAACTTGTTTGAGCACCTAACACCTGCCGAGAGTGTCTATGAAGGCTTATTATAGCTTGTTTATTCTTCCTTAAGCATCTAGGTGATGCTCCCGTATCATTATGATTTCCCCACTTGTTTGGGGTGTGTGAGATGAACCAAGGTGAGCACAACCCAAATGAATAAAGATGAAATAAGTGTGCACATTAGAAATAGAACAACTATAGGGGAATAGGGAATGTGCATGGTGACAACCATGGAACATGCAAAATAATGGGAAAGGCTAGCCAAAAGCCAAAAGTGTTAGTCACAAAAACACATGGCATGATGCAATAAAACTATTCAAAACACACATTAACATGGCAAAAGACACAATGAGTATTTGGTTGAATACATGGGATACCACTCGAGATGTCACAAGACACTCCTTCAAGACTATGGAAGTAAAACACATAATCAAGCATAGGAATAACCCATAAACAATGACAATCAAGACACAAACATAAATAAGATACAAGCAAATTAGATAACCATGGTTGGAAGTAGGCCTACAAGACAAATGCTACACATGAAGCACCCGTTAGCATGTTAGAAAAATGATAGTATGCCACAATGTATACAACTAAAAATAGGAATGAAAGTAGTAGATGTTGTAATGATAAAACTTGAATATAAAGAAAATAGGAAAGGTAGATGCCCCTAGGAGCCTCAATTGGACTGGTAGGGAACAATGCCAAACATCATGTATAACATGTATGTAACTTTCATTCACCTCGAGAGAACCATGTGAATGTGCATGTGTGTATGAAAAAAATATAGAGCATACTATGAATCAAAGTGACATGGTAATCAAGGTGCAACATAGAATAGTATAAGCAAGTGAGAGTACATCCAATCAAGATCTAAGCTAGTATTTTTATTTTTGAAAATAGTGGAATCAAAATGTGATGACTTAGAGAGGGGAGTGTTTTTCCCCAATGTATGTGTGTCAAGTGAGGTCTAAGTAGGTAAGTGCGACCTCAACATTCATGTATGAACTTAAAACAAGAGTGTTTCATCGAGTAACGAGGGGGAGTACTATGACCCCAATGTGTGAATGTTGCGATGATCTACCCAATGAGGGTAAGGGGTTATAGCCCACTATCTCGCTAGTGTGAAGGAAATAAAAATGTGATCATGATCAAATATTATATGGCCACGGGGGAGTACATGTGGAGAAAGAGACCGTGAAATGGGCCTATATGTTCCATGGGTAGTGTGTGTCCTATGTGGAGACCTATACCTCGAGGTGGACTGGGATCACGATGTATCCGTCGCCGTGAGTGAGAAGCGGAACCTACGTTTGGAGGAGATCTAAGTGTATGTGTAAAAGTAGCACTAGGAGTAGTAAGAACTCTATATTCTAGAGGAGTATGTGCCAAAGCCATGGGGCCATCATGAGGATATGTAGGAGTAGGTGCACTAGTGATAGAAGTAACTAAAGGTGTAGTAGTAATAGGATCTAATGATAAAGGATTCCATGGTGGAATGCCTTGAATAGTGATAATGTGACACTCATGTACAAACTTAAGGTACGCGTGGACTACATATGATACATATTTGGAAGCTTTAAGCCAAGGAGTCCTAAGACCATGTCACAATGCGCAATTGTAGATCCAATAGTGAATGGTATAGAGATAGTGAGGGGCCCAATAGTGATAGGAAGAGTGACATGCCCATGAGAAGTAGGATACCTATGGGTCATCTGAGATAATGGAAATATGATAGCTTACAAAAATATATAGTGAACATGCATTGCGCTTGTAAGTAGGATGTACCATAACATTGTTAATAACATGAGGACCAATAGAAGCATCAATGTGTAATTTATGTGATGAAAAAGAGGCATGAAAATTGACATCAATAAAAGTAATGATAAGTGAAGGAATATTAGTAATACCAACAATAAATCCAAGAGGATGATCGAAAGAGGATGGAGGAGGAACAACATGATAAACATGATTTAAAGAAGATTCAAGAGCTAATTTTTCGTGCTTAGGTAAAGGATCATTGAATATTTTAATCTTGTCATTGTCATTAGTATATTTAGAAATAGAAATAGTAGATTCAAGAAACTCAATGTCATGATTGTTAATCAAATCTTGGATTAAATTTCTAATCTTGAAACATCTGTCAATAGAATGGCCATTGCATCTATGATAATCACAATGTGCATGTTCATCAAATTTCTTGTCATGAGGCCTATTAGGATCTATCTCAAGAGGATATGAAAGAGAAATTAGATTATTTTCTAGGAGTTGAGGCAACAACATATGTGGTGGATACAATAATCTAGTAAAAATGTGGCGTGTAGGTTGCAATTGGAGCTTGGTAGGTTGAGATATAGCATTGACATAAGACTTAGATTCACTAGGCTTTCCCTTGAAGGCATATTTGTTTGGAAAATTTCTTAGTGTGTTGATTGAAAATATTAGCACCATATTTAAGTTTTCCCAAAGAAAGTAACTTGATTTCACGACTTTTCAAGGTATGGCATAAATGATCAAAAGAGTGGAAAGATTCAAAGAGAACACATTCTTACAAAGGAGGTAATAGGATTTGTATAAAAATATCTTGTAATTCATATTCATCCAATACATTGTTCATTTTAGAAAGATTGGTCTTATAACGCAACACATAGTCACTAATATGCTCATTAGTTCCTTGTTGCATTTTTTCCATTCAAGCATATGATATCTTCATTCCAAAATTATTGAAAAGTGAGCCAAAATAGGTTTGTTAAAGGAGTAAAATATCTAACATAGTGTAAAGGAAATCATAAAACCATCGCAAGGCATAGTCATGTAATCTCCTAGGAAACAACTTAGTCAATAGTGTGTCATCACAAGCATAATCCAAACATGCAACATGAAATGATCGAAGGTGATCTTGGGGATCTCCATGGCCATCAAAGAGAGGAAACTTAGGTGAGGCAAAATTAGAAGGAAGTATATAAGAATATGCCTCGGGGCAAGAATATTATGAAGAAGAAGAAAATAATCAAGAGATGGAGAAGAAGAGGAAGAGGCATATTATAATTGGTGTATTTGAGCTTGTAAATCATGATACAAAGATTATAAGGCATGGGTTCTGAAGAAGTGCTAGGTTGGATATGGGAAATTATAGGGGAAGAAAAGTGAGTAGTGGGTGTGGAAATAGGCATATGAATGGTGGATATCCCCATAGTGGTGGGGGAAGAAGAAGGTGGAATAGAAGAGGTGATAATAATAGAGATCTCTAAGGTACAAACCATACTAACATGAGCAACATTGTCACGGGAATACTAAGCTGCTAATAAAGCATTAAGGACATGTGGTACATGAGTGGGATTATCACGTAATGTAGAATGAAAAGTGGTGAGAGAATTAAGTTGTGCCTGATCCACATTAGTGTATTCATCATAAGACTTCTCTATCGAAGTTTATATGTCGTGAAGGGGATATGACAAGAATTGAGTAGAGGGATATCATGTGTGGTTTTAGCCATACTGTTGGAACGATTACAAGTATGTGGGAGGAGCTCAGTATGTTTTGGGAGACCAAAGAGACCACTACAGGTAATGGACATGCAAGATGGATCTGATAATGGGCATGTAAGGATCGGGTTCACCAAATGATTTAATGAAATCTGTAATATTAATAAGAGAACTAAGATCAAATGAATAGAACAATTATAAGCAATTTATATCATGTAAGAAACAAACAAGTGTAAACAATAGTGAGATAAGAGTGACTTAGCTTGTATTTGGTGATCTGGATTGATTTTGGGCTAGAAACTGAGTGAAATAAGCAAGATCTATATTGAAAAAAAAAAATTGGAAAATTGTGATCCGAAACTCCTTTGGATAGGACCACCTAGATATCTTTGAAAAGCCCGCCTGTGGAACAAGTGTCTGAGTTGAGTGCTAATGTCCTAGCTACGGATTTGTTAGGTTTCAAATTTACACTTTAGGTGAAACCACAGTCAGGGGACAAACAAGTCCCTCCTCTTTGATGGGAGAGGTTCCCTTATTGAAAGCCAGAAACAAGATTATTTACAAATCTACAACTTTCATCAAATGTGGTCTTCTGACATATGAAAATGTGTTTTCTTCAAGGAAAAACACCAGCACAAGAGAATGGAAGAATGAAGGGGAAAGAGAAGGTAGAAGAAGGCAATACTTTTAGGGAAAAGAGATTACAGAGAGAACCCCTAATTGCATTGGATAAATGAATTACAGAGAAGAATCATTCACATTTTTACCAGGTGTAATTACACAGACACAAAGTTCTCATAATTGCATTTTGAAGAACACAAAGTTTCTTAGCTTCTATTTGATCAAATGATTCACAAAACAGAGCAGAGGGAGAGAGGGAAATAGAGGAAAAAGAAAAAGAAGCTCTTGTATTGATTTTTCGGTTCAAAATTACAGTCTTGACATATCAAAATTCCAACCCCGACAATGGCTTCTAGAACCCATCAAATAGCTCATGAAAAGTGGTTATAACTTCCTCCAGGTGAGAAAAATGGTTTGCAAATGAATTTCATCCTTTGTGCCCTTCAAAATCATCCATTCACGAAGAAAAAACCATGGTGAAAACCAATTTACGCGAATACACAGACATTTCATTTTATTTTCCAGTTTTGATATGAACCATTGATTTGTTGTTAAAACATTCAAATCGGGCCGTCCACGTGGAAGGAGAAGATTGGAGTGGGCGTGGGGGAAAACCCCTTTCATTTTCATGAATTTTTTTGTTTTGGCACTTTGGAACAAATTGCCCCAAACCCCGCCTTGACTTTTTGACTTGGACACATGGTGGGTTGTGATTGGAAATGGGGTCATGGTGTAATTCTAAACATTTTGACCTATTTTGCAAAAAAACACAAAATCTCATTTACCTCCACGCCCACAACTCCATTCAAGCATGGACACGTGGCACAATTGGTTGGAAATGGGTGCGTGGCTCTCATTGTAACATTTTGACCTTTTTGTAAAATGGCACAAAATCTCATTTACCTCCACGCCCACTGCTCCGCATCGACTCTTTGGACACATGGTGCCCTTAGATTCACTATGGGTTATGGGGAAAATGACTTACCTTAACACTTTTAACCTTTTGGTAAAAGGTTCAAAACCTTGAATTCTTCCATGGCTCCCGATCCGATCCTCCCTTTGGGCACGTGGCAGCCTTTGATTCACTGCTGGGTCCTTAGGAGATTTTGTTTCAATTCTCCCCATGGGCTCATGGGCCAAATCGTGCCAACTTAGCTTTTTTGTCAAAAGAGCAAAGTGCACAAATACCTCCGCATCTCCGCCAGTCCGCCAAAGGGAAAATTTTACCACTTAGCCCTCCAGCCATAACTTTAAAATTACAAGGAGTTAGGAGGACTTCTTTACCTTTTTGGAAAGGGGAAGAAATTTCCCATCTGATGAATGATTTTCATGAGTCTAAAAGTCCTTGAAAGTTCCAATTTTCAAAATACCTCTTTCAAGCATACTTTAAGGGCACCAACTCAAAATTTTGTAATTTTAGACTTAGAAATTAAAGGGAAATTTGAGGGTGACAATAACTGGCTCTTTCTGGGGATGACTTGGCTTGAAACAAAGGCACAAGGCAAGATCAAGAACAACATACCAACTCTGGGAAATGAAGACTAGTGCCTTATCCATTGGGTGAAAGGAGTCAAAGGAAAACCAATACAAGACAACACACACAAGGCAGAAAGGAAACAAACCAAAAACAAAGACTATACACAATGTACAAAGGGACTTCCTAATCACCTAGGACTTTACACAACTCCAGAGAGGAGGGAAAAATAAGTACCTTTGTGGAACAACCAAGTAAAGGTATGAGATACCCATGACTTGAAAATGAGCAATTGAGCACACCAAAACCTCATGTGAATACTATGTGGCTTGAAAAGAAAACTGAGACAAGAAGGCCACCCAAATAATGATACCTAAGACTGAAAACATCCAATTCTTGTGAAAATTTGAATACCTTCCCAAAGCTCCTCTTTTGTGAAAGAATGATGCCATCCAAAATCTCATAAAATGCATGGTTGCTTCCAAACTGATCTCTGTACTCAACCGAAGTATGACAATTGGATTCAAGACAAGATCCAATCTTTGCAACACCAACTCCCTACTTCAGTGAACTACTGATCACATCTATGTGATAAGTTTGACAACTATCATGACATAGATCTTGAAACCCATGTATTTCCAAAAAAATTCCTTGTAACAACCTTCAAGAAAATTGGGAAAGAAGCACCAAATGACTCATCATTATCATTTCCTTCAACCTGAATATTTGTTGTTTTATCCTTAGAGAACACGCCTTCTTCATTCTTCCAACACTCCATAGAATACACTGAAACAGAGATATTAAAATCAGAATTTTGAAGAGAAGATTCCAAGCATGAAGTTCCATCTTCTATCCATTTTGGGAGACTACCAAAAGATCCATGTGCACATATTTTATCAGCAAAAATAATAGGAGAATTAATGCCTTCACTGATTTCATTTTTTGCAGGTACAAACATTTTTTTATCATGGAAAGAATTTGAAACAACAAGAGGATGATTGACAACAATATTCATCTCTGCAAATTGCAATTCTTCAACCATGGGAAAGAGAGAAGTCTGATCCATCTTGTTATGACAAACATCCACCTCCACAAGCATAGGATCATTTCTTTCAAAACAAAAACATTCAGCCTCAGCACATGACATATCTTTCACAAACTCTATTGCAGATTGGAAAGGAGTTTTGAGTTGTTTATCTTCTTCATTGTTGGAAGAAGTGTTACATTTGCATACCTCAGATGGAGCAACAAGAAGGAATTCATTTCTGGAATGGAGATAATGTAGAGGGATGAATACCTGAAAATGTGAGGAGTCATAATGAGCAACATTAAGAAATGCGGAACATTCTCTTTTTTGTTGCAAGGAATTCCGCATTCATTGTCCAAAGAGTTTGGGAGAGGAAACAACAAAGATTCTGGAGCAGCAAAAAGATCAGCCTTAGCAGTCTTTCTTCTTGGCACAAATTCAATGGAGAAAGCATCCAACAATCCAATAGAATCCCAAACAAGATCTCTGTAACACCTCAACCTTCTATTCTTCACTTGACAAAGATTTCTAACTTGTTTTACAACCAGCTCTGAATCTCCATGGGCAAGAAGATTTCTCACTCCCATTTCCTTTGCCCTTTTCAAACCAAGGATGAGAGCTTTATAACCAGCTATATCATTTGCATTTTCAAAATAGAGTTCAGGAAAGAAAGAATGAACCTTGCCTTCAGGAGAGATTAGCACCATGCAAGCTTCAGAACTAACTAAAGAGCAATCCTCTATCAAATTCCAAGATCCAGACACCATTAGAATCAAGCCAAACTTCCTTTGGTGGACTTACCTCATCAGTTGACATGACCATGTAATTACTACGCCCAATGTCTGCATACAATATTTGTGCTTTTGGATCATCTATTTTTTGCACAATATATTTAGCTTGCTTCTCAGGCATCAACTTCTTCATCTTACCATTAACTGGAATAATGGCATGTGACCAATCCATTTTGATTTCCCCTCCAACATCCTTGTAAAATTTCCTACTCAATAGCATGTCATAGGAAGGAGGAATGTCAACAACTAAGATGGTTGCCAAAACCTTTTTCTCTGGCCAAGCAACGAAAGCTACTTGTGCATCCTTGATTCTCCCAACTAAAGGCACTTCCCTACTCTCCATAGAATAACAAGAACCATATGTGTGGGTAAGAGTGAGGCCCAAGGCATGAGCTACTTTAGCAGGCATTACATTGTCAGATGCTCCAGAATCAATAACACAATTACTAAGCTTGTGGCCTGCTATAAGGAGAGTCACATAGAAAGGTCTGATTTTCTCATTAGGTGATGTGACAAAGAGCTACAAGATTTGGTTGGGAAGGGGAAGAAGGAGTTGGAAAAATACCTTTGGAAACATGGGATGGGATTTTAGATTTGGAGTTGACAAAATCAACCATTTTGGCAAAGGCTTTGGGATGGGTTTGATAAAACTCACCTTAAAATATGAACCTTAGTTCTCTTTATGTGATCAATAATATCAAAGGATCCAGATGTGGATGGGGTATCATTATAAGGAATAGAAGAGACCTTAGACCTATCAGCTTTATCATTTGACACAACAGAAGCTTTAGAAGCAGAATTGGAGGGAGAAAAACTAGCAGAGCTTACCTTTTGTGTGGAGGTGGTGGGGATAGGAGAACCTCTCTTTGCAAGCACTGGAATGGTATTGGAAGACTCCTTTGATTTCTTTGCAGGCTGCACAACTTTCTCCTTTTTTCTGGTCTATTCTCGAGTCATGACAACATATGACTCACTATTCATGTCAGCCACTATATCATTATAATCATCCTCATCATCAACACCTTCAGTGGTGAGGAAGTTGACTCTAGAATCACCAGGCTGCTCCAACTCTTCATCAACATCTTCTTCTTGATCATCATACAATTCATTCTCTTCTTCATCATCAGGTTCAAGGACTTCACATGTTGCGTTGATAGGCACTTTGAGAGGTGGACCTTCAATTTCCAACCTGGTTTGAGAAGAAGGCAGTCTGTTCCTAGGCTGAAAATTCTTCCTTGGAACATCCTGGTATGGAGCATGCTGAGCCAATTGTTTTTTTATTGCAATGAGGTCATTGGCCAGCTTTTGTACCAACTGATCCAAATTACCTCCAGGAGAAGAGGAAGAAGATGATGTCTTGGATTTCTGGGATTCTCTTTTTAGTTTTCCTGACATGATCAAGTCATCTTCCACACTTGACTGCCAGCCTCTGATCCTCATCCAAAGTTGCTAGATTGGCTCTCCTCAGAGCATAGCTTACTTCAGGTAGTTGTGCATTCAAAAAGAAACATTTTTGGATCTGATCAATGGGTCTAGTGTCTTGTGGGATCTTGTTAATAAGCTTATTAAACTTAGCCACAAATTCTCTCATGGGCTCTTGTGGTTCCTTTTTGATTTGAGAAATTTGGGCAAGCAGAGCATGCACATCTTCTGCAGGTTTGAAATGGTTCTCAAATCTTGTTCTCATGGTTGTCCAATTGGTAATTGCTCCAACGAGGAAGATGGTAAAACCAATCTATTGCATTGTCTTGCAAGGTTTCCACAAAAATATCCTAACCGAGACATCTTCATGCTCCACACCGAGGACTCCACATGCAACAATGAAGGCTGCAATGTGTTCATCAGGGTGCACTTTCCCATCACCCCTGAATTTGGGAAAATTCTTTCTGTTACCCCTAGGTAACTCATGCAAAGGTTGTGGAAGAGCCAAGGGACCAACTCAGTGGCCCCAAGGTAATGGAATTTCCATCCTTGGAAAAATTGCTTGAAGAGGAACTGAAACACCAACAAGAATCAAAGCACGGAGATTAGGGCTGAGTTGCTCTTGAGGGATTCCACTCCCAAGGGTTCTATCTTCAATAGGGGTGTGCTTGTAGAATGAGATCTTCTATTTCTCCCTATTGAAGGAAGAGGAAAACCTACTGCTCCAAGAGTTGAAATTAAGAATCTTTGATTCCAAGAGCCTTCTACCACTGGGTAAACTTAAAGTCACCAGATCAAGGAAAATGATCAAGAAATTGTTCTTTGAAAACTGGAATCCATTGAAAACAATCCCCCAAGAGAGTCACCAAAAACTATTGGGTTTCAAATTTGCACTTTAGGTGAAACCACAGTCAAGGGAAAAACAAGTCCCTCCTCTTTGATGGGAGAGGTTCCCTTATTGAAAAGCCAGAAACAAGATTATTTACAAATCTACAACTTTCATCAAATGTGGTCTTCTGACATATGAAAATGTGTTTTCTTCAAGGAAAAACACCAGCACAAGAGAATGGAAGAATGAAGGGGAAAGATAAGGCAGAAGAAGGAAATACTTTCGGGGAAAAGAGATTACAGAGAAAACCCCTAATTGCAT
The DNA here is from genome assembly GCA_018340775.1 of Taxus wallichiana var. yunnanensis. Classification (NCBI taxonomy): domain Eukaryota; kingdom Viridiplantae; phylum Streptophyta; class Pinopsida; order Cupressales; family Taxaceae; genus Taxus; species Taxus wallichiana. Next base: position 855,018,761 of record CM031238.1, on the reverse strand, counting down.
TGGATAAATGAATTACAGAGAAGAATCATTCACATTTTTACCAGTGCAATCAACACAAAAGTTCTCAGAATTACATTTTGAAGAACACAAAGTTTCTTAGCTTCTATTTGATCAAATGATTCACAAAATAGAGTAGAGGGAGAGAGGGAAACAGAGGAAAAAGAAAAATAAGCTCTTGTATTGATTTTTTGGTTCAAAATTACAGTCTTGACATATCAGAATTTCCAACCCGATAATGGCTTCCAGAACCCATCAAATAGCTCACGAAAAGTGGTTATAACTTCCTCCAGTGAGAAAATGGTTTGCAAATGGATTTCATCCTTCATGCCCTTTCAAAATCATCCATTCGTGAAGAAAAAACCATGGTGAAAAACTAATTTACATGCCAATACACAAACATTTCATTTTATTTTCCAGTTTCAATATGAACCATTGATTTGTTGTGAAAATGTTCAAATCAGGTCATCCACGTGGAAGGAGAAGATTGGAGCGGGCGTGGGGAAAGCCCCTTTCATTTTCATGAATTTTTTTATGTGTTTGGCACTTTGGAACAAATTTCCCCAAACCCCGCCTTGACTTTTTGACTTGGACACGTGGCAAGCTATGATTGAAATGGGGTCGCAGGTGCAATTCTGAACATTTTGACCTATTTTACAAAAAAACAAAAATCTCATTTACCTCCACCATTACCCATAACTCGATTCAGAATGTGGACACATGGCACAATCTGGTTGGAAATGGGTGCATGGCTCTCGTTGTAACATTTTGACCTTTTTGCAAAATGGCACAAAATCTCATTTACTCCATCGCCCACCTCTCGCATCGGCTCTTTGGACACGTGGCACCCTTAGATTCACTGCGGGTTATGGGGAAAATGGCTTACCTTAACACTTTTAACCTTTTGGTAAAAGGTTCAAAACCTTGAATTCTTCCATGGCTCCGCGATCCGATCCTCCCTTTGGACACGTGGTAGCCTTTGATTCGTTGCGGGTCCTTAGAGATTTTGTTTCAATTCTCCCCATGCGGGCTCATGGGCCAAATCTCTGCCAACTTAGTTTTTGTCAAAAAAAGATCAAAGTGCACAAATACCCCCACATCTCCGCCAGTCCAGTCACCAAAGGAGGGATCACGACCACTTAGCTTAATTTTAAAATTACAAGGATTTAGGAGGACTTCTTTAACAACTTAGAAATTTACCCATCCGATGCAATGATTTTCATGAGTCCATAACTTTAAAATACCTCTTTCAAGGAGTTAGGAGGACTTCTTTTACCTTTTTTAGAAAGGGGAAGAAATTTCCCATCAACAATGATTTGATGATTTTCATGAGTTTGTTTCCTCCAATCTTTGTCTTAGAAAGTTCCAAATTCAAAATACCTCTTTCAAGCAAGCATACTTTAAGGGCACCAACTCAAAACCCCAATTTTACAATTTTAGACTTAGAAATGTAAAGGGATTGAATTTGTTTTCAACCTTGAGAAAAGGTGGGAAAAGGACAAAAACAACCAAAGGGGACAATAACACCTAGGTGCTCCTATCCCTAATTGGTGGTACTTTCCAGGATGCTCGAAGGATATAATAGAAAATACATAGTTGGGTCACATGTTGTCCATTTTCCAAAAGTAAAGTAGTTGTTTGAGAAAACAAATGATAAAAGTGTAAAAATGATAAAGCAATGTAAAAGTAAAACAAGTGTTGTTAATGTCTAGTTTTCTTACTTAGGAATCATGCATATAATGACATATTTAGAGGCATGATATACATAAAAAGTGTGTGATTTTTACTACAACTGGATCAAATTAAAATCCTTGTTGTAGATTTTTCCTTTGAGTTCTCGGTTGTTAAGGACTAGGTAACCCTCGAAATGCCTCAAAATAAACTTACTACATTAAATTATTATATGTAAAACAAGCTTGTTACCTCAAGTGTTCCCAATTCAAAATGGAAGCTTTGTCCTCAATTTGAACCCATTAGTATATTCTATTTACAAGCAATAGAGGTCTCTTATGTCAATATTAGTTCCTCTCAAATCACAATAGCCCCTTAGGTGATAAGAGATCAACAAGCGCTACAAAACCCATTTTATTTCTCTTATAACGAATGGGTTAGTAAAGGAATTTTCATTCAACATGAGAAAAGAGCCAAATAAAAGAGGAGTTTAATATGGATGCATCAATTGAAGTCACAATATGGAATGATAGTTAGGAGGAGTATGTCTCTAAGAGGATTGAGCAAGAAGAATAATTTTTTTCTTACAATTGGGAACTACATTGCAAGAAGAAGCAAAATACCTTGAAGACAACAAGGAGATGAAATTATCATCTACTTTTGAACAAGGATATGTTTTTGTAGAGAAAGAAGATGAAGGAAGAATTCTCTTTCTTCAAAATTGTCATAAAAATGAGGAATATTTAAAGGAAGAAAACAATGATATGGATTTGTTTTCCATATTTGAGGTAGGTTGTCTTCCCCCTATAGAAGGCCTTGAATTTTTCTTGTTGATTAGGATCATCAAGCTAAAAGTAACCATGTTTGCAATAAAAGTGTTGAGAAGGCCAAACATTCAAGCTTTCCCTTGAGAAATTAGATACCCATCCACTTGAATCAAATACCGAGAAGCCACAAATCATTTCCATTACATAACATGAGGAGAAACTAGTAAGCTTAGAGTCATTCCAAACAACCACTCAAGATAAAACAAAATGAAACAAAGCATAAAGAGAGGGAGGAATGTGAAAAGGTTGATGTCAAAGGAGCCAAATGTCCATTTTTTTGGGTTTATTGTTGTGGACATATACTATGGGCTCAAAGATAAAATCATGGCTAAAATTAGTCGAAAAGGAAAAAAATTCCTCTTTTAATTAATAGATTTATTTAGGTGGGTTTGTATATACTAATTAGAGTAGGATTAGGAGTAATTTATATTTCTACAAAATAAAGTGCTCTTGCTTCATCCTACATGATCTAATTGGGTTTGTGTATATAATTTTTCTTTTTTGTATTAAAAATTTGGGTGGGGATCATAGATAAGCTTCTTTTAGAAAAAGAAGCAACACACAACATAACATCAATTCAAAGAGATCAACAAGGTGGCGATGCATTGGCTAATTATGGCATAAACGTTAATCACATTATTTGGGATAATAGAGATCACATTCCTAAACAGATTCAAAACAACATACAAGCGGATATTTATCAGCATGCAAATTCGGGGTAAGATTAATGAGCATTTGGAGTGGGTCTTTAAGAATAAGACTCTCACACGTGTTGATATTAAAGCAACTCAAACAGATCCTGACGGGCAATCATGATTATAGTAAGTATGATGATGACTTAAAGTGGATCTATATGAAGATTAAAGCCACACATGTGGGAAATATTGTGCTTAGAACAACTTTTAAACAGGGTCTTCTGATTCTCAAGTCCGTAATAAGGATGATGATGAGCTGGAGTGGGTTTCTAAGGGGACTGAAACTCACACATGCGGGTTTTCCTAGGTACATTGCAGCAAACACGCAGGCATTCGTGGGAATAACAACGGCTACACTTTCCATCATTCACATCGGGTGGAAAAAATAGAGAAAGGCGGACTGGTAACTGCGTCTGCTATAGAATTTTTCATAGGGATTTTGAAAATTATATTTGCAAACACTTAAGCACGGTGAAAATGGGAGGAGCCCCTTGCCAGATCGAACCCAGCGTGGACCCAGAATGGAAAAATAATGAAGAGCTTTGGAATCTTCTCAACCAGGGAGGCATCACAAATTTTATGGAGAAGATTCAGGGTCACGACCAAAGCATATCCGTGCATTTTTGAAGGATTGGAAGGATCGCATACAGTGGAATATGGCGGACAGAAAATTTCGATCAATGAAGAGTTAATAGCCAAAGCAACATGCCTTGGCATGGAAGGGTACCGCTTTTTTAATAAAAGGATTGACAGGGCTGCTGAGGAGAGGAAATTTGTTGAAACCAATGAAAACCGGTCTTCGTCACGGCGGGTCTGCAGTCAGCTCTATTCCTCTGCCTTTTGACGAGGTCACCCGTATGATGGTGTGATACATCTCTCTGGAGGGGAGATTCGTCATTGTGCCCTCAAAGCATCTTGTGTTCCTCAATCACTTCCGCAGAGTTTCACGGTTTGTTTCCCTCATTATCTACTTAATTCTCTTGAGCGCTCCATTTTGGAGTTCCAAAAGCATGCACGTGTGGTCCCACCGCACTGTGGACTCATCTTCTTATTACAAAAGCTCTATCTTCTTAGGTCTCCCGCATCCCAACCTCCCCATATATGTTCCTTCTCTTCCCCGCACCACTACCGCTACCCCCATCTCTTCTCCTTTTGTCCCCATCACCACTGCTGATACCCCTTTTCCCTCATTCTCGGCTCCCTCTGCTATCCCCCCCACCTCTGCTCCCACCCCCTTCACCTCCACTTCGACCAGGCCCATTACTAGGTCTTCTAAAAGACTGAACCTTGGCACCCCTACTTCGGGGAACATTCCTCAGGATTTGGAAATGGCTCATAACCTCCTGCATATTAAGCAGACTAGTTCATAGGAGGCGCACATTGAGAGTCCCACAAAAAGGCTGGAAGCCTTAGAAGCTGACATATTGTTGTTGAAAGATGAAGTTAAAAACTTGGCAAAACAAAAAGGTAAGAGGAAGAAGGAGGAGGAGGTTGATATTGATAATAAATAGGTTGAAGATATCTACAAAAACTAAACTCCTTGGACAACCGTCTAGGGAAAGCCAAGACTCGCCATGACCATAATATGGCTATTTTTAGTGCAATCGAAGAATTTATTGAGCAGCATGTCCACAACATTTCTAATCTCAGTGGAGTACCTGCAACTCTTTGGGGCACGGAAAAGGAAAGCAAACAGACCATCCAACAACTGGATGTTTCTGACCCTTCTCATATGACGACATTGGCTATGTTCACCTCCTGGTAGACTATCAAATCCAGAATCGACAAAGCCGCCAAGAAGTAATTGTGGGTCTGCGCTACTCTTACTGTCTTCCTTCGTAGTTTTTGTTGTTTTTGGCCGCTCTTCGTAGTATTCAAACTGGTTTGTTGTTTTGGGGTAACTGCTCTTTGGTTACATTGGGTTTCTGTGTCTCATCTGGATTTTGATCCTTTTTGTAATGCTTTTCATTCCTATTCTGGCTTCTAGGCCCCCTTTTGTATTCAAGGGTATAGTCCTTTCAAAAACTATTTACCAATAATAAAAAAATCAATTCAAAGAGATGGAAAATAAGGCTAGAAAGGATTTTTTTGGTCCAATCCATATGTACCTTGTACCAATTACAAGATGGTGTAATTTCATAGCCATATGAGAAAAATGGAGGGGGAAATCTACATCTATAGGTCATGAAGGTTTTGTAGACTAATTTCTGTCATATGACAATGCTTATTGTTTCCTTTGAAATCATAGCAAGGTCAACTACTATTAAATTACCTCTAGATCAGTGACTAGAGATGTTTCAAAAATTTATGATTAATGTTTGTAGTTAAAATCCCAAATCATATGTCTATTGATCAAGATAAAATTGGTGGAGTCTATACACGCCAAAAAGTGACAATTCCTTTCGTGTGTACTCAACTTCTAGTGATTCCAAGCCAAGGTAATCGACCCAGATGATGATAAGATGTCAAGATGGGAATTGTATAGATTGTGTAAATATAGTGCAATGGGAGCATGGACAAGACATAATGGCATTCCTTTAACAATATCCTTGAGAGGGGAATACCTACTGTTCGAAGGGCAGCGAAGCTTCTACTGAATATTCGCAGTGGGGATAGTATGGTTAAGAATGATCAGTAGTGTAAAGCTCTAGATTTACATATTGGTATATAAAAAGAGGGATATTGGGTTTTGCAATTTGGATAAATTGATTATTTGAAAATGGTTGGCCTTGATCTAAAAGGTCATATGGAAGGATGTGATGGGAAATGCTAGACAAGCTAAGAACACTCAAATTTTTAATGGGAGTAGCTATCGTATAACATGGCATTCATGATTGTTGTCTTGCAAGGGATTCACCATCAAGAACAAAGATTTGGGGAATGATGTATGTTAGGGTGGGCAGGAAAGAAACACCTCTCGTCCGAGTTTAGACAAGATGTCATTATGAATATTCAGGGCTTGCTCAAGTGGAGCAAGAACATGAGGGAAATGTCCAACTCTTCATGGGAATGTATTGTTATCTAGATTCATTCATGATCGAAGAAGATATAATCATTGCATGTTGTTTGTTATGATCCAAAGTGAAGAACGGTGAAAGCATATATTGAAGGTTGTTTTGCGATGATCTTGGGATAGAACCGGAGTTGTACAAATGTGTTGTAGTGGTGTGTTGTCAAAAGTATAATTCATTGTCCTATGGATCAACGAGTGTCCTTGTCTTGTTTTGTCATTTCCTTGCACTTGAAATAGTGTAACTATGTGTTGTGATTGTTGTAATATTGTTGTTGAATATTTCTAGGCTTGTTTTGGTTTGAAATTCACGTGTTTAGTTATATTTAACTCGAGTTGTAAATCTATTTATTGTGTTTGTATCAATTGGTTTTTGTATGGGTTATTTTAATATAATTAAACATAATGAAATGGATTGACATGATTGCTAGAAAATAAGTTTTAAAAGCTTAATTTCATAATTCATGCAAAGTAAATCTAGCAAACAAAGCTTCTCTTTCACTACTCTAGTTGATAGAAACATCAACAACTATATTTTTGGTCTTCTATGAATTTGTGAGATGGAAAGAATATATAACCAAAGTGAACCTACAACAACAAACTAAAGTTTGTTTCACTAAGTTATAATGTGCTACACATTAAGAAGTGAAAACAATTGTTATTGATAACCATTATTTTCAAATTTTAGATTTGTACGTTATCTAAATGCAATCTTCTAAACTAGGTGCTGATTTTTGAAGATGGATGTTGTGTGGAATGAGACCTACAACATAAGCTATACTTTATCTATCTTAAATATCAATATATCTAATCTATAAAAAAATTGACAAACAAATCTAACATTTGAAACTATATTTTTGGGTTTTTGTGTTTTATAAGATCCCTAAAACTGACTAACCTAAATTTTAAATGCAAAGACTATAACTATATTCTAAATATAAGGTCTAATCCCATAGATGGGAGAATCATAGAGCATGAAGGTTTCAAAATTTTAAACTACAAAGCACAAATTAAATCAAACAAATATGATTTAACACAATTTTTTACTCTTTTTATAATATTTTTCGATTCATTCAAGAAAAGAAAATGAAATCTAAACTAAATATGCAAATAAACAAACTTAATGCAATTCCAACATCTTTATGCAAGCATAAAGGCGTTGATCTTGGATCTTGCTTGCTTATACCCTCAATGGACTACTCTAATTGATGTTCATGAAGACAAGTGTGATGGTAGTTTGTTCAATAGGGAATATTGGAAGCTTGGTGCACTTTGGAATAGGAACAATCAACAAATTTGTGGATGGTTCAAGGAGACAGAAGGCTAGTCTAGAAACCCTTGTGCTCTCTTTGTGAGTGGAAACAACAATATAAGGTCCTTGGGGTGCTTAGTACTAGAACCAATCTCATTTGGGCTTGGTCTGTCTCTCCTCGTAAAAAAAAATGCAAAGAGCAGATTCTTTGGAAAGAAGCTTCAAAATATAAGGGGGAAACAAATGAACATTCAATTTTCCTTAATAGAAATCTTCCAAGTGATCTCAATCTCAACTCAAGATCAAAAATCAAATATATGGCTTAGATTAAATCCCTAGATGGTGAACTCAAGTGCTAGGGGGTAGGAGTAGTGAATTGGGCATCGAACATGAGGGGAAATGTGTGCATGGTCAAAAATCATGACCGATAAGTGTGAGTTGAATCGAACATGGAATTGATGGTTCCTATAGGTGGAAGTTATGTAATTGTTGGGACGTGGGACATAACCACCGCGGATGAAAATGTAATCGCCACAAGAGGAACAAAATTGTCATGAAATACCTTGTTAGCCACTGAAAAGGGGCTAAAAAGAGGGAAGGAAGACAGAAAAAATATTCTCGGGAGAGTTTGGAAGGGCTAGAGAGAGACATGTAAAGGAGTTTAAAGGGTCTGAAGAGGTCGGGAGATGGTCTTAAACACTTCGCAACATCTTGTCATGTTTTTGGAGATTTCGTGCGTATAAATTTCCCTGAAAGCAATCTTACCATGAATTGGATAAGGTTTGATGCTCAAAAGTAAGCACCGAAAACAAGAAATAAATAAACTTACCTTACTTACCTTGTAACACAATATAACTAGCGGCGACCTACATCCTCCAACAAGGTGAAACAAAATCAAATCAAGTGTGTCATGTTAAAACAAAGTATAAAGTGACTACATAATCCAAATCAAAAGAGAGGACTTACCATTTGATTTGGATTTGAAATACTACCTTTTCGCTTGCACTCTGTGACGTATAAAAAAGTCTAAAAACACTACTATAAAATAATAAACTGAAAGCAAAGTGAAAATACAAGACATGGAGCAATTCTATGCTTTTTTATGAAATCCGAATGGAGTGTATCACACAAATTATTTAAAATGAAAGATTTTTCAAATTTTAGACAAAATTAACCCTATATATTCAAAAGCTTGCCAAATTTAGAAATCATTTACGTGTGAGAGAATAATATTTTTGAGCTCGAGAAATGATGACCATTTTGCAAACAAAGACACGTTATATGGTGGTGAGAGTGATATGACGACAAAGAACACCAACGACAAATAGAAGGGTAGACAAACATGTGAGTTTCATGTTTATTTGTGTTTCGGGGGATATTTATTTGCTTTGATATTTTGTTTGAGGGCATTATTTCTTACGAAATTAGTTTCAAATGTTGGGTAGGAGGGGCAAGTTAGAAATATGCTAAAAAAAAGTTTTGGTTGGGTTTTGGGTCATTTTTGGTCAACTTTTTTTTGGTTGGTTGGCAACGTAAAACCGCCACTCGTCAGGTATGACCACTTGTTTGCATTGATCAGGCAGCTTATGCGTTCAACGATGTCGAACATGAAACCTCCACAATGTAGTCGAACCACCATCATCGATTCCACATCTAACATTGTTGGACATGTAGTAAAGTTGCAAAGCATGTGTGTCTCCATGATAGTGTATAACCTATAAATCATACATCTAAACTAATGTAGATTGTCAATAGCATGTGCATAAAATAGATATGTAAATCTAAAAATATGATAAGTGTGGAAATATGTGTGGTAAAAATCAAACCATGAGTAGGTTATGGTTTTGCATTTTTGAAATATCTAAATGTATTTACCTTATCTTAAATATTTGAATGTATTTCCTCACCTTGAACATTCGAATTTTTCTTTTCTTTAATATAACAAACAAAGATTCGGTCAACTAAGCAAATCTAGGGGACTCCAAGTAGAAGAGAGCGAGGTGTCCCAAATAATCCATAGAATATATTAAATCTCGATGTGCATCAAAGTGTAGTAACCATGCAATCTCAAGGAAAGTGATGGCAAGTGGTATGCCCCCATTGAAAAATATTGTCTCAAGAAGAATGAGGGAAAATGGCATACCCTATCACAATCATGTCACATAGAAAGTGATGGCAAGTAATATGCCCCATCCTATGATCATAGATCTTAGAATATGCGTGAAGACTTATTGTAGATGCATACCCCTAGTGGGAAAAACTTAGTGTCTATGCAAATATCATAATGTGTCTAGACATAGGCAAATATAATCATGTAAGCTTGATGTTTGCCATATCAAAACAAGGTTGTTGTTTTCATTCACTCTAAAGTTATGATGGTTTATGTTTTGTTTTCTCGCATAGGTCATATTTTGCAAGTGTCTATAGTGTTTTACACTATCAATTAATACATGCAAGGGTCTTTCAAACTATTGGTCGAATTGGTTGTGACATTTCCATAAGATGTCATCAAGGATCGTGGTATCTTCTAGAGTTCATAAACAAATTTTTGCGGATCAAAAAGAGCTTTGGATCAATATCGCAAGGTTCAATCACTTAATGTAAGGAAGGTGATTTCAATACAAAGCGCAAAAAATCATTTGTTAAGTGCACGAACGTATCAAACTTTTCTAGGAGCTCACATTAATTACGTATGTTCTATTTGATGGTGTGCATATACCCTTAAAAATTTAGAGTCATTGAAGTTGTATTGAGATAATGCATAAGGATTTAGCGGGGTAGTAGGCAAAGCAAAGTCCTATGTGCAATGGTACAAACATGACATACACCTCAATGGAGTTTCAAATATGACATTGTGGTATGAGCCAACATGGATTTCACCTAATCTAATAATTGTAATCGCTGAGCCGACTCAAACCGCATCAAGTTGTGTTGGACCCTATCTTGCATAAAGAATTGGGACAAATAGTAATGTCATATGGGTCACTTGTAAATTTGAGGAAATATCGTAAGTAGGCGGGTCTTGCGATTATATAAGCATGAGACTACTATTGTGTTAGGGATTATTCCCACGTGATTGATGAGATAGTTCGACTAATCAATGTACTATGTTATGTTGTATTGTTGTACTTGCAAAAATTGTGAGTTAGCAAGAAAAGATCTTAGGATTTGTGTTGCCATGTATTTCTTTCTTTAATTGAATAAAGATTGTTGGGTTTTGAATTCCATATCTCTTTGTTGTGTGTGTTTGATACTATGCATACTATTCCTCTAAGTATTCTTAAGGTTGTGTGGTATAAGGCATCTCTTAATTAAGACCCTTAACCCTTGCTACATCAAATTGCCTCAAATTTGCCTTGCCTTTGAAAATTTAGGAGCTTCTACCGATGTTATTCTACACAAACTTGGTATACAAGCCTCAGCTTGTTTGGTGGAGGGACTGGGAATATACTTGTGACATCACTTTCAAACACTACTCTCTAGGGTTGTTTTACTAGATTATGAGTCCTTTCTTACAAGGGCTTCAAACTCAAATTCTTGATGGAACGTAAATTCCTCACCCAAAACATGGATTATTCACCTCAATTGGATATGGAACTCCGAGGTTGAGCCCAAGATCAACCATTTCCTTTGGTATCTTGTTCACCAAGGTCTTCGCTTGAAAGTGTCTCAAACATATCTCTAATCTCGAAGGCCCATCTTGTGCTCCACGGTAAATGTTCAAATATCTCTTTGGATTCGTCCCCGAGCTAGTGATATCTTGCAATGGTTCTCGCACCCTATTTTATGCATGCAACCCAAAACCCATAAATTGAGAATGGTTTTGTCTAGAGATGATTCTACTTAACCAACATACATATCATTCTATGGAATTTTTCAAAGCTATTATTTTGTTCCAACTTCGGAAAGTTAGAAATTATGCTCTTTTCAATAATGATTCTATCTCTCGGCTATATCTTCTATGTGTCTTCAATACAAGCATAGGCCAAGAAGGTTGCTCTTGAGTTTCATCACCTCTAAAAGCTTTTTAATCAATGGGGGTGACCCATGCACCATGAGAAGTGTTAGGTTGTGGAGGTTGTTTTCATGTGTGAAAGTGTTGAAAATTGTACACTAAGAGCACTCGTACACTTTCCACAATTGTCTCGCCGTGGTTCGCGGCCGTGTCGGGCCCCGAGTGGGGGTCTGGGGCGGTAGCCTCCGATAACGGGGTTCGGGCGCAGCCCATTGAAAAAAATGGCCTAAAATAAAAAAACGTGCCCAATATACCATGAATCGTGTTTTTCTCATATGGGCGGGATTTTGACCCATAGGTTTATGGAACGGTTTTGGCCCATGGTTTTGATACCTGCTTTGTAAAATTGCTTGAGCAGCTATCTACTTATGTGGTTTTGTGCATATGGTAGGCATCATGTAACATTGCAGATGAGTTTGTTGAGCATAGCTCCAAACAGATCTGGGTATTGTATTGAGAGAGCGGTGGTTTGTAATAAAATGAGCAAGTGATTCTTAGTGGACAGCCCAAATTGAGTGAACCACGTTAAATACCGTCTCGTGTTGTGTTATTTTATTCTACACTTTTATTTGAGATCTCGTAATATTTTCTGCGCATATTAGTTTCTACTGCACATTTGATTCTCATGAGAGATTGTTCAAGATATTTTATCCCTTATTTCCTAACAAGAAGAGTTTTACCAAATATATTGTTGTTGGGCTCTTCTCCTCCTCGCTACCAACCGTAGGCAAAGCCACTCCCATAGCTAGTTTCCACACCTTTGAATTGCAACCATTTCTCCACCCCTCAACAAAGGGAATGGATTTTGTTGCATCGTAGAAAGTGTGTTGTTGGGCCATCTAGGTGGGTTCCTTGCTAGTGTGAGGTTATAATCCTACTACAATTATGTCTTTGCCACTCATATAGGGTATCATGGGGCCTTTGACTCGTAAGGTTATAATCAAGACGAGTGGATTGCCTAAGATCCTCGCTCAGAAAGCTTTCTTCTTAGAGTGTGCTTTCTCCAAAGACAATTTTGCCACCTCCCCTTTTGTTGTTGCTTGGCTTAGTTTTCACATTGCGTCATGTTTTGTCTTGTTTTTGGATACTAATGATATATAGCCATCTCGCAAATGCTTTTGTTTTGGAACCATATTTTTCAATCGGGTTGAGAATTAATACTTCAATGGTATTAATATATGGTTTGTTAAAAAAATTTAATGTATAGGAAATCATTTATTATCCCTATTTATCTCCACCAAGGTCAAGAGTTCTACTCTAGTGAATATCATCTTCATTCTTTATCCCACAATGTTTCCACAATAAGATTTTTGATTCTCGTTAACAACCACTATAAACTTACCTCTCCTTGGTAGAGTCCAACTAGAGTGAGGGAGACCCTATGGGTTGCAAGTTTTGAACCTTTGACCTCTAAGTAGCAAGCACTTGGCCACATGCCAATCGGTCTACCGGCCATGTTTAAATTAAAGAAACCAATAAAAGTGCCATCAACTGCAACTTGCATGCATTTCCATCACCATCCTTAGGGTAAATAAATGACATAGGAAAGTGCCCTAACTACCAAAAACTTATCACCCAAAGATGTAATCTAAAAATAATCCTGGCCAAGACAATTTTTGGCAAATCTTTTCAAAAAAATCAACTGCACGAGAAAAAAAACCAAAAGATGAGCATCTCCTCTCACTCAATCTCCAAATTTAAATCTAGCATACAATTTAGAGCACAAGGGTTGTGTCCCTATCCTCATCTCTATACCCACATTTTTGGGTGACTATATTTAAATACAACATAGCTGTACCTTTATTCATTTACTCACATACCCGGATTTGAATGGCATCATACACGTCGCCTCATAACAAATTATTTCTTAAATAGCTAGATCGCCATTAATATTGGCAAACAAAAAAATTCAAATGTATTGTATTGAAAAGTGCTTAAACAAATTACAATACCAAAATCTAACGATGCTTAGGTATTGGTCTGCATGGTGTTACAAAACTGATTTAAAATTTAAAGTTTGCACAAATTCAGAGAAAAATCTACTAGAATCACAAATTATTAGGCATCTTAATCTGCCCGATTTTAATACAAGATGTTGTCACGCTCCTATTCTTGTAGTTTGCTAGTACTCAAATTCTTAGTGTCCTCCAGAGTCCATATACACTTCTAGTGTTAAAACTTATTTGCAGACCTTACATTTTGTACAAATGGAATCTTAATGTATGGTCCTCAAAATATGCATTAGTATATAAATAGCTTCTCCATTAACAATCGACCAAACCACAATAAATACTAGCAATAGCACTTCCCGATGCCATTATAAGCCCGGTAGATATTATTTTGTTTTACTTTATTTTATATTTTATTTTTGGTATAATAAGATAATCTTGGAGCACTGGTTATTTAAAAGAATGGTAGAGTTGTTCTTATATAGCCCCTTCCTTTCTTCATCTGCCCTTATCTTCTAGGTCAAAAGTTTTGATGGAAAACCAAATTACTTTTTTTTTTTTTTATGAACAAAACGAAACTAAAATTTTATAAAAGATAAATGTACTTGAGGAGTAATGCACGAAAGAAACTAAAAAGTATATTTACTGCTTATATAATATGGCTCAAAATTCCAACCAACCATGAAAATCCATATTATACTGCTTATGATTTTACATACTGAAAGGCAATTCCAAAATTGAAATCGATGGAATTGCCAAGGTAGTATAGGAGATTTCTATACAATGAAATCAACAAGGTCTGTTTCTAGTCAATATTGTGCGCCAAAGAAATATTCACATATTGGATTCCCACAGGAATCGATCCAAATAAATTTAGCTATTTCATTCCAACTTTTGCAGCCACTTCATCTGTACATACAAACAATTGAACTACTTTCTGAGAATCGAGCAGAAGAGATTCAGATTTCATTGATTTCAAAACTGCCTCCAAACTTGCAAAGAAACATAAAGGCGTACCTTCCATGCATACATCAAAAAAAGGTCATGGTATCTGCTGACCAGACCAAAGAAAATGATTTCCAAAAGAATGGCAGAATGACATTGATAAGTGGTATGAGAAGGAACAGATAATTCAATGCTTCTTTTTCTTCCTTTGAGCAGTCACGTGCTCTCAGAGAAGGAATTGCTGCAACCATAGAACATAAATGAGATAGAATCGTTGAGAAATAATATCACTACGCAGTTGTACTCAGAAGACGCATATGAATGAGATTGATTTTTAAAGCTCCACACAAATGAAAAATAAATATAAAGATACATTATTCTTTTCCTAAACAAGAAAACGAGATAAGTGCTTTTTACAGAAGTATGCACGCTCCATTACCACGGTAAAGAATATAACACAACCAAAAATTAATAAATAGCTGCTACAAATGGCTTTTTAGTTTAAATTTTAAAAGTTTCTGATCTGAGATTTCAACCATATGGCATGACACTGAACCTGCCTCGATAAGATTGAAATGCGAAGTGCTACCAAGACAAGAAAAAAAGAAAGAAATTATATTAATGTCCACAGACGACAAAAAGTAGGTCAATGGGAATTTTTTTAATTTGAAAAGCTTTTCCAAATTTATATATAAACATAAAAGTACAAGCCAATCATACAAAAAGTAAATGGACTGAATCACAGTTCGAAGGTCACATCAGCCTCAACCGAGAAAGCTACAGATCAGCTTAAAAGTTTTTACATGAAGTAATTTTTCAACCAAAAAAGAGGTAATAAAGCTTGATGCCGCACAGACCAGCAGACCACAAGATAGAACTAGGCAATAGGAGCCATGACAAGCATATGTGGAGGAGGTGGATGATCATTTGGTTTATCACCCCAACTCCCCAATCGCTACCAAGAGAATCGGTAGCATCAGATATTGGGTTCCATCCATCATCTTCCTTATCTTTGTCTTTTTCATCTTCACCATCTTGCCTAGTAGGGGAAATGGCCAACACCAAGTGAGGAAACTTCCTTGCGGTGGCGCTGCCCAACCAATAGGGTCTGACCGAGCATGGTCACCACCACTGCTGCTGCCACCATGAGAGTTGCAAGCGGCTGATGGAAACCACCGCCAAGGAGAGACTATGGTGTATGTTGCAAGAGCAAGTCCTCCCTTGCTGAACAAAGTCACGGCCCCAAGGGGGAGGGGTCAGTGAGACTTAAAAGTACAACCAATCATAGTAAAGAAGCACCGCAGTAGAAAGTAAGTTATGTAAAGGTAACTAAACATCAAGTATGAAAGAAAAGTGGGGAGAAAAACACGGAGATAAAGAATCTTCCTCGCCAAAAGTCAAAATAGACAAATAAAATGTAAATCTAAGCACGGCATTTTGATGTCGCTCCACCGCCTCCAAGTATAGTGAACACTGGATTGATTACTTCTGGTCGGTTGTAGTAGCCAGAATTAGCACAGTGTATGAAATTTCCTCTGCCTCCAGGTTGATGTGCATGAATAATAGTAATCTAGCAGAGTCCTGGAAGATCTCAACCAGTTGCTAGAAAAATAATTATCAAATACATTGCAGTCAGTGTGAGGCTCATCAAACAAACAAAAGTAGCTATCCTAAGGCACATCCATGAATGGTTGGGAAAGATGTTTTGAACAGCGGAGAAGAGAAGTGAGCAGCGAAGAACTTCAACAATCTGCAATACTTGGTATTTGACATGTGAAGGGGAGAAACTTTTTTCAGGAAGAAAATATCCCATGAAAGTGTTAGTTAAGGAAGGATAATGTCAAAAGGTAGCTGGGGATGTCTTGGCAAGGATGAAGAGTAGGGATTTGGCAAGCTTAGAAGGTGACTTGATTCTCAGACTGGATTCTGCCTACTACTGGAGCAGAAAAGCAAAAGGAAATTATCTTTCCACCTTAAGAGATTTACAAAGGTAGAGCAGAACCATTTTAAGAGATACACAAACAGAGCAGAACATTGGGAAAGAGAAAACTGATTCAACAAGGTCTATCAGAGGAGGAAAATTGATGCCGACAATCTGTACCAAGTACAGCGTGACAAAAAGGACATTCAAAAGATCAAACAGATACATACACCCAAGTAGCAATGGAATCCCTAGGACAAAGACAAAATTGCTTGCATTCAGCAGCAGCAGAAATGAAGACCAAATGAGACACTGTAGTGCTTGAATCACCTATAATGCAAATGGCTAAAATGACAAAGACTACTGACTGAAGGCATTGCTAACAATGCTGCATACATTGCTAATGATGGAGTGGAGAATATTCCTCCAACAATTTTCAAAAATGGGAAGATCAAAGAAAAGAAATTGAGAACTTTTAAAAGATGATTGCCAAGTAGTAGATGAGATATAGTTTAAATGAAGAAGAAAGGACAAAGTATCTTGTCGTATAGCTTAAAGTTGAATACTTATACAAAAATAGTTTTAAAACTTGTCAATTGCCTTTAGAAGAGATGGTTCCTACAGAGGCTCTTGTGCAGGTTATAACATACAAGTCTGTGAGCAGCAAAGACCTTACCAATTATGAGTCCCCCTACCAGATATGATTACGACAACTTAGAGACATATGTGATTGAATCCCTTAATAAGGACCTGACAAACTAGTGAGATATGTACTGTGAGCAAAGAAAAAAATATCTGAGGGAGTTAAAGTGCAAGAACTGCAAACAAGAAAGCAATAGCCGACTTAATAGGGCAGGCGGACTTCCCTCTAATGAAAATATTTAATCCAGATTAGATTCTGCTTTAGACTTCAATATAGATAGTCCGAATTGGGTGAGGTGCTCAGATCACAATTGTAAGCATGACACTACCAAATGTGGGTCCAATCACAATGTCTACAATAAGCAAAAAATGACCCGAAAAATTATCTATGATAATGAAGGTTATAGGAACTAGAATAATCGAAATTCCAAGGTGGTGGAGAGGACAGCCAATGATAAAATGCTCTAACGTAAAAATGAGAACAATATAACAAAGTACAAAACAGGATGCTAAGAAAAACAATGTGTCAATCCCGGGAATCATGATGAAACTAAGCACAAAACAGTGAACTTGTTGAAAAAGAGCACGGAAGAAAGGAAGGAAGTTGCATTTGTAGCTCAAACCAAGAATCAGAGCAAGACAACTGCTTATGCAGTCCCTGTCATGGAGCAACATACAATGATGAGCATGAAAGTTAATAAAATAACTGCAGTAGGAGTTAGAGACAAAGTTGTGTTCATGTACCCAAAATGATGTAAAGAGAAATAAGAAGTAACACCAGGAAATTTTGTGAATTTTGGCATGGAGAAATTTGGTGAATTTTGGCATGGAGCGAACCTGTGACACAATCGGCATTCATGTGGAAAACCTTAATGGTGAGTTTGTGGAAGAAGTTATATGTATCAACAACATGGATTTAAAATTCCAAGGAAAGAAAATCTTGTTTGCAGGTTTGTAAAGGCTCTTTATGAGTTAAATCTGGCTGTGGGAGCCGGGTATGTCTAGATGGACAAAAGTCATTTTAAGTCAATCTCAAGGAACCTGGATTCAGAAGAAAGTCCTATCAATTCTAATCTCTATGGAAAAGATAAGGTGAAGATATAAAGTTCTATTTGTTTATGCAGAGGATCTAGTCATCACCAGTAGCGAAACCAATGCAGTATTACATGTAAAATCAGACTTATACTCTGCTTATAGCATGACATATTTATGCCTCCTACATTGCTGCACCCTAGTCTCTAGCGTGTATTGGGATATGTCTTGCCGACTTGTGGCTAGCATAACCTCTAATTAACTCACATAATCATTTCTAATGCTTCTTATTGTCAGTAGGGTCAGTTTAGACGATTTCCATGGCATGAGTAGGGTATTTATAAAGGAGGTAGTAGTTAGTAGTTAATTGTCATTAGGCACATTTGCTCAGATCACAATTGTAAGCATGACACTACCAAATGTGGGTCCAATCACAATGTCTACAATAAGCAAAAATGACCCGAAAAATTATCTATGATAATGAAGGTTATAGGAACTAGAATAATCGAAATTCCAATGTGGTGGAGAGGACAGCCAATGATAAAATGCTCTAACGTAAAAATGAGAACAATATAACAAAGTACAAAACAGGATGCTAAGAAAACAATGTGTCAATCCCGGGAATCATGATGAAACTAAGCACAAAACAGTGAACTTGTTGAAAAAGAGCACGGAAGAAAGGAAGGAAGTTGCATTTGTAGCTCAAACCAAGAATCAGAGCAAGACAACTGCTTATGCAGTCCCTGTCATGGAGCAACATACAATGATGAGCATGAAAGTTACTAAAATAACTGCAGTAGGAGTTAGAGACAAAGTTGTGTTCATGTACCCAAAATGATGTAAAGAGAAATAAGAAGTAACACCAGGAAATTTTGTGAATTTTGGCATGGAGAAATTTGGTGAATTTTGGCATGGAGCGAACCTGTGACACAATCGGCATTCATGTGGAAAACCTTAATGGTGAGTTTGTGGAAGAAGTTATATGTATCAACAACATGGATTTAAAATTCCAAGGAAAGAAAATCTTGTTTGCAGGTTTGTAAAGGCTCTTTATGAGTTAAATCTGGCTGTGGGAGCCGGGTATGTCTAGATGGACAAAAGTCATTTTAAGTCAATCTCAAGGAACCTGGATTCAGAAGAAGTCCTGTCAATTCTAATCTCTATGGAAAAGATAAGGTGAAGATATAAAGTTCTATTTGTTTATGCAGAGGATCTAGTCATCACCAGTAGTGAAACCAATGCAGTATTACATGTAAAATCAGACTTATACTCTACTTATAGCATGACATATTTATGCCTCCTACATTGCTGCACCCCTAGTCTCTAGCGTGTATTGGGATATGTCTTGCCGACTTGTGGCTAGCATAACCTCTAATTAACTCACATAATCATTTCTAATGCTTCTTATTGTCAGTAGGGTCAGTTTAGACGATTTCCATGGCATGAGTAGGGTATTTATAAAGGAGGTAGTAGTTAGTAGTTAATTGTCATTAGGCACATTTGATTCTTATTGTAAGATTGTGCAGGTTGGCCCCTCGAAGTGGCCAAGTCATATATACTTGAATATTCTGCTCTTATTTCCTCTGCCGATGTTCTATTGTTGTTATTCTGCTTATCTATCCAAGTAATTTCATTACACGAAGTACTAGAGCTTCAATTTGGTCAAAAATTGGGGTGAAACCCTAATTTTGAAGATTCGACTATATGTCGCAAACAGCTCCGAATTTAAGTCTTTCTGATCTGTTTTGCAAGAGTTATTGCAATTTTAGTGTTTTTCACCAATTTTCTTCACAGGCTGCAATTCTCAGAATTTTTCTTTAGCTCGCACAAATTTAGATAGGGTTTGTTCTTTGTGTTTTTGGAATTAAGGATAACATCATCCCATAATCATCCAAACAAGGTTTGGTCAAAGGTGAACACTAAATTCTACACGGTCAAACATCACCACTACATGACCACAAACTAGAGGTAGATGCAAGGTTACCATCACCCCAAGAAAAACTCCTCACAATAAGGATCTAGAGTCAAAAATGAGACTTGATGGATCTTCAGTTTTAGGGTTTCTTCGACATCATAAGGTGAATCAGCTTTAGTATGATGTACGCAACATACAGTTTGAGATGGCTAGTAAAGGAGACGTGGACAACATCCAAAGAGAATTGAACACATTGCAAGGAACTGTGAATAGCATGAAGGCACAATCAGAAATGTCTATCTTGCAAACCAATCAGAAATACATCCCACTAGTCACCAATTTTGAGCCTATCCACATGAGAACTCCCAACTAGAATAGTCCGAGTCTAAATGACATAGCCTTAGGCCACGCTTTGCACTAACTCAGTTCTTGGGAACATGCTACAAAAGTGGAAATGTACAAGTTCGTTAGGAGGGACCCGGTAACATGGACAACCAAATGGAGAATTTCTTTGAGCTACATCAAACATCACATGCACAGAAGGTGGTCATGGAATCCTTATACTTAGAACCTGAGCAATTCATTTGGTATAGAAGGTTGTGTGCCCAAAAAAGGACCTTATTGTTATTTACTATTTAGTCAATATTAACAAATGAATTGCAGATGAGCTATCACATCAATGTGATTGAGAATTACTTTAGCTAGTTAGCCAAATTGCGTCAAACAGGTCATGTACAAAATTATACTCAACAACTCCAAAACTTGTCACTATGCGTAGCGAACATTGCAGAGGAAAACTTGAATGACTTGTTTTTTGGTGGACTCGAGGATAACATCCAACTCAATGTTTGCATGTTTAATCCAAGTTTGGTATTTGAGTCCACGGTATTTGCATGTAGGGTAGAGGAAAGCAAAATGGTCGACACCAATGGACACACCTTCATTAGCAGCAGGACTATAGCTCCTCTCGTGTTGTCATTCTCACATCCTACTAGCCTAACGCCTCAACAAATTGAAGAGAAGAAGGAAAAAGGTTTATGTTTTAACTGTGACAGCAAATACAATCGAGGACACAAATGTGTTGAAAACTTGTTCTATATTGAGGGTATCAATGAAGAACAAAATGAAGAAAAAGTAGTAGAGGTTGTTGATGAGCTTTTAGGAAAGTCCCAACCAGCTTTATCTTGCCACATGCTTTCTCGTGTTAACACCCCAAAAACTTTCAAGGTAGCGGGTTTCTTGAAAGAAAGTGACTATATTGATTGACTTGGGAAGTACTCACAATTTTGTCAATGATAAGTTGGCTACACACTTGAACTACTTTGTTTATCCAACACCAGAATTTCAAGTCATGGTTTAAGATGGGAGTATTGTTAAATGTTCAAGAAAATGCCATAATCTTAAAATCGCTATGGGGGACTACTTGTTGAATAGCCCTATGTTTGCCATTCCCATGGGAGGAGCTGATATTGTATTGGGAGTTCAATGGTTCACAACCTTGGGCACGATCGAGATGAACTTCCGTAAATCGCTCACGCGTTTTCATACGAGAAGGCAAGAGGTTTGAGTTCGCAGGGGTGCGCACTAAGTTACTGCATATGGTAAGCTCTCATCAAATGCAAATGAGTCTCAACAAGGGATCAATATGACCTACAACACAATTGTTTTATGGAGAAGAAAAGTTGTCAAAAGTGCAATTACCACCATATTGTCGAAAAGCGGTGAAAAAGTATTTGGTAGTGATTGAGGATATGCCAAGGGAGCCCTCGCCTATAAGAGCCACTTCTTCAAAAAGGTCTCCACCCGGTGAATTTATGGTTCCCATCTACCATCCTTTACCTCCTCCCTAAAGGTACAACCAAAAATTCAAATCAGTCGAGCAACACACTCAACACCAACAAGCACCGCCTCGATCAACAAAAATACACCCACTATTTTATGTTTCTTGTTTTGCCTAGAAGATCCCCATACGAGATAGAGTTACCGCAGAGCTTAATGAAGAGGGAAGAATCATTTTGGACTAGTAGAGATTATTAGACTCAATTCAAGAGGATGCAAACAAAAGCAATCACCGGGTGGAAGAACATGCCGAGGGAGGATGCGACAAGGAGGACAAAGAATTCATTGAAGCATCCACCTATGTATGATCAACGTTGAGGACAACGCTTGTTTGAAGAGTGGTGTGTGCTATGCCCTTAGCCTACAGACTGTATTGGGATATGTGTGGCCAACTTGTGGCTAGCATAACCTCTACTTAAGTCATATAATCATTTTTAGTGCCTCATTTTGGTAGTAAGGTCGCCCTAGATGGTTTCCATAGCATAAATAGGGAATATATAGGAGGTAATAATTAGTAGTTAATGATCATATAAAGCTTTTGGTTCTTATTGTAAGGTTGTGGAGGTTGCTCCCTCGAATCGGCTAAGTTATATATACTTAAATATTCTTCTCTTATTTCCATCATTCGGTGTTCTACTGCTGTTATTCTTTTTATCTATCAAAGTGATTTCATTACATATATTATTGCCTAGGCATAGAAGTTTGGTAAACCAAATATAGTAAGCTTCTTTCTCAAACTAAGTATGCAAAAACTGTACTGGGAATTCAGAAAAAATCTGCATGCTTGAATGCAAAGCTTCATCTATACCTATAAAGGTCGGGCTGAAAATATCAACTAATGTTAACTTTGAACTCGGAATCAATCTATATAGAGTTGGTGGGAAGCTTGATATATCTTGCTTGCACTTGGACAAATTTGAGTTTTTCAATCAACTATTTTCAAGGTTTATGACAGCTACCAAAATTGAACATTAGAATACATGTAAGAATATTTTAAGATGAATACAAGGGACATTTGATTTTGATGTCTTGTATGGTAATTTATAGGCTTTTCAATTAATAGGTTTTACAGATTGTGATTGAGTTCGAGTAATTGTTGACAAAACTCCACAACAGAATGTCTTCAGGCCTAGCATACATACACTTTTATTATTAATCAGTAAGTAGCTAAATTTAGCCCTCTCCTCCACTAAAGAAAAGTACAAGGCAACGATTTGTGCAGCTTGTGAAACAGTGTGATTATGCAAAAATACTAATGACGTGCAAATGGAACAAACGAGCAAAACAGTAATACATTTGATGATCAAAGTATTTTAAAATTAGCCAAAAATCCATTTTTTCATTCACAAACTAAACATGTGCAATTATATACACAATCGTAGATAACGAAGATATTCAACTGCAATATTGTGCAATTCAATAGAAGACTGAACATTCTCGCCAAACTACTAGGTCCCAATAAATCTGTGAACTTTGGGATAAGCTTAGTTTAGTTTCTAGGATGAACATTAACGAACAATGATAGAATTGCAGTCATCTTTACATAACATAGACAATTAGATTTTTCATTAGCGATTTAAGCAATAAAAATTGTCATGCATTTTATGTTAGTAATTTTGTTAAGTTGTTAGGTGTATATAGGAGTTTAGGTGCTATGTGGATATGGTTTGTACCTTCACATTTACTACGTTAATGAATATGACCATTCCTCTTTCCTCTGTTACATTCTACATACTGAAATATAAGTTCTGCTATAGATTTCACATCAATCTTTGAAGTATTAGGTACCACAAAGGCTGTCAAGGAGCTCATCTGTGGTTTGAAATTGATAGTGGGTCTTGGCAGTAATTTTTTTAGGCATTATAATCTATGCAACTATCCACATTCCATGCTTATTGGTGTGAAAACTATGGGACTAGCATAATTTTTGGATCGAAATTAACCTTTATCAATCAACTCCTGAATTTTGGGCCACCTTTAGTCATTTTCCAAAAAGGGCTTGTGAGTCTTTTTCAATCACTGGAGGTTAGAGTCGTAACCCATGCCTAGCTCAGATTGTTGCACTGGTTGCTTTTGATAACATGCTTAGTTGACGTAGCACAAATATTTGACCATTGTTGTCCATGTCAATTTAATTTATTGCATGTGATAAGATATAGAGCGAGCCTGTTCTGTTGGGATTAAGCTATGTCTTCTAATTAAATGGATCCATCTTCTCTGCTAAGTAATATTTTCCTATGCAGATTCCTTGTAGAATCTTTCACTTTATCTTGTACTTACATGTTCATGCACCTTATCCACTTGCTATTGAGAAAACTTACTTTGGAGGAGCTATATGTTGGATTCTAGTTTATATGTAGGAGACCAGTCAAGTTATCGTGAATTGTATATAAGATGAATCACAGGTCAAGGATATCTATGTTTCATTCGAATATTATAGGAGGATAAACAATCTTGTCATATAGGAAGAGTTACTAGGAATATTGTTGTAGGGATTTACAAACAGTATTGAGGGAAGTACAAAGCATCTTAAGCATCATAGAGAGTTACATTGAGTCAAGCCATCATGTAGGAATTGCAAGCATTTGTTATCCCGCATGGAGGCAAGAACCAAGTTATGAAAAAGGCTTTATGTGTTGGAGGGGGATCTCTTGGAAGAATTGGAATGGTTTTGTGTGTATAGTCGAAGAGTATTGTTCATGCAACACACATGCTACTCTTCAATTCAGCATGAGTTGTAATCCATACCTTCTCAAGATAGTTTTTTTAAATCTTATTTACTACCAAGAAATGATACTTGGATGATCATACTATCTTGTTTGATTCTCTTTCAAAATTTTGATGTCAGTTGCCTTTGTCAAAACTTTGTAGATCTTTCTACAGAAATTTCAGATTTCGCTCTTAAAACTTTCAAAAATTTGGCTTGTAACAGTTATTAGTGCACTTTTCTAGCTTCATGCAAAGCCACCAACATTACAAAGAGGACACTAGAGAGGGAATTAAGAAAACATTTCATAGGGTCAATCAACATAGCCTCCAATAGAAACATGAGTCAAATCTAAGGATTACCACACATTATACGCAAGGAAGTACAACTTAGAAGTCGAGAATTTGGTTTGGATCCGGAAGAAGAGTGCTGGAGATAGTATGAGCAACAAAAGAGGATCTCAAATAAGGACCCATGCATGGGAACTAGAATGTCTATGGGAGATCCAAGATTATGGCTCAACTTTCTGAAACAAGTTTTAGAGGTATAAAGGTCTGAAAGTTTGAATTGGCGAAGAAAACTGAAATTGCATATTTTACTAAGTAACCTATGGAGTGTCGAAATAGAGGTGATGAAAACACGGGGATGATGGAGCAAGTAGGTTTCCAGCATGAACTTGAATACAAATTGTCCCTGATGCTCTTCACAGCCCTTATTGTTTGTTGATGTAATACCAATGGTCAATTTCTTTAGTATAGGTTACTACATGCACTACAATGATCCTTGGGAAAGCATGAGCACTACTGCATATCTTTCAAAAGTGCTAGAAAGCTGTAATAATCCAATGGTCTAGGCTGATGTTGTTGTGGTTGAAGTTGGAACTGAAGATATGGCAACGAAGTACTTAAGAACCTTTTGATATACAAGTTCATAGATCGATTAGAACCCAACATCATTGAGTTGTACACCAAATTAGTAAAAAGGCAGCAATTGATATTTGTTAAAACTAAAAGGGCTACGATGTCACACACAAAGAAACTGATTACAGCATACAAAGTGGTCAAACAGCTTGCTAAGTGTATATTTCTTTAATGTGATTCCTTGCAAATGGGTATGAGTCCACGTCTTGTTTCTACTAGTCACTGGTTAGGGTAATAACCTCGACATGCTAATAATCATGTGGTGTATGTTAGATCCTTGAGCCTCACCAGCTCAAAATCTAACCTTACGGACTACCAATAGGTAGAGGCAAATAAATCACTCCAATTGCCTTGGGGGCAAAGCAATGCAAAGAGAGGGCTTTGACACAATCCCAGTCCTATTTAGGTTGATAGTAACATTTTTGTTATTTGTATTGGAAATTGTATTTTAAATCAGTGTCGTAGGTCAAGGACATTTATGTTTCTTGGGAACATCATAGGTGTTAAAAAGAATCTTGTCATATAAATTATAAAGGAGTTAATAGGAAGCTTGTCATGGGGAGTTAATAAGAGTAATGAGGGAGTTACAAAGCGTCTTAGGTGTCATGGGAAGTTACAAAGCATCTTAGGTGTCATACTGAGCTACATAGAGTCTTGTCATAATGAGGAGTTTCAACCATCTACTATCCCACATGGAAGAAAAAACAAATTATGCAAGGGCTTTACGCAAGGGCCAGATCAGTCTGCAGCCAGATTAGTCTGCAATGAAAGTGGCCTCTTCATATAACAGCATTCCTCACAGAGATGAATTGATTGATGACTGATCAGACTCATCCACCCAACCCACTATCTCTGTACATCAAAAGCGGAGATGACCATTTGTAAGTATTGTTCGTGACCAAGCGCAAAAATTATACCACTCTTGGATTGGGCCTGAGTTGGCAACCACACCTTCTTAGGAAGTTCCTTAAAAAAATTATTTTATGTACCGTCTACAAATTGCTATTTGGGTCACAATAAATTCCTATTTAGATTATCTTTCCACATTTTGGTGTTAGTTTGCTTTGCTGTTGAAATACTAAAGATATTTTTCAGCAATTCAGATTTCAGTGTGTCAAAAATTCAAAAACAAAAGTGAATTATTTTATCTGAAGTTTTTCCAAAACACAGACAATTTAAGTATTAGCTAGATATTTCAGCAGAGACATACTAGTATTAAAATATATTTCAGACTCTTCCAAATTCAAGTTTAAGCTTTCTATATAACAGCAGATTTGCAACCAGTTTTGGGCCCCCATTAGATGGGTTCTCTTCCTATGACCTAGTTTAAATGGGCTATGTCCGTGAAAATTTCAGTGTTCAGTATTTCCCATTGACATTAATAATGAACTTAAAGTAGACCATCCAGCCAGCATGTAATTCTCACCATGTGACTTAAGATGATCCGAAACCCAAAAGGTCCAGGGACTGTAGACACTAAAATCTCATAACATATCCTTTTGTAATGCCAAGTTTGTCTACGCTCCCTTGCAATGACAAATGCTCACATTCGAATCTAACTAGCATATCTCTCTAGCATTGTTCATCCCCCTCCGAGAGTCATTCCCACGAGACGGATTACAACCTTCTTTCCAGTTCTACCCGCAATTGGAGGAACTAAACGGCAGTGCCATTCTGACCCAATTACAGTGCATAGATCAGTTTGTCCCGGTTGGACCTTCACATCTCCCCCAGGTCACCACCCAAGGCAGCCCGGCCGCACACTCGTACTAGAGGGCAGCCCAACTCCACCCGTCTCCCTGGCCGTCGTTTTAGTCTCAGATCTCAACAGGGGAGGGGGCCCTCGCCCCCCTCTTCGGATTGCCATTCCATCAGGAGCTTCTTTTCGTCGGCCTCGAATGTTAGGAGGGATGTGGCTACCATTTCTGAGTAGACTATTGGTCCTTGTTTG
This sequence comes from Taxus wallichiana var. yunnanensis, assembly GCA_018340775.1. Classification (NCBI taxonomy): domain Eukaryota; kingdom Viridiplantae; phylum Streptophyta; class Pinopsida; order Cupressales; family Taxaceae; genus Taxus; species Taxus wallichiana. The sequence goes on along the minus strand of CM031238.1, from coordinate 854,991,473 downwards.
CCCCCTCCTTCATTCCCTTCTCTGCTTCTCCCTTCTTTCTCCCCGTTTGTCTCATTGCCCCCGCCTCTGGGGGTTTGGCTTCGAGGTTTTTGTTTGTTTATTTTGGGTTTTTTTTCTTCTATTTTTGGGAGCTCGTTTTGAGTTTTCCCCACTCGCACTTTGTATATTGTTTGGGCTGCAGTCCCATTGGCCTACTTTTGTGGTCACTCGTTAAACATTAATATATCTTATCTTATCTTATCTACTCTATCGTCGATTCGGAAATATTATTAAATCAAAGTAGTAAAATTAGCCCCAACATCATGCCACAACTTTTTGTTTTGTGCCACACCCTCTTGTCCAAAGACCGTACAAATGGTTAGGATGTGGAATCCGGTCCTAGCCAACTTGCACAATCCTGGTCAACTTGTACGGACTGACATTTCACACTCTCCAACTTTGTTTTCAATGTGAATATCTTTATTGCGCCGTTTCACCTTCCTAGGGTCAGCTTTATCAGACTATTTCACCTACGGAAGGCTATATAAGCAAGTCAATATCACTTTATAACTCACCTGACACTCTTACAAACTTCTATTGCAAATATCATTCCAAAAGCACTCAAGGCTCTGCCTTGCAAATCAGTTGCACATCAATTAGAGAAGCCCCTACTACAGGTCTAAGCACTCAACCAAGTCAAAGAGTCTAGCTTCCTCCATTTCCAAGCATGCAAAGGTCATAGAGCCATGTCTTAGCAAGAGAAAAGTCACTCCAAGCATTGTCAAAGGGTTTCAAGGAACAAAGGGTTAGGTCACGTAGTTGAGGCACACCACATCACACTACTAGCACGTTGTGTAAATTATACACTATACAATTAGCCCACTATCTTTGTGTCAAGAGACATGAGGGCACCCCTAGAGGGTTGACTTAGATTACACTCACACTTGCACAAGCACCTAAGAGAACTACATGAGGCTTGATCCCACACAGGGCATATAGTGCAACACTTGGATTGGTTCAATAACTGGGCTTGATGCCAAGGGAAGTACAACCTCACCATACATGATTTATCCTTTTTGCTAATGCTTTAATGAAGGGTATCAGTAGGTTTCTAGAGTTTCCATTTTGTTGTTAGTGACTACAAGTCATCCCGAAGTTGTGCAAGCAAGAGCGACATACAACGAAGGGCATTTCTAGGCAAGCAAAGCACTCAGAAGAAGTTTCAAATCCCAACCGCCAAAAGGTCCAAGACCATACAACTCCAGTCATGACCATATGGTTCCAGGATCTGACCGTACAAAAAGTTATAGGGTCCTACCCTTACTTGGTTTCAGTCCCAAAATTCATCAAGAAGCATCTCCAAGCTCTGCTTACCCTTTTCCACCTATTTGCTCATCCAGATCTTCTCTATTCGACCCATACAACTAAGTTTTCATCTCCTCTTGTGTATTTGAGCTATTGTTTATCATTTATCAATCGTTGCAAGTATTAATGCATTTTTCCAGGTTATGAATGGTTAATTGTAAATTAATTAGATCAAAATAATCCCCTATTACAAACCCTTACATTCTCTTTATTGTTGTTCACTTCCATAACATAGATTTAATTAGGGTGTAAACATTTGGTCAACCCAAATCTTGAATTGAATCTATTGCTCAAACCCTAATGGCCCTAGGGTTTTCTCTTGCTTGGTTTTGATGTGTAATAATTCCAAGTATCATGTATCATTATCATTATCGTCATCCCTATCTCAAGCCAACAAGTTCCCGTCCTTGCTCTAGTAAAAGCTACTACCCCTTTAACTAGATCCATGCTTCTCCTTCAAGTGAACATGGGGAACCACTTTCTTATTCTACTTATGATGATCCTCGGGTCTCTCACTCTTATGAGCACACACCCTATGATGATACCATCTCTAATTCTTGCAAGCATGCATATGCTATTACCAATCTTTTTGCTCATTTTGTCCTCACGGTTTTCACTAATACCATACAAGGTGAGGGGTCTCATAACATAATTGACAATCACGCTCTATCGGATGATGAGGCACAACATTTTGCACATTTCTTGAAGGAACATCCTGATAATATTGATATTCTTCTTTATACTGTCAGAGACCAACTTAAGAATATGTTATTTCTTCCATAGTTGATCTCAATCCCATCATCTAGCATGCACACAACTACTATTCTTGCATCTACAAGTTTATTTCATTGGGCACCTAGTCCTCCACTTCCCAATGTTGTTATGACTATTCATATGACCACTATTGTTCCTACATCTCTTATCTACACCATAGTGCCTCACAAGTTGCTTCTTCTTCTAACATACAGGTCTTGAATCCCTTGTTACTTTGCAAGCTCAAATTTTACAATTACAACAAGGTGCATCTGCTTCTTCCCATGCTATGGATTCTACTTAGTTACTTCATAATCCACTTGCACCCAAAGTGGCTTCCTACCCTTTTCCTATCGGTTTTATTGCTCCTAAGCTTCCTATCTATGATGGCAAGGGTGATCCTGAAGAGCACCTCCGTACATTTCATGTTACTTGCTTGGATTATTCTTCAAATGACACATTACTTACCAAGCTCTTTCCTCGAAGTCTCAAAGATTTTTCCCTACAATGGTTTTACAATCTACCCATGCATTCTATACTGAGACATTCACTCCTTTGGCTAATCAATTTCTTGCATAATTTTCTATCAACATTCAAGACAAAATATCTTATGCTCAAATGGCTAAAATGTGACAAGGTTCCAATGAGCCCATCAGTGATTATGTCCTATGCTATAAGACCACGCTTACTAAGATGAACAATATTTTGGTTGATAGTGAATTACAAGATCTTTTTACATAGTCTTCTTGCCCCTTTACAAGAATCAATTATCTTTGACAAGTTCAACTCATTTGATTATTTATGTCATACTCTAAAAGAACGTGAAGCTAAGCTCCTCAACACGAATAAGCTGAAATACATTACTAATCCTCCTACAACTTCTAATAACAAGTTTACTACTTTTAAGCATAAAACTAATGATGACAAATCTGAGACTAAAACCACGCAGTCAATATTGTATCTCAACCCACATAGGTACAATTGCAACCTTCTCAACAACAATTCACTCATTTACCTTGTGCACCGCAAACAATGCTCAAACAATTACTTGAGTGCAATCTTGTGCCTCTTCCTCCACCTCTTGAAGTTGATACAAGCACACCTCATGGTAAGAGATTTGATGTTAATGCCCATTATGATTACCATTGATGTGTTGTTCATTCCACTAATCGTTGTATTAAGCTTCATCACATTATACAAGATCTTCTCGATATTGGTGATATTGAATGCAATGCTCCCATTGAATCTAAGCTTATTAATGATAATCCAAAGCTCAAAATATTTTGTGATCCACTTCTTGAGCATAATACTCCTCGATCTACTTCGGAGGTGCACCATACTTACCACATTGTACCACCTTTGCCTTATGATCACACATTCGATTTTATGATTGGCATTGTTACTACTACACCTCTTTCACCAATTATTACCTTTGATGACACTGATATGACACACAACTTTGTTTTTGATACACTTTACATTCGTGCTTTTGTTGCTTAGCATCCTAGGCATAGTGATTTGATTGATAACATTGCTCCACATAATATGTGCAGTCTTAAGCAACTCGCTTCTCTCAGATATACTAAGAAGCAAATCATACTTGATCCCAAGACATATAGGGCATGTTGTTCTCCCTCTCACAATTGGCTTTGCTACCTTTGATATCCCATTCTTGGTGTGTTAGGAAAACTATAGGTTAGTACTCACATTATATGAGCTAATCATATTTACCGTGTGGTAAATAACACTTACTAGTTTGTTGTATTACCTAGGTAAGTGGTTAATTTGTTACACCTGTAAATTTATTAAACGGGTTATTTGGTATTTGTTATTTGTACTTTCTATATATTAGGAAATTGTTTTAGATATTTTCTTGGCTATATAATAGCCAATATATTTCATATGCTACATATAATAAATTTTATGGTGATTTGTCTCAGGTGACTCTGTCCAAATGATTTCATTTGGTATCGAGCGAGACAACCTTGAACTTTGTGTAGTTTCATTATCTGTTTTGGACATGCACGGCTATCATTAATATCAAGGAATTTCATGCATGCATGTTGGGTAGAGACTGGAGTTAGCTCGCATGTCCAGAAATGTGTTTTAGGAAGAATCGTGCAGATTTGGAAATACTAGTCGCCCAACGTATACCAACACACAACACGAATGCAAGACCTTTGTTTGGATTCGTTAGAAGGTTGATTTGCCTGATGGTTCAATCTCTTGTCTATGTTAATGCCATGAAGAAGTTTTGTGTTTATTCGCTGAACTGTATTCTTGTTTACCATGTATTAAAAGTCCTCAGACCCTATGGATCTGCGTGTATAATGGAGGTCATATAACCATTGGAGAGGCGACAGATCAGAGAAGACCCTCCACGAATCTTATACATAAATGAGGCATGGATCAGTTTCATGAAATGCAGAACAGAGTATGCTCAGCCGTAGTTTCATTACCAGTCGCATCATGCCAGTCAAAACAAGTCGTGTGAGTTAGGGTTTTTCGTGGTATGGTCTTAATTTTTATTTTTTGTATTCATTATTTATTTTTGTTCATAGTCTACCATTGCTCCACGTGTATGACAAGTTTTAGCTTATTAAATAAATAGTGAAGTCGTTTTTATGTAGTTTGTAATCATTCTTTATAAGTTTTACCTTGGTCTTAAGAGTTTTGTCCAAACAAAGTATTTTGTCAAAATCAAAAGATTTAGTCATATAGATATTTAGACTATCGTTTATAACAATTAGCTTAGAAAATCCAATCTTTAATTGGATTTTTAATTGAAGTCAAAATGTCAAGTCTATAGAGGTTGTTTTATTGTGAGTACCTATTGTCACCCGTGGTTGCACCACGATAGAGAATGGTGTGTGTACTCTCTCTTCTGTTGACAAAATTGGAACACCTCAAGGCTGTGGGTAACCTATGTCTGAGGTGAACCTCCAGAGAGGGTTGGTTCCCTTGTGAATCACCTAAAACTAAAAATTTGACAAGGAAAAGGGAGAAGGAATGTGGAAAACGAGAAATAGGGGTGATACACCAATAGTTTGATACTTGCATGTAACTCTGCACATAGAGAATTTAAAGATTCACACACCTGCACAACTCTAAGCTATTTTGCAAAATTAAATTCAAAGGTTTAGGAAGAATGACAGCGGTAGAGGGATTGAATTCCACACTAAAGCAACACAATATCCTATCAAACACGATGAACAATCTGAAAACAGCAATATGAGAGGGAAAAACGAAGCTTTATTTTATTCAGAGGTGCAAGTACAATGGCTGAAGATGCCAGAGCAAATCAACGCTCAAGTATATATTTTTTTACAATCAAATCAGCCCATATAGACTGATCAAAACCAGAATAGACTGCCCCCATTCCAAAAATAGCTTGTATGCATGCTATTTTTATTTATTTTATTAATTCCAACCCCTGTAAATGCATGGGCAGCAGCATGCATGATTTAATTCATTAACTTTCCTCGTATCTCTCTCCTTTTGGCGCCACAGTCCAGTCTATGTTGTTGCATGCTCTTTGGCACAGACTTTACTTGAACAGCAATTCTTTTAAATTTATTTTATTTCTTTGTCTTATACTGCTTGTCCTTTCTTTGCTTTATCCTTTTGTCTTATACTGCTTTTTGTCTCTTAGTTATATTTTTGTCTTTTCTGTCTTGTCTTTTCTGCATGGTCTTTGGCGCAGACCTGTACGTGACTGCTTTTTCTCCTTTTTTATATATTTATTATTCTTCCCTTATGCTGCGCCACAGGGACAGACTGTTGCATGTTAATCATTCCTTTTCTCCATTGGCGCATATAAAACAACAGTTTGCTAAAATAAAAGCATGCTAAAATTAGCTAAAAGACTTCTCCTTTGGCGCCATACATATTTAGAACCAGCAGTTACTAAATTAATAAAAGCTTCTCCTTTTAGCTTTGGCGCATGGAGCTTTTCTAAAAATAGGACCTCAGTTTGCTTCTTGATTTGTCTTCCTTTGATGCATGGAGCTTTTATCTTTAGCCAAGTGCTATTTTTAGCGTCAACTACTTTTAGCAAATGCTATTTTTAGCAAATGCTTTTTTAGCCAATCTTCCACTTCAATCGCTATTTTTAGCAAACTTCTATTTTAAGTCAAACGCTATTTTTAGCCACGCTATTTTTAGCAAAGCCAATCCTTCACATGAAAAATAGTGTAATAGTACCCCTTGTGTTGTATCATCAATTAAAGTTAAAAGTGACCAAATTATATTTGTACTAGAAAACAGCATTGTCATTGTCGGTTGTAAGTCTTCGTGTCATTAGAGTTTTTCATTATTGTCTTTGTATCTCTATCTCACAATGGAAGTCCCACTAGAAAAATTCAATGGGCTCAATTTCCACACTTGGAAAGTGAAAATCTAGATGTAGTTAATGAACAAGAATTTGTGGAGGATTGTAAATGGGCAAGAAACAATACCATCAGATCCAGCTAAAGAAGTAGAATGGCAAACGAGGGATGATAAAGCCAAAGCCATTATTGGCTTAGCTCTTTCAGATTCTAAATTGCATTATGTGGATCTTGAAAAAACATCAAAAGATATGTGGGAAAACTTAAGCAAATTATTTGGAGCAAAAGTAGTCAATGCCAAGTTTTCCTTAAAACTCCAGTTGTTTAGATTCAAAATGAATGACAGGGTCACCATGTCCAGCCACATTAATGATTTTAGATCTCTCACTAGACAATTAGCAGAAGTTAAAGCTACAGTTGATGATGAAGATGCAAAAGCCATATTGTTGAATAGTTTGCCTCCCAAATACAATAATGTTGTTTTTACTCTTGGTCGATGCCTTCTAAAACTGTAGAAGACATGATTTTAGCTCTCCTAGCTGAAGAAAAAGGGACTAAAGAAGATGTAGAAGAAGAAACAACATTGTACTTTAAAAGAAGTACAAGAATTTCTCCAAAAACAAGGAGGAAATTGAATGTTTCTACTATAAGAAAAAGGGACATTCTTCTTCATATTGTAGAATTCGAGCTAAATATTTGCTCAATGGAAAACTCAAAGCAAATGAGGCCAATATAATCACTGAAGAAGAATCAGATAACAAGGATGAACAAATGAATGAGGATAGTGGTTATAATCCTGAAGAATTCTTGTACTAAGTGAGATTTCACCGGAGGACGAAGACAACGGAGATTGGAGGTCGATCAACAACCTCTCGTCACTACCAACGACAAGGCCGCATAGAGATTTGATGATATTTTTTTCAATGTTTGTTTTCGCTTGAGTGTGGTGTGCGGTGGCCTTGTTTGTACGAATAAATGGAAATTTCACATTGAGTGGGGGAACATAATACCAATGTTCCATTTCCATTGTGACAACTTTTCTTGTTTGTGTATGAGCAACAAAATTTCCTATGTCATCCCCTGAGGTGAGATATTGATGAGAGTTGATGAAAGTACTGCACATCGTGATGTGGTTGTTGGTAAGCCACTTGCAAAACCATCATTTGTGGTTTGTGGTAAACCACTTGTAAAACCACCACTTTTGGTTGTTGGTAAACCATATGCAAAACCATCATCTTTTGGTTTGTGGTAAACCACTTGTAAAACCACCTTTTTGGTTGTTGGTAAGCCATATGTAAAACCATCATTGAGGTTTTTGGTTATCCTATGAAAATCACCAAATCATGAAAGCAGTGTAGGTACAAGATTGATGTTTTCCCATGTTCGCACTAAGGGGGAATGTTAGGAAAACTATAGGTTAGTGCTCACATTATATGAGCTAATCATATTTACTGTGTTGTAAATAACACTTACTAGGTTGTTGTATTACCTAGGTAAGTGGTTAATTTGTTACACCCGTAAATTTATTAAATGGGTTATTTGTTATTTGTACTTCCTATTTATTAGGAAGTTGTTTCAACTATTTCCTGGCTATATAATAGCCAATATATTTCAAATGCTACACATAATAAAGTTTATGGTGTTTTGTCTGTGCAACCCTGTCTAAATGATTTCATGGTGGTATTTTCTCTTAGCTTATGTGACATGAGTTTAGGTTGCTCTTGGCTTTGCACTCGTAGCTATACCTTCCTTACTACATCAATGTGTTAAGTTCATTCACAATAACCAAGTGGTTACAATTAGGGGTACCCATTTGAGGACCCTATTTCTCAACAGCTTGGCCCGATACATATAGTTACTACTCCTAGTACTAGTGCATCTACATCTCGGCCTTTTTATTTTCATGCTACGTCTAGTAGGACACTCCCTTCTAGTGCATCTATGCATAGGTCTTCTAGTTCACAAATTGTTCCTAGTACGTCACATGCCACCTCTCACAAGACACTTTCTCCTCGACTTCGCTCGAGTCATCCAGTCACATACCACTTCTTGCTAGAAACCTTCTCCTCGGCCTCCGACTAGGTCACCCTCTATGCATGGGTCTTCCCACCCTAGGTCTTCTATGACACATGTCATGGCTTCTACCACGAGTATACACACATGCTTCATCTCTTTTGACACTTGTGGGGCCTCGCGCCTCCTTCACCCTTCGAGTATGATGTGCATAAAGAGGCTCTTATTGGGTAGCTCATCTCGCTACCCCTTTTCTTGTAGATAGCTATTTTTAAAACTCAAAACATTCAAATAATCACATAATACAAAAACATTCACATATTTGCAAAAATACAAAAGGACATGATTATGATTGGCTAGCTTGCTATTCTATAAATGTTATTTGTCACGGTAGTTTGATAGATAGTATATCTTTTTATATACTCTTTACACACATGTGTTCACGAGGTATATTGAGTGTGATGCAAGACACACATATGATGACACGCAATGACAAATGTCGGCTTGGTTCCTTCCCATCGACACTACTCTTTGGTTACATCTCCTACACTACACAAGTGCTTTGTTTCATTACAATTACTTTACACTTCCTCATCACGCTTGATTATATACATAGTGTCTATGCTATATTTTGAGCTAACAAGACTAACATGTGTCTTGTGCAACGCTAACCTATCTTGTTATCTTTGTTTTTACTATCACTATTTTCTATACTTGCTTTGATACATTATTGTCATCACTTGCTTGTACAGATTGTTTCCTTGTTTATTGCATTGTTTGACTCCTTGCTTATGGTTGATAATTGCTTTGCTTGATTACAATTCTCTAATTGTTTATTCTATATAGCTTGATTTCCTTGATTATGTTGTGACACCGTGGATGTTCCGTGTTTGAGGCTCTATGCCTATTTTGAGTATGCACTAGTTTTTCTGTTTGTAGCACACAATGCCTTTTATTGTGATTGTCTCGTGACATTGTGTCCCATGCTTGTGGCTCTATGCCTCCATGTGACTATGTTTCTAAGTTTCTAGACTAGTGCTTACTTGTCTCTACATTGATGTTTTTATTACCATACTATTACTACTCTAGGTTTATAAATAGGGATGGATTTATAATTTGGTACTTTTATACTATTATTACTTTGGTTTGTGACATGATTGATTTCTACTTTGATGCTTCTATATTATTGCTACTTTGGATTATGGCATGATTGACACTTTTCACTGTTGTTCTTACTTCTATATACATGTATTATTGTGTGTTGTGTGTTGCATGTTGCTTTCTCTACGCGCCATGGTTTCCACCATGCGCAACCCTTTTGCATCTACATAGTTCCCAACAAAGTGGCCACCATTCCAAATTTCTTCTATGTAATCCTATGTTGGATATCAAACTTATCACACGTGTACATCATCTATTCATACGTGCCTCAAAAGAGGGGGCATTCATCAAAATATATTCTACATACACATATTGATCACAAACATAAAAACATGTTTTTACAGGGTCCATATCCTTAGATTAGGCATGTATAACTAAATGTGGCAAAATCCAAAGTAGGTCAAAATTGTACAATACATTCATAACCATTGTACGGTCCTAACCAAGATGGACGTTCTTGGACAGGGGGCATATTCTCGTGAATTTTCAGTTTTCTTGTATTCCATCAAATATCTATATGCTTATCATACGCTTTCAAATATAGATTACTTAGTTCAAGCATGAGATAGGGCATGACCACTTCATTCCTTCTCCTCTACACTACTCAAACACGGTTGCAAGAATAGGGTTTGGGGGCATGGGCCTCATCCCCTATGATACTCCAAAATTTATATACTCAATTTCAGTAGTACAACACCTTATGGGGGCATGGTGTGTCCATTCCTCTTTATGGTTTTATCTTACTCAATAATTACAACAATACAAAATTGGACCTAGATCTATCTACAGTGGTGTGGCTCATGGGGTTGTGGAAGGTTGTCCTTCCTATTCTCTAACAAGTTCTTCGTAGGTTGTCCTTCCTCTTCTCTTACAATTTTCAAAAGGGGTACTTCGGCTCCTTCTCTCTCTTCGGTGTTGGGTTACACCCAATACTCTAGTTTCTCCTTCAAAGACAATGCACCCAATACGATCTAGCCTCAATCCTTTCCTAATTTAAGATTGATCATCTTAATGAACAATTCCAAACATCTAAAGAGCAACAAGAATGGGAGCTCCTCCTTCAAAATGAATAGGTGTATTTCTTCCATGTTTTGTATCTCCTTTACTTAATGTTTTGCAAGTTCAAAGTTACAAGCATTGTCTTATTTTCAGATTACAGCTTTAGTTGACTACACTTTGTGTTGTAGGTTCATCATGGAGCATGCCAACACCAACACATCGAGAAAAACTATCGAGCGAAGACAAAGTGTGTGTGCACACTTAGGTATGTTTTTCCTTTAAGCATGCAATTTTCAATTATACATATAAAGGGGGAAAATGTAGACACTAAAATCTGGTAACTTGTCCTTTTGCAATGACATCGAGTTTGGTTATGCTCCTTTGCTAAGACAAATGCTCACATTCAAAATCAGTTCTCTCTAGCTCTTTCGTGACTTGCTTATCTTTACACTCCACTCTATCGTCAATTCGAGAAATATTATTAAATCAAAGCAATAAATTAACCATGTACATCATGCCGCAACTTTATGTTTTGCGCATAACCCCTCTTGTCTAGGACCGTACAATGGTCATGATGTGGAATCAAGTCTGAGCGACTTATTTGTACGGTCTTGACCTTCCGCATTCTCTCGAACCTATTTTTCAATTTGAATATCTTTATTACATTGTTTCACCTTCCTAGGGTTGGCCTTATCGAACATTTCACCTATGGAAGGCTATATAAGAAAGTCAATATAACTTTATAACTCACTTGGCACTCTTACAAGCTCTCTATTACAAATATCACTCCAAAAGCACTCAAGACTCTCCTAAATCTGCCCAAATTAATTGCACATCAATTAGAGCAGTCCCTACTATAGGTTTGAAGCACTCAACCAAGTCAAAGAGTCTAGTTTCCTCCATTTCCAAGCATGCAAAGGTCATAGAGCCATGTCTTAGCAAGAGCAAAGTCACTCCAAGCATTGCCAAAGGGTTTCAAGGAACAAAGAGTTAAGTCACGTAGTTGAGGCACACCACATCACACTACTACCATGTTGGATACATTCTACACTATACACTTAGCCTGTTATCTTTGTGTTAAGAGACACGAGAGCACCCCTACTAGGTTGGCTTAGATTACATTCACATTTGCACAAGCACCTAAGAGAACTACATGAGACTTGATCCTACACGAGGGCATGTAGTGCAACACTTGGATTGGTTCAACAATAGGGGTTGACCACCAAGGGTAGTCTAGCATCACCACACACATGATTTCTCTTTTTGGTTTGCTAATGCTTTGATGAAGGGTATTGCAAGTTTATAGGGTTTTCACTTTTTGTAGGTGATTATAGGTCATCCTGAAGTTGTGAGAGCAAGAATGACATACAACGAAGATCATTTCCAGGCAAGCGAAGCAATCGGGAAGTTTTAGATCCCAACTTCCGTGTCCTGGACCATACTGAAGTTATACATCCCTGCTCTCTAAATTTACTGATCCCTTGAATTTCATGATGAAGCATCTTCTTTCTCGATTTGCCTTTTCCACCTACCTGCACATCCAAATCTTTTGTTCTAACCTCGTACAACTAAGTTTTCATCTTCTCTTGTGTGTTTGAGCTATCATTTATCATTTATCATTTATCAATCGTTGCAAGTATTAATGCATTATTTTGATTATGAATGGTTAATTGTAGATTGATTAGATCTGTAACAATCCCATATTACAAACCCCTAACATCCTCTTTATTATTGTGCACTTCCATTACATATATCTAATTAAGGTGTTGTCGCCAAATCACTGCACCCTCCGAATGGCCAGAATGTGAACAGGACGTTTGGTGTGATTGGGACATGGGATCACCTCTCAAGCTGCGGACTTGGGCTCGAGGTGAACCTCTAAAGAAGGCCGGCTTCCTCTTCCTAAACTAAGTGTTATACTACTCCTAGTGTAATAAAATGGTTATCTAGACCTATGCTAACATTTTCATGGGTTTTAGGAAAGATTTGCAAGAAATGAAACTATACTAGGGGGTAGTGATGCACCAAATAAAGGGTGTTGCCAGACTCTGAAGGGTTAATTTGAAGAGGGTGTGTGCACCACAAGTCAACTTCACCTACTGCAACTTAGAGAGGGTAACAAAATACCACAGACTAGGAAGCATGTGTTCCCTTTGTTAAACTCAATCAGACACAACAATCTATCAGTCTTCCAGTGAAGAAGGATGAACTTGAGAAGGGTGAACGAGCACCACAACTCAACTGCATGCAATACTCCACCACTTGATAAGCACAAAACTCCAAGAACTTGCAATAGAAACGTGACTCGCACACTGCTGCACTGCAAGCATGAGAAAAGGCACAAAGAAGTATAGAAGGATGAAAGGACCGAGATTAGTCACAAAACACACTTTTATTACTTCAACAACGTGCACAATGCATCATACATTCAGAAGAGGCAATGGTTGTCATTACAGTCTTGAAAAGGAGGCTTGAAAGTTCTCTCAACATACAAGGACAACTTGCAAAAGAGAGGACTCTTGAAAAATTTGCACTTGTCTTAGATATTTAACTTGTCCAACTCATCCGACCCGTCACTGTTGGAACCCCTTAAAATGAGCTTCCAACTTACATTTATAGATGTTGGGAGAGAGGAGAGGAGTCATAAATTCCCCTCATAAATGGAAGGCACATGATGTATTTATTACAGTTGGTTGAACCACTTGAGAAGGTTCCATCATGTGTCATTAATTACCTATTGACCTAGTTCTCCTTAATTAATTAAAAGAATATTTAAATAATAATAATAAATATTATTATTAAAATATTTAAATAAAAATATTAAATTAATTAAAATTAATGGTGGGACCCCTAAAATCGGTTTGAACAAGGGGTTCATGAGAACCGGTCAAAAAGACCAACTCGGTGGTTGGCTCGCCGAGCCAACTCACCGAGTTGGAGTCGAGTTCCTCTACGCCGCACCGAGCTGAGCTCACTTTGAATCGAGCTCCTCCATCGACCGAGCTCCAACTACAAACCGAGCTCCTCTTACCTGCACGCATCGACCGACAAGCCCAAATGACCCTTACACGGATTGGTGAGTTCTAGCAAACTCACCGAGAAATTCGTCCTCCGTTTAACTCACTTCATAACTCCAAACTCATCTTTGTCTCACGTTTGCCACGAGCTCCATGTTGATTTGCTACGTGCATGGTTCAACTCGTGGGTTTACCGCCGAGCTCTTTTCAGCAACTCCCCACAAATGATCACTTCGGTGTCCTTGAACTTAATGTAGATTCCTGATGACTCATATTATTCTCAACTCGGTGTTAACTCGGTGGTCATGAGTCGACTTCTTCCTCCGTCGGCTTACCCGTCAAGCTTCACATCCTATCTTCCCAACTCGCCATCATTCTCAAGCTTGCTCGCCGCCATGAAGTTTCAACCGAGCCGCTTCTTTATTTTGACTTGACCTGTGTGGCTCGATCACCCTTCGAGTTACCATATCCAAGCCTTTTATCAACGCGACCGAGATGAGCCACGTTCTCCATTGTCACGAGCGAGCTCTTCCATCAACCTTGCACTCCAACGTTGTGACCATCGCTCACCTTGCATTGGCCAAACTCGCTTGGTCTCAACTAGCCAAGAGCTCCATGCATGAGTTTCTTGTAACCCCCACGAGCTCGCTTGGTTTGATTCCACGACCCCACTCCAAGTTCCCCCAATGTCGCAACATTAACGTCAAATGGTGAGCTAACCTCTTTAGGAGTCTGTCGAGCTCGTGTTTACCTTGAATGGCCAAGTTCCTTCTAATTCTGCGAGTGCTTAGTTCATTGCCAAAATTTCGAACTCGGCAAGTTGCCTTTAAATCTCCACTCTTCGACTACATGCCTCGGCCTCGCCATACTCCACAATTCTTCTCAGCTTGGATGAGTGAGCTAACTTGCTGGATGACTCGTCCTGAGACATCTACACGTTGACTCTATCCTAAGTTCGACCCTGGGATCTAATTCCTCTATTCTGTGATCCAGATTAGCTTAGTCGAGTGAGCACTAAACCAAATTCGAACTCTCTTCTCTGCAGTGTTTTGATTCGTCAATACTCGACTTGATCTACTTCAACGCGCCGCGATCAGTGACACCTCCAAGGCTCCTCCTCGGTGATGCCATGGATCCTTTTTCCTTTCTTCACGAGCTCCTTACAACTTGGACCATTTATTTGACGAGTCGCATCACTTAGCTTGAGCATTCAAGCCACTACGATTGACCCATCCACAGACTCACAGAGCTATGAGATCGTGAACTCCAAATTGATTCATTGAGCTACCCTCTACCAAGCCCATCAGTTTTGAGTTCGAAGTCCATCATGGATGCACTGTCGAGCCATTCTATTCCTTGATCCTTTGATGATGCATTTCCTCAAAAGTGTCGAGCCGCATACCTTATGACTCACCATGTCTAGACTCTTCTATGACTCAAGCGAGTTGTGCTTTCCGACAACCCGATTCTCTTCCATGAGCTATCAAGTTCTGAGTTCACGAACTCTGCACTGCCCATGTCAACATCTCATCACATGTCACTCGCATTCTATCCCAATATCTTTCCAGGCTCTCTTTACTTATTTCAATGCAACTCTATTTATATTCATGGTGATCAACTCACATGAACTCGTCGTGAAATCCATGAGCTCGCATTTTCACCACTCAACCTCGTCTCACCTTGTCATGCTTGGCAAACTGACTCGCTCCTTCTCCAATCAAGCCAAGCTGGCTCTGATAACTCACTCGGCCAGTTTGTATAACCTAGCCATGCAAACCAAGTCACCAAATGACTTTCCTGATAACTTGGCGATGGACTCGGACTCCCCACGACTCGCCAAGCTTGTTAAATATTACTCACCTTCACGCACTAATCGGATGTTTCAAAGATCAACTCGGTTTATTGATGGCACGTTTATTTGGCGGGATTTCTCTCTTGGCTCGCCATCTCATGATTCCCACTTGGCCATGCTCCTGCGAATTTCCCATGGTGAAGACTTAATGCGGAATTTCGACACCGTTCAGCCAATTCAACCGACAAGAGACCCAAAATTTTCCCCACCCAGATTTCTACCTCAACTCATCCACCCACACGGTCCAACATTCCATGATCCCCGCGTACTTGGTAACATCATCCCTGGGTCCCAAAGATTGACTCCATCACTCCAACTTGCGAGTCATAACCGAGCTCATTCCATCACCTTTAGCTCGGCCCTTATTTCTCCCCGCAATGCATACCCGAATCTCCCATATGGAATTGTTGGATTGGCATGCCATCTAGTTATGGCCGCAACCTTCAAAATTCCCCTTGAATTGGATTTTTCCTCACTACGTTCCCCACGCAACAAGAAAATTTCACGGGTCGTGCCAACCCCGAGTTGTGACCTCACCAAACCATCACAACAACTCGGTCTCGAACTCGCTATGGGCTCACATTTGCCTCGAGTATCCCTTGAGTTAGACTTTGCATGTTCTTCCTCTGCGTTCCTGAGCACCGAGCCCAAGTCGAGCCACTCACTATGTAAATCAATCACACCAAAACTCTTCTCCACCATGCTATAGCTTTACGACCCTTCATCCGCGATATCTCCATGCGACGAGCCAAGCTCACAACTCCACATCAACCCCAGGTGGCTCACTCACCCGAATCACACCTCATTTCTATTCCTACAAGCTCTAAAATCTCACACCGAGCTCATCGATGTAACTCAGCCTCCCAAAACATCTCACTGGCGATCAAGCTCATTCTCGTGGGCTCTACAGTCGAGTACCAAAATTAGCTAGAATGAGCACCTAGTTCCATTTCCGAACTCTGAGAATCATCAACTCGCCTTGTAGACATCCTCCTCCTAACTCGAAACCTATCATTCACAAGCTCCTTTATTTTATGCCAAGTCATGGATGGTTATTCCAGGCCATTTTATTCTTTCAACGAGTTAGAACTCTCTGCTCGACCACCTGAGCTCCACTTATAATTTGACATGTTCCCCAAAAGTGCGTCCCGATCTAAACTACCAACAAGTTCACAACCGAGATGACATCGAGTTCCTTTGCTATCGTGGTTGAGACTCACCGAGCTCGTCCTTAAGGCTTAGCTCGACCGAGCTATTCCTGGAGCTATGCACCGAAGTTGACAACCGAGCTCTCACCGAGCTATCAACCAGCAACTCCTTCAAGCTTGCCTATGTGCCACTGATGTTTTAACTGTTATGGGTCAATATTGAGCTCGACTCCTTGAACCTGAGCTCCATTTTGACTTAATGCCTTCCCGACTTAGCCAGCTCACCGAGCTACTCGGCAAGCTAAATTTTTGCTCAATGGCCCTTGGCTTATTTTGTAAAATCTCAGGCCCCATGAATATTCCTTAAACACAAAATTATCCCGAAATGTCTCATGAATGCCTCTCCTGTTTTATGGGTCCAATTTACTCATGTTGTCCATTTTGCCCGAGGGGGAAAATAGATAACACGTAGTAACTAGGGACAACACTCTAGATGGGGACCTAGATGTGTTGTATGTGTATGTGGTAAAGAATTACATCATAGAAACAAAATAGAGAAAATATAGAACTTGGATAGAAATTATATTAATCCATGCATTTTGAACATGGCATACTCTCAAGGGAGGTGTATGGCTGCTAATCTTCTACATATTTGGTTAATATCGAATGCTACAAATGTGTATACATATATTACAAAGCCACAAATTCATGAAGAATCGTTATGGAAAATTGAACCGCTCAAGCTTCCATGCATGACTATCCACCTTCCGATCACATGTTATGTGGATTGGCTACCAAGTGCGTAGTATGTTGTCAAATGCTCTAACATTATGTGAGCCTGAAGTGCCATTTGGCACGCCACGAGTGTCCATGCGGACATGTGAGCTTCGGAGGTTCTCCATAGAACTAAGCTATGTGGCATGTCCGCAAGTGTTGTGAGATGCTATGTAGAATGTGGAATTGTGTTGAATGGTGTTGAGATTGATTCTCAAAAATTGGTAAATGGTGTAGGCAAGCACAAGGGGATGTTTCGTGTGAAAGGGTCATTGTTGTTTAACTCCCCGCAAGGCTAAGCCTTGAACCTACACACTTCACACCTATTGGATGGAGTGGGCAATATGGTCTTCAAAGCTATGCGCAACATGGATCTTGGTGTTGTGTGGGTGGCGCATGATGCAAGGATTTGTGCAAAGGAACCCAAAGTGCGAGAGTTGTGTGGCATGTTTCTCGCACTACACAAGAGGCACATGATGCAAGGGTTGCACGTAGCTACTCAAAGTACGGATGTTGTGGAGCATGTTCTATGGCCCTGCGCAGGAGGGCAAATGATACAAATGGTCATGCGAGGTGATGCACAAGTGACCAAGGCACTCAAGGTAAGAGCACGAGGTCACGCAACTTTACATGGAACATTCACCCTTTCTTGAGAAGTAATCGTCGTCGCGATTGAATAAAGTCTACAAGCAAGTGTGGAAGCTTGACTTCTAGTTTGCGTCTTGGTGAACCATTTGCATGTATGATCACTTTGGCTTGCCATAATGACTATGTATAGAAAATTCCTAAATTTTTTCGTACTTTTAAAATAATGGGTCGCTTTTGTGTTTTTATTGCCTCGAAAGTTCTCAGATTACACAAGATAATCCCAAAGAGCCATATTAGCCTTTTTCACCAAATACCCAGATGCCCAAAGTTGTTATATTCTCGTCGCCGGATTTGTCTCATGGGAAATTTGTATTTAATTATTTTGAGCCCCGTATGAGGCTATTTCATACCCCTTTTAACTCTATTATGATCGAATATGTCATTACTCTTATGTACTGTAAGGGTTTTAACTTGGAATAAGTTTTGGGCTTTATTTGTAACTTTTGCAATTTTTCGTGTTTTTGTGTTGTCCTGCTTCGCTTTTCTCGTGAAATTTCTCTAGAACAATTCCTTTGCACGGGTAAGCCCGATTTTTGGTCCGAGCAAATGAAAACATATACGCACATTATGCCCGAGGAAGTCGCCATCGAGGTCCGGATCACTGGGAAAAGTCAAGTCACAGTGCCCCTCGGGGATGGGCGATTTTTGGAAAACAAAGGATTTAAGTCGCAATGGGAAAATAGAAGCCGCAGTAGGGTGGGAATTTTGTACCTACCTAAGCAGGTACTTTTTCCCGTGTTATAAAATTCACTTAAGTCAGCAAAGGGAAAGTTAGAGGTCAGCAGTGTGGGAATTTATTACCTCGCCTGCAGGTAAAAATTCCCATGATAAAATAAAAGGAAAGTGACTTAAGTGAAATCATGGGATTTTAGTGCCGCCTTGTAGGTAAAATAATCCCATCACAAAGTCAAATCACTTAAGTGGATCATGGATTTTGTGCCTCGCCTGCAGGTAAAGAATCCCATTGTGGAAAATTCTTAAAAATAGAATTATATGTGCAAAAAGTGCCTTTTCGTGAGATGATGGAAGCCTTAAAGTGATTATTTTAATTAATCTATCCTTTCAAAAAGTGCGCCCAAGCTTGGAGGAAGTCAACAAGTCAAAATTGGAATAAAAGAAATGGATTAAATGCATTAAATTTAATTTATTTAGTGGCTGCCCCCTTCCTCTCAAAAAGTGCGCCCCATTTGGGAGTTATTTAATGATTTTAAAGGCATTAAAACATTAAATTAATTTCTATTTTCAGTGGCTATGGTCAAGGCACACTGTGAAGCTTAAGTGAAGTGATGTGTGAAGGATTAAATTGGATTAATTTAATTTATTGGATGGCTGTCCTTAAACATGCTATTTTTAAAAGAGAAGAGCATGATTTTTAATTAATTAATTGCCTTTAATTGTTAGGGCAATTATTAATTATAGAATTGTGAAGGTTATATAAGCATGGGCAGCCATATGGGTGAATTATTTGATTCACAGGTAAAGAATTGCAGCCAAGAGGAAAAGTGTGCCCCCATTCAAGAAGGATTTTGCTCAGCAAGGTGGCAACAAGGCTAAAAGCTTCCGATTTTGGCGCATGCTTTGAAGGAGGTTGATCTTTGTCTCGCATAATTGTTTCGCAGGTGTTACAGAGCTCGTGTGTTGTCAAAGGATTCATGCTCTCTTTATGTGCAAATTAAACACCAATTTTTGGGGCAGCAGGCTTGAAAAGTGTAGATTTTTACAATTAAAATTCACTATTCATGCTCCGGTGGCCATTTTTTGTCCAATAAATTGCAGAATTCATTACAGGTGTGCTTTACAAAGGAAAATGAGCTTTTATCAATGTCCAATACATCGCATATATCCTCCGAATCAAGAATTGTCCAGATCTCGCACCAATATTGAAGAAATCCGCCAAGTAAGAAGAAAAAGAATTATTCAGACAAAGATAGACAAAGCTATGGCGAAGAGAGATGAAAAAGAAAGCACGATGGAGTCATGCATCGCTTCCAAACTCGCAGACATAGGAGACACAAGATCTAGGCCCTAACCTCTTTCCGATTTGATCGATAGATCCAGAGCGGGAAAGACTTCACTCATGCGTGCGGTTAAAAGCAAAGTGGAATTATCCGAGCTCGCAGCTTTTCCCATGTACAACCCAAATTGCTGAATTTGTTATGGAGTGCGCTAGATCTTACCATCCTTCATCCAGATCAATGCGTGATGCTTCGGAAAGACAATAATTCGCTTGACGCAGAGTTCATCAATTATTGTTCAAGATTCCAAAGGCGAAAGGTGGTGACTTCCATTAGTCTTCGTGATGCCGACAAGAGATGGGAGAAGCATAGAGCCGATCATGTGAGCATAATGAATAAATGCCGATACATGAAGAAGCCTAGATCTCCTTCAAAGTTCCCAAGAACTCTTCCACGGTCCAATTTGGTGCAGGAGGAGGTAGATGATGTCACAAATCATATGCAGATGAATGGCGAAGCGAATGCCTACACTTTCCGTACATGGATGTATGCTTTCATCAGACCATCAAATCAACAAGGTTGATTCTATAATCAATCGGTCGGAAATTATTAAGAACAACATCGGTGAGCAACTCCTAACGTGAAGCGACTTTCACTTCAAGATGACTTCATACTTGGTGTATGTCATAGCAGCTTCACAAGGCGCTTTTTCCAAGCCGGATAGATGTGGTGTTCTTTCTAAGGACCCCATTTTCGAGTGCTACCCGCAGCCTTACTACACTCGCATGCGAGAAAGACTTCAAAGTGATCAACGATGACTTCTTCTACGATTTCATCTCGCAGCTAGACAAAGACTCAAGGGCCAACAGGTAAGCAAGTAAGAAGCAAGGGAAGTCAGTGTCCAAGATTGGGCCTATTCATTCAATTTGCAGATTTCACATACCTCGTGGTTACGGGCTTTTCTCGAGAACCAATAAAGATGCCTGTATCCGAATGATAGATTGATCGCCATGGAGCCGAAGCAGTAACTTGTGGAGTTACACGACCTTCACCAAAGCGCACAAGTCTACGGGCTTCTTCCCAATCACTGTGGATATTACAATGCATTAGCATTCATAGAGCTCGGGAATGGAGGCGCAAATGTTATCCGAGTATGAGCAAGAGTTCTTCCTCGCACGGCTGAACTTCGATCCATTCGGGAGTAGCCAGAAGACAATCTCCCAGAGTACGCACATGTGCCTTCATTAGAAGATTTCTGATGAAGTGCAAAAGTGAGTACGAGGTTAGAAAGAGAGATTTCAGCAGCTATCAAAGAAAGCAAGTGTTCGACTTTGACTAGCGCGATACCATGGATCTTAAAGATGATGGGAATGTGGTACTTGACACTTACCATCAAATGGGAGGAGATAAAGCCATACCGCAGAATAACATAGAGGTCAGCAACACAATCAAGAAAGGTCGAGTCAGGTTGGTGAATACTTCAAACCGTCATTGACGAAGGGATATTGCTCGATGAAGCATCGATGAATCAAGTCACGGCAACTTCGCAGAGATTCCTCAAGCTAAAGCACGAGGAGAAAGCAAAGCAGAGAAAGTCGAGAAGTCAAAGTGCATAAGATCTCAATCCAAGGAGAGGATCACTTCTACGACCATGACTTTAACTCCGGCTTCTCCAAGACTCAAGACTTCACCAACTATCGCACCAGCAAGCAGGACGCTTCCATGCCTCCACCGAATCCAAAGACATTCATCTTCTCCCCTCACCACTTCGCTTCTTCAGCCCTGCTCCAGAGGATACGCTTGAAGCCGCAGATGGCGGAATTCAAAAGGGCTTTGTCCTCGATGATTCTCAGATGGCAAACCATAACACCGTGGCACTTTCTCGAGAGAGGATGCAGAGCGGAAGATGGTAGTACACTCAACGACTTCAACGACTTCTCATTCTCCGAGAAGTAACTTCTCGAATGGTTGGCTTCAGCAATTGGTTCCGTAAGCTTAGAATGGAGATGAACTTAGAGGAGCACGACTTGCAGCTACTCCAGAATCTGGGCGGAAGAGACAGAAGGCCTAAAGTTGCCAAAGCAACTTCTAGGTTGATCATCGAGGATTCGGGAGAGAAGTTTGCACGAGATATCAATTCCTACAGTAAGGAAAGATAGAGGAGGAGCTCACTACAGAGATGTGACAAGAACTAAAGTACCCTCTGGCCAAGCCACCACCGAAGGATCAAGCAGACACGCAGATATCGATGGATGCTTTATTCCTTAGGCTCGATAAAGAAAAGGCGGAGAAAGAAGAGCTCAGTAAAGCAGTATCTCAATTATGTGAGATCATAGCCAAGGTTGCTAAACCTTCCATTCAGCCCATTTCAGAGCAGGTGTGAGTGATCATCTTATGCAGAAATGGAGGACGCAAGCAATCAAGTAAAGGCTATTGACGAACTAATGGAAGGATTTGATTATTCGCAAGCTTCGTACAACTTGAGAAGTGCCACCGCCTAAAGGTTATGGATGATGCAAAAAATCAACTCAAGCAACCGATGGCAAACATAGAAGGCATGAATACAATGCAGAGAGTAACCCGAGTATTTTGGCCGAGATCAACAAGCTGCCAGAGATGTATTGATCATGGAATGATTGCACTGACGGATCACCGAGAAGGGGAAGCAAATAGAGTTTGCGCAGATCTTCCGCTTGGAAATCTGCAGAGTTTTGTCAAGAGGATGCAGCACTTGAGAGTAGGACATCGATTTACCAGACAAAGGTGTCATTTCTTTCACCGAGGAGAGAGTGGACGGAATGTCACTTCATACGTGCGGATCGCCTCAACTAAGGTGCCTAATTCCTCGAAGGATCTCTTCTCGATGATACAAAAGAGAATTGATAAAGCTACCAAGCCTTTCACGATGAATTCTATCAGTAGACCGGTGGCGCCGCAGTGCATATCATGAGGTTTGGGCCGAGCTTGGAAGATGTGGAAGCATGCATCAAAGTGTCAATGAAGGGTCACTGCAGCTCAGACAGAAAGAAGCAAAGGGCTAAAACAGATGGAAGGATGTCAATTACATGTTCGACAAGTATATCCGATATCGTAACAAGAAAAAGACAAACATTACAAATTCGGGCATGACTTCTTCTATTCTTTCTTCTTCTATTTTCTATGTTCCCGATGAAATTGTAAAACTTCTAAGTTATTGGTTTCAAACCATTACTTAAAGTCATGTGGAACCATTCTATTAGTTAAGTGATACATGTGTCACTTAAGGAGAAGATAGTTGAGGATGATTGCCAAATGTCATCTTTACTTGTTGTTTATGTTTCAGTTCAGTTTGAGTTTTCCATTTGTACTTTCCCTCCTACATTCTATAAGTAGGAGAAGAACCTCCGGTTAATGATCATCGAATCAGTAAGCAAGCAATCTTGTGTTCTAGACTTTGTGTTGAACCCCGAGAGCAACTGGAGCAAAGGAATACAAAGGAGCAGTGTTTCCTGAGAACTTTGTGTCACTTGTACTTTGTTTCTTGCTTTTAATCTTAGATCTCTTAATAAACTTTGTGTTATTTTAGATCCGGATCTAGAGCCGCCTTTGTTTTATAATTCTGTGTGTTCATATCTATTAAGTTTCTTCTATGTGCATGCAATTAGCTCTCGCTATCTATCTACTAATCGGGATGCACATCTTCCCCATTTCTTCTCTCGTATTTCCTTTACTTCCTTCTATAAAATACTTCCTTTCTTGAACACCGCTTACTTGCTCAGCAGAACTTTTAGTTATGGTTCATGAACTAAGTGGTTAAAGTAAAACCCCGATAGATAATAACACATTTTTATCGACAAATCGACACTGGAGCCTCACCGGTTAAATGAGGGAGATTTATCTCATGACCGCCTAGGTTTTGTGCACATATGAGAGCAAACATTGGTGAGTGATATGTATACCTTTGGTGTTGTGGGGACTAATACATCCCAAATCAGAAGGACGCAGATGACGCATGGTTGGAAAATTCAAATTGCTTAGGATATGAGTCTTCATGTTTTCTACCATTGATAAGAAAATAAAGTGGTTTCCCTTGCTCCGACATCTATGAATGGAATAGGTGTTCAGCTTTAGTGTCTTGTGTTCTTTGAGTGTGTTTGTTACCCGAGACAAATAGCTTTTGGGGCTGTCCCCCACTTCTAGAAGTGCCTAGTCTTTAGGATCCTTTGTTTTTTCTATGCATGGAACTCTGCATCGGAGTGGATGTTGGTTTTGTGTTTGTCACACCATTTACATGTCTTGTCTCAAGAAGGTGTCTTCTTTGGTGCGAAAGTTGTCTCCTGCTAACCCTTTATTTTTTACTCTTCCCCAATGGTCACCGCAAAGCAATAGGCTTCTCCATTGTTTTGACCTTGGCCACTTCGGTTTTTGACCTAATCAATGGTCGTAGGCTGTTTCAAAAATCGCGATTTATCGGCGATAAATCGTTTGCAACCATGAAAACGATATATCTTCTGAAAAATCGCGATTTTTGATATGGCGATAAATCGCGATTTTTGGTGATAAAATACAGTCGAAAATCGTGGTAAATCGTGGATAAAATCATGGAAAATCGTGGAAAATCGCGGGTGAAATCGTGGCCCCAAATCTGAGTCGTTTTTTCACTTGCGCGGCTCGGGTACACTCGAAAATCATGGAAAATCGCGGGTGAAATCGTGGTGGAAAATCGTGGCCCCAAATCTGAGTCGTTTTTTCACTTGCGCGGTTCGGGTTTCCTCCATTCTCCTCTTTTCCGTTTTTGGAATTTCTTTCCTTTTTTGGCATATTTTTCCTTTTTGGCGAAAAAATCACAAGGACAGAAAAAATTTGCCATTTTTGGAAAGGGTCCGGGAAGATGTAGCAGCAAAAACTTGCATGTGCTATAACTTTCATTATGTGGCTCCGTTTCAGGTGTTGTTTTCTCTAAAAGTGCATATTTTCTCGAGCTCTATGCATTGATGGCAATATTTTTCTTATTTTCATAAAACAATATTTTTTATTTTTTTGTTTGCAAACTTTGTACTCTCTTTTTTGGTCAAAACTTAATTGAAAATATGCATATGGGCCTATGGCATTCTATAGAGTCACTTCTCGCATCATTTAACATTGTTTTTACATTTAATTTAAGTATATTTTATGAATTTAAATGTTTTTAAAAGTAGCGATAAAGTTGCCGATTAATGCCGATTTTTTGCCGATTTCCGATTTCCGATTCAAAATTTGGCCTGCCGATTAATCCCGATTTACGATTTTTTGAACTATGGTCGTAGGCCATTGTGGTAGTTGAGAACTATATGCTTCTTTGACGGAATGAGCCCAACTTTGCATACAAATCATGGAAGGCATCAATGTAGGCTTGGACTGATTGGTAATGTCCTTGTTGTAGTTCTTGCCACTGTATATAGCAGTCATCATAGACATCTTTAGGATAGTATTCATCCTTGAAGGCTTCCAGGCATTTTTCCTAGATTGTCTTAGATTCTTCTTCTATATGTTTTTCTCCCACGGAGTATGAGCTTGCCACCACTTCTTGACAGGTGAAGAAACTTTCAAAAGTGCAATCTTGATCTTCTCTTCATCAAAAAGTCATTGATCACAAAACATGACTACTGATTTAACAAATTATATGTTGCATCTGCATTTGTTTTTCCCTCAAACACAAGAATGTCTTACTTGCATCCCAGAGGAATTGACCCACAAACTCTTTATCTAATGAATGAGCCGATGGAACCACCCAATTGAGGAATTTAACGAGCTGGTTGAATAAAAATGTCTTTTGTTCTTGAATAGCTTTTGCAATTCCATGCTTGATAATCACGTGGACTTCATCTCATGCTTCGTTGTCTCTTGCCATCTGAACTTCATTGAAATGACATGGTAGATAATTTGAGAGATCTTGTGGTTTGACACCAAGCTTCAAATGCTCTGACCTAGTTTGATATGACATACAAGATGAACCACTCTGATACCAATGTTTCAAATCCCAGGAGATCCAGGTGACAATGCTCTAGATAAGGATCTAGATGTGTTGTATGTGTATGCGGAAGCAATTATATTCAAAGAAACAGAATAGAGAAAATATTGAACCGGAACATAAATTATATTAATTTGTGTTTTGTATATGGCATACTCTTGAGGGAGATGTATGGCTGCTTGTCTTCTACCTATTTGCCCGCTACTTAGTGCTATATATGTGTATACATATATTACAAAGCCGTGAAGGCATAAAGAATTGTTATGGAAGTTGAACTGCTTGGACTTCCATGTATGACCCTCCACCTCTCAACCATTACAAAAATAGGTTGCTAGGTGTGTGATATTTTGTCAAAAGCTATTGTCACTTGGCATGGCGCATAGTGGCACGGAGGGTCCATGTGGCCAAGTGAGTTTTGGAGGTTCTACACAGGAACTAAGTTGCATGGCATGTCTGTGAGTATTGGGCGGTGCTGAAAAGTGTTGCACGGTACTCTAAGATATTGTGAGGTTCTCAATTACTGTGAGATGCTGCAAGTTGTTCTTGCACAAAATGTGGAGCTGCATTGAACAACATTGAAATTGATTCTCAAAAAAATGGTTTGCGGCAACCGAAAGGGGTTGCTGCCCCTTAAACCAGCAAGAGCTAAGTCCTTGACATTTACATACTTTGCACCTATCGGGTGGAGTGTACAATATCGTCTTCTTGGCAGTGCATGGGTGGTGCATGATGTGAGGATCTGCATACAAAAGTCTTAAGGGCGGGAGTTGTGTGGCATGTTTCTTAGTGGTACGCAAGAGGCACATGATGTGAGGGGCTGCACACAAATGCTCAAAGCGTGGATGTTATGGGGCATGTTCCCGGCACTTTGTAGGAGGCACATGATGCAAAGGGATGTAACGTGATGCACAAGTAACCAAGGCACTCAAGGTAAGAGCGCAGGTTTGTACATCTGCACGCTGATCATAAGAGCATCATTATGCTATTGTGGGCCAAAATGTGTCCTCTTTCAGCCAAACCTTATATGATTTGTATAAAAAAACAGCAGCCTTGAAAATAATAGTAGATATATTAAAGAAATCAAAATTCTATGGCTGTGATATGTCCTGGCTGTTCAGGTTTAGCAATAACCTTGGCATGAAACGGAGCAGTGTAGTGTGACTAATGAAAGGCTTTCCTTAGGTATATTCAGATACGGAGATGAACTACAGTCATATGTGATAGGTTTTACAACAGACATCAACGAAAAAAATTGCAAACTTAATACTTATTACCTAAAAAAGGAGAACTGCAATTATTTTCTTTTGTTGGAAGCTTCTAGTTACACACCACAATAGGCTGCACTGCTAGCATGGAATTCCTTTGCTTTACTTACCAGGATTGAGGGGGTATCTATTGTAGTAAAGTTGTAAAGTTGCCTGGAACTTCCAGCCAGTCTCATCTTTTCACTTCTTGTGTCATTCAAATGGGGCAAAATGCAGCTGGAACATAAGCTTAATGGATAGCATGAAGCTCTACTGACTGAACCAAGGTCCCAGTGGCAAAACCTTTCATGAAGGGACAGACAACAAGTGCAATGCAGATCTAGCTAGCATCAACTTGTCGCCCGTGCTTAAGAAGAAGATATGTGTTTTGATCCATAGACAGTATACTCCCAAAATAAGATACAGGAAGATAATGTAATTAGTTTCACTGTCATTGGCAGTTTGAAATAAGTGCCTGGTGCATTTTTGCAGTGAAATCAAATTTAGAATCCAAGAAATAAAGACAACCAGATTATAGTTCCAATCATATTACAGAGTAGCATCTGTTTTCTTAATAGTAGAAGGGAAATATGGATGGCAACTTGACAAGAAAATGTTAAAATAACACGAACTCGAGGACGAAGTCCCCAAAACTTGAGGATGTCTTCGCTATTACAAGTGTACCACAATAATTCAAAATATGACATTGATTCAGGAAGTTCCTACATGACAAGACTGCACCACTTCTTTCTAAAAAAATGATAATTTCCTAATAATTACATTAAAAGTTTTCTGAAGAAAACATCTAGTTCCCCTTCTATCACTCAATATTTGGGGAGGCATAGCAAAGTGAAGACTAGATTAATAGCTTCCTCGTGACTAGATCTACAGGTCTCGGGTCAAATAAAAACTACTAGGTGATCCATTACTCCATTTCTAGTAGTTGCAGTTCCTATTCAATTATTTTTCATATTTTATTCCATCCATTTCCGCAGTATCAGCCTTTGGATAATAACAACAAATTAGTTTATAATCTTAGCCCCACCTAAAAGAATAAACAAAAAAGGCACATATTTTTGAATAACGCTCTTGTCAGCTGATCCTTGTCTAGTGACAAGGTAGAGCAATTTTGGGGACGATAAACCAGGATAAAATAGAGAAACACCCCAATGAAAACATTCATGTTGCTAAAACAGCTATGATAATGTAGACTAAATATGGACAGAGGAAGAGTGCAAGTTCCAAATGACATTTGAGAGAAAAGGTATCCATTATATGTGATTTTCAACCAGAATAAATACTCAGAAATAAGTTGTTCTAAGTTTGATAGCACATTAAATAGATAGCAGCTGAAGTGGCGACAAAATCTCATAATATAGAAATGAATTTATATAATTGCCACCATGATGACCTGGGTTCAAGCCTTGTTGGACATGGTCTCTATGTCAAAGTGGACACAAAATACAGAAATGAATTGATATAATTGCCACCATGATGACCTGGGTTCAAGCCTTATTGGACATGGTCTCTATGTTAAAGTGGACACATAATACATGGATGCATTTGGGTTCAAATCTAAGGAAATTTTGGCAAAATAAAAATCCCTCAGATGTGACTTTTAAGCCTAACATGGATCTAAGCTTGATGACACATTTCCTTACGTAAATGATAGAGAGTGAGAGGGGAATAAAACTAAAATAAAGTAAAATAGGGATAAGCTGAACCAACGAATCGCCAAGGCTTTCATAGTGAAGTCCAAGGTATAAATCCACAAAATGTGTGTAATGGTGAGAATCATCTCACATGCAATTCTGGATGCAGAATACCTCAACAGAAAAAAGGGAACAATTTATCAATTAAAAAGAAATGAATTTGCATCAGGTCAAAGGGCATTTTTGATTAATATAAATATGAGTATGACCATAGAGAACTTACTGAACATCCAAATGGACCACATTCCCATGAGCCTCCAAATATCAGGTTCAGAGGAGGGAAACACAAGGTTAAAAGAAAGTACTCCGCCCATCACCATGGACAAATATCCTTGCACTTCAAAAACACCGTACAAAGTTGTTCCAGGAATAGCAGGGTTTTCACTGCAGTAGATGCCCTTGGAGCAAAAGTTCCCGCAGTTTTTTGAACCACCTACACATATAAAAATACATTTTCTTTTAACATGCCCTCTACATAACAATATTAGAAAGAATGACACAGATATTTGTGGTCTTAACCTACAAGATGATAGAGACGAAACTCTATTTTAAACTCAAAACTTATAGACTCAATCATCCGAGTAAACATGCTCTTTAATAGGATCTACTAACCATTTTGGCCTAAAGGTCTGTCCACTATAAGATGATAATAGGCACGATTACACAGACGTGTAGTCATAAGCTAATACATGAGATAGACCACAGAATTTATTTCAAGAATTAAAACTTACAGAAACAATCTTATACGTAAACACACTCTGATAGGTCCAACAAACCATTATAAAAACAATCTTCTAAGTAACTACACTCTGATAGGCCCTACAAACCATTTTGGCTTAAAGAAGTACCACTGTGTAATGATATTAGGCACAATTAAACAGTTTAATACATGACATCGAAAAGAGAATTTATTTCAAAGCTTGAGACTTATACAACCAATCTTCTATGTAAACACGCTCTGATAGGTTCTACAGACCATTTTGGCTTAAAGACACGCCCACTAGATTATGATATTAGGCACAACTGCACATATATTTGGCATAACCTAATACGTGATATAGACCAGATAATTTATTTCAAAACTTCAGACTGGTAGAAACAATCTTCTATGTAAACAGACTCCAATAAGTCCTACAAACCATTCTGGCCTAAAGAAGTCCATTAGGCACAATCACATAGAAATTAGAGTAACAACCTAATCCATGATATAGAGAAGGGAATTTATGAAAATCTAAAACCTGTAGACTCAATCTTAAACACACTTTGATAAGTCCTACAAGCCATTGTGAGCTAAAGACAGGCCACTATATAATGATATTAGGCACAATTATGTGGATATTTTCAACCACAACCTACCATTTCAGCATTAAAATATGCCCACTGTATTATGATATTAAGCACAATTACACAGATATTTACAGCCATGACCTAATACATGGTATAGACAAGGGAATTTCTTTCAAAACTTGAGACATAGAAACAATCGTTGAAGTAACACATTCCGATAGGACATAAGGGAGAGGAGCCAATAGTGGAGCATGGACCAATAATGGTGAGGGTATTTGTGAAGTGAGTGACTAGTACATGTACATTTGTCATTCAACATTTGAAAAAAAGTAGCTAATAAAATGTGTCACATCAAAGAATCACCCAATCACATGATGCCACATAAGTGGAAAAAAATGCATGACATAATGCCCTACTAATGGTCCACCCTTTTTTCCTTTGTATGGAAAACTACTTGATTTAAATCCATTTAAAAACCACTTTCCATAAAATAAAAATGCTCAAAAAAAGTATTTAGATTAAGAAAAAAAAAATCTATTAAAGGGTTTTTTTTTTTTCAAAATTTGATGTATTTATATGTGTGTTGTACACCCCTCAACTTGGGTGCACAACTACTGGCTCCTCTCCCTTACAGCCTATTTTGGCATAAAAAAGCACCCACTTTGTAATGACAAAGGTGCGAGTACTAGAGTCTAAATGGTATTTTCTCTAGTACAATTACACTATACAATAATATTTGGCACAATTACCCAGATATTCATTAGATTCTTTTGGGTGCAACTGCTTAGTGCTTGAATTTCCTATATTTCCAGCACCACACAAGTTGTACCCAGAAGACTTATAAATTAATTTTCCAATGTTTCAAGCACCACACATGTTGTAGCCAAATGAGTCTCACGAATTACTTTTCAGATGTTTCGAGCACAGCATAAGTTGTACACAAAAGACTCTTCCGAATTAATTTTCCCATGTTTCCAGCACCACACAAGTTTTACCGAACTAATTTCTGATGTTTAAGTACTACACAAGTTGGACCCAGAACTCTTATGAATTAATTTTCCGATGTTTCAAGGGCCACACAAGTTGTACCCAGAAAACTCTTCTGAATTAATTTTCCAATGTTTAAACACCACACAAGTTATACCCAGAAGACTTGTGAATTAATTTTCTGATGTTTCAAGTAAAGACTCTGATGAATTGTTTCACTGGAACGAGCACTCAGGAAAAAAAAAAACCCAAAAAAACATGGATATTTTCTCTTGTAAGCCAAGACGAGATAAGTTTCTTTAAAAACTGAACGCTCTACACGCAATCTTCTTAACAAGTAAACATACTTTAATAAGTCTTAGGGGCCATTTTGACCTAAGAACACCAAAATTTATCTGTGTCTCACATATCTTTCCAAAAAGATATACTGCATTGATAAGAGGCGTTGTATAATTAAAGACTAGCTTACTTTCTTCAGTTCTTTCTCAATTGACGGAGATGAGGCGTTGGCAGAGGAAGTGGCTTCCAAGGGCTTTATCTCCTCCTCCTTGCCTTCATTCTTTGTTTGTGTGTCTGTCCCAAGTTGACTACCAACAGAAGAGTCACTGGATTTCACGGTGATTCTTCTGTCATGTGACCTTGATTTGAATTTGCAAGGCGCCGGATAAAAGAGCCTGTTATTGTAGATTGTAGGCGGGGAAGTAAGAAGAGAAGTATATTGCAACATTCTGGGCATTAAACCATAGTTCCTATGAAGGCTATGTGCAAGTAGAACAGTTGAACCAGAATGAGCTGTAGATGATTTGCAAACTGAAGTAGATAAACCGAATTAAATTGTGAGGCAACTGGGCGAAACGTTTTATTATATGCCCAAAGCTTCATATCGACTTTCCTATTGGGTGGAGGGGACATCCTGATCCGATGTGTGGTGGAAGTGCCGCTATGGAACCTCTCCAAATAAAAACCATAATTAGTTTAGAAGAAGAAGAGAAGATATTTTAACGTCCACGAGGCTACCAAAGATAGTCTATGATGCTTTTATATTTTAAAGAATCAATTAAAGCGTCATTCCTATGGATGATAAGGGTAATCTAGGACAAACCTTCTTGTTTGGTACGTAAAGATGATAGTAAGTATGGGTGTTATCGAGTGCATGTTTTGTGTGGAGCGTAGCGGATGCCCTCTCGTGGTTGTATGCGTTAGAGTATTCTCTCGACAATGAGATTGTGAGTAGCCGAAACACGATCGCAACAATAGTGCATATTTAGGCTAACCACTGAACAATCGAAGATCACATGCGAGGGATGAATAAGCCAACGTAAGTATTGTCCCAGAGTATTAATTACTCAAAATAAAAAAAAATAGGGTTTTTGAAATGGTAGGTGTAGTTCCTAGATTCGATTTGGGGCATATATTTTGATGCATCTAAGAAGGAGAATGAATGAACGGAACATTTTAATGTTGTTTATGAGATCTCGTTACATTTTATGGAACAAGAGTCACAATGCGACTAGTGATTGCCATAGCTTGAAGAAAAGTTTATTGAACAATAATAAAATGGATATATTTGAATATGGAAAAATTTAATTACACGGTGAATACAATTTAGAGCTTTTACTTAAGGATGAAATAATAGATTGTGGTTGTGACATAAGAGACGATGTTACATGAAAATATGCGACATAATCTATGTTATTAGAGATAGTCTCGTGAAAAATAAATTAATTGATTAAAAAAATTATTAAAAAGTTGAAAACGTGGCTTGAATATTAATTGATGTGTTATGTTATAATAAATTGTTTTAAAATTCCATGTTATATGTTACATTGTAATTATTATATTTAATTGAAAGGTATATTCCACAAGGCCTAAAGAAATCTCCCACCTATTAGCCAATAGGGAATAAGATAATATTATTATGAAAGATCTCTTTGATGAAATATAGATGTTGGGAAGGACATCAAGGATCTCCAATAGCATAAGAGTAAAGACAAGGATGAGAAAACTGACAACAATGTTAGTTAGGATATTTTGAAGAATTCTATCGAATCAAAGAGGAGGTTGTTAAAACCAATCTCAAGTTCATTAGTATGGATGAAGAGGTGAAACAAATTAAGAAGAATTTAAACTTGGTGATGTCCTCCATAAGGAAACCATTAAGAACTATGCCTCAAGTGTTAAGTTGCTAAAGGAGGAGGTGAGGGAGAGAAAAGAGAGTCCCGACTCCAGAAATGGCCTAGAAAGAGAACAAGGAGTCAAAAACAAAAGGAATAAAAATGAGGCAATCTAAAAGGAAAACTCCATAGAGAAGTAAGTGAATGGCATTAGTAAGGACTTTGGGAAGTTGTGGTTGGTTTTAACAACCTAACATCCGAAAAGTAAAATTGTTTTTGTTTTTGTTTTTGTTTCATGTTTTCTACCTTTGTTTTATTTTGTAAATTGTATGTTGACCTTGGGTTGATAATCAAGGCATCTTTTCTTTTCTGGGGTCTCTTGTATGTTTAGCACAAAGTTGTTTTCTTGTTTTGTCTACTTATGTTCTTCTTTGATTTTTGTAAGGTTGGTTGTACAAGGGCAAGGAACCCTTTCAAACCAAGTTACTTTACCTAATATCAAAAAAATAGGGAAGAATATAAATGCATTTTAAAGTATTTTTGAATAAAAAATAGGTAAGTTCAAGATTTAAGACATAAGAAATTCAAAGATACAAAAAGCATACTAGCTTCTAATTGGTTGAAAGTATGAAGTAATAATAAATAGTAA
This sequence comes from Taxus wallichiana var. yunnanensis, assembly GCA_018340775.1. Taxonomy (NCBI): domain Eukaryota; kingdom Viridiplantae; phylum Streptophyta; class Pinopsida; order Cupressales; family Taxaceae; genus Taxus; species Taxus wallichiana. The sequence goes on along the minus strand of CM031238.1, from coordinate 854,957,499 downwards.
AGCCTAGTTAAGAAAAATTGATTGTTGTAGGATATTTCCTTCAAGAAGGAGTAATGAGAGCATCAACAAGAGTTATCCATGTGAAAACAACTTAAAGGAGAAAGCCGATCAACCATTACATTACTATGAGAGCCACTTCCATTGTGACATCACCACATTAGCATAAGAATCATGGTATATTGGGTTTATATAGAGTTAACCAAAACATCTCACCAAATCATGCTCAAGGTGAAGGCGATTTCTATTGTCGCAATTAACCAATTGGCTTATTTTCCTTGAATCGACCATTTCAAATAATTAAGACTTATACCCCCAAACTAGACTAGAGAGAATAATAGTTGTAGCATGCTTTCTAGCGTGAAATTAGAGAATAATAGTCGAAATTATTTGAAATGATACATTTCACATTCGTAGTCCATTTATTTCCTTCCCAATCAAGATTGAGAATAAATCAAAGTTTTGTGTTTCGTAAGTTGCGACCTCAGACTAAGCTTTACGTAGATGGTTTATTTCCTATCAATGATTTATTTGTTTCCAATTTTTAAAAGTTGTGTTGTAGAGAATTTGGTTTTTTATATTCAAAATGTTAACAAATACAAAAATGGAACTCGAATGTGGAAGAAATAACACCAATGTCACGAAGAGCCAACTCATTGATCAAGTTACAAAGAAAAATCCAAAACATAAAAATCAAAGTAGATAGAAGAGCCGCATTACAATTTAAAATGCATGTGTTAGTTTGAAAATGTTTGCTTGATCTTCATTATTTTCTAAATTAGATTTGTGATAAAAGTGAGAACTTTATGGATCTTCTGAAGAGAGTATGCATCTACAAAATAACGTTAGTTTCTAGAAGCATCCCTAGATTTCCTCACGAGGACTTGTTAAGGTTTTAGCCTATGTTTTCACGAGAATTATCATTGTTGGCATTGTGTTGTCATTGATGTCAAAAGAGTGATGATGTAGTAATTTTCATTGATGTCCAAGTCCTCATTGATGTCAAAGGGAGTAAGGAGCATGAAGGTTGATTGATAATGTCTTGTTGAAATTGTTTGGTCTTAATGATGTAACATGGGTTCTTAGTCGATGATGTCTTATAGAGGTGGTGCAGTTGTTAAGAGGATGTTGGGATGATCTCATAGAGTTTGTTGAAGGCTCTTGTAGGTTTCCCAAGAGTGTTGATGTCATGAGGTGGTCACTTTGGTGAAGCAAGCTTGTTCAAGTGACCTAGTTAGGAGGCATAATCAACAGGATGAGGTATGTTATGATGGATTACGGTATGTATGAGTTGGTTGAGCTTTGTGAGATCATGGAAAGCACGTAGATGAGTTATAGAGACACTCACAAGTGTCTTAGAGTGCATGTATAGGGCTAAGTCATGTTTTATAGGTCTGCACTAGACCTATTCTCAAGCCCTAGGTGACCAAATGAGGTGATCTGATCTGTTTAAGAGCTAGGTATGAAAATGTGAACATTGGAAAAGGTGCAACAAGGAGTTTTTGAGGTGTGGTCCAAGTTTCGTGTGTTGGTTTGCATGCTTTGAAACAAGATATTGCATTTTATCTCTACCGAGTTTTTGAAAGTGAGAAACCAAGGTCAATATGGATTGTTTGGTGCTCATTGGCACATGTAAACTCTGCATGGTGGCCCAACCTCTTCATGGTAGTTAGGAAAGGGTACTAAGATAATGATCCAAACATTATTTTAGAGATTAAGGGGAAGAGCTTTATGAACAATAGTTAAGAAGCTAAGGTGGTCTAAAACCCACCTTAAACCCTAGTTCAAAAGTGAAGGAGAATATTTAGCTTGTTCATGACCAAAATGGATTGGTTTGGCTTGTATGATGACTCGAGGTTGTAGAGGAATCTCGCAGGTTTCTCTAGGTGCAATTTAGGTGTCATGGTTGAGTGTAGACCCCACAAAAAAGGAAATTTTGTGAAGAAGTTTTGTTTTCTCCCAAGTTGTGCACTAGACCTATTGACTAAAGTGGTGTTTGAGGAAGTTGGGAAGCTATTCTAAATTTCCATGGTGGTTTAGAGTTAAGAGTTTAGGGTTTATAGTTGAGTGTTTATAGTTTAGGGTTTAGGGTTTAGGGCTCAGGGTTTAGGGTTTAGGGCTCGAGGTTTAGGGTTTAGGGTTCATGGTTTAAGGTTTAGGGTTTAGGGTTTAAGGTTTAAGGTTTAGGGTTTAAGGTTTGAAGGTTAGGTTTAGGGCATAAGATTTATGTTTTAGAGCTCGGGGTTTAGGATTTAGGGCTTAGGGTTTAGGGCTCAGGGTTTAAGGCTCAGGGTTTAGGGCTCAGGGTTTAGGGTTGATGGCTTAGGGTTTAAGTTTTAAGGTTTAGGGTTTAGGGTTTATGGCTTAGGTTTTAGGGTTTAGGGGTTAAGGTTTAGGGTTTAGGGTTCAAGGTGGTAAAATGGGGTTTAAGATTTAAGGTTTAGGTTTTGGGGTTCGGGGTTTAGGCTTTAAGGTTTAAGGATTAGGGCTCGTGGGCTTAGGTGTAGGATCATATGAGACCTCTCTGCAGAGTGCAGGCCCCCTCTCGAGGATCATATTCGTATTGAGTGTATTACCATCAAAGAGGGCAACTCCCCACAAATCGATTATTCAAGATGACATGGAAGATGAGAAAAGCAAATGAAACCGGAGAATTAGATTTCATGGGTAATTAGTACTAAGTATCAACAAGACTAATATGGCTTTATTACTACTCGACTAAAATGGCATGACAATATTAGGACCATATTTCTCGACCATGTGCCTAAAACCATCATGAGTAAATCAACTTTGTATAAAATAAACATAGCAACAGGGAATGACTAAGAACACAAAGGGGTTATCAATCGCCTAGTAAATATTTCTTGTTTAGTTATGAATGGGAGTTAGTTGGCCTATGACTTAGTGACCTTCCATTCATTGATAATTCCTTCTATGATAAACCCATGGATGCTTTCAAAAGTGCCTTCAAAAGATAGGGGTAGTCATCAAGCCTAGTGAAGGGTGTGATGTGATTTCCAAACAACTTGAAATGCATACTGATTTAGAGGTCATAACACAATTTACAAATATATTTGCTTTGTTATAAGTGGAAGCCAAGTAACGACGCTCCACGATCCAAGGATCGAGGACTACTCTGGGTCTGGGCGTGGATTGGACATTCGGGAATCATCGAGTGTCTAAGTCGAATATCATTGCACCTAGAGAAACATTCTCAAACATTGAGTAATGCATCTTGGAAAAAATAGAACCTCAAAATCCTCTCAAATTGCTACCTAGGTCGTGTTCCCGGTCCTATTTCTATTTCTCGGTTCTCGGTTCTAGTTTTGGTCGTGGTCATCGAATATGGAATTTTCAGGAAAGGAATCCACACTTGAAGAATTATTCCCATTTAGATTGTTGGTAATGCCAATGGTAGTGGCAATGCCTGTGGAATTCAGTTGGTGGAAGGTGGGGTTGTGCCCTTGTTGGTTTTTTCTCATGGCGTCATAGGTAGCCTTTCTGGTATTATCGGAGAGAACTCCCCATGCTTGTGTGATAATTTTAAAAGCTCCCTCGGCTCCTAGGAACTTGTTTTTATCAAGATGCAATCGCAAGGCTAGTTTTAGCGGGTATTAACAAAAAAGAAAACAAATTTGACTAGAATTACTTACGAAATGCATTCCTTTACTTCGAGCTTATCTTTATAAATGTAATTCGGCTTTCCAAGTTCTCCATATTTTCCAAATTTGGGGTGAATTAACATTCTAGACCTCTGAAAGCGTGAAGAAAATGGTGAGTTCATTTCCCCAACCTTTCTTGAAGTGAATTTAAATGAAATAAAATTTGGAATTTGGAGGTGGCATGGTAGACATTGATTTTCCTGCCACCGATTTACTTATTGATGATTAATTGTTATTAGTTGGATTTATTTGCCATTATTATGATAAGTACGTTTTTGAGATTGCCAAATCACTGTTAGGTTTATTCATGAGAATACAATTATTATCGTGGGCAATACAAGTGGAGGCAACTCCTTAAAGCCTCCCACAATTATGAATATCTCTCCTACGTAACCTCATTATGAATACCTCTCCTACGAACCTCATACAAGTGGATATATGCTAACCAAACTTATTATGCCTCCTTGAGATTGAGAAGGGTGTTTAGGAATCTTTTTAGCTTTCATGAAGAGTTTGCAGAGTAGACAAACCAAGAAGTAGATGTCATGAGAAATGTGAAGTTTCTGGAGTATGTGTAATCCTTACCAAGTTAGTGAGACAAACCAGCACTTTCAAGGAAGAAGAGGTTCTTGTGAATATGAACATGTATCAAAGTGAATCATGAATGTGAATATGAGCATGTGGTTATTTTTTCTAGCTTCCAATGGGTCATCCTAGATTGCATAATACCATACATGGAAATATGAGAAATGTGAAATTTGTTTCAAAGTGTGAAGAAATTGACATTCAAGAGCGCAAGTATATGTGGGGAGAAACAAGTTTGGTAGAGATGTGTAATATGTATTACAAGGCACAAGGTAGATGTCATATCCATTTAGTTACTTGTCCCACCTCTCATAAACAAGGTAGTTGTACAAGTAGACTCAATGATGGTTCTAGGCACGATACTAGGAAATATGGTCCTAATATTGATATTCCAAAAGATGAACTCACTCGTGACACCTCCCTAAATATATGAGGTTTGTCAATAGTCCAAAAGATCAAGAGAAGTTTTCACTTTGTAATCACTACCATATACTGAGGGATTTTAAACAATCTTCGTGTTTCTAAACTATAAACCCTAAACCCCGAACCCTGAATCGTGAACCCCGAGCCCTAAACCCTAAACCCTAAACCCTAACCTCTAAACCCTAAACCCTAAACCATAAACCTTGAGCCCTTAACCCTAAACAAACACCAAACCATAAACCCTAAACCATGAGCCCTAAACCCTAAACCCTAAACCCTAAACCCTAAACCCTAAACCTTAAAACCTCGAGCCTTAAGCTCTAAACCCTAAAACTTGAGCCTTAAGCCCTAAACCCTAAAAGGTCATTATGAGCTAATCAAACACCCTCTACGAGATTTCAAGAAATATATTTGTTGACAAAAATATACCCCCTACTCATATATCGCCAACTCCTTTGTTCCCCTTCTCTTGTGCTTTAGTCTCCATTTTTCGATTTTCAGGCACTCAAAAGTTTCTGGAAATGGCACCATTGGTTAGAGCTTTTTATCAGCTTTCCGGAAAGGTAAAATTTTCCCCCTAACTCCTCATATTTTTCAAGTTACGGCTCGGCGGAGTTTTTGTGGGAAATTTTCCCTAGAGGCCCGCAGCACTAATCTAAGCCGCCACGTGTCCCAGGAAGTGGCGGAGCGCGGAGCAGAACTTGGAAAAGTTCCAAGTTTTGGGCGACAAAAAATCAAAAGGAAAATTTGGCCCGCGGCCCCGCCGGCGAATCAGAATGCGCCACGTGTCGAGGGGGAGCGGGTGAAAATTCACTAAGTGTTTGGCGCATGGGAGATTTTTGAAATTTTGGCCCGCAGCCAATGGGGTGCTGCCACGTGTCCCAGGGGAGATGGCGGGCATCGGGGGAGAAGTTGGATTTTTGGCCAAGTTTTGGTCAAAAGTCAAAATGGAAGGTTTGGCCCGCATGGCCCGCGAGCCAATAAAACGTCGCCACGTGTCTTCACCATCGCAAGGCAAATCGGGTTTCGGGCGAAGAAGTGGCGCAAGCAAATTTCACAAAGCAAATCGGGTTTCTCCAAAACCCGGTCGGAAAGACATGGCAAAGGAAGGATGTGTCAAAGAGTTGAAAAACCCGACAAAGAAAGAAATGTCGGGGGTCTCCAAAACCCGACTCAAAGAAGACATGTCGGGGTTCCAAAACCCGACATCAAAGGAACATGTCGCAAGGGTTGAAAAACCCGACACAAAGCAAATCGGGTTTCTGAAGCGGAAAAGAATGGCGCAGAAGCATGTCGGGGAGGTTGAAAAACCCGACATCAAAGGACATGTCGCAAGGGTTGAAAAACCCGACACAAGGAAAATCGGGAAAACACGCTTTCGGAACGAAAGCACTGGATCAAAAGCATGTCGAGCCAGTTTCCAAACCCGATGCAAATGCACAAAGGAATCCCGAACCCGACAGTGCAAAATTCCCGACGCGGAAATGGGCAGTTCGCCATTTTTTCGAGGTTGTTGGGTTTTTACCTACCACCATGAAGAAATGAGAAAATTAAGTGCGCTTTGAGGTAGTCAGAAGCTTCAATCCTTCTCCTCTCTCATTTTCTTCATATAAATGGCCAGAGAGGCTCTTTTCAAGGTTGGGCATTTCTACTTTGCATCCTCCCTTCTCTCCTGCTCGCAAGAGGATTTGTGGAGTTTTCAAGCCTCCCATATGGATTGTAATGTCGTTTTTTGCCTCTTGGCCACTGCAATGTACTGTATCGACCTTTGAGCAATGTATATATGTCTGTGATTGATTCTAAACCCTCTCATGTATTCATTGCTGTTATTTTGATCTCTCATTGCATTTTGGTTACCTGTGCATGGTGTTGTATTGCATCTATGTGGTCTGTGTTTATTTTTGCAAAGCAAGTGTTCAACATTCCTCGGTGCATCACCTCCTTAGCTTAGGTTTATTTTTATGCATTTCTCTCCCTGTCTCCTTGGTAGTTAGATTAGGTTTTTGGGTAAACCTCTGTGTTTTATTGGTGCATCTGAACAGAGGAATAGGAGCCGGCCTTCATCCAGAGAGCTTTTCCGATTTCGCGAGGTCCCACACTTGGGAAAAGCTCCATGTTGTGCAGTCGCACTGAGACTTTCAACCCATCGTGTTGCAGAGTCCCAGGGGTGCTGTGATTTTGCACCAACAGTTTTGGCACGCCTGGTGGGACCAAGAGGTCATTCCACCAAAATTTGAAGGAGTTTTCACGTTTTTTGCTCAAAAATTGCAAGTTTTAAAATTTCGGATTTTGCTCCGTCCAGACTGAACTCCGAAATCATTTTTCAAGGGTTTATCTTGCTCAAAACAGGCCGAATTTTCACCAGTTGGTAGATCTGAGGGTAATCTTCAAAAGGGTATCTTTGGTTTTTTGAGATTTTGATTTTCAAAATTTCATGTTTTTTGATTTCGGTTTTCGGGGTCCGAGAACATCAAAGCAGCACTCAAAGAGTCATTTCGGGTTTGAAGGATGTCTGACATGTTCCAAGTTCCGACACATGGCAGCTTTTTTGTGAGTTGCATTGCATGACCTGAGTTCCGCCTGTGCCTTTCGGGGATCCGCAGCTGCACAACATGACATGAGTTCCGAATCAAGACTACATCCTCCGGTCCTTCAAATTTTTAATTCCGATTTTCAATATTGCGCAGTTTGATGTGTAACTTGGCAACATCCAAATTTTAGAGGCATATTCAAAAACACATCCGCGACTCCATCCGATCAAGAACCCATTTCTCCGAGTCATGCACTGCTTTCCATTCATTTCCATCCATCTTTCTTTCCATCTCTTTCATTCTTTTCCATTCCATGAAGTTGTGCAACCATGACTTCATTTCCATCATGGAATTCACATTTCCAACAACAGCAATGTTTCCCACCTCCAACACGTTTTACAAATCCTCCAGATCAGCATGCATACTCTTATGAACAGCAGTGCCAAAGTCAGTTTGGCAATGGAGCTTTCCAAGAGCAAGAGTATGCATATAACGAAGACCATCAGATGCAAGATGTTGGTCTGTTGGAGAAAATCCAAAAATGGAGGTGGGGATGGTGCAATCAGGCTCAAGACAAATGAAAGCTTTTGGAATCGGGTCAGTGGAGCACCCCCGTCCATGGGTGGGACCTTTTCCAAGGCATTACACCCTCAGAGAAACTTGACTTCATGATTGCAACGCCGCCATTGCTTGCAAAGTGGATCAAGGAATAGAGGTGTATGAGAGAAGTATTCAAAGAACCTCACAACGGGTAAGCACACCATCTCATGCCTTTCTTGTTTCCTCTTTCCCAATCTGCTCCATTTCAGCAAGCAATGTCAAGTTTCAAACTCTCCATCTCGCTGTCCCAAATGTTGAATCCATGTCTCCACCTCTCGCCTTCCATCTCATCTCGATTCTTCTTTCCTTTTCCTTCTAAACACTTCATCCCCCACAAGAGCTAACGAAATACCCCCTCCTCCAAAGAAACAAGAGGTTCCACCGCCTCCACCACCACAAAAATTGTAAAATCACTTGAGTTTCAACCCATCCCTCCTCTTGCATTCCCAATTCCATGTGGGGAAGAAGAAATTGAAAAATCACCATCAAGGACAGCAAGAGAGGAAGAGCCAGAAAGAAAAATGATTAAGAGCTTAGTAAGTTTGGCTCTTAAATTTGGAATTGAAAAGATCCCTTTGCTGGTAAAGCCTACAGAAGAGGCTAAGGTTGAACAAACGGTGGTTAAAACTGATTTTGTGGCAGCAGAAGAAGAGCAAAAGGAAGAAAGCTCAAGAAGATCTTGCAGCCCCAACTTGTCCTCTGTGAGCAGCAGATCAAGAGTTTGACTTAAAAACTTCATGGCCGGAGGAAGAGTTATATCAAGAGCAAGATTGCCTTCGAGTAATAGAGGAGGGAGAAGCTGCTCCAAATCCAAAAGAAGAGGAGCACATTCTAGTTGTGGAGGAGAAAAGTGTAGATCCAAGGGCTTTGAGCACAAAGCAAGCTACAGGAGAACCTTCAGTTCTTCTTTCTACTTCACCTCTCTCAAGTTCTAATGTCAAGAGGAGTTTGATCTCTCAAACTCAATATTGAGAGTGAAGGAAACCATGGTGGTCAAGTTGCAGCATCAAGAGGACACCATGGGGGAAGTTGAACACGAGCAAAGCAGGACAAAGAATGAGGCGCTTTACCTCGATTTTGGAGGATCAAGTTTTGATGGAGAAGAACCGGTTGAGTTTTCACCATTCTCTCTTTCATCATCCACACATTCCAAACACTGCAGTCTCATGTCATGAAGGAGAGCATTCATTTCCAAAGAGCCCGCATCTTATAAAGCAGCTCTTTGGAATCAAAATTGGAAGATTTAAATCTTCCATGTTCTTCATCGAGGAAGGGAAAGGACAGAAGAATTCCACCATTTCTTCCACGTCATCCATCCAAGAGGGTCTACAAGAGAACTCCATTTTTGGAGTAGAAAATCGAGCTATGGGCATATCAAACGGATCGACCTTGCCCAATCGTATTTGGCTTCATGAGCCAAAGGAGAAGCCACAACCAGTCATGCTCACTTCTGAGCATGAGGATGAGCTACAAAGTACCAAGGATCAGCTGCCATACCTCTTCAATCCAAATGCAGAGCAACTAAAAGAGGTATTGGATTTTTTTCAGTGATGACACCTTGATGATTTGGATAGAAGACCACTTTCTTGTTGATTTTCCATCCATCCAAACAACCATGATCAGTGCCAAATCAATTGCATGGCTGCCAATTTTGAAGAAAGGAAGCTATTTTGCACAACCAGTTGCAGGGTTTGTTTAGCTTGCCTTTGCTTCCAGCTAGAGTAGAGTAGGTAGGTTTGCTTTCAGCAGAAGAAGTGCTTGTGCACACTCTGCATGTTCCATTTGGGGCATGTATGATTTTCAGTTTTGTACATAGTTTTTGGTGTTGCTGGTTTTGCTCTGGCACGGTTCATTTCAGTGGCTTTTGGTGAGAACAACTCTAAGTTCAATGGGTTTCAAGTGGCTCAGAGGGAAGTTTCAAATTTCAGATCAGTTTCAGGCTTACTTATGACTCCATGCCCAATGGATGCTTCAGGCAACTGATATCTTCATCTAGCAGGCAGATGACCCCGCTGAGTCGCCAAATTGTTGACAAAAATATACCCCCCCTGCTCATATATTGGCCAACTCCTTTGTTCCCCTTCTCTTGTGCTTTAGTCTCCATTTTTCGATTTTCAGGCACTCAAAAGTTTCTAAATGGCACCATTGGATAGAGCTTTTTATCAGCTTTCCAGAAAGGTAAAATTTTCCCCCTAACTCCTCATATTTTTCAAGTTATGGCTCGGCGGAGTTTTTGTGGGAAATTTTCCCCTAGCAGGCCCGCAGCCAATCGGAAGCCGCCACGTGTCCCAGGAAGTGGCGGAGGCGAGGAAAACTTGGAAAAGTTCCAAGTTTTGGGCGACAAAAATCAAAAGGAAAATTTGGCCCGCGGCCCCGCCGGGAATCAGAATGCGCCACGTGTCGAGGGGGAGCAGAGTGAAAATTCGCTAAGTGTTTTCGCGCATGGGAGAATTTTAAAATTTTGGCCCGCAGCCAATGGGGTGTTGCCACGTGTCCCAGGGGAGATGGCGGGCGTCGGGGGAGAAATCAGATTTTTGGCCAAGTTTTGGTAAAAAGGTCAAAATGGAAAGTTTGGCCCGCATGAGCCAAATGAGAAATCGCCACGTGTGTCAAAGAAATCAGTCTCGCAGGCGTCGGCAAAATCGAAGAAGTGGGCAAATTTCACAAAAAAGCATGCTTCAAGCATGGGGTTTTTTGCAAATCGGGAATTCGGGGTTTCCAAAACCCGACGCACGGAAATCGGGTTTTCGGGCAGAATATGGATCAAAAGTAAGAGTCTTCCAAAACCCGACACAAAGGAATGTCATGTTTCGGGGCAAATCGGGGACAAACATGGCGCAAAACATGCTCTGGGGTTCTCCAAAACCCGACATCAAAGGAAATATGTCGCAAGGGTCCAAAACCCGACGCAAAGCAAATCGGGTTTCGGGCGGAAAACAAGCATGCGGAAAACATGAAAAAGCATGTCGGGAGGTCTCCAAAACCCGACATCAAAGGACATGTCGCAAGTTCTCTTCAAAACCCGACACAAAGGAAAATCGGGAATCAACACGCGGAAAGCACGGATCAAAAGCATGTCGAGCATGCTTCGAGCAAACCCCGAGCCCGATGCAATGCACAAAGGGAATCCCGAACTCGACAGTGCAAAATCCCGACGCGAAATGGGCAGCTTCGCCATTTTTTCGAGGTTGTTGGGTTTTACCTACCGCCATGAAGAAATGAGTTAAATGCAGCTTTCTGAGGTAGTCAGGAAAACTTGAATCCTTCTCCTCTCTCATTTTCTTCATATAAATGGCCGAGCGGCTCTTTTCAAGGGTTGGGCATTTCTACTTTGCATCCTCCCTTCTCTCCTGCTCGCAAGAGGATTTGTGGAGTTTTCAAGCCTCCCATATGGATCAGTAATGTCGCTTTTTTGCCTCTCGCCACCGCAAATGTATCAGATCGACCTTTGAGCAATGTATATATGTCTGTGATTGATTCTAAACCCTCTCATGTATTCATTGCTGTTATTTTGATCTCTCATTGCATTTTGGTATCCGTGCATGGTGTCAGTATTGCATCTATGTGGTCTCGTGTTTATTTTTGCAAAGCAAGTGTTCAACATTCCTGCATCACCTCCTTAGCTTAGGTTTATTTTTATGCATTTCTCTCTCCCCGTCTCCTCGTAGTTAGATTAGGTTTTTTGGGTAAACCTCTGCATTTATTGGTGCATCCGAACAGAGGAATAGGAGCCGCCTTCATCCGAGAGAGCTTTCGATTTCGCGAGGTCCCACACTGGGAAAAGCTCCATGTTGTGCAATCGCACCGAGACTTTCAACCCATCGTGTCAGCAGAGTTGGTTTAGGGATTAGGGTTTAAGGTTTAAAGGTCATGGTTTAGGGTTTAGGGCACAAGGTTTATGGTTCAAGGCACATGGTTTAGGGTTTGGGGGTTAGAGTTTAGGGCTCAAGGTTTAAGGCTTAGGGTTCAGGGCTCAAAGTTTAGGGTTAATGGCTTATGGTTTAAGTTTTAAGGTTTAGGGTTTAGGTTTTAGGGTTTAGGGTTCAAGGTGGTAAAAATATGGTTTAGGATTTAGGGTTTAGGTTTTGGGGTTTAGGGTTTAGGATTTAAGGTTTAGGACTTAGGGCTTAGGGCATATACATAGTTTGCAAGCCACCGTGATATAGGGAATCTATGTATGACGATCAGATGGTGAAATTGCTAATGGTGAATAAATGCTTATTCAAGGTGGTGTTTGTAGACTAATGGAGGGATAAGTTTGCTGCCTTTGGGAGTCAGTGAGGTTTGTAAATTCTAATTTTAACACATTTAACGCTCCTACAAATGTCAATAACCAATCCAAAGGCCCCAAAACCTAAACAAAGACTATTCCTTCACAAAATAGATATCGATCAGTATAATTTAAACCCTAAAAGCTCAAGGTTGAATGTTGAAATCCTAAAAATACCCATGTCTTGACTAGATCGTAATATGAAAACTATCTTCTAAATTGTGATGTATGGAGTCATGAGACTAGTTCTATAAGGTACAAAGCGACCAACTTCTTATATTTACTAAAATAAATGGTTTAATATTTATACTTTATTATTTCTTATATAGTAAAGTATAAAGTATAAAGATTAAACCATTTATTTTAGTAAATATATCCCTCCCATAAGCATATATGCCACTTAGCAAACAGAACACGAGCATGTTATAATGTGACTCAATTTTCAATACATTATAACACGAGCGATTATGGCTTAATGGCAAAAATAGATTTGTGTCTCGCTTTTTCGCCCCCATTTCCATGCACTTACCTTAGACGACCCTTTATTAGCTCTAACTTATTCATTTTAGAACATGTAGATTATGTGGAAATATTAATTTCCTATTACATATAGGATCGTTGACTTAAATGTTAAAATAATGTAAACACCACTTTTTCACCCCTAGGTGACCCGACACACATCAATTAAATTATCATTACCTATCATTATCATCTCTATCCTAAGTATCATATAATTTACCATCATAAATCCTATTTACCTGCGTAAAACCTATTTACCCTCCCCTAACCACTTAAAACAACCCAAGCCTATTTTACCATACTTATCCTAACCTTCTAACCTCTCATAACCCGAATCCCTAACCTCCCACCGATTTTCAACAACCCAACATCTCGGATGGCAAGTGGTTTTAACCATTTGCCATTCTTACCTTTTTTGTTGGTCTTAACCTCTCGCAGCAAAAATCGACGACGATCGCCATGCGAGATGCATGATCTTATTTAGCCAACCTTGGCTCCCTTGTCTGAGGGCTTAGTGAGAATTTGTGCGTGAGCACGAATTGTTGCTCCTGTAAACAACATCACCGCGTTGAAGGTTATCAACACACACGCCCGAGTTATCGGACCCCAGAACTCCCCTAGATCACCACCAACCTCCTTGAGAGATTTATCATCTCCAACCCATTATCAAGGTTAGTATCTACGTTTCTTTCACCATTTTATCTTACTTTATATCGCATACTGATCCTATAACTTGTCGGCAATATCATCTCACATAGCCTTTTTTTTTTAACTCCGCCTCTTATTCAACCATTTAGACCACCTGTAGAATATTTGTGATTTCCATAGAGATCATCGCCGATCATTTTCTCGGCCTTTGCTTTCCTTCACCAACCTCCTAAATACATCCAAGTCTCTATTTCTAGAATCTTAGAGGTTTCTAGATTCCCTATAGTTTATCTCTTCATTGTTAAATCTATATGTCATCAAATAATGTTTGTTTTATCAACCTATTATCAAAATTAGCAATTTTCATCCCCAATCGTCCGATCGGTATCCATAATCCCTCGCTTATCATTTGCCTTACAAACATATCTCGAATATCTCGCTTTTTGAGTTTCCTAGACTTCTAGATCATCCATAACCTACCTTAGTAGCATTTTTCTCTCTCTAACATTCGTTATTATCGGTTTATCAATATTTCATTAAAACAAACATTTTGTCTCTGATCGTCATCGATCCTTGTCATTTCTAACCATTTTTAACATATATCATATTTTTATCAGTTTGATTTTGGTCTAACAAGTTATTTGCAAGATGTATGTTCTATAGATGACTGTTCCAGGTCTGTCACATCCTATCACTAGCATATACGATCTTTTGATTGTTCAACAACCGTTCATGTGGGAACAATTTGATATCCTCCACGAACTTAGCTCTGTGCGCCATCACATTCACACCCAACATTGAAGATATCAAAGATCGATCAAAATCATCCAAGAAGAGTGAGAAACAATCAAGAGTTCTAGTACGACTACTTCAAGGACTTCAAACTTGTCATTTCCCTACACGGGCCGCTTATGAAGCTACACATGGTCTCAATATCATATCCCTCTTAAATTCGAATTATCATTGTTATCATTAATCTTACTATCATTATCAAAATAGCTTAATTGTATCGAACGAGTTGACACCCTTCAAAGAAGTCCCTTTGGATTCCTGGGATCAACACTTGTCGCAACTCGTTATCATCTTTATCTAATATCTTTTTGTTTAGTTGTCGTTGCCACATGTGTTCTCACTCGGTGAAAGGAGGAACCTTTTCTCGTTGTTTACATCCCATCATCCCGACATTGCGATTGTCAACGCAAGTATCAAGAAACCCCATTTATTTGAGTTTTTGGTATTTTCTACATTAATAACACTTGACCGAAAAACACCTTAAACACACACTCCTTAAGGTCATAAGAAGAACAACTTCAACACAAACTCATTTCTAATGTCGAGCTAAATAAAATTTAGAAGGTTCTTGGCATATAACACGACCTATAATGCACTACTATTTTCTTATGAAATGCCAACACAATAAGGGAAACCTTGAAATTCATCCTAGATTACGACCTTAAGGGACATTTACTCTTAAATAACAAAGTTATATGTCCAAAGGCGAGAGGACAAAAAGGGAACTACAAACATACCAAGTAGAGGAATTTTGTAGAATAATCGAGGCATATCAGGGTTGAAAAAATGAAACCAAAAAGCCTTTGATCATATTGTGGACAATGTCTAATCTAATACCATGTTATGTTTATACATGATCGAACCCAACTTTTCAACATGCTTTCGAGTAAATTTTCCCAACAACCCATCAAAGGAAAAATCTCAAGTCATTTACACACAACATCGATTCAAGATAGGATAAAACTATATTAAGTGAAGATTGATTGCCTTGTAAAAACCTTCGCAACAAACTTATGAGTTTTATTAACTCTGAGACACCATAATCGACAACATCCCAATTAAAAGTCAAAATTTTTGGACTAGTGTTAGAAGATGCCATGATATAAACCGATTAAGAGTGAAACTACTGAAAAATAATAATAAATGCAAAAGATACATGATAAATCCCATGATGTTCTAAAGAAAACGATGTATGAATACTGTCGACACAAGAAAAATCAATGATAATTAACATTAAACCCTAACAAAACATTTTCTCTCAATAAAATTTATTATCAAAGACCCATTAATTAATTAACGGCGCTCGACCTGCCCCATCAATAAAAATTGGGAAACAATTCCACTTAAGTGTCAAAATTATAATCCCAAAATTCTTTTATATCAAAATGTTTGGTCAAAAAATCCTGTACACCCGCTTAAACATAAATTAATTACGAAAATCCTACACAAATAGAAATTAATCTAGGTAGTGGACATAGTGAATTGTTTTATGGAGAAAAAGAAAAATCACGCCAAACGCGAAGTTAAGAAATTATGAAGATAAACTCTTCTCCTTCACAATTAATAAATTTCACAAAAACACTATTTTTACAGGGCCAAGAGGCCGAGGTAGAGAAACCCCTCGTGTAAGGGTTTCACGATCCCATCTGCACCAACAGGTATTCCATGCATTGCCTTCTTATTCGTCTGTTAAATTAACTATTTATTTTTTCATTTCTGTATCAAATGCCTTCATTTTTTTAAAATGGAATTTTTTTGGGTGGATTATCACCTGAGGAGTTGTTTTTCTTTTCTTTCAGAAGTAATGGCCAGTGCCGTGTCTTCAAAATTATTTCTTCCCCTACTCAAACACATCAAATTAAATCAGGTAACGTCTTTTCAAAATTTGAAGCCATCGAAAAGAACAAAAATTCTAACCCAGAACAGACATTTAGATAAAAATTGATATCTAAGGACCGTATAATGGCAATTATGCGATATGGGTCATATATTTTTTTCTGGTAGAAGTAAGAAATGTTATCCATGTCAAGGAATCAGTCAGTCCTCTGTAAATTTATACTACTTAATGCCCTTTTCAGTCCTTTAAGCTCTCCTAATTAGCTACTTTCACTGTTGGTATCACCTGTTGTGTACACAACAGATATGCATTGGATAATAATAATATGGAAGAAGTTATATATTCAATGCAGAGTACTAACATAAAATGTTGGAATAGCTATGAAGTAGGCGAATAGCTGTATAACTGAATGGATATATATGTATTCATAGTCAAGGCACATGTGTGATAGGTTGTGTCCATCCGAGATGATAGGTTGTAACTTTTCATTGCGAGCTAACAACACTTAGTTAGGCATATCACAGTAATTTGGCGTACTTTATATATGTGTGTGTGTGTGTGCGCGCGCACGCACGCACACGCACACGCACACGCACACGCACACGCACACGCACACGCACACACACCCCCACACCCCACACATGCGCACACGCACACACGCGCGCACACACATGTTAGGTTGTGGAGCTGCATTTTCATGTGTGAAAGTGTTGAAGATTGTACACTTTTCATGTATCCTTGTTTGCTTCGGCGCACCTCAATTTTTTTTTTTTTTAGGCGTAAATTTTTGGCCTCGAAAAATGCACCCGACATATCAAGAAACGTACTCTTCTCATATGGGCGAGTTTTTTGACCCATAGGTTTATGGGATGGGTTTTGCCCATGGTTTTGATACCCACGGTTTTGTAAAACCGCTTAGCAGCTGTCTATTTATATGGTCTTATGCATATGATAGATGTACAAGCAAATGTATTGCAGATGTGTTTTGAATTCGGGTGTGAATTTCAGTAGAGTTTGGTGAGCATAGCTCCAAACGGATCTCGGGGTATTGTATTGAGAGAGCGGTGGCTTGTAATAAAATCTGAGCAAGTGATTCTTGGTGGACGTAACCCAAATTGGGTGAACTACGTTAAATATTGTCTCCTTGTGTTGTGTTATTTTATTCTCGCAATTTTATTTCAAATCAGTAATAATTTCGCATATTAGTTTCTAATTGTGTAATTAAGTAGGATTATTCCGCATATTTTATCTCTTATTTCCTAACAACACGCACACACATGCATACACACGCATGAGTTTAAGGCACATGTATGATAGGTCATGTCCTCGGAGATGATAGGTCCTAGTTTTTCATGGCGAACTAATGATGCTTAGATAGGCATATAACAGTAAAGTCGGTGTACTTTTAATCATTTGTGGCATTAATATAACTTCTTTCTTTGTTTTTGTATGCAAAACCCATAACCCGGAGAGACCCTTTGCCTCTTTCTTTTTGTATGCAAAACCCACCATTAGAATGTTGTTCAGTCGGTCACTAACTGCTCCTGGTTGCTTCCATACAGCGGGATAATTGCCATAATGTTGTATATCATGGTTACAATAGTCTTCCGGAGTGACCAAGAACTCCCAAGTTTGACTCTACTCTGGGTAAATGAGCACAGTCAGCTTTTTGCTAAGT
This sequence comes from Taxus wallichiana var. yunnanensis, assembly GCA_018340775.1. Taxonomy (NCBI): domain Eukaryota; kingdom Viridiplantae; phylum Streptophyta; class Pinopsida; order Cupressales; family Taxaceae; genus Taxus; species Taxus wallichiana. Next base: position 854,939,957 of record CM031238.1, on the reverse strand, counting down.
TATTTGAGTTTCAGAATAGTTATTTAAGCAACATGAAAAATAATTCCGTAATTATTAGTTTGACTGAGGTGGTTAGACTAATTAAAGAATTTCCTTCATAACTAATTCCATAGTTTTCTAGATTATTTGATTTGAGTTGGCATTTAGTGAAATTCTCTATTGAGTTATTGTCAAGCTTTTGCTATGCACTGAGTCAACTCTTATTCTTCAGCTTCCACATCACTCCCTTTGAGTCACGTGACTATGCTATATATCAATAATAAGATATTGCAATACAGTAGGCCATGTCAGTAGCCATTGATAATTATTTTTCATTTTTTCTTCTGAATTCCTTCTCCTGCCGCCTTCTTTCTTGAGCTAAGCCCTTATTGGACACAGTTTGATCTGGGTGGAACTCCTTAGAGAACACTCGATATAGATGGATTTTAAGAAGCCTTCAATGCTTTTAGGATTATATTTGTGTCTAAGGATGTGACCCTTAACAATCTAGAAACTTGTTTTTGAGAATGTTTTCTTGTTTTTTTAAATCAGCACAATCATCAGAACCCCGAGGAAAAATTGATATGATTAAATCAATCTTTATTTGGATTTGATTTTGAGTTGAGACTTAGGAGTCGGGATATATCCACGCTTATTTGTTTCCCGTTTCCGCCTTTGAGCCTAGCCTGCGTGGTTTGGATCACCCGACAGGTCCCAAAGTGGGAATAGGACATCCCTGAAGACTTGTACAATTATCTGAATTGCCTGCAATCACTCACTGATTGCTGGTAAACACACCTTGATAAAATTCTGCCAAGAATTGTTAGTCAAATTTCCACATGTGACGAGGGAGGGCAAGGCAGTCCCTTATCCATACATGTGTTGTATTTAATATTTATAATTATTAATATTCAGATGCGAACAATTATTCAGACTCAGATGCGAACAATTATTCAATTGTTGACATGTGCACATAGATTCATGGGAGATTGACTAAAATGTACTATATATATTTTTTCTTTTTAATAGAATATATAATTGCTCATGAATTGTCTTCATACATTTGTGCCATTGGCGAGTCCTATCAATGAGCACATTCAAACCCATTGTCAAAAGACTTCCTTTTTCTAAGAAATATCAAGGAGAATTGAAAATTACAATAACCTCTTTTATATGGTGTGTTGTATGACACATCAGCAGGGGGAGGAAATTTCATTTATGAGTGTCATAGATTAGTCTAATGGGTAAGATGTCCTAAAAAAAAGCTATAATATCTATATCTACTAATTTTTGGGGACAAATAAAGAGGGACGAGGATCGAGGTTTGGAGACAGCTAGAGAGACTGACCAAATTCCAAAGAACAGCACAGGGAATGGTGGGGCTCATCACATAGGATACCCTCTCAAAATATAAGAATAAATAATAAAATATAAAATAATGAGTATGATTACTCACAATCAACTACATTCTGCATTACATTACACATTCTGAAATGCAACAAAACAAAATAAAAATGCAACGATACATCCATGATCCATTGTAGATTTAAAAACTTAATTGTCTCAGTCTAGAGCAAGATAAAGACAAATGGCATATAATCACATAATATGATACAAGGGCAATTATATAGATGATGAAGCAACTTTCAACTCAATCCTAACATGTATCCAACATGTAATAGTAGATCCTTAAAACTGAAACAAGGCTGTGGTTGCACTCCTTATCTATGCTCAATTTCTGCTTCATTGCTTTCCTTGTTTTTGGTTCATCTTCGTTGCCAGTGTAAAAAGTCTGCTAAAAGAGCAGATATAGGTTTTTTATAGGGCGGGGTCTGATACATACTTTATTAAAAAATAGTGTTCTTTAATTTTTTTGACTGGATACTTTCCAATGCCCGTCCCTTTGGGAGATGTCTTGGTGTCCTCAGTACGCTTGAGGGATGACAGGGCATCCCCATTTTCTAGAATCGCTCACGGGATTTCTTGTGGACATATCCTTGATGTACTCTAATTTCTTGAGCAGTCAGGGATGTCTGCATCCTGTCCCCCAGTCTTATAAATGAGGGAGGGCAGAGAGGATGAGGGGACTTGTCCCCCAAAATTTGACTTTTTCTCCCTCCTTCGTCAGTTGGGCTGAGTCTCTGAGGTGGAAGGCGGCTGTATATATCTATTGGGTTGGGCATTTATATCGGGGTGCTGAACCGGCATAATAGTAATAGATGCTAGGATGCCCAATAATCACCCAAATGTCATAATGTGAAGATCAGTCTAAACCGAATGTCAGTTGATTGGTCACCCTGGAATAACATGTAGAGAGGAATGCATGCAAGTGGGGAAGAATGAATGTGGTATGAACCCCGAATGTGGCCAAATGACAAGAATGACCGAATGACTCAACCAGAGCTCGGATTGGCTATAGGATGCACCCCAGGTTAGACAAATTAAAAACATCAGAGTCTGAGTCTACTGCAAGATGGTGAAAAAACAACACACATTAAAAGGTGATATGGCACAATGACAATGATATAAATGATAAAGCAACATGGAGGAAAGGTATTAGCAATGCTCAAACAGCATGTGCTCAGTTTTCTGCTTCCATGTGCCGTAACAATGCCTAAGGATCATCATCACTGCCACTTTTTTGATTGTATGGCTCATCAAACATCGTCAGTGGCCCTCCAACCAATCTCTGTTGCAACTCAGTACCCACAACTCACTCCCAATATGTAAAACAAGGCCACTGTTACTGGAACTCCGTTTTCAGGATGAATTTCTTCTCCATGAAATCTTGTTTCCTCTTCTTTCCTTCTCCTAGTGGTTGATGGCATGAAAACCAGTTTGTAATGAGAAGATTTAGGGTTTTTGAGGATTCATGAGGGTGGAAGCCCTATGCATACTTTATGAAGTGTTATTGTGGGACTATTGGAGGCATCCTTGCTTTCTAGGGATGCTCAAAGGACAACTTAGTGCCCCTCTTTCTTGGAAGCACTTTGAGATGTCCCTGGGTATAGTCTGGCCTAGCAGGGGATGGCCTGGGGATGTTTCCCTATCATTCCTCCATTTACAAGATGGCTGGGCATGTTCCCAGCTCATCTTCTGGTGGGATGGGATATAAACTGGGGATGTATCCCCATGCTAGACAGTATAATATTAAAATTGCTTGAGACACAATGTACTGCCCAATTTTCACCATAAAAATTACAGCCCTTGAAACATGAAAAACATAAATAAGCCAATAGGATGACCGATTCGAAGTAACAAGTTTCTAGTTGTCAGACAAAACAAATTTTGTTTGGCTGATTTTTAATAATTGTAAATGTAATTATAATATTCTTGAAGCCATAATGAGATCTAAAGGAAACAGAGTTTACATGTATGGACGGTTTTGTCTTGCAATACAGTTGCCACAAGTAGCAGATGGGACAATATGAAAGAAATAGTATAGCTGTCAAATCTCTCGACTTTGATGCAGTAGATGATTTCTTATTTGCACATGCTTGGTGGATGTTAGTGTCTGTAAATGGAGGAAGATATAATTCACAGACTTTATAATTTGATGGAACATAGTTCGATAATTAGTTAGAGCTTGAAAGTTTATTGATTTTTCAGAGCAAGTGTCTGTGGAGGATGAGAATGTGGTTTGGGGAAAATGCTGGTTGAAAAATATTCAATGAAGAAAGAGCAAAAAGAAAAGCCATTATATATTCCCTGGAAGTGGAATGGTAATCGATTGAGTGCATGATACCAACAGATAAGAAAGTAGTACCATTAAAATTCAATATGTAAATGATAAGATGTTTCTTATTCACTCATTTCAATTTTTGATGAGACATTTTCTAGATCATCGGCCTAATTTTGAAAGCTTGAAACATATGTCATTCATACAATTCCACTTTCCTTGTGTATTATGGGGCTGCTCCGTTTCCTATTTGATGACAATAGAAATAATGTTACCTTCACAATACGACAACTATGTCAATTATAAGTGCAAATTCCACAAACGTGCCAATATGCCAAAGAATTTAAGAACCTTCAAATGTAACCAAATACCAAATTTCTCATCCAACCTATCACAAGTGCAATGATCACCTTTAACCTGCTTAGAATCATACAACCATGATTAGAACATTCACAAAGAATCAAAACCCTATCTTAACTCTTTCACCTTCTCGACTCTTCTTAAGAGCTCTTCTAGCCTTGAAACCATGCAAACCTTGTAGCTCAAAATGATTCAGTTGGTCCCAAAACAAACTAAGCACATTTTGAACACCCATTTGGCCCTTGGAGCTTATTTCGAAGTTTCATGTTCTATGACTCAATATAACTCCTTCAAACTACAAGCCTTGTTCTCAATTAGGTCTCTTATACTAGTAGCCCTGTCCTTAGGCAAACCTTCTTGTTCAAAACAAACTACAAAACTCCTGAGAATGTAAAGAGTATATTCTAGTGCACTTTATGGAGTTTGTTCTTCTTGTCAAGTTTTAGAATCCAATTCCTAATTTCAGTTTTTCAATTTCACCTTTAACGTTTTCCCACAATACCTATTAGGTCTACCTAATCCCTTTGACTGAGATTTCAAACTTCATTGGTCCTTATTTGATTACAGTGCTCGAGAACTTCCTTAAACCTCTTAAAACAACCCATCACAACCTCTTACTAAGGCTCCTCCTCTGTTTTCTTCTTAAACTCACCTTTGCTACTCCTTGTTTCTTGAACTAGATGGGTTCTTACTGGAGCTTTCGAGATTCTTTAAGTCTGAGGGTTTCATAATCCCTTTATAATAGTTTAACACACCTCATTCAACTCCTAATCCTTTGTAAAATAGCTTCCATCTTTGTCTTTGTAACCTCTTGAGAAATTCTAGACCAAAACTTGCTCAAACTGTGCAAAAACAGGGTTAGGACTGTGTTTTTGTTTTCCTTACTCCTTGATCCTTTATTCTTCTTTCCAAACTATTTCATCACCCTCATTACACCTCACTCCAACTACAGTAACAGTTTCATTAGTTCAAAAATAGGAATCTTGTCCTTTGATCAAATTTGTGTTCAAAACCCTCAAACAGGGTATGCATGCACAGTTAGGACCGATTTTTCCACATTTGACCTATCCAATCTTTTCTAATCAACTTGAAGCTTTATACACACCTCTGTCCCACCTACATCCTCCTTACTACGAGGTTATAGACTTTCCCAGGGATACAAATGGATATTTACGCCTATTTTCCTCTCTCAAACCCTAGACAGGGTTGCACAGATCAGCAAACAGGGGTTTTATGAATATTTTTGTTTTTCCGAGTTTTAAAGTTTCTTCAAGACCGATAACTTATTTACAAACCCTTTCTTGGCTTAATCAATCTACTGTGATTTTGATAAACACTTGTCTTGTTCCATACTCACAAACTTTCCTCTCATAAGTATGTACCTAACTGTATAACAGAGTTCTCAGTTTAAGTTTCTTCTTACAATTAATAAGGTAAACATCTATTCCTCATTTCTAAGACCTCTCAATAGTCTAGACACCCTCCTTCACAATCTTACATCCTTAGAAACTTCTTATTCATTTATCAATTCACACAAACAATCATTCAACAACATAGCTAATGCAAGTTCTTACCTCATATCTTGGTTTTATCAAAATCCTGTGCAAGCTTATCTACATTGCTAGTCTTCATCACCTCATGACCTCAATTCTAAAACTCACTTTTTATCATTCAAATCATTCCTCATTCTTGTCAAACATCAAGAGACGCAAAAATGCCTTGTTCATATAGAACATTCTAAATTATGAACATCTCATAGCTTTATTTTCAATAGAAATCTGACTTATAATATCTTCAAAGATTCTACAGACCTCCCGAGCCTTCTTGGTTTCCTCACGTGCTTTCCAAGGTTTAACTCTCCCTTCCAAAAACCTAACTTCCTTCTACAACTTGAATTCTTCCTTATATGATCATGACTAAAGGTAGTTACACAAGTTATTCTAACTTAACTAGAGTAAGAGCTAAGTATAACTCATGAAACCCTAACACAAAGGGTGAAGACATCTTATTTTCCTCTCATAAGGTCTTAAATGACCTTTTACATCATTAATAGTTCTCACACTTTACATTAGACCTTCTAATTTTACTTTAGAAATTCAAATTTTCAAAAGATGCATTTTGGAGAGAAAACTCACTAGTGTCTCTTAACACCCAAGAAGGAACACAAGGAGGCTAGAGAACACTCTAAAACACTGAAGAGGCCTACTAAGACCCAAAACAAACCAAAATTTTCTCTTTGTACATGATGCTTGTGCATCATACTCCCCAAGTGGGAAGATTTGCACTCCTGTACAAATGTATGTCTTCTTTCTTTTCTTCCAATTCCTTTTCTTCTTAGAAGTGCCTTTTCTTCTGTTGTGTTTGAGCTCATCTTCATTCTTCATATCTTTATTTTGTCTTCTTTTTTGTTTGCTTGGCTTCTAGCTTGCTTGTCTTGTCTTCTTCTTGCTTCATTTTTTCTTCATTTTCTTCTTAATCATGTTTTAGTTGTATCTTCTCATCATTTTATTGCTTCTTATCAGCTTTCACATTCATTTCTTTGTTCACACCTGCACAAACATAGCTAAAAGAAACATTAGATTGTAAAAATAGAGACAAACTAGTCTCATCTTTGGCTTCTTCCTTCAACAACTTTTCTTCACTTTCTTTTGATCATCCTCTGCTGTTATCACTGTGTTTTGCTGTATATTATCAGATTCTTGCTCTATTTCTTCCTCTTGAGTCTTCGTCATTCCATCATCTTCATTGTATGCTTCTTTGGTTAAAGTTTCTATAGACTTTGCTTCAACTTTCACCTCATCTTCTCCACTCAACCAACTCCACATGCTTGTAAGAACTTTTAATGATCCCTTCATCATGCTAACAGCTGTACTTTCTTCCTTGACTGATCCAAACTGAGTTTGACTTTGTTCAAAAGTCTCTTCTTCATGCATTCTTTCATCTTTGATCTTCTTGTCTTCTAAATCTTCATCCAAGGCATTATTTATTGCCTTCATTTCTTCATCTTGTTTACCTGCATTCACACATAAAAAAAACTATCAGAACAAAAATTTGAGGCCGTATAGCCTCTTGAGAAGCTCTTTGCAAGACCTCTTCTTCATTCCTCCTTTCAGCTGCTCTTCTTATTTCCTTGCTTCATCTTCTTCCTCACCAAGTATCACTACCACTTCTAGATAACACAAACTGACCTTCATACTTCTTTGTTTTCTTCTTTCCTCTCTTTTCCAAGAAAATATTTGCTTCCTTCTCTCTACAAGCCATTTCTATAGGCCATTGCACTTTTTTCTCATATTCCAACCAAGACATTGGTTTTTCCTTCTTACTTCAAATCTTCTTCTTTCTCTTTAATCTCTGCTATCATCTCCTCATCAGTCATTCTTTCCTTTTCACTCTCTTTCATCTTGTTGTAGTAGCCATCCAAAAAGAAACCTTTCATTTTCACTTTCTTCTCTTCTTAACTCTCTCTTTTCTGTTCTTCACAAGCAAGCTTTTTCACCTTGCTTCTTCCTAACACCTCACCTTAGGCTTCTTCCTAACACCTCACCTTAGGCTTACATGGTCTTTAGGTGCTTATTCTCCTCTCTTTTACTCTCCAAGTCTATTTCACCGTGACCTCTTCTTATTTTCTTCTTTACGCCTTCTAAGGCTAAGGTTTCTTTGCTCACTACTTCACTTTCACTACTTCACTTTCACTCTTTACTTCTTCTCTTCAATATCTCTTTCTCCTTTTTACTTCCAAGAGCAAAACCTGCTTTGATACCACGTGATGACAATAGAAATAATGATACCTTCACAATACAACAACTATGTCAATTATAAGAGAAAATTCGACAAACATGTCAATATGCCAAGAATTTAAGAACCTTCAAATGTAACCAAATACCAAATTTCTCATCCAACCTGTCACAAGTGTAACGATCACCTTTAACTTTCTTAGAATCATCTAACAACCATAATTAGAACATTCACAAAGAATCAAAACCCTATCTCAACTCTTCTTAAGAGTTCTTCTAGGCTTGAAAATATGCAAACCTTGTAGCTCAGAATGATTCACTTGGTCCCAAAACAACCTAAACACATTATGAACACCCATTTGGCCCTTACAACTTATGTACAAGTTTCATGTTCTATGACTCAATATAACTCCTTCGAACAACAAACATTGTTCTCAATTAGGCCTCTTATACTAGTAGCCCTGTCCTTAGGCAAATCCTCTTGTTCAAAACAATCTACAAAGTTCCTTGAGAATGTAAGAGGATATTCTAGTACCCTTTATGGAGTTTGTCCTTCTCGTCAAGTTTTAGGATCCAATTCCTAGTTTCAGTTTTTCAATTTCACCTTTAACGTTTTCCCACAAGTCCTATTAGGTCTACCTAAGCCCTTTTGACTGAGATTTCACACTTTATTGGTCCTTATTTGATTACAGTGCTCTAGAACTTCCTCAAACCTATTAAAACAACCCTTCACTACCTCTTACTAAGGCTTCTCCTCTGTTTTCTTCTTAAACTCACCATTGCCACTCCTTGTTACTTCTTATTTCTTGAACTAGATGGGTTCTTACTGGAGCTTTCAAGATTCTTTAAGTCTGAGGGTTTCATAATCCCTTTAGAATAAGTTTAACACACCTCATTCAACTCCTAATACTTTGAAAATAGCTTCCATCTTTGTCTTTGTAACCTCTTGAGAAATTCTAGACCAAAACTTGCTTGAACTGTGCAAGAACAGGGTTAGGACTATGTTTTTGTTTTCCTTACTCCTTGATCCTCTATTCTTCTTTCCAAACTATTTCATCACCCTCATCACACCTCACTCCAACTACAGTAACAGTTTCATGAGTTAGAAAAATAGGATTCTTGTCCTTTCATCAAATTTGTGTTCAAAACCCTCAAACAGGGTATGCGTGCACAGTTAGGAAACGAGTTTTCCACATTTGACCTATCCAATCTTTTCTATTCAACTTGAAACTTTATACACACCTCTGTCCCGCCTACATCCTCCTTACTACCAAGTTATAGACTTTTCCAAGGGATACAAATGGTTGTACACCTATTTTCCTCTCTCAAACCCTAGACAGGGTTGTACAGACCAGCGAACAGGGATTTTATGAATATTTTTGTTTTTTCTGAGATTAAAAGTTTCTTCAAGACCGATAACTTATTTACAAACCCCTTCTTGGCTTAATCAACCTACTGTGATCTTGATAAACACTTGTCTTGTTCCCTACAAACTTTCCTCTCATAATTCTGTACCTAACTGTATAACATAGTTCTCAGTTTAAGTTTCTTCTTGCAATTAATAAGGTAAACATATATTCCTCATTTCTAAGACCTCTGCATACTCTAGACTCCCTCCTTCAGAATCTTACATCCTTATAAGCTTCTCATCCATTTATCAATTCACACAAACAATCATTCAACAACATAGCTAATGCAAGTTCTTACCTCATATCCTGGTTTTATCAAAACTCCTGTGCAAGCTTATCTACATTGCTAGTCTTCATCATCTCATGACCTCAATTCTAAAACTCACTTTTTATCATTCAAATCATTCCTCATTCCACAAGCATTTGTCAAACATTAAGAGACACAAAAATGCCTTGTTCATATAGAACATTCTAAATTATGAACATCTCATAGCTTTATTTTCAATAGAGATCTGATTTACAATACCTTCATGGATTCTACAGACCTCCTGAGCCTTCTTGGCTCCTCCTCACGTGCTTTCCAAGGTTAAACTCTCCCTTCCAAAAACTTAACTTCCTTCTACAACTCAATTCTTCCTTATATGATCATGACTAAAGGTAGTTACACAAGTTATTCTAACTTAACTAGAGTATGAGCTAAGTATATCTCATGAAACCCCAACACAAAGGGTGAAGACATCTTATTTTCCTCCCATAATGTCTTGAATGACCTTTTACATCATTAATAGTTCTCACATTTTACATTAGACCTCCCAATATTACTTCAGAAATTCAAATTTTCAAAATATGCATTTTGGAGGGAAAACTCACAAGGGTCTCTTAACACCCAGAAGGAACACAAGGAGGTTGGAAAACACCTAAAACACTAAAGAGGCCTACTAAGACCCAAAGCAAACCAAAATTTGATGAAAACCAGATTTTTGTCTTTGTACACGATGATGCTTCTGCATCACTATTTTAGTAAAGGGACTTGTAATGCTACTTGTAAATTACGTGAAGTTTGATTAAACTCCTCATTTATATCTCTTTCTAGGAGCCATTGATCTTTTTGGAGATTCTTAGTATTATCTACATCTCTTGAAATGTATTTATGTACCATTTATGTTTATGAGATTTGTTTTTAATGTTTTTAAGACCATTTTAATGCTAGTTTTATAAATTGTATATACAGAGTACCGCATTGCCGCCTGCAGCCACTCCCAGAGTTTAAGTTCCCTGCATCATATGAGATACCTTATACTAGACACATATTTACTCAAGGATGTACTAGGCAGATGGAATGTTGGATAAGTTGCGGGTGATTGTTGGACAAATTGCTGAACTTAAAGTGATGTTTCAAAATGGCTTTTAAATTTCCACCTCTCTTATTTTGTTCGTTTAGATATATAACTTCTTCTAGGAAGCAAACTATTTTCCTTTAATCTATCTTCCCGGATAAGCAAAAAGTTCAAAACTTCAACCATAGCAGTTTTAAAATGGTTTGTGATGTCATGATCAATCTCAGAAGAAGAGAGACCGGTTAGGTATGCCATTGCAAATTCTAGCCAATCCAAAAATTTCTGGATTATTAGCACCTCATATCTTTCTTTTTTCTTTTTGCTTGCAAGAAATTGTCAGGATGTCGGGCTGAATTCTATAGAATGACTAATTTATTTGATCTGAAAAGGGCTTTCAACTTCCTCAGTGCCCCAAATAGAACCGATTTTTGCATGCAGCCTTGTACTTTCCGAAAAATAATATCTATTCTTCTTGGTCAGCTTACCATACAAATAAGCTCATGTCGAACTAAGGTTGTTTATGAAACAATTGAAATATCAGTCTCATGATAATGGGAAGCTGCTGAAAATGAGCTTGATGGGTGTAATATGAATATAAACTAGCAGATCTGTAATGATTGACCTAGTCAAGCCAATCTGTTTGCAATGCAAATCGGGTAGGCTCCATCTACCAATTCACAAATCTTGCAGTCCAAACAAAAAGGGCATATCTGTGAAACGAAGGCGAATATCTGGTGGGGACCAACAAGTTATCCGAGTCAAGAAGAAGCCTTTGACTGTATTCAATGTCTTTTAAGTAGTGTTCTGTTTTATTCCCTTGGTCAAAGCCTAAAGGTTGAACACTGCGGATTATCCTACCCTGATATCATTTAGGTTGCAATTTCAAGTTACTTGATAATATTTCTTGTTGTTAAGATTCATAATAGGGTAGATATCTATAAATATTTACTTGGAGTTGAGCCCAGAATAATGGGGCACGGAAGCCTGTTTTTGCAAAGTCATAAGTAGCTTTTAAGCAGACAATGGTAAAATATTTTAAAAGAAGCTTGTGTTTTTTTTTAATTTTTAATACTACATCTGCACTATTGGAGAGTGCTTAGATCATTTTTACTTACTGAGAGTGACTGGCAGGTGATAAGATATTGCAGCAAAAGGAACATGTATGAACCGATGGTTTTCTGTTACTGGATTGGCTTCAGCAGGGGGAAAAGGCAGTGGAGTGCTTGATAAACCAACTATAGAAAAACCTACACTAGGCCGTGATTCTGAGTTTGATCTACGGTAAAATTACGGATAGCTGGTAGAACAACATATAATTGATACATTCATGTTTTCATTGAGTTTTTTATGCACCAAAATATCTTTTTCCTTGCAAATGGATTTAGACATAAATATCAGAGTGCAGGATTCTATGGTTTTCATTAGAATAGCAGTGTTTCTGTCATTAAAATCGATGTCACATCTTCAAACATTTCAGTTTTGTGTACATCATTTTCTGATTTTCCTGTTTCTCTGTGGCTGCGATAAAAGGAACTCGAGGAAGGCATCTCCACCATATCGTGTATTATTGCACAATGACGATTATAACAGACGGGAGTATGTTGTGCAAGTTTTGATGAAGGTTATCCCTGGAATGACTCTTGATATCGCTGTTAATATCATGCAAGAAGCTCACATAAATAACATTGCAGTCGTGATTATTTGTGCTCAAGTAGATGCTGAAGAACATTGTATGCAACTCCGAGGAAATGGCTTGCTTAGTTCCATAGAGCCTGCTAGCGGTGGTTGTTAAGATATAATTCATATTGACTTCTCAAGAGCACTGTATATTATGACTCGGGTTCAGCTGTAGCAGGTGTGCATGTCAATGTTAGTAAATTCTGCTGGATGAACTGGATGAATCTTAGAATGGAGTCTTCAGACATGCACTGCCGAGAGCTATATCACCGTGATATACCTCTGTAGGTCTCTGTGTACATGGAGTGAACAGAAGAAAGTGCATCAATTGTCATTGAATACATAAGAATAAGTCAAACAATAGCCAGCTGTTTATGCTGTTCATGATATTTTCTGTGTCAATATACGTGTGAAAATCATATTCTCATTATTTTATTCAGTCCATGGAAACTTCATATTCTCTACTTTTCCTGAGCTGTAATTCCATTCTCTTCTCTCACATAGTGTTTTTGGGAAATGCCTTTGAAGAAGCCTTCTTTGTATATAGGCGATATTCAATATTTATTTTTCTGTTATGGTCTGTACCTTTAACAAGGCCAAGGAGTGAATCAAAACTAAAAAGATTTGTAGGTTTGGGAGGCATATCTCATTAGATATGTATGGAAAAACTGCTCTTACTGCTTTTGATGACTTGGTTTTGTGGTTTTGCTGGACTTCTGTCATCCATTTTCACGAGAGTTCTTTTTGTTATTGTATTGATACCACACAATGCGACGCACAAGTGACTTTGTAGTCTGACAATGTTTGGACTTTGGACCAAATACCTACATCATATGAAAATTATGTTTCATTACTGATTACCGTGACTGTAAGCGCATGGACCGTATGAAATGATGATAAACACCACCCATACTGACACATTCAATAATAATTGATGCAGGCTAATGTTCTATGTATTTAAATGGTCCGTACATAATCTTTATTCAAATCAATCTGTATTGCTCATCATATAGGTAGAACTTTACATCTGATAGACAATTGTTTTCATGTCCATGAAGCATGTATTCTATCTTCCTGAATGAGTAACTTGGAACTCCTTTCTAGAATTCCCTTCTGTAACCCCCTCCTCTGACCCGAGAGGGTTTTGCAGGGAGATCCTTTCAGTTCTTATCTGTTTATAATCAGGGGATAAAAAATTATTCAGGTTTATCGAATACAAAAAAATTCCAATTATATATGGCCTTCCAGCTATTGCAAGAGAGACAAGATGGACAAATTTTCATTTTGTCGGGGATACATAGCTATTCTCCACGATCATTCTTAGAGAGATAAGATATATTAAAAATATTTTGAACAGGTCTCAAGCTGTTTCAAGTCGGCAAATAAGCAAGGAAAAATTACACATCATATTTGTCAATGTCCCTGTTCGCCGCTGCGAGCAATTCTAAAGATTCGCCAATTTTCAGATTGGAAATTACCTACGAAATATTTGGGCATACCTGTATAGAAAATAAATGATTCACCATGGGAACGAACTAGTCAAAAATTGAAAAAGAAAAGTTTCACTGGACATACATATGGCTCTCATTTGTGTGGCATATCCAATTGTTTCAATCCGTCAAATATATCATTCTGCTCTTCCTCATAATATTGCCGGAAAAAGCTTTGAGATTCAAAGTTTTTTTAGTGGAAATGTGTTTCAGATCAATACAAATATCCCCCGGTAGCATGGGATAAAATATGTACCTAAATCACTAGTGGGTCTCAATATTCACAAATTGGTTGAATTGAACCACGCTTTGGCTATACGAGTTACTTGAAGAGACTGGGAAAAATATGAATCCTCGTGGAGTAACATTATTAGAAAAAATGTAACCACGTCTAAAATGGGTGTATTATTTTTGTTTTTTTTTTTTGCAAATTTAAGATGACATAAAAAATGAGTAATGGAAGGACATTTCACTTTTGGGAAGACAATTGGAAAGGCTTTGCTCTGTCAATATATCACTATTTGCGATGATGTCAGCATGAACTTTAAGTTCAAGGAAAAGGTAAAATATTTTATTGAAGGATTATTTTTTTCCTTCCACAATTGAACAAACTCAATGGGATGTTAACAAAATCTGGGAATCATCTTTCAGCACCGCAGGCCAAAATAAATCAGCTGCCTAATGTCCTTAAAGACTGTCCAATCCTCTATGGGAATCTCCATAAGAGGAGAATATGACCTTTTGAAACTAAGGGGATCTGTACAATTGCTTCTGCTCACACATTTACAGCAGACAATAAACGACAGGGAGATTTGAATAGGAAAGGTTATGCCTCTAGGCATTTGACAATGCCAGCAAGGGGTAGGATCTAATTGTGCGACTACACCATTTATTTGAACATTAAATTTGACGTTCATTTGACTCTCACTTAATTTTTTATTTTGATTTTGAGAATTCAATCCAAAAATAATAATATCTTGATCTTATAGTAGGGTTTGGGGCCTTTTTATTGGAAAGATTTTTGGTCATTAAGAAATTGATATCTTTCAATATTTTTCAAATAGATGTATTTAAGATATTTGCAGTCGTTAATGGCCTTCACCTTCATGGCCAAAAATAAAAAGTTGGCTTACCCAATGTTCTTTATATAGGAAAGCAGGGAAAATAGTGACAAACATTTTCTAGAGCTTCTTTTTGCAATTCATTTTTAGAAATATTGTACTCTTCAATTTGAATGTTGAAAACTAGACTTGGAATATAGTAGGAAAATTAAAATTCAATGGAAAGTAAAAAGAACTAATATGAATTTTCTCACATATCTAAGTAAATCTGCCATTAGTTTTATTCTTTGGCACATAGGGAAGGAGTGAAGCTCTCATTTTTAGGATATTAAGAAGGACGTCAATCAAGTTATGAGGACTTACGTTTCTACACTTTGACAAACCATCTTAGTCATCTCAAGGCGTAAGGATAGGTTTATATCTACAAGTGTGAAGGATTGTGCTCTAGAAAAAAAAATGGGATATCTCGTCTCAGGGCAACTTCGCTTATTTCAAATGGCAAACAAATCTACATGGAAACTGCCTTGGTCAAGTTTTTATAAACAAAATTTTAATGGTGCAGCAAAAGGTAATCTAGGGCAGCCAAGTTTTGAAAGAATAGTAAGAGATGTTATAGAAGATGTCACCATTAGCTTCTCCTAAATGGCAGGTTTCTAATCAAATAATTGTGGAACTCCTAGCTCTCTACATTGATATTCAATTATCTAGAAGTAATGGTCTCTCAAGACTCATTATTTAGGGAGACTCTTTATTGATAATTAATAAAATCAATAAAGGGAGATCTAGCAAAGAAATAAATGTTGCTAAAAAGTATCTTCAAAAAATCATTAGATTATCCAAAATCTTATTAAAAAAATTTGTTTCAATGCTAAAAATCTTTAAGTTCATCTCAAATAGAGGCACAATAACCACAACATAACTTCGGTCAATTTGGCCAATCGAGCTCATGTTAAAGGGACATACTACCACTTTCACACTTACAAGAGCCTTGACAACTTACCTCCATGTAATCAAAACCCAATGGTGATCCATAAGGATCTATGGAAAACAATACTTTATCAAATAAACACATTAGAAAAGAAGCTCGATATTTGAGAATTCTAAGGATAGTTGCAAAACCACCAACGTGTGTAGAGGGCGAGTACACAACTTGCTCCAATGGTTTCATAATCGCCATGGCGGTTACATAATCCACGCAGTGGTTTCACCCAAATACGACAAACAAAACATCCATAACACTTTCATAATGATGGAAACGTTGTCTCTTTCCTTGCTCACAACTCTTTGGATTCTCTAGTGCACGGTGAGGATGTCCGAAGCATGTTATAAGTACGGAGGAGTTCGGAAAGATCATCAATGAGTAGAAGGGTAATTTTGTGTGTAGGTGTTTGTAGAAGTAAATTGTAGCAGAACAAGAGAATGAGAGTTTAGGAGTGGAACAACATTGTTGTATTCTATTTTGAGTCTTCATTGTATCTCGTATTGATTCTTTGGCATATATGAAATTTAGGAAAAAGTGTATTCGCCCTTCCCTACCGAGTTTTTCACTCCAATTGGAGGTTTTTCAAGAATCAAAACTTGTGTCATGGTTTGAATTTGTTTCATATTGTTGTGTGTGTGTGTGTGTGTGTGTGTAATTCCCCTTTCATTAATATTATTTGCAAGCAATTGTAACATCGAGAATCTCATTCACTAAGAGCAATTGATTGTCATTTCAAGCACAATTTAAGTAGGATATAATTGCTTTGATTTTATGAGTTCTAATTTAAAGTTTACATATTATTTTGGTATCATAGCTGATTATATATCCTTGGGGATTGGAATTTGTTCTTGTTTTAATTGTATGGCGGACAAGATCACAAGGGAAGATTTGCTACCTTGCAATTTGGAGATATCTAAAAGGGATTGGATTCGAAGGACAAGAGAAATGGTGAAAGAAGGAGAAGAAGAATCGGTCATAAGAGTTACGGTACTAGAGACTACTATGAAATGGATGCTAAGGCATCAAAAAGACATCTTAGACTAGTAGAAGCTCGTTGCTAGCATACTTCTATGGATGAAGTGGTTCAAGCCTAGCCAAAAGCTTGGTGTAGGAGAAAGAGAGACATTATGTCGAGTTCATGGAAGAGCACAAGGAAAAAGAGCAACCTCCAATAGATAAAGGCAAAATATGGCAAAATTTGAACATACCCATTTCAAAGTTGAAACTAAGGTTGAAATTAAGAGATTTGATGGGCAAGTAGATGCATAATTTCTAGATAAACAATTGAAGCAATTAGAGGTATATTTTATAGTACATAATGTCACGAGGCACAAAGGATTACCTTTGCATGTCTCAAGATAGAAGGTCATACTCATTTGGTGGGAGACCTACCTAACCACTTATGAAAAACATTTTTGTTGTAAATAGTTGTGATGGATTTGAAGAATTGTTAAGAACAATTTTTATCCTATTGGGCATAAAATTGATCAAAGAATTAAATGACAATATTTTAGGCAATCCAGTGGTCAAAGTGTGTAGGATTATACTACAAAATTTGGAGGAAAGCCATGTTGTTGAATATGGACTTAGAGGATGAGGATATTTTCACTTAATACGTAGGAGGACTTCATACTCCCTAAGGAAAAGGGTCATCGCCACAAAGCCAAAGGACCTCAATGAAGCTTGTGTGTAAGCTTACTATATAGAGGATGAGAAGAAGCAAGGAGATGGAGAGTCAAAGCCAAAACAACCCACAAACTAACCTTAGAAAGAGCAAAGTCACTCATGACAAGAAAGGTAAGTGCAAGGGTAAGAAGCCTACCACCACTTTAAATACTTCTAAAGATCCCAATATTTTTATAAAAATTATGATATCAATGGGCATTTTGATGCTACATGTTGGAATTTAAATTCACAATTGCACCCAAAGAATCGTCCCAAGGACTCCTAGAAGTCCATGACATCTTTAAGGATAGAAGATGAGGTTGAAATAGAGGACAATTCTGATGTAGATGAGAGGCTAGGTTGCATGACCACCAATATGTACAACCAAGATTAAGAAGAAGAAATGAGTAAATTATTCCAAATAAATATTCAAATCAAGAAAACTAAGGTAAATGCATTGATGGATCTTGGTTCTTAATCCAATTTGATTCTGACGCGGTTGTGAAAAAGCTTGGTCTTGAAACTTATGAGCAACCACACCCCATCCTTTGGGATGGGAAAAAAAAGGTGTAGAAATTCAATTACTAAAATATTTTAGTCACTAAATCACACACTTACTATGTACATCTAGCCTTTAAATACTTCATTTTTATGCATGATTCCTAAGCTAGAGAACTACTCATTAACACCGCTTTACTTTGCTTTGACATTGCTTTTATCCTTTTCATCTTTATTGCTTGTTGTTTCTAATTGACAACTTACAATTTTGCACACTAGCCGACATCTTACTCAACTATGATTTCATTGATTGACCTTTTTGAGCACCTCTATGACAGGACCGTCCATTAGGGATAGGAGCGCCCGAGTGCTACTGTCCCCTCTGGGCTTCTTTTTCCTCTTCCTATTTTTTGGACCTTTCGAATGTTACTTCTTTCTTGTTTTCTTTTATCACCCTTGGTCGGCCTTTCACTTGTTAATGATGAAACTTAAACATAGATGAATCATATATATATATATATATATATATATATACATGTCTTATTTAACCTCATTAAGGGGAAAGCATTCAAGAGGCACATACTATCTATAAGGAGCTAATATTTTCTATCTACTACATCAAGGACTGCATACTTCACTACATAAGAGGGTTTATTCTAAATTCCATACCACACATTTGCATTTGGGACAAAGTAGTTGTAGCTATTATTCTTGTGCGACTGACACTAGGGCATCCTAGCTCAAGGGACACTATTCCAATCACATACACACACACACACACTAGAACTACATAGAGTCTGAAATGTAGTGCAACACTCGGTGACAATCACATTGGGGTGACCACTGAGGTTAGTCTCGACTCAAGCATATGCATTATTTTATTCATCTAATGTGTGCTTGAGTACTGTGTAGGTATCTACACAACGAATTATTTTATAGACACACAACGAATAAGGAATAACACTAAGTGAACACAAAGGAAAACTAGATCCTGAGCACTTATGAAGAAACCAACAGACCTGAATAGTCGCTAGCGCTTAGGCGGCCCTATCCCATTCCAAACACCCCTATCCCTAAGATCGTCACTTTCCATAATCAAACACAAAACTAATACAATCCAAAATCTACATTTCTAGTATGTTCATCAATCTAGAATTGATTCAAACCTACATATATAAGTGATTCTTTCTCCAAACCCTATCTATCACTCTTGGTTGCATTTTGCTTGAACTTGCTTAAATACATTTCTATCCATTTAATCAACAACATCCTTACATTATATTTAATTTCATTAAATCATTTGGTGAACCCGACATGATGTCCATGCCCCAGATCCATTTCCCTTTTTCTTCTTCTTTTGAGATCATGGCCAATTCTTTTTTTTCATCCCTACCCGTATCTATTTCTCTAGACATCATCGATCTGAATACATTCTTGTTCTTCGCAACATCCACCTTCTTCTACAAAAATGCCTCTGTCATTCCCTCTATCAATATTGTTACCACCACTCGAAATAAGGCCTCTTTTCACTTCCTACCTCTATTCCTCCTCCTCTTAATACACCACTTCCTCAACCTCTCACTTCATCTAAAACCTATGATATCATTGAAAAATTAAATAATACCCCAACTAAGATATCTCTCTTTGACCTATTATGCGTCAAGCTCATGATTGTCACCATTACCTTAGAGGCTTCCTTCACTCTATTCAAATCCAAAGTGATGACCCTCCAGTAGCTTTTTCCCATCTCATGGATTCTTTCAAGCATATCACCAATTCTATCACATTTTCGGATGAGGACATTACTCCCAAGTCTTCCATTGATTCTCCTCCTCTTCTTATCATGGCTCGCATTTAAGATTTCCACATTAAGCATGTACTTATCGATAATGGCTCCGCACTAAATATTTTTCCTTTATCACTACTTTCCTAACTTCACATTCCTCATAATGCAATTAAAAAGACTACGACTATTGTCCATGGCTATAATACTTATACTTGTGCATGCATTATACTATCACTTTAGAGTTACAAGTAGGACCCCACACTCTTTGCACCCTCTTTTATGTCATGGATGCCCCATTGCAATATAATCTACTCCTTGGTCGACCTTGGATCCATGTTATGCAAGTTGTTCCTTCTACTGTCCATCGTTGTGTCAAGTTTATCTTTGATGGCTATGAGCATACTATTATCGATCTTGAACCATTCAAGTATTTCGCATGGACTCTACCACCTCCATGGTCATTCCCCAATGAACCTATTCCCTCACACCATCTTGATACATATGATGTTGGGAGTCTAGAAATTCTACTCCCATTCCTCCACCTTTTGTCACTTCCTCTATTTATAATCCCTCTATTGATCTCATATCTCTGCCATATCCTCCCATACCCCTTCTACCTCTAGTGCTAAGCTCCTAAAAAAAGTATGAACAATACTTCTATGTAGAGACTGATGATTCTGATGATGATGTTGTTGATATTGTTGAGCTCACTGATGATACCTTGCATGCTTTGGATTTCACTCCCATGGATTTTGATGAGTCTCTCTTTCATACTCACTATATTGCTACTAGGTCTTGGTGAATATCAAGTCAAATATCTCACCACCCAACCCACCACTACTACCATGATCCCTTATTCTAATAACATACATACTCTAAAGCCTATTTCCCCTGAAGTTCCATCTCCATATAGTATTCCTAGTCATAATGTTACTATTGCCTCTTCTCCTATGTCATTTCCTCATTTTGATTACTTTACATGCACATTATCCATTGATCACAAGTATTGGCAACATGTCCCTTATGATCCTACTTGGCTGAAAATGTTTGCACATATGATGGACTCACCTAATTGAACTTTACTCCCACTGATATCACCCCTTTAGTTGCACCTCACTCTCAATATCAAGGCTATATCTTCCTCTTAGTAGCTTTGGGTCCACGTGTCTTCCACATAAAAGTTTGGGTCGCACTTGACCCTTATCCCTATCCCCTTACTCTCAAACATTCTTAGCTTTGTTACCTTGGTGGTACTATTGATCAACATAATACTCCTCACTTTTCTAGTTGCTTCCAAGTCTATTACTATTCATAATGATTCATTCTCTAATTACTCTCCTAATGTGACACGATGGAATGCACTCAAGTGCCCCGATATACCATTCACTGATGAATAATATGTTATGGGCATATATGATCTCTGTCTCTCGGGATTTTTCAATGGAAAACCCAAATGCTTTGCATATCATGCATCTCAACCAACCCTTTGGCTTTGTTCTAGGTTTAGACGATATTCTCGATGATCTCACATAGATCCTTTTGGCATTCACACTTGGGGGCATCCTAATTCCCCCACACCACTTGATGACATACTCTTGTTTCTAGTTCATACTTGAATGTTGAGGGTTTCTTCATATGGACCTCACTTTGCATGCGCATGTGCGTACACACACACACACACACAGGGGGCATCCTTATTCCTCCATTCTAGTTGTTTTCTTTAACATATATACATTTACAAAAATCCAAAAACATGCTTGCTTAGATTTTGATTGGATTTACTCTTGCTTCCTTATACTACTATATGTTATACCTTTGTTTATCATGTTACTACGGTTCATAGTATGATTTATCATTTCATATACACATGCACATTCACATGGTATCTTGAGGTGAATGCATGTCACTTATAGGTTGTTACATATGTATGATGCTTGGTATTATCCATTACTAGTCCCAGTGAGGCTCAGGACATCATACCTTTTTCTTACCTCCTATCGTGTTCTATTGTTGTAATATTTCACATTTTCATTCCTATATTTAGATAGTACATCGGCACGTACTATTTACTTTCCTAACATGCTAATGTGGGTATTTCATAGTGTAGCATTTGCCTTGCAAGACTCCTTCCAATCATGGTTGTTTGATTTGCTTATACCTTGTTTGTCATTGTTTGTGGGCTATGCCCTATGTTTGCTTGATTTCCTTATTTGTACAAGCCTTGGTGGCTCTATTGTCTTGTGACATCCTGAGTGGTGTCCCATGTATGCAATCAACTACTCATTGAGTCCTTGTTTGCTGTTTTCATATATGCTTTTACTAGTTGTCATTTCAATGTGCATTGCTTTTTTGTCACTAACACTTGTATATTATCATTTTCCCCTTTTTTTCTTGTGTCATGGTAATTACCATGTGTAATCCCTATTCCCCTTATAGGATTCCTATATCAAATGTGCACATCAGTTTCAGTCTTCCTCATTTGGGATCCATTTTCATTTTTTTCATCTCACACACCTCAAATGAGTGGGGGAAAACATTGGGTAAACCTTTTCATCCTCCCAACAAGTTACATATTACATAAATATATACACCAATGAACATAAAACAAAATTCAGTTACATAACATGGCTAAAACATACTTGGCCACAAAACTTAGCATGGACACAAATGCCTACCTAAATAGAAAGGAACTCTTGAGTGCTAGTGTCCCACATGGGTGCTCCTGTCTTGGGGGAAAAATAGTTACAGAGCAGTTTCAACAATTTTACAAAGTCACACTTTTCTCTAATTTTAGTAGTTACACAACCATTTTCAGATTGTAATCAATTACTAACATAAACTAGCTACTAATTCAGGAACCAACACGATAACAAAATAAGGGAATGACACCTATGGCATATGCAAGACAACGATATGCGTAGTGCCTTTGTATCACCCAAGGCAAGTTAAAAATCAGGTTTGTGATCATCTATAGTGACACTTATCCGTAGGGAAGCGTTAACGGTTAGAGGGAAAAATAGACCGCTCTCCTAATATACTTTCCCTTAGCGGTGACAAGATGCCTAAATCTGAAGTTTAGTGTCAGACACTCAAATCCTAGTTTGGCAATATGACACCCAAATTTTTCATGTTATTTCAACCAGCTCCTAAGCATCAGGTCTACAAAAACAGAACAAATTTATATCCCTTTCTTTCAAAAACACTCTGTATTCTAACCCCTTGATTTAGATTTTCTAATATGCATTTCCAATTTTAAATTATTTTCCAAGTTAAAGTTCAATTGTGTTTACCTAGAGCATCAAATACACTTGTTTTTTTTTGCAGGTTCTATCCTATCCCAACAAAGGCAAAGCACATAAGCAACCATGAAACAAATCTCAAGCACACTCTAGCAAATACGACATTCCAGGAACTACATGCACACATCATTATCACTCCACACACACAAAGGTCACCCCTAGGATCCTTATCCTTCCCTCTCCTCGAATTTCATGATACACATCTTGCACTATTCCATTTGACATGCTACAACACTCATTTGGCATGCTATTAGGTACAATTTTCATTCGGTTCTCCAAGGTATGAAATTTATTCTACTTTATGCTATTGAATCCTTATTCACCAACATAAAGTGGGGGAAAATGTAGTCACTAAATCACACACTTACTATGTACATCTAGCCTCTAAATACTTCATTTATATGCATGATTCTTAAGCAAGAGAACTACTCATTAACACTTTTTACTTTTCTTTGACATTGCTTTTATCCTTTTCATCTTTATTTCTTGTTGTTTCTAATTGACAACTTACAGTTTTGCATACTATCCGACATCTTACTCAACTCGATTTCATTGTCTAACCTTTTGAGCACCATGTACAAGACCTGTCCCATTAGGGATAGGAGCGCCCAGCACTACTTGTCCTCTCTGGAGCATGTGTCCTCTTTACCTCTTTTTCTGACCTTTCAAATGTTACTTCTTTTCTTTCTTTCTTTTATCACTCTTGGTTGGCCTTTCACTTGTTAATGATGAAACTTAAACAAGGGAATCATATATATACATGTCTTATTTAACCTCATTAAGGGGGCAAAGCATTCAAGAGGCACATACTTCTACAAGGACCTAATATTTTCTATCTACTACATCAAGGATTGCATTTTAGATTGTATACTTCACTGCATAGGAGGGTTTAATCTAAATTCCATACCACACATTTGAATTTGGGACAAAGTAGTTGTAGCCCACTATTCTTTGTGCTACTTAGAACTAGGGAAACTTAGCTTAAGGGACACCATTCCAATCACACACATATAAAATAACTACATAGAGTTTGAAATGTAGTGCAAGCTCGGTGACAATCACATTGGGGTGATCGCCAATGTCAGTCTGACCAAGCATATGCATTTTTTAATTCATTTAATGTGTGCTTGAGTATTGTGTATGTATCTAAGGTTTATTTAATAGGTTATATGTGTGACACAATGAATTTGATGTGACACACAATGAATAAGGAGCGACACTATGTCACATGAAAAAAACCAAATCCCGAGCACTTCCACAGACACACAATGCCTAGAAAAATGCTAGTGACTAGCAACCATGTTCCCTTCCAAGTGCTCCTATCCTGAGAGTGTCACTTTCCGAAATCATACATTGAGATAATACAGTCCAAAATCTACCTTTCCATCCTGTTCATCGAGTCCAGAATCCGTTCATACCTACATATACAAGCTAATTCATTATCCAAACCCAATCTATCACTCTTGCTTGCATTTTATTTGCTCGATCTTGCTTGAATACCTTTGTTATATCCATTTAATCAAGTAGTGCCCCTTATTTAGATTTTATTTTTATTAAATCAAATATATAAGTTCAAGTTTGGGATTAATTCTCTATTTATTGATGTAGTAGAAATTGATGTAATTCCACTCAATGCATTTGATGTAGTTTTAGAATTCCTTACTTATATGTCAAGGATTTCGTATTCACGAGGAGGGATAATCGAAATATATAGGTTAAGGATGCATTAAGCTACAACATCAAGGCATACCAAAGAAATCTTAAGTTGGCCTCCCGTAAGTGCTAACCAAACAAGGAGACGAATTCAGATAAATCATAATCAATTTTGTTTGTTTTTATTGAAGGTTAAACAAGATGGGTTGGAAAAAGAGCACGAGATTCAAATGCAACCAAAATATCCTCTATCTAACATCGGGTTGTATAAGCAATCACCGATGGAGAACATTGAGTTGAAGAAATAAGCGCTCCAATAGTTACTAGAAAAAGGGATGATTCACCCAAATACCTCTCCATGTGGGTCACCATTAAGAACCGATATCCACTTCCACGGATAGATGACCTTTTGGACCAACTTCAACATGTCGATTATTTTACAAAGTTGAATCTTAAATCCGGGTATCACTAGGTTTGAATGAAGAGTATGTATGAAAGACCACCTTTAAGACAAAATAAGATTTGTATGAATAGTTAGTACTTTCGTACAATTTATGTAATGCATCCACTAACTTTATGATATCAACGAATGATATATTGTGGCCATTCATAGATACATGCGTTATTATATATGTAGATGATATTATAATTTTTAGTGCCAATTGAAAGAACATTTAACTCATTTGTAAAAATTATTGCAAGTTTTAAAGGAGAAATAATTATTGTGCAACATGAAGAAATGTGAATTTGCTAAACAATCACTAGTCTATCTTGGGCATGTGGTTATATGAGACAAACTATGAGCGGACTCGCCAAGGTAGAAGCATCACCAATTGGACCACAACATGGAGTGCCATAAAGACTAGGAGTTTTGTAGGGGCAATACAATTCATGAGGAAATTCATACCATGATTCTCTACTATTGCAACACGATTGCATATAGTTGCAACCAAGGGTAATATTTTTAATTAGAGTAAGGAACTTGAAGCTTTTGATGCTTCGAGGTATAAAATTAGTCGTGTTTCAATACCTGCTCTTCCTAACTTGCGGCAGAAATCGTTTAAAGTTGAAATTGGTTCCGATGAATATGTTATGGGGGTAGTGTTGGTACATGGTGTAGACACAAAATCATGCACTTGGGTATATTTCTATGTCCTAGAAGCATACTTGCATTCACATGATTCCTAAGCACGAAAACAAGTAATTGATAGCTATCTTTGGCTCTTTGCTTTGTTTCTTGTCTTCTTTACGGCCTTTTACACCCTACAACCCATTCAAGATGCGTTATTGTTTTATATTTCATGACTCTATACACCAACACTTGAGCCAAGACACCAGCACCTGTGCACCCGTCTCCTCTGGATGCCCTTGACTTCTTTCCACTTTAATCACTCTTTTTGGGCTTCTTTTATCTTTTGGTCATCTTATCTTCTTATGGATCGACCTTCTAGTTTTCAATTGTGAAATTCAACCAAGGGAATCATATAAATATAAAGTTATGTGACCAAAATAAAAGACCAAGCTCTAAACATATATTATCATCACTTAAGGTTACAATCTAAAGGAATCTAAGAGCATCAAAGGCATCCATCTAACACTCATTCAAGGGACAAAGGACTACATTTTTTGTACACACTTCATAAGAAGGGGAAGTTCATTTTTCATCCATACATCTATTTACATTGGTAAATCTATTTATTGTCCGCTATCAAGTGTACTTGCACAAGGGATTCCTAGGGCATGATTATATCACACATGCACAAGAACTACATGGAGTCTGAGATGTAGTGCAACGATCGAATGTAAGGTCACTATGTCGTGTGACTGCGAGGTCATCCAACTCCCCATATTGCATATTTTTTTGGATTTGATGTGGTATTGTGGGTTTTGCAGGTGAATCTTTGTTCTACGGTTACAGTACTTGACAACCTTATTGTGACATACAAGAGACCAAAAACAAACATTTGTGACACTTGTGTGACACTCCGCAAACTAGGTTTTAACCATTTTTGCGGTCATAGGTGCCCAAAGAGAGGTCGTTAACACCCGGATGCCCCTATCCTATCGTGGGCTTCTATGTCCAATCTTATTTGTGTAGTCTGTAATTTATTTGGATCAATAACTACACATAACACTTCCATTCAACATTTTTCCCGCCTACATCAGGTCCCGAATCAAGCGCAAATCAACTAAGTCCATTCCTCTCTCTCTCTGCACTTAAGATTTTATATTTTACTACCGTATTTCTTGTGTCATTTATATTCCAAAAGTTGTTTATCATAGTTTACATTAGCTACTCTATAATATTAGGGTTTAGCATAAATATCTATTTTTGTTAAATCACATGGAGTTAAGACAATGTGTTATTGTTCTAAGACTTATACTTTAACACTTACAAGATATCCAATTTACGAAAAAGAAATGTACACACTAGTTCAAACATCAAAGAAATGGAAACTTATTGGGTAAAGAAACTATAGTACATACTTGACCAAAAACATCTATAGTATTTGCAACATGCACTAAGTTGTAGAACAGGAAAACACTAAAAACGGATGGGATTTATCCAATAATTCTATTTGGTGATCAAGTTTAAGAAGGTAATACAAATGTGGTGGATGATATGTTGTTTAGGCCACTTGTTATAGAAAGAATATCAACTTTTGCCATCATCTCCCACATATAGCCCTTTATGAAGGACACCTATTGAGAATCCCGGCACAAGATGCAAATTTCAGGTGGTTACATTCCAAAACTTACAATCCATGGGGGCTGAAAATGAGGGCATGGATGTATTTTATATCAAATATAGGCTACTATACCAGTGGGGAAAGATTTGTGTACCGAGGGGAGAAAGACTCCTATTGATAACAAAGGCACATACCTCCAAAGTATCTAGCCTTTTGGTGTTGGAAAGACCATAGCCTTCTTAAAGGTATGTATATTAGCGCAACATGCAAGATGAAATAACAAAATTCATAAGTGGATGTAAACTTTATTTTACGAGTAAGTATGAATTAAGGAAGGTTTGTATATGCCTCTACCAATCCCTACCAGAAATTTGTAAGATATCTCAAGGTATTTTGTAGGAGTACCTATGTCCAAACATGGCCATGACTATTTGTATGTTTTTATCGATAGATTCAAAACCGTGTATTCTTATGGCATGCAAAAATACTATAAAAGTACATGAGGCAACATAAATTTTCTTTGCTAATGTATGGGTACATTTTGGTTTTCCAAAGTATATTGTGTCCGTAGACATTCCGTGTTCTTGGGGAAGTTTTGGACTACATTATGGGACAAGATGGACACTAAGCTATAATGAAACATTAGTTTCCATCCAAAAATAGATCAATAAATAGAAGTCGTAAAATTTTTTTGGTACAAATTATTATAGGATACTACAACACGTATCCACAGACTTGGGATGAATCCTTAACCTACATTCAACATTCCTATAATAGGGCGGTCCACACACCCACCGGCTAGTCACTTTTTGAAGCATTTTTGGGGTTATTTCCCTACTAATCCAAGTGACGTTACGGTTGGAAAACAAGAAGAGGAGGAGGTGAGAGACTCAAATATGACTAGAGAAACAAATTTTATTGAGAGGAGTATACATATCCATTTCAAGGTGAGATAGAAACTCGATAAATCTCAAGCCAAGTACAAAACATGACATGACCAACATTGTAGGGACCACAAGCTCAAAGCTGCAAACATGATTTAGTAGTACTTGAGAAAGGAGATACTTCAAGGGAAAGAAAGGAAACTCAAACCTCTATGGTATAGACCATTCACCATCCTAGAGAAATTTGGATAATATTCCTTCAAGCTTAACTTACCATACTACATGCAAATGTACTTAGTAGTAGATTATGAAAACTTACTCTTGTATGAGCCTTCCATGCTAAATGAAGAAGATGAATGTCATTTGTAACCTTCCATAGAAGATTGTATCTTGGAATCCTGAGGTAAATTAGAGGAGGACATAGGGTTGCGTAGAGAGTATCAAAGATACAAGAAGAGGAGCATATGAGTCTTGAATGTTATACTCAAGGGAAAGACACTAAAACATGCCAAGTGCTACCCAAAGGATAAAGTGAGGGAGATGTTTCCTCATTTACTCCCCTTATAAGATTTAATGGGATCACAATCCTCTTGAGAAAGGGAGGTGTGATCCATATGGATTTATAGAAAATAATACTTCATCAAATAAACACACCATAAAAGCAAACATGAGAAAAGAAGCTCATAAATCAAGTACTTTAAGGACGATTACAAAATTGTCAATTTGTACAAAGGGAAATTGTGAAACTCGCCTAAGATTCTATTAGTAATGTATATAAATTTTGTGTTCATTTTTCATCAAAGGGTATGCACAAATTTTTGTTATGCTCCTTTTGTTATCTATTATGTGTTTCCTTCAATGGTAACTTTATTTGTCCATATTGGATATTTCGACTCAAAGATTTTATTATTATGATAAGCATGCCATCTATCTCCTTTTACCCTATTTTATTCTTACAAATGTATCTCTCTCCTCTCTTAGTTTCCCCCTTCGTATTCTCTTTGTTAAGTCTCTTTTCTCACTTGATTTTGTAAGGCCTTTTCTCCTTTGCATTTCCCCCTTTTGTCTTTTTGGTCATTATTGGGTATCACCTCATATGTTTAGCACCTTTTCTTCTCCCACTATTTATTATTCCCTCCATAGTTTGCATGATAAGAGCATGACATTAGATGGAGTCAAGGGAGGATTAATCCCTAGGAAAAATAGGCAATTTCCTACAACGCCAATAATTAGGGGGCACCAAGTTTATAGAATTTTCACTAGGTCGATCGTTTACTTCTTACCTCTTATTATTATGGGTGTAATATATTATGGTTGGGCACAATGCGTATAATAGATAATATAATATTAAAATTTATTCCATATAAGGCCAAGAATATGGTAAAGTGTCTCTTAAAATCTTGAAGTAAGCCATAAGAAACTAATTGCCTAGGATGGAAATAGTTAAACGATGTCAAATTTATAGGAATATTACTAGGTTAGGTTGACCAATTACTACCAAACAATAATTATTATGGTTGTAATATATTAATGGTTGAGAGTTCCAAATATATAATATTAAAACCTTATTTTGTGTAAGATTAGCAAATTTAGAGTGTATTTAGTTTGATAAACATGTATTAGATGAAAAATCACAATTCTCGGTCTTGGCCAATTAGTGTTTAAACTAATTAAAAAATTATACATTTGGTATGATTATTTAAGGTGCATACATTCTATTGTAAATATAAATATTTATGGGTCAATTTTTTTATTCCTTGCTTTAGGTATGATTTATAAGATGCAACAATTTTCTTTTGGTGAATATTTATAGAAAATAGTGATATGAAATAAAAATAAAAATCATTCAAAGCCTAATACTTGGAGAAATAATCATGTTCAACAATAACATTGAAGTTGATGTGTTTCCAAAAAAACAAATGTCTATTTTTTATGCTTGATGCTAATGTTTTGATAAAGAATAATTCTTAACCTTAATTATGTATTGTTAAAAAATCTAACATATAATGTTTTTACAAATTAGGTAGGGGTATTTGGCTTTAAGTATTGCCTAGGGTGCTCAAAACTTTCAACTTTGGCCCGAATGGAGTATGGAAAAATTTTCCTTTCAAACTAGCTTCAAATATTTTCAACTCACGTATAAGAAATTTAGACAAAAATGTATAGAAATGGAAATATAAATAACCCATTTGTTTGTAGGAGGAGTATTTTGGCTTGAAAATTTAGAAAAGAGACTACAGTTCATACATGGTTTGGTTTGCTTTGTTATCACAATCCCTATCATCAATATGGTGGTAGAAGGTATTTGGTTTAGTCTTTACGTACTAGCTTAATAACACTATTAATGAGGAGGCCAACCACTCTTTGATTTGTTTTCCTATTATATGATGTGTTGATGCCTTTGGAAAATTTATTTTTCCATACCCACAAAAATCTTTGTAAAAATTATATTATCATTTCTATTTAAAGAAACCCCATTTACTAGCCCATCCGGCTTAAGCCAAAAATAATCGCATTCAAACACCTATAAATACATATTGTACTACCCCAAATTGGATATACCGCTTTAGTGCATCTTAGAAGCTTCAATGACTCTAAAATCCTCATTCATATACAAGTAAACTTGGGAGGTCACTTGCAAAGTAGGTAGAAAATATAGTAAATAATGCATGGTAAAGGATTTTGGGAGACAAAAACATATTACTAGAGATTTCAAGCAATCCAAGAGGATATTATTACTGTGCAATATAAATTTATTGAGAGAGAAGACTAATCCCGATATTATGGTTTTTAGATGGATTTAGGTGATGGTGGGTTGACCTCACATCAAGGTCAATTTTCAAAGGTATGAGCCCTCCTTTCCAAACTATAAATTGAGCTACACTTTCCATAAATAACATGAGAATGGATCTTCTAGTCGGTATTTTTGTAGGAGAAAACAAAATCATGAGAAAAATGTATACATTTGAGGGTCCTCTCAATCTAAGAAATGAAAGGACAATGGAAATATCCTAATCTTCATGTTGGTAGGTGGTGATGAACCTCAAATTTCTAGCCATGTCTTGCAATTTGATTCCCTTTCTCTACATCCCCTTCTTATTGATGTTATCATTGCTTTCAATGATAGTTCAATTATCACATCCACCCCTTTTCCCCTAAATTCATCTCAAACTCATATTCATCCCCATCTTCATCATCATCCTCATCCTCCACTAAACTCAACTTGATAATCGATATGATCTATTAACCATCGATAAAACATTAAATGATAATATCAACATCCACGGTATTCAAATTCCCTAGTTGGACCCAAAAAATTTCAAACATTAAAATGTACATTAACTTCCTCACAAATGTGTTTCAACATCAACATATGAGAATTGAGACTATATGAATCCTTTTCTTTCTTGATTTGGACAAGCATCGGTTGAGAATGGAAGAAGAAAGACTGATTTCTCAATATTTTTAACAATCATCCAAAAAGCAAAGAGTTCAATCATGTTTAAATGGAGCTTCATATGCTATGAAACCCCATGCCTCATCAACCAACACAATCCAATCTACCTATCTCTCAATAGATTTAGGGTGCACTTCATAAATATGGTCCTCACATGGAAGAACCAAGTAATTGTATGGGATAAATCTTTCTATTTGTTCTCTAACTCGCTAATTTGTTTTAGTGGGGTTTTTTCCTTCGTTTTATCTCTTATTATTTGTGTAGTCACATGTTAATCATTATTATCTACTATACATTTTTGACTTTTTTTTTTAAGTCTATATTTTTGTTTGGTGTCACCTATACCTTCTAAGTTTTGTTTCTTCCAAAATTTAAGCTCTTATTTGGTTTAAATTTGTTCATGTTCCTCTTCCCTTAACTATTTTGGATAAATCTCCTTGAGGCATAGTGTAATTCCTTCCTTGATAATAATTTAAACTTTTTTCCAAAATGGAAGTCACCTTTTTAGAAATTTTAGTTGTACAATTCTAGTATTGTCACCACTAATAAATGTGGTCTTTATTATTGATCAAAATCTAAGTTATAACAATATTGTCTAATTCAAAATAATATACAACTCAAGCATTACGAATTGAGATTAATGTTTTTTCAATTATTATAGAGAAAATACAAGTCCTTATAATGTGCTAAGTAAAGGATCATACACGTGAAATGAAGCTCAGTGCATCAAATCTCGTACATGATACATTTTCTTGATGATTTTTATGATGCATGAGTAGTTCTTTAAGAATTGTTGGAAACAAGAGCTCTATAATTTCTAATGTAGTTTTTAAATTGAAAAATGTTTATCTATTAAAATCTCATATAACACATCACCTATAATATAATAAAGAGTGAAACGAATCACCCCAAAAAGCAATGAATTGACCCCGAGGATTGAGACATAACAACTAATTATCTTAGAAGAAGTCTTGAAAGATTAAATAAACACATTTTCAATAAAAAAATTTCTCAAGTCCATACAAAATATATAGAAATCTCATTGGGCATCAAAAACACTAAGGCAAAATTACTAAGCAACAAGAACAATTAGTGAAGCGGGAAAAGGAAAAGGATCATCCGACTTGTCACATTAGCCCCAACCACTACCAATGGATGGATTTGAATATTGTCTCCTAAATATCATCATATTTTTATTTTCCATCTTCCTCATCGTGGTCTTATTCGGGAAATGGCTAAGGCCAACAAAGGAAATTTCCCTTGTTATTATGCCCTCAAATCACTAGTGTCTAGGAATGAGGACCTTCCATTACCATGAGCACTATAAGTTGGAGAAGGATAGTATGAATGCAATGAGCTACTTCAACACGTTATTTTTTAGTGATGTCTACCATGAGATCCAAAACCACCACCCTATGAAGGTTACCATGTAAAAGGAGATTATGAAGATACCAAACATACTATATAAGGGGTACTCCCTAATGACCCAATAAATACAAGTGTTTGATCTCCGTGGACATTTTGAGCTTGCATTTGGATCTATAACATCACATTAGTGATAAATTGTACTTTATTTACAATGGAAAAATAACCATTTAGAGATAAATGATAAAATATAAATATTGTTCCGTTCTTTCCATAAGTGAAAAATAATTTTAGAAACGAACTATATGCCAAATTTGGTTGTATTATGTAGGTAATTTGGTTGAATCCCATAAGGAACCATTTTCTAGGAAAATAATTTTTGAAAAAATGGATAAAAGGGATATGAATCCACCTCTAGGATGAGTGAACATGCTTTCAAACCTAAAAATATGCTTTAGAGACTCTACATGTTCACAAAACTAGCAATGTGGTTAGCCACACTAAGGTGGAAAATTTGACCACCCACAACAAAATTTGTTGTAAGATACACCATAAGAAATGCTCTTGTTTAGGATTAAAAATAGTTGTCCAAACTCCGGAAAACTTTCCCTAAGTCTTTGCAAAATAACCAACTTTCCAACAAGAATTCAAGGTATCCACTTCAATGTGTTGTATAAAGAGTAACTAATAACCAAGTTGAGGGTAATGATTGGAGGAAATGTGTCTCCACAAACCACCCACCATTTGAGAGAGTTAAAAGTTTAATTTTATGTAGGTTTCATTTTAGATAGCTATTAGAACTTCAATAATTTATGGAATATCACTATTATTTATATATAACTTATCTCATATGGAGTCCAACAAAACCAATCACAAGAGTAATTGAAAAATGTTTGAAATAACTTTTACCCCTTTCTTGAAAAAATTGAGACTCTTGATCCAAGGGACCATGCCAAAAAGGACACCATAATAGGTAAAAATTAGAGACCACTAAAGGAAATGTGAATTCAAAGAGTCTTGATATGTATCCAACATCATCTCAACTTAAATGGGGCTCAATTAATTCCTATTATTTCCATATACCCCGAGCCATAAAGAAGCCAATACATTTAGCAATAACTAGAGTGAGAAAATGAGTTTGAATTCCCAACATCAAACATGCCTTCTTATAAAAGGATATCCTTGAGAAATTCAATGTCAAGGAAATATTTTCCAAGCCTTTTCTCTTGCAAGGGAATGAATAGCCCACTTAAAAATGTGATGAACCTTGGAGTTTTAACATCAAGAAGGCCTTGGCCTCCCATATCTTTAGATTTACGAAAAATCCCAATCAAGTCTAGGAAACCTATTAGTGTCTTAAAATTTGGCCGATATGAAGTCTCTCAAAAACATTTCAACTTGGAATAAATTACTTTGAATGTCTCCTAACAAGAATATTGGCAAACATGGGTTTGTTGTAAATACCTTTGAGATAACATAGAATTTTCTAGCCATGGAAATATCTTTAGTAACTCCAAAATCAATTTTATTTTCCACCATCGGCATAACATAATCCCATTAAGTTTGAGGCGGGAGCTTGGAATGAAAAAGAGATGCCCAAAATTTAAATCATCCCAACTCGTATTTAATACTACTAAGACTGCTCCACCCAAGCTGGAAAGGATGTGCTATATTTACCATAGCATTTGGTTTTCTTCTATTGAATACAAGAACCAAAGGCTAAGTAAAAATATCAAGACATTTCACGGCATTGGCGTTCGATTCCTTCCCTTTTCTAGAGGAGAAGAAGGAATCATCAAAAAGGTTTCCATTGACTATATATTTATGAGACTAAGGAAAATAAATACATTTAACTAACTCTCTAAAGGTTTAATTGGATCAAAGATAGATAAATACTTCAACCGTAAGAAATAGAGGGATGGAGATAAAGGGAATCCTTTCTTAATGGATATGAACAAACCAAAATTTTCAGAATGAAATGCTTTAATGGTGATACATGAAGTGTCATCTTGGAAAATCATTCTTGTTGGAATATGTTGGTGTGAGGGGGTATTATTTACATTTTATTTATTAGGTTAATTACCCTCACCCATGGTGAGTCATCTCACTTAGGTGAGTCATAGGTCTTAGATGAGTCATTAGGGAGTTATACGACGAATGAAATATTTTGTCATAGAATATGTCATATGCATCATAGTGTCATTTTCATATGGTAGTTACATTCCATTCTTGGATTGTAACTCCCCTCTCCTATTTTATGGGTATGAAAAGTCCAGTCATGGGGGTTACCCGACATTCCTTTATGTACTTTTCATTTTTTGATCTAAGTATAATTAGACCATTTTTTGTATGCACAAGTTCCTTGAGATATTATTCTTACCAATTACTTGAAATTCTTCATGTTTTCATTTAGATTGAAACTCTATCGATGTGCACATATTCTAGATGATCTTTACGTTATATTTCATGGTATCAAAGCTCATATCTCGGTAATCATGTCACTAACTTCATAATTGTTGATTACTCTTAATTTCATGATTTTACTAACTCTTAGTAAAAGTTTTTTTATCCATATTGGTTTTTGTGAAAATTTGGCATTATTTTGGTTAACATTTTACTTGTTAAAGTTTGCTTGTTTTTGTGGGTGTTTCTTGGTCTTTGTGTAGGGTTAGGTGTTTTATAGCTACATTTAGGTAGTCTTAGCTAAATCTAGAGGGAGTGTTGTTTTGGAGGTCCCTTTGTAGCCCTAACTCACCTCTAACTTGACATCCTACTCCCAACTCACTCTATAAATCCTCCTTCCCAACTCGCCGAGTTGGTCCTCCTACTAAGCTTTGCAGCAGCTTTGCTGTCCAACATCACACCAAGCTCATCGTTCTCACATTACATTAGCTCATCAAGATATTTCTTATGAGTTGTATTTGACTCGACCTCCGCTTCTCCATCTTGACATCAAGATATCCTTCCAACCTGAAGCCACCTTCGTGCTTCTCACCATCAACTCAAGTTTCCTCCCACATCGCACTACCCCATTCAACTTGGTTTGACGAATCTAGCTCACTCCCGAGCTCCCTAATCAACCCATCACCGCTTTTCCCTAGCTCACCCCGAATCTCTTTATCCAGCCCAAAAGTTATTTCCCTCCTCAACTCAAGCTCACTTCCCACTCGGCCCTACATGGCGACCGTCCCACTTTGGCTCACCTTGCACGCTCCTCTCTCGCATGCTTCGTCTCTCGGCTCAACACTCGACTCTCTCATCACTGGACTTGGTTCCCTACTATCTCATTGACCCAAGTCCTCTCAACCTTATATCATCCTTATCTATATCTCTATGCACTCAAAATATCACCCACACATCTCTCCATGTTTCATAAAATTTACATCCCATGATGTTACTATGCATGCAGTGTGCCTTACTCGCCAAGCTTCGATTCAATACACGACCATTTCATCACGTTACTCACCATCAAATTTTCCACCTCATCTCGATAGATCGTTCCTATATCCCCAAACTCATAAAACCATCACGTCAATCCAAATGGAGCCCTACTTTCCCACCACTCGGACCTCCAACTCGCCTCACCAACTTGCTTTGAGTTAGCTCGTTGAGCCGTGCCCATCAACTCGGTGATCTTTCTTTTACGTTAGTTTTTGTGGGCTTATTTTAAAAATAATTAATCTTACTTAATTAAATGTAAGTCATAATTAAATCCAAGAGGCCTTTATTTTTTTAGGGTCATTTTGGAGGTAATTACACCTTTTTCTAATTGGGAAAACTCTTATAATCGTCTTCCTTCGCTTGTGGGTTAGTGATCACGTCCGCCGCAACCTTCCGTAAAGGGAGCTTGTTTTTGTAATGTGAGACATTTTTTCTCACTTAGGACTTAGTTTCTTTCTCGTTTCGTGCTTTCTTCGCATGTCAAAACACATTTTGGTCTCCACTCTTACGTGGACTCTTGATTGCATTAGGTGACTCACCAATCATTTCACACTACATGGACACACTAGATTGTCTTTAATTAACTAAGTATAAAGTGTTGCAAACAGTGGGTGATATTATTAATCTAGGGTGTGTCTTTGTGTATTTCCTGTCTTTTCTACATTTACTTTCTTCTTCTTTACGATGGATGCTGCTAGCGTTCCTTTTCTCATACCATTTAACTTTCATGGATGGAAATCTAAAATGATAATTACACTACAAGGTAAAGGGTTGTACCACATCATTAGAGGAGTGTAGAAAGAATCAACAACCAAACCTAAGAAATGTAAATGGTTCAATTGATGTGACGAAGCCTTAGTTCTTCTTTGTACATTTGTTTTTCCCAAGCTTGTCTTTTACATTGAGTCTTCCACAACACCCGCAAACTGAAAGCTCTAGATGGCATGTTTAGAAAAAATGACATGAGAGCTCATGAGTTATAGAACGCAATATTAAGTTTGAATCCTAATAAATTTGATAACACACATGACTTCTTCTCCAAAATTTTCCACACGAGACTATTGTTGAAAGGATGTGGAATTGATAAGAACGATGGCAAACCGATTTTGTCTATTATTTCTAAACTTAGACCCAAGACTCTATCTTCATTTGTAGCTTTCACACCACGAAGAATCCTTAGGGACCGCTTAGAAGATTCCCTCATTCGACAAAGTTTCTTCCCAAGTCATTCGATAATACGATAAGTCAATCCAAATGGGTGTAATAAAGTCCAAGTCACATGCCCTAATAGCAAGTAATGGTAAGGGAAATGAGAAGAAACATGAGAAGAAATCAAATAAAAAGGACCAATATAAGAAGGAAGGTAAGACCACCCAAACCAAATCCAACATGAGTACTTCTTAATCTACTTCTAAGTATAAATCAAAGAAATAAAAGTGAAAGTGTTCCTATTGCAAGAAGTCTAGACATGAATAGAATCAATGCATGAGAAAATAAATTGACCACCTAACTCATTTACTTGAGAAGAAAAAATATAGGTTTTCTTAAGTCTATTAAGAAAAATGCTCTGAAACCTAAGTCTTCTAAAGAAAAGGAAAATGAGTCTAAGCGTAATAAATTCAAAGCCCTTGTAGCTAAAGTAACTCCTTCATTGACATGGGTTATAGATTTCAAGTTTTCAAACCACATGGGTTCCTCTCACGCTAAGTTTTCTACCATTGAATCTTGTAGCATATCCCAAATCACTTTGGGTGATGATACATCCGTCATAATAACTCGGTAGTAGATCAATGGAAGTTGATGGTATAACCCTTAATAATTTCCTTAGTGTTCCCTAAAATTCTAAGAACCTATTATCGGTCTACGAAATCACCCATATTGACTAAGAGATGCACAATGAGTCTATAGTGGTAGAGGGAAAGGTAGACCACCAGACCCAGTTGTACCTTTTCACACTTTTAATTCTCCCACCATCTTAGTGACTTGCATTGATGGTGTTAGTAAGCTATGACACAAATGATTCGTCTATTTAAACTAATGTTACCTTGAGAAATTAAGTTTCACATGATATGGTAAATGAATTGTATCGCATTAGTTTTTCAAAGGGTATTTGTGAGGGTTGTGCCCTTGGGAATCACCCCGAAGATAAATTTGGAAAATGAAAATCCTAGATAATTTCTCATACCTTGGAGTTGGTCCATAGTGACATATCTCGCCTCTCTTCTATATCCTTTTTTCAATAGATCTCAATACCTCCTTACCTTCATTATTGAATTTTCATGCTACACTTGGGTGTATTTTCTCAAATAGAAATATGAAAATTTTAACTACTTTCAAAAATTTAAATATCTAGTCGAGAAGTAAGTTGAAAGGTAAATGAAAATGGAGGGTAGCATGTGAGAAAAAAATTTAATCAATTTTTCACCTCTGAAATAATTTATTTGCAGCATATAATTTCTTACAGTCCTTCAAAAAATGGAGTTGTAGAAAGGAAGAAGCAACAAAATTTTCTTTCTACATTAAAAACCGCATTCCATAAAAACTAGTAAAAGGGGTACCCCCTTTGAGGCTTGGTATGGATGCAAACTTGATGTTGAGAAATTTTATTTCTTCAGTTCAACTTCCATGATTCAAATACCCAAGAAGAAACACAAGGCCTTGGAAAAAAAATCCAAACCTTGTATCTTCATCGGGTATCCTAAAGGTGCGAAGGGTTATAGAGTTTTGAACCCCACCACTCATGAGATATATATGAAGAGAAGTTTGAAATTGCAAGAGAAATATCCCACTTCCACTTCTCAACCTACGAGGTCACTTTTCCTCTCTCCGACCATGATTCATACTTTTATGACAATCTTGTTGATTATGAGCCTCCTGCTCCTCCATCTATTGATTCTGATAGTAGTGATGAAGAGGACTATGTCCCCTCTCACTCAAGTGATGACTTGGTAGATTCCGAGAGCTCCACTCTCCTTTTGGTCCTCATTGGACTAGGTAGATCTTGCAAAGTATTGATGATTGATAGGGTGTCCTTTGGATGTGAGACAAACTTGATTAGATTTTACTAGGCCCCATTCCTTCCTTACCTCTACTTTTGATCCACAATCTTTTTCTCGGAGTTTGATGGGATTTTTGAGTGGGATTCTGTTATGGAAGATGAATATTCCTCTCTCATGAAGAATCAAACTTGGGATAATCCCTTTTCCTAAGGGAATAAAAATGGATTGGTATAGGTGGATAAATTGAACCAAGTATGGTGCCAATTGAACACCAAAACTATAAGGAACGACATCAGTAACTAAGGGTTTGTCCCAAGTTCCCGGGGTTGATTATTCTTATACATTTACTCGTGTTACCAAGATGAAATAAATTCAAAGTACCCTAGCCATAATTGTTGCTAATAGATGATATGTCCACCAAATGGACGTTAAGATTGTCCTTCCTTAATGGTGACCTAGAGGAAGAAATCTATATTGAATAACCACCATGTTATGTCTAAGATTCCTCACTTGTTTTTAGAATTAATAAGTTTATCGATGGCCTCGAGACAATAACTGCTTAGGAATCTGTATGCCAAGATGGACTCCTTTCTTCTTTCTTACAAGTTCACTTGGTGTCACTCGACCCAAATGTTTACATTTTGCAACAAGATGAGTCCATATTTATCTTAGTTTTGTACACTGATGACTTGTGATTACAGGTATAACTCTTCTTCCATTACCATTCTCCAAAAATTACTTAGCCAACATGTTCTCCATGACCGAATTGGGTTTGATTCACTACTTCCTTAGGATTCAGATCACTCCCGACTTGGGATCATCATTTCTCAACCCAAGTATGCCCTTGATTTGCTTGTTAGGTTTAACATGGTTGATTGTAAGCCATCTCCTCTCCTTCGCTTTATGGATTCAAGTTAGTATCTGATTTCTCCAATCCCTTAGTCAATGGTACCCTTTATCATCGGTTGGTTGGGATCTTGATATAATTAACCCACTCTATATCGATTTATCATTCATTTTTATAATTGTGTCTAGATTTATGTAGGAACTACATGAGCTACATTGAAATTATCTAAGTAGATTCTTCATTATGTTAAAGGAACCTACACCAATGGAATAAATTACTTAGGGGTACTATGATTGACTTGGTCGATACTCAAATTTCTATTGGGAAGGTGACCTTGATTATCATAAATCTACCTATGGATACAAATTGTCTCTTGGTTTGGGTCCCGCCATTTGGTCAAGCAAGAAGAAAAAAATGTAATTATTATATCTTCTATAAAGGTAGTGTTATCCATTTTTACCCCGGAAAAAATGGACAAGTTGAAAAAATTATACTTGGGCAAATGATGGAGCTTCAATGAAGAATATGGAAAAACATTTAATTTTCATACTTTGAAGGCACTTAGGATAATTCTGGATGCTATCCCTTCTCCTCGGATTCAAAAGAGGCTCAATACTTAGCCAATTTGAGAAAAAATGAGTAAAATTGGGAAATATTGGCTTTGGAGCACTTCCTTCATTTTTTCTAACTCCTAATCAAGAAAATTCCAAAGAATTGGTGAAAATTTGAGAAAATGAGTAGAAGGGATTAAAATAGTGTATTGCGGTGTATTTCATCTTCTGGAGGCCCGGAGGGTACAATTCCCATGGGTCCAAGGTTCCCTACATCCCCAAAATTTTTGATTTGTTAAGGGGTTTGGGTGAATCCTTTATAGTATGGAAAAGTCGGTGAAATGGGCTCGAAAGGTACCGGTTCGGCGGGAGGTCAACACTTCCCGCATTGTCGAGGTGACGATTTGTAAAGTTAGGGGTGAGTGTAGTTGAGTACACTTGGCTGGAGGATATTTTGGGAACAATGAATAGGGCGACAAGGTTCCCCGAGGATCGTGTTCCCATGGACCGAAGTTCTCATAAAATAAAGGTGCGGAGAATAGGGTTGCGGGTGGTACAGGGTCGCAGGGAACAATGTTCCCCCATGGGGTATTAAAAGCCACAAGGTATGAGGATCATGGGCATAGCGGTGATTGTGGGCCCTCAAGGAAATAATGCCCTGGTTCCACGAGTACCCATTTGACTCGAAAATTCTGAACTTACTAAAAACAAAGGAAAAGGGGAATAGTTAATTGTGAGTCGCACACAAATTGGAGAACATGGCCGAAAAATTGGGAATTGAGCAAAAATAGAACCTCAAACCACATTTCCATATCTCCTTCCCACGTGTGCCAAATTGGACAAAATTATACTTGTTGATTCATTTTTTCAAGTTCTACACTCATAAATCATAAAAAAAAATGAGAAGTAGGTGGGCTTGGGGTCCAAAAAGGTGAAAAACTCTCCCAATTCTAAATGAACACTTCTAGGTTGGTAAAAGAGCCATTAATGAAGGCATGAAGACATTTTTCTTCTTCCACAAGCTAAAGGACATGAAGGGATGGGTTTTGCAGGGATCTCCATGATGTTTTGTAGGAATTTACTACCCTTTGTTGGTTGGTGAAGCTCTGGAATTTGAGTTCCCTGTCTCTCTCTCATTCTTTCTTCCATATATTATAAAAGAGAGCTCATTTGTAACATGTTGGACACTTTGGAATGATTCTCTCTTCTTCTCGATTACTAGCGATATTAGAGCTCCAAGCCTCATTTTTTAGCATTATAATTATGATGCATGCCTTATACCTCCATTATGATGTATTGTGTAAACTTCTAAAGCAATAAAATCACGTTTTGTGGTTTTTTT
This sequence comes from Taxus wallichiana var. yunnanensis, assembly GCA_018340775.1. NCBI lineage: Eukaryota > Viridiplantae > Streptophyta > Pinopsida > Cupressales > Taxaceae > Taxus > Taxus wallichiana. Next base: position 854,897,772 of record CM031238.1, on the reverse strand, counting down.
ACTACCCTATCTTGGGTTTTCATTGCTTTATCTTTCCTTTCTTCATGTTTACAAGTATTTTGTGCATTTTCTTGTTCTCATTGCAAACTTGAATGATGTTGTGCTTATGGAAATGGTGTATTGAGTGTTGTGTGGTCTGTGGTGCTTTTTCCACCCTCTCCATCTCCATTTTTTCCCATTTTCATGCATTTTGAAGTGGCCACACCCCATTTTCTTGGTGCTATCACCTCTCGTTAGTGTAGGATTTCCATTTTTCATGCACTCTCTCTCTCTCTCTCTCTCTCTCTCTCTCTCTCTTGGTCCCTTGGAATTGATAGAATAGGAGTAGTTAGTTACATTTCCTTCATTAGGAGTAGTTTAGTGTTAGGATTAGGTACAGAATTTGGCCTTCTCTAGAGGTCCATCTCAAGTAGTAAGTCCCACAACTTGAGAGATGGTCCAATGTTAGAAAAAAGTAGGGATTTGTAATGTGCAAATCCTAGGGTGCTACTTTTTTGTTATAACGGGTAGAATATAGGGGAACAAACAACGCTTCCACTGAATTTATTTGGTTACAAGGATTCTAACAAAGCTTGGTGTTCATTTTAGGAAGCTTACCATCATCTATTGTGATAACCTTAACACTATCTCTATCTCGTAGAAATCCAGCTTCAACATCAACAAAACGAAGTACATTAAGATGCACATGTACTTTATCATGGATTTGATTCTTTGAGATATCATTGATTTGAATTACTTACGGACATCGGATCGGTTGTAGATATATTCACTAAACCCTTTACTAAAGCCAAGTTTCATAACTTGTGCTCTCTACTTGGGGTGAGTTCTACAACCGTAACACATCTACTCCAAGCTTTATTCTTCTCTTCTCCTCCTCTTATTCTAGAAATATTATAGTTTGTACATGGGTACCTCATCGTGCCTAGTTTATGGGACCCACGTGACACGTCTTTTTTATCTTGTTTATGAGAGTATTTTATCTCTTTTAAGTGAATGCTTTTCCCATTGGGTTTTATTCCATTACTTGAGATCCTTATTATACATGGGTACCTCATCAACCATAACTGTTAGGACCCATTTCTCTTTTGACGTGCCTTACTTCATCCTAAGATTTGTTGAAGGGGGTCTTTGGTGTGAGGGTATTATTCATATTTTATTTATTATGTTAATTACCATCACCCATGGTGAGTCATATCACTTAGGTTATTCATAGGTCTTAGATGAGTCCTTAGGGAGTTATATAAAAAAATATATCTTGTCATTGAATCTATCATATGTGTCATAATGTCACTATCATATGGGAGTTACATTCCATTCTCGATTCTAACTCCCCTATCCCATTTTGGGGTATAACAAGTCCATACGTAGGGGTTACACAACACTCCTTTATGTACTTTTCATTTTGATGTATGAGTATTATTAGACCATTTTTTGTATGCACAAGTTCCTTGAGATATTGTTCTTGCTAATTACTTGGAGTTTTTCACATTTTTGTTTAGAGTTCAACTCCTTTGATGCGCATGCATTCCAGATGATCTTCATGCCCTCTTTCAAAATATGTGAACACTAAAAGGAATGAAAATAAATGAGAAGGTACACATCACACATTGTGATATGTGTGGTGCTCATATTTATTATGTTGAAATGAGTTACAATATAGTTGGGGAAGTTAATTAATGAAAAATTGTTAGTTAATACCTAACAGTTCATTTAACATTAAATAATATAATTTAATACCCCTTAATGAATAAACAAGATATAACATGTTTATCCCAAAATTTTACAAATAAAACCAAGGAGTTAAGTCATTGAAATTGTAGGGTTTGCCTTAAATATTACTCTTAAATGTGTAGTTACCATTTGATATTTGTTATCGTCCAATGTATGAGCTTTGACACATAAAAATTGAAAAGGATAACTAATAACAAAACTATGATATGGTTATGTGGACATAAGATATGACAGTGGTCCACAAATTATTCGTAGAATGACTCATAGATGAATCATCAATGTTTACTCATTTCAACCAAAACTCCATAATTTTGAAATTAGAATCTCAGTGATGTTGTTAAAAGAGAGTGTACCAAGCTTGTGGAGCCTTATCAAGTTTGTAGGAGGACTTCGTCAATTTGTAACCCAAATGAGCACATTCATATACTCTAAAATATTTAGGCAACACCATGTAGATATCCTTGTCTAAATTTCTAAAGAGAAGAAAATGAAATTGAAATGTGACCATTTTAGCACTATCCATAGTAGGAGTAAAAATAAACTCTACACTAGTAGGAGAAATAACCATCTCCTCCTATTTCTCATATATTCCCACATTGTGAAAATCCTTTCACAATAAGATGATAAAATTTCCATGCTCTAGTGACCTTTAAGCCACTACATGTAATTATGTGGTATGTATTGTCATGTTACTATGTGTCGCCATCAAATCCTAGGTAGTGGAGTCTTCTTCATAACTAACCATGCATCTAAGTGAGGAAGTCCATCATCCTAAGACATTTAAACTTTCCACACATTTTTATATTGAATGAGGAATTGCATCCTCCCGAGGCATTTCGTCCTCTTGCACATTTTGTATAATGGATATTCCTCCACAACGAGTGCATGTAGGTTGAATGTAGTTTAAACAAGCCTATGAGGAATTTTATCCTCCATCGCATCCTAAATGGAAGTCTCCCTCCATGTATTCTTTTAAGTTAATTATATCATATTCAACACGCCCATATTGGCCACCTTTCCCAATTCCTAGGAAATTACTCATTCCCATTTTACATATGACACAACACAATTATACCCAAAGAAATTTATAGAAATATTGGGATTTATTGTTAACTAATTGACATGTAATATATTTAGATGCATGTTAGGAACATACCTAACATTCCTTACTAATATTTTTAGTGTTAGTTAACATAATACATATATCTCTTATCCCTTTTATGAAAAGTGACTCTCCATCGTAATGTCATTGAATCAAAACAATTTTAATTTGTAGTAAATGATAAATATAAGTCCTTGTGACATGAAAAATGCCAAAGGAGCATACTCTTCCTTGAAATACCATTCATCTACACTTATTATCATAATTGGATCATCTTGTGGATTTTTTATTTTGTTAGGAAAGGTCACACTTTGTCACTTTTGGAAATATTTTTTAAGATTCCCAAACTTATGATTGTAATGAAATTTCACTGGTATGTGGAATATTCACCATAGTGATATCTCCACTTTCCCTTTGATTTAGCAATCAATGTACTCTCTAATTGTCTAGAACTTGACTTATTTGCTCGTGTATGCATACATTCCTTTTGTACAAAATAGGAATTGACTTGATCAAATATTAAGATTCGAATTTCCACCATAAAAATAGGACCTCCACAAATGTTTCATAGGAGGGTAGTAAACTATTTAGAACAAGAGCGACCAGGTCATCATCATCCACCTTTTAGACACCTAAAATCCACTTACACATTTTTATTGCTAAAAGTGCACTAATTACCCTCATTCATATTATTTCCATTATAATTAGTGATTTCCACCCATTAACTAATGTTTCCCTCTATTTTGGTTAATTAACTATGCTTTGTTGATTAACTAATCTCTATCACATTCCGAATGCCAATTAACAAGACATCGTTAGTTATTATCCTCTTCCGGAAAAGCAATTAGTGATTATTAGCTAATTAAGCCTGTTTACCCTTGTATTTGATCAATAATGGTTAATACCCCTCCCCACCATTCAAAATCACCCCATTTCCCTCCAAGATGTCTCAAAAGGTTTCAAAAGCCTATCCTAGCCTCTTAATTGATCCTAATTGGTCAATTAAGGCACCACATATGCTAATCACTTGTTAATTTCACTAATCATGATTAACAAGCCTTAATCTACTTTATCCTTTAGTCCCACATGCACCAAGATGCAATCTTTCCCCAAATAGAAAGCTATATAAAGGAACTCACATACATGTTTACACTTTACACCATACTTTGAAGAGTATTAATCATATAAGACATATGATCTAGAGCCTTACTTCCACTGATGGATTAGCTTGCTCAATCTTTGCATCCAATATTCATGTTTGGTTAGTAGAGGAATATATAATATGGCCTTGTAGCCATTGTTAGAGAGGTCCTTTCACCATTGTGAAGTAGAAACAACCCAATTTGATTTGCTAAGTGATCTTCATAGGTTCATTTTAATTAGCAATTCACACTAAGTAGGCATGATTTAACTTATATTGATTGATATCATGTTAGTTTTCTTAAGGATTCCAATAAGCTAAGATCTTGATGTTACTATTGTTAATTCATAGCTTTGTTAATAGACTATGTGGTGTTAGTCTAGTTATTTAGCCTTGCAAGAGTTTTGGTAGTGCATGAGGGGTGACAAACTATTTAGAACAAGTGCAACCAAGTCATCATTATCCACCTTTTTATCAATGGAACTAAGTTGGTCTCAAAGATATTTCATCCAAAGAAGGTGTTATGATAGGAACTCTTCCTCCATTATCCTTGCTAAAAATAAAAATTTCTTCAAGTATAAAAACCAACTCTTACATGAAGTCATGTACTTGTTCTTCAAACTTGTCCATAGCACACTAGCCTCAATGGCTATCTAGACCTCATGTATCAAATCGTCTAAACCATCGGCTTCAAAAAAACAAAGCCTACTTATGTTTCTTATCATAATATGTAAAATCCAAAATAGGCCTACCTTTAGTGCCAAGGATTATTCCATAGTAGTCCTAATATTTTGCGAGCAAAATTATTGTGACACTATACACTATAATTATATCCAAATCAATTATGCTCTTACAACAAAACAAGACTAAATATTCACTTTTTTTCACACAATACTTGATTTTCTAACATGAGAGAGTACATGTATACAAGATAATAATGGTCTAATAAAATAACCTCTTTTTAATCTTGGCAATATAGATTAGGATAATGAGGGGACCATTCTAAGGCCACACACAAGAGGGTTGTAAGGTGTTAAAGTCGTAGATCTAAAAGGCAATAGTCCACACTCTATCAAAGATGTAGGGTTCCAAATACTAAGTCTAGGATAACGGGTGGTGTCTTACTATAATCCCAATTGTATATTGACTAAATGAGTTTGGAAACAAGATAGAGATACTTATGTTAGGGTTGTAAACATGAATTGTAAGGATTCTTAGGTTACGAAATCCCGAAGGGAAAATTGTAAAGTAACTATCAATAAACAATATAATGTAATACATTAAGAGTATGCTACTATATTCCAACCTATGCATGAATTTTTTTAACCAATAAAATATAAAATAACATAAAGGAAATGAGAGGTTAGAGATACTTACTTTCATGAAAACATTGTCGGTGCATTAAGAGATACTTACTAAGGACAAGTTTGAAGAACAAGTACATGACTTCATATAAGAATTGGATTTTATACTTGAAGAAATTTTTATTTTTAGCAAGGATGATGGAGGAAGAGTTCCTATCATAACACCTTCTTTGGATGAAATATCTTTGAGACCAACTTCAAATCCCTTAAGACCTTTAAGAGAATCTTGGTGGGCACAAGTAGACTAAATGACCAAAGATGATGTGATGAAAAATGAACTAAAAATTTACCTATAAACAGGGAATGTGATTAAGCATTACAATTCCCTATAGTCAATGGCATAGACCATAGTCGATGCCATCAATGTTGGATAATGCTTCATCATAGGGTCCTAAGGGAAGGTTAAAAACATGGAAAGATAATTTGGAACTATGAAAAAGTGACTCACGGTAGAGGTATAAGTGTGTTGTAAGTGGATATAGAGGAAACCACAAGAGGATGGTAAGTTGATGTTTTAGAGAGGCTAAAAATGGATAATTTTAAGGGTGTAAAAGTATATAAGATATTATAACATTCACTAACACATAAAATCTCTCTCACTAGTAGCACCACTAACTAACCCATATAATTGTTTCGCTTATCCATGCTCCCAGAATATCCCTAAGGACATCACTGGGGAAATTAATGGGACAATAGTTCATATGAATAGAAAAATTTAGTAATAGTGAAAAATAAGGTGTATACATATGCTCCAATTGAAGATAATTGTATGTCACAAGAACCGTGCATGAAATGGTCTTTGAGAAAATAAAGTGCAACACCAAAATCATAATAATTGAAATGAATGAACGATAAAAAATGAAAAAACATGAACTCAAATAAATCATACTCACCTTCATGTGAGTGTGTTTGCATAATGAATCACCATAATGTAGAAATATTTTCTAAGTGAACTCAAGTAATACACAACTGAAAAGAAACACTAAAATATAGATTAGATAAACAAGAAATGAACCCTAATCTAAAGGGAACCCATAAAAGGAGGATAGGATTGCGTCAAATAAGTAGTGATAAAATAAGCTTGAGATATCAAAATATTAATAAGATGATATAAATTTGATATAAGGATAGTCAATGAGAGGAATATGGTCTAGTAAGCCTAAAGATAAGAAATGCAAGGGAAAAGTGATGAAATAGGACATGAATACAAACCAAGTAGGTAAGGTTCATTGGTTTAAAAGTAGATGAGTTTTTAAGTTCATTGAAATATACATGAATTATAGTATTAGATTTGTTATGAGAATACGGTCCTTACGCTTATTCTGAAATATAATTGAAGTTATGTTTACAAAGATATTACGCTTTACTAAATTTTTATGTTGTGAGAAAAGGTTCAAAAAAATGGTCAAAACTTGTATATTATATGTCAACCTATTCATTTGTCACGTTGAACCCATCAATTTTAAATTTTAGGATCTATGGGTTATTTGATTTATTAAAAATCGAGTCTATGGCCATAATGTAATGAAGCGATGTAGGTGGATCGGGGAGAGGTGAGTAAAACCTACTCATGAGGATACAAATGTACATTTTATTTTTAAATTGGGAAACAATAGTTAGGTGAAAAATGTAAAACTAGGTCCTTGAGAAAATATGGGTAGTGTAATTTCCCCCGAGGTGTCCAAACATAGGTGTCGACAAACTCTAGGTGGATTTGAAAGTTTTTTTCATTATGAGGTCATTAGGTTAGGTTTTTATCTTTGAATGTAAAAATAGTGTACGACCTTTTGCATAAAGAAATTGGCCATATTGGGCCAACATAAATCACGGGAGGGATGATGTAGTTTGTTTATTCTAGTATTGTTGATGCTTTATTAGACACTTAAATGTTTTATTGCATGGTTGACGCCATCTAGTCAAGATGGCCAATGTAGTAGAATTAGGCTGATTTTTCCTAAAAGGTAGATGACATAGGAATGGATGGATTTACTTAGTTTTTATGATTTTAATATTTTATCATATTTTTCTTTAACTAATGATGATGTGTGAATGTTGATTGCTTATTTTGAGTTGTAGAGACGAGTTTGACTATGAAAAACAATGGACACCTCTGGTTGCTAGATTTATTGAGGATTAATCAAATGGGGACAATGCAGCTTAGTTGAACTAAAATTCAATGGTAGTACACAAATGTGTCATGTCCCATTAGATGTAAATGTGTTATAAATGTTTATCAATTTTTGAGATATTGGATTGGACACATTCAGGTGGAAATTTAGAGGATATAATAGAGACTATATTCATATTAGAGGATGTGCATGTGATCTTGGTCATATCTATCAATGAGGTATAATTTTTTTTTGAGGTGTTGGAGAAGGAAAAGAGAGGCAAGAGTTAGAATAATGAGACACAATATGGATTGGTATAATCCAAAATCCTCAATACTCTGACAGAGGAAAACTTATAGTTCTTCCATTTTGAATAGTTGAAAGGTGATTATAGGGAGGTTTGTGACACACATCTTGTGCCAAAATTCAAATGGTGGCATCCCATTAATTTTATAGTAGCATGCCATGATACATTGGAGCAGTAGTACTATGTACAAATGGAGATAACATATGGGTGTAGTTAGCACCTAATCTACATCAGCTTCAACTGAGACAACAACTAGAGATAAGGCTGGTGATTTTACTATCAACCTAGATTTATGTATATTTCCTATGTATAGGCTAAAATGGCTCCACTTTATGTATTAGCATTTGAACCTATGTTTCTACAATGGAAGAGTGGACCATTTTTTTGGGCTTAGGTAGGATGCCCAAGGTTATAGATAATATAAAGGATCGGATCATATGGTTGTTGAATGTGGGAACCATGGATATGTGGCCATCATGGCCGATGACTATATTCACATGGGGTATTATTGAGGTTATAGGGAATTATATATGGTGGTTCAACTGTGACTTAGTAAATAGAGGGTCATAATAGTTTGGGTTTCCTCGACCCATAGTAGTGTTACATCTTCCATCACACCATCCACAACATGCTAGAGATTTGAGGGGATGAAGTGGACATGGGCCAAAGATTGTGGTATTTCTATTGAGATCACAAAGGTAACACCAAAAACCATCAATACATGGTTTTTAGTATAGGAGGAGCTTTGGTGTAAAGGTGGTGGGAGGGTCACACATATATTACAGAGAGTAGTCCTAAGCATGATTCCCTAACTCATGCGGATACCCAACTTAAATAGATCCTAGGTAGTCCATATATTGGAAATCATAAATGATGACTCGAGAGACCAAATTATGGGTATCTATCACCCATATAGGTTGAGATCCATGATATTCTAGCCATAAATCCATTGAGAGTGACATCTACATGGAAGAAGTGATCTATAAACGACAATAGACACTCTATTTTTTTACTTGTTTTCAATAGATCATTTTAATTTATCATTTTCATGGCTGATGTGAATCCAAAACCAATTTAAATCTAATTTTTAAATTATTTTAAAATTGATTCATAATTGAATTTAATATTCCTAGAATTACACTTAATCATTCATTCAATCTAACAATCCATATTTCACTCTTACCAATTTTTCATAAACAAGAATTTGATTAAAATCTGATCTGAATGTGTTTTAAAATCTACATTAAAAATGATTTATATCTACAAATGAAACTGAAAAATCCAAATGCAAACTGAAAAACACGACACCAAATTGTTTATGAGGTTTGGAAATTTCCTATGTCTCTCGGGTTCATACGAACCGATCCATTAAAATTAGCTTTGCAAGTACATTCAAAAAACTTACAAATAAAATAATGAACCTCAAAAACATGCAAAAGAATACCATGAGAACTCGGAAGCTCTGAAACATTTCAACACATGCTTTCCACGTTTGTTCCCATCTCCGCCAGGTGATCTTCCCTTTGTTCTTTGTCAACAAGTGACTTTTTCACCTTAAATTGACATCAAAATAACCTAAAATTTTGAAAATGATATATGAAACAAGAGCGTATCAAAATTTTGGACAACTTTCCAATTTACACCAATACCTAGAGATTCCCCTAAGATGCTAGAAATTTTGATTTTCTAAAACTATCATGTTATAAGGAATACACACTCCCCAAGTACACCTTTCGTCACTGGGTGCATGCCCTCTGTATACCTCTGGGTCAGTTTCGAGTCGGCTCCCACAGACTTCAATGCGAGACTAATCACCACATTGATCGGGAGGATAGACTTTGTAGGCTCTGTAGCCTTCATGAGGTGGAGACAGAGACTCATTTCATCTTCCACTACCCCATATACTATGAGATCAAAGGATGATTTCACTGTCTCTTCAGAGGGATTCAGACTCTCTTGGTCTTCTTCAGATATATTGACCAGCGGTGCCTTGCCCTCTACATCCATGAGTCTTTGCTGTTATGAGACCAAATTCTTCATCCCCCTCCAAGAGTCATCCCCACGAGACAGATTACAACCTTCTTTCCGGTTCTACCCACTAGTGGAGGTACTAAACGATAGAGCCTTTCTAACCCAGATACAGTGCATAGATCAATTTGTCCCTAGTTGGACCTTCACACTTCTCTCGATCACCACTAGTAGAATCGGTTGCAAAACATGTAACAGAGGCGGTCCAGCTCCATTCGCCCCCTAGCCATCGTGTTAGTCTCGAGATCTTAGCGGAAGGAGATTTTTGCCCCCATCGTCGGAGTTGCAGATCCATCAGGAGCTTCTTTTATCGGCCTCTAATGTTAGGAGGGTGTGGCTACCATTCCTGATTAGACCATTGGTCCTCGTTGTCCCCCCTTCTTTCTCTCTTCTTTACTTCCCTTTTTCTCTCCCCGCTTGCTCCATTGCCTCCGCTTTATGAGGGTATTAGCTTGAGTTTCCTTTCTACTTTCGTTTCTCTTCTTCTCTTCTTTTTCTATTTTTAGGAACTCATTTTGAGTTGTCCCCGCCTTTGTATATTGTTTGACTGCAGTCCCATTGACCTACTTTTGTGGTCATTCGTTGGACATTAATATATTTATCTTATCTTATCCACACCATCGATTCAATAAAGCCCAAGTCATGTATATATAAACTTGTTCCCACCGCTTGGTCTAAAGGTTGGGTATTATTTTGGCAAGGACTAGTTAGGGGTTAATCCCCTCTAACCCGTGATCGACCACCTTTTCAAACTTGGGATAATAATCCCATGTCACTCACGCTAAGGTGGTTCACATGGTTTATATTTGGCTCATTGGGTTGGTTAGGTGGTTGCGAGCCATTTTGCATGGCTGCCACGTTGAGGTGGCGGTGTAGGTATGTTGGCTAAGGATGGTGAGTCATTGGTATGTGGGAATTTTGACCGCCAATGGGTGAGGTGAGGTGGCTCGGGTGCTTGGTGAGCTTAGTGGGAGTCGGGTAGGAGTTGGGGTATGTGGAGAGTTGAGTTGGTGGGTTGTTGAGCTATGTTTAAAGGTAGGTCGACCGAGGTTGGTGAGGATGACTCGGTGGGTTGAGATGGAAGTTGGCACTTGGTAAAAATTCATAGTAATATTTTAAAATTACAATGAATTTTATCCCTCATGTATAGTGTGAGGATATCAAAGGCATTCAAATACAAAAGCTTTTATGGTAACATGAAGATATGGAGGTTAAGGCACCCCTATGCAAAAAGAGTGTGTCGATCCTAATTGAGGGCCCCTAACCAAAAAATAATGGAGTTCACCCATATCGAACTCGAGTATCGAAGACCGAGAGGTGAAAAAACATAAAAAACCTTTTACCATTTTTGTCATTTTTTCACTACCACGTGTCACAATCCGATTGGTTGATTGCTCCTATTATTTATCCTCCAACTGGGAACTTCTACAGACGGTATCTTACTCAAATGGAGCTTGTTATTTGTGTTCAAATAGGTGACACAAAGATCTCAAATTCTTCTACCATAATGTAATGATTCTGGGAGATTTAGGAAACTCCATCTACCGAATTGATCTTTGGATTACACCTCCCCATGAGAAGGCTTTTGTTCCAAAAATATATTTTCACCCACTGAAATTACCAATCATCTTCTGCATCTCACAAACACACATGATCCATAGAAATAACATTATAGGAAAAAATTTACTGCAAATTTTTGAAAAGCATATCACAAATTATTAGTGTAAAAATGGACAATCTACATGTCAACAAGAGGCTAGAGTCCAACTGATTTTCCTATGATTTTCCAATCTCTACAAACAACATAGATCAATTTAAAAAGACAAACTAACACCCATGATAGTTGAATGTTTAATTGAATCCTTGTAGAACTTTCAAACACAATGACTTAAACTACCATCACAAAATTAATCAACTTAAAAATAGACAATCAAACACCAAAATAGGTAACTATCGAACTGATTCACTATAACACGGTCAATCTCTGCAAATGCAATTTCACTAAAATATAGATCGGTTTAAATATAGACACCAAAAGCCAACAACTAGGCTAATGTCCATTGACCACAGTGAAATCGTGCTGACACTACAATCGCAAATATGTTTGTTAGTGTAATTGTAGACACAAAATCATGCACTTTAGACATTATTTAGTCTCGGTCTCATACTACTATTTAGAGGGTTTTTGAGTGAAGAAAGTACTAATTAACCCCCATCTTTTGGCCATCTTGTTTTATTTTATTTTTCATTCCCGACCTCTACCACACATATGCCCAATTTGTTTCATCACTTTCGTTATTTTAGTCTTGGTAGGGCACCCAAGCTAGTATTGGGGCACCCATGGGTGCCTTGGTCCCACCATGGGTGCCCCGATCCTTTTGAACTTTCCCACCACTTTTTGGGCTCTTTCTAGTTGTTTGAGGTCTTTATCTTTTTAGTGGTCGGCCATTTTGGGGTTAATTACAAAATTAGATCAAGATAACCCTATAAATATAAAGTTATGAGAACATAATGATGGACCAAACACTATCACTACTATCATCCACCTAGATTTGTATCCATCTATTGGATTGGGAGATCATTTGCATTCACATATCTCCATCACTTGGGACAAGGCTTGGGATATCTCGTATCACACACAACATATAAGAGGGGATTTATTCTATTCCATCCACCATTTTATTACATTTTCTACACATAGTTAGCTCACTACATCACAAAGTGGGACTGGACACAAGAGCAACCTAGGGCATGTTTCACACACACACACACACACACACACACACACACACACACACACACACACACACACACACACACACACATAACTACATTTGGGTCTAGAATGTAGTGCAATGCTCAATTAGTAAGACCACTATTGTGGCAACTAAAGTCAGTTTGACTTAATCATATGCATTTTATTTTTTTAGGAATTGATGTTTTTAGGGTTTACGGGTCTTTTTTATTCATCTTGTAATAACAATGACACTCAATATAGTACATCAAACTTGATGTGATAGACAACGAGGGTTTCAAACCATCTTTCGAGACCTATGAAGAGCAAGTCCAAAGATTTTTCATAAACTAGAGTGCCTAGTTTGCAAAACCGAGCACATGTGGGTGCCCCAATCCCTTTCCGGTGCTCTATTCTAGTCATATTACTCAGATCCATCCTTTTTGGGGCTCCTACATAGTCATTCTTGCTTCCGGATTCTCCAGTCACCTCTACGACACAATCTCGTGAGCATCTCTATTCAACTAAGTCCTTTAATGTTCTCTCTTGCACATTAGGGTTTCTATTTTCACCAGTTTAGTTTCTTGGGTCATTTATACCTTCATTTACACCATCTATTTATTTTATTTACAGTTGTGCATAGCTTAGATTAACTACCCACATATTTCCACATTTTATTTAATCATTTTGTTGAACCCAACATTTGAGCACTCTTAGATCCTCTCTTCTTCTCCACCTCATTATCTTAGGGTCCTTTCACCATGAAGGTATCTCTCCATACCTTTTTGCAAGATAATCTTGATTGTCAAAATAAAATCAAATCTTTTTTGCCAACACTTATATTCATCCTCACACCTCTCCCGAATATCTATATCATTGTTTTACCACCGATTTATCCATTAATGAAGATCAAATCACATTTACATCTAATGAAATTGATTCTCGATCTATCTTAAGTAATGATTCCCCCTTTATATTCAAGTATGTATCAATAACATAGGGGTTAAGTGAGCTTTAGTCGACAATGGATCTAGGCTTAACATTTATAATCTCATGTTCCTCATGCAACTTGGCCTATTTGAAGCCTCCTTAACTCCATCATCCATTTGCATTTGTGGCTTTGATAATATGCCTAAATGAGTCTTAGGTACAATCATGCTTCCCATTACTCTCGGGCCATGCACTTTGTCCATCACATTCCATGTCATGCCTAACAATCTTAACTATAATCTTCTCCTCGACGACCTTGGATCCATGCCATGAATGCGGTCCCTTCAACCCTTCATGCACGTATTAAATTTTTATATCAAGGTGTGGTTTATGAAGCATTAGTAGATCCCTCTCCATTTGTTTATTGCAATGCTATTGATCATTCACCTAAAGCCCATACTTCGGCCACCTCTCCTCCTAACTTTGAACAATATGGCCCTGGATATAGGTACCTGCACCGTTACGGTTTCAATGGAAATGGATTAGGAAAACATGCAAAAGGATTCAAAGAACCTCTTTCCATTCCAACATAATCCACCAGGCTTGGCCTTGGATATCACCCTCAGCTCGTTTCTTTTGTTCCTTCCGCATCTCCTCTTGAGGTTTACACCATCTCACATACTCATCATCACAACAAGTAATTTCCCTTTGTTCTTACTGCCACAACTTCCTTTGGTACACCAACTACTCCTAACATGTTGCCACATCCGCCACCATGGCATGTTTTTTCTTCCATGCTCGGATAGATCTCCATCTCTTACACACTTGGGGGCATAACACGCATACATTCCCCGCTCATCTTAACATCTACGCATCTCTTATCCTTACATTATCATACATCAATATCCTCATATAAGCATAATAATCACATGTTTTGACAACGTCATTACCTGATGACACACTCTTATGCTTTGGTTCACACTTGACTGTTGAGGGCTTACTACACATGAACCCCACACATTGCACTATAGGCTCTACACATTGCGTTTCATCACACATTACATGTCATACATCATACCACTTGTCGTTATACATATCTCTGCACCGATATTATCTATAATATTCATGTTACATCCTATTCATTTCACACCACATAGCCTACTTTACACTATTAGCTTATCTACATATATTACATTACATTCTATACATATTGTCATTATATCACATCTACCATCACATTCCTTACATCATACACTATGCGTCTTCACATCCCACATTTTTATATCCTATACTAGCTATCATCACATACGAGTCTAGCATTACATTACATTTTACACATTACACACATTTAACGTCACATTTTATACACTTTGCGTATACATGGTCATTTTCATCATTACATATATTACTACATTGTCTTCTACGTGTTGCACTCACTACCTTATGACACACTTTAGTTCCTCGGTCCATGCTCCATTGTCGAGGGTTTACAAATCAAATGAGCCTTACATTCATCATGGGACATTTCTAGGATAGTGACACATGCTATAGGCTAAATCATCACTTACTCTATTCATCTTGTAGTGGTATACACTTTAGGATACATCACCACTCCCTACTATTCATCTTGTAGTGACACATGTTATAGGCTACATTGTCACTTCCTCTATCATCTTGTAGTGATACATGCTTTAGGGCTAAATCATCACTCATACATTCATTTTTCATGATATACACTTAGGCTATAAGGTTCACGCACATCTCTTCTATATGTTGCATATCATCATCACTATACAAACATACTCATCCAAAACATGCTGACACAACACACACTATTTATCCATTTCCTAATGACGCACTCTTATTTATGGTTCATTTTTTATTCGAGGGGTAAAACCATATGAACCTCATTGCATACATTTCCATTTAATTGGGGGCAATGACATCTCCTATCATTCCATCTTGCATTCCATTCCATCCATCCACAACATATTGCATTGTCTTGGGGAATTTACTCTTGCTTACTAGTATTTTACATGATCACTTTACTACACATGTTAGATTGCTTTCTTATATGTCATTATCTATATCATACAAACATGTGCATTCATGCCTTTTTCTAGTTGTGATCATAGATACATGTCTCTTACATGTAGCACAAATGCTCGCCTTCTACCCTTCCTACACTAGTCATTGGGGGCATCCACATTTGTCTCTCACAGGTGTTATTGTTTCATTTTTACTTAGCACTTTACATTACTTGGTTATTCATGCTTTGAAATATTGGTTATCTTTTTAACATGCTAACGGGTGTTTCATTGTGATACACTTGTTTTGCAGGATTACATATTACCATGACTACTTCTTTGTTTGTCTCTACTTGTCCACCATTGTTTTCTTCTTATATGTGGGCTTTGCCTATGTTTGGTATGCACACTTGTTTTTTGTTTGCGGCCATGATGGCCTTACATGTCTTACTGACATCATGAGTGATGTCCCATGTTTATGACCCACTTTTTGTGGCTTACTTGTCTTCTTGCGTGTTTTCACAACTTTACTTGGTAGCTTTTACACTATTTGTGTAAATCACACATTGTCTTACACGTGCATGCTTTTTTCATACTAACACTTATTTTTAGCTAGCCATCCTTATTTTTCTACACCTTGGTTTCTACCAAGCGCATTCCCTTCCCCTATAGGGTATAGTTTTAGAGTACATGCGGTTGGTTCTCTTTTGGGGTTGCATTCTCTATCGCAACGTCACATGCATCCCCAAGAGGAGGGGCATCATTTGGGGTTTTTACAACTACACAACACATTTACACTAGTTCAATTTAGTGTACTTTCCACCCTTTGCACTTTGGGTTTGCATACTGATGAGTGGGTTCGAAACGATGTACTGAGCCTTGTACACAACATATTTTATAGGACATGGTGTCCTTAGCATTGAAGGAGCAGTTAAAGGTTGGAGGATACGAGAGGAATTCCTCCTATACTTGTTTTACCTGTCGGCGTCGGATGACCCAAAAAACCAAGATGATACAAATATCTCTTCACACACAATTAACAAAAGTAGTTAAAGGTTGGAGGACACAGAGCATTTACTCCCTATACTTCTTTGGCCTATGGCGTCGGATCGCCCAAAAAACCCTAAGCAGTACAAGATATCCTTCTACACTCTTTCTCTTGACATGGATCAAATTGCCCATGTTCCATTTACATATTTTACATTTACATACATATACATGTGTCTTTTACATTGCATTTTACACATACATACATATATATTTGACTACTTAGTCATTTTCTCCTTGCAAGTATAGGTATGTATGAGAAACACGGTCAAATTAGGGGAAACAACAAAAATAAAAATGACGTCAAAAAACAACACTTCGCGGTGGCACACACCATACTAACCATGTAGGAACATTACACACATCAACATCAGCACACACATTCTACCATAGGCTCACTCTCATCACCTTTTTGTCCATTTTCATCTTTAGTTTCCACACTCTATCATATTTTTGTCATTCCACACTTTTTCTAGTTTTTTGAGTACGCCTTCTTCGTCATTCTACATCGGCATCAAGTACACATCTCTATCTACTTTATGTTAATGAGCTTTTAAGCTCACAAACATAAAGTGGGGAAAATGTAGACACAAAATCATGCACTTTAGACATTATTTAATCCCGGTCTCATACTACTATTTAGAGGGTTTTGAGTGAAGAAAGTACTAATTAACCCCCATATTTTTTCCATCTTTTTTTATTTTATTTCAATCGTTCTGACCTCCACCTCACATATGCCTAGTCTATTTTTTCAGTTTCGTGTTATTTTAGATTTGATTGGGTCACCCTAGTCCCACCATGGGCACCACTGATCATTTTAAACTTTCCCGCCACTTTTTGGGATCTTTCTAGCCATTTGAGGTTTTTATCTTTTTAGTGGTCATCCATTTCGGGCTTAATTATGAAATTAGATCAAGAGAACACTATAAATATAAAGTTATGAGACCATAATAAGGGACCGAACACTATCACTACTATCATCCACCTAGAGTTGCATCCATCTATTTCATTGGGAGATCATTTGCATTCACATAGCTCCATCACTTGGGATAAGGCTTGGGAAATTTGCATCACACACAACATAGGATGGGATTTATTTTATTCCATCCACCATTTTATTACATTTTCTATGCATAGTTAGCTCACTACATCACAAAGTATGATCGACACAAGAGCAACCTAGGGAATGTTTCACACACACACATAGAGAACTACATTTGGAGTCCTGAATGTAGTGCAATGCTCAGTTAGTAAGCCCATTTTTGTAGAATCGAGGTCATTCTGACCTATTCATATGCATTTTTATTTTTAGGAATTGATGCTTTTAGGGTTTTGCGAGTCTTTTTATTCATCTTGGAATAATAGTGACACCAAGACAATACAATAAACTTGATGCAACAGACATCGAATGTCTTAGACCATCTGCCGAACATGTGAAGACCAAGTCTAGGGCTTTTACATAGACCGGGGTTCCTGGTTTGTAGACCAGAGCACTCGTAGGCGCCCTGGTCCCTCTCCAAGAACTCCAAGATACAGTCATATTTCTTATAGCCATCCTTTTCGGGCTCCTACATAGTCATTCATGCTTCCAGATTCTCCAAATCACCTGCTGTGACATAGTCCCGTGAGCATCTCTATTTAGCTGAGTGCTTTCATCTTCTCTCTTGCTCATTGGGGTTTCCATTTCCATTAGTTTAGTTACTTGGGTCATTTATACATTCATTTACAACATCTATTTACTTTATTTACAATTATGCATAGCTTATATTAACTACCCACATATTTTCACATTTTAGTTAATTAGTAATCAAAATGCATTCTAATGTTGTTACCATATTTAGAAATCACATTTATTTCTCACATGGACATGTGATTGAAAAGTATGGTAAGAGTGAGATTTTGTATTGTGAGCACAATTACAAACTTGCCCAAAATATGGGTCTTAAAATGCATCCAACATATATATGCCAAAAATAGATGCATTCCCAAAAACAACAATTGATACTCTCAAAAACAAGTATGTAAAACTAAACATTGCCAATGTGCCCAATGACATGTGTAAATTCTTGTCAAAAATCTCCATAGCTGAAAATATGAGTTTAATTCCTTTTACACACAACTATGTACCATGAACTCAAAATTCTAAACAAGAGATTCAAATGGAGTTTTCTCAAATTTTCAAAAATATAAAGATAATTGAGCATGATAAACATGTCTCATAGTTCCTCCTATGAATCGAACTCCAAAATTAAAGTGAAATTAATATGGGAAAATTATTTCCTTTCATCAAACATCAAGAACCCCATATAACAAAAATCTCTGGATTATTTTCATGCTATCAACAATCATCAGCTATGCAAACATAAAACTAAGGAATTGTTTGCCCATCCATTTTAATGTATTTTCCTTTTTAGTTGGCTTTATTTCCACGGTTAATACCTAAGTTGACACAACAACTGGTGGTGGATTAAAAACCTCATTTACATTTGCAACATGTTGTATTCCATTTTCATCTTACTATTTTGAGATGGATGAAGTCTCCAACTCTACTCAACTTGATTCCCATTCACATGAAAATGAGTACAAAATATCCTCTTGTCTTCTTTTTAAGATGAGGAAAGTTGTGTTCCATTTCTCTCCGTTAAATGACGAGATTGGTATTTTGAACTTACCTTGTTTCTAATGAAAGGCATCGACTTCTTCAGCAATGACATTCTCTTCCAACAACCGGAAACATAATGGATATTTATCACACAAAATTGCAAGGAAAATCATGCCACATTTTCTAAATATCATAGCCATATTTTTCATACTGAAAGAGAGATTAGAAGTTTTACAACATTTTCCTTTTAGTATTCAAGGTGTGTAAGAAGAAGGAGGTGGTATTTCATTACCTCTTCTCTGAAATTTCTCACACATGTCATCCCGTGATGATGAATTAACAATTTCCTACGAAGAATATTCCAACATGACTATTGAGGTATTCTCTTGGCTATCGAAGCTTGCTCTCCTTGATTTTCTTGGAGCACTCTCTAATTTCCATTCCCACACTAGAATAACTAAAACTTGAAAAACAAGGACGATCATCTACACGTATTTGGATAGAAATACCTTAGCCATTATTACTAAGGCCTCTTCCATTAAATCCCATTTTATGTAACAATTTAGATCCAATGGCCTTAGTGTGTTTTTTTTAAAATCAACAAAAACAATACATGAATTTGAATGAGAGGAAGAAGCGACATGGTGAAAAACTTACAAAGCATTCATCTATCATAGTTTTTGCATCTAAATTTGAAGGAAAATCCTTCGTGATCAAGAGTTCATCCTTGGCTTCCAACTCCGATTTCAATCATTAAATCTTATCTTCAAAGGAATAGAGCTTGCAAGTCATTGAAATAATTATCATCCTAAATTTTTCTCATTGATGCTTTCAAGATATTCTAGCCTTTCTCTTTTCAAGGATTTTCCTATAGCTATCTCTGCAAACAACATGTAATTCCCAAGTAATGCACATCTGCGCACACGAAAGATCAAGCCAACAAAGTATGCATATTTGATAGAGTTAGAAAATACAAATTGATTTCAAATGCAAGTAAAGCAAAACACCGAATTCAACCAGGCTTCGATACTAAAGCTTGATCTCGTAAATGATAATAGACCCCTATTATTTTACTTGTTTTCAAAAGATCCTTTTAATTTATCAATTTTATAGTTGATATGAATCAAAAACTAATTTAAATATTAAATTTAAATTATTTCAACTGATCGAGAACTAAATTTAATATTCCTAGAATTAAACTTAATCGATGCATTCGATCTAACAATCCATATTTCACTTTTATTGATATCTCCTAAACAAAAATATGATTAAAATCTAATTTTAATGTGTTTTAAAATACACATTAATTTGATTTATATCTGTAGATAAAACTAAAAAAATTGAATGTAAATCAAAACACGACACTAGATTGTTTACGGGCTTCAAAAATTTCTACGACATCCCTAGGTTCATACGAACCGATCCATTAAAATTAGTTTTTCAATTATATTCAAAAAAATTACAAATCAAATAATAAACCTCAAAAACAGGAAAAAGAAGACCACAAGAACTTAAAAGCTCAAACATCTCAACACATGATTTATGTGGTTGTTCTTATGTATCCGTAAGGTGATCTTCCCTTTGTTATTTGTCAAACAAGTGACTTTCTCACCTAAAAATGAAATCAAAAGAACCTCAAATTTTAAAAATGATACATTTAACAAGAGATTCTCAGAATTATGGACAACTTTATAGTTTACACCAAGACCCAAAAATGCCCCTAAGCTGCTCAAAAAATTGATTTTCTAAAACTTCCCTATTATGAGGATACACCATCTAAACCATCGATTCAATAAAACCCAAGTCATGTATATATAGACTTGTTCCCACCACTTAGTCTAATAGTTGGGTATTATTTTGGTAAGTGACTAGTTAGGGGTTGATCCCTCTAACCTCCCATTGACCACCTTTACCAACTTGGGATAATAATCCCACATCATTCGTCTTGGAGTGGTTCACATGGTTTATATTTGGCTTGTCGGGTTGGTTATGTGGTTGCGGGTCATTTTACATGGCTACCATGTTGAGGTGGTTGGTGGTTATGTTGGCTAAGGATGGTGATTTAGTGGTCAATGGAAATTTGGACTACTCGATGGGTGAGTTGAGGTTTCTCGGGAACTAGGAGAGCTTAACGGGATTCGTAGGAGTTAGGCTATGTGGAGATTTGAGCTTATAGGTTGTTCAACTATGTTTAGAGCCGGTCGGTAGTTAGTTAGGATGAGTTAGTGGTTTAAGCTGGTAGTCGTTGCATGGTAAAAATGCATAGTTATAATTTAAAATTACAATGAATTTGATCCCACATACATATTGTGAGGATATACAAAGGAATTCAAATACATAAGCTTCGTATGGTAACATGAAGATATGAAGGCAAAAGGCACCCCTAAAAAAAGAGTGTTTTGATCCTAGCTAAGGGCCTGTACACCTAAAAATAAACACATGATTTCATATGCACTCGACTTCTTGAGGTCATGTCGTGACAGTAAGAATGTGATAATTAGGTTGGGTATGGGATAAATAAATATAGTATAAGTGGGATAGGTGGGAATGATAGTAACATCGGGATCAACGGTCAAGCCAATCGTAGATGCTCAACTTACAAATTGGGGATTTTCTCGTCAAGAGTGACAAATGCCCGCTTAACTCGAGTAGGGGTGATACTTTAGTCAAGAATGATTGTTCCATGGATCTTGGTCTATATCAATAGAACCAAGTGTGCTTGACACGATTGATGGATACGATGGAGTTTTCCTTACGCCTCTAAATATTCCTCTCTAAAGAGGGTCATGTAAGTATGAGAGGAGATGTGTTAAGGACAAAATAAGGGTTATGTGGTCTAACCCTATTGGCTTGATTGACCCAATATTCTTCTACGATTTCTACTTCGTCATTGAGGGCGTTAAGTTGGCCAATGATTTCAGGTGGCACAGGAGTTTCTCTAAAGACTAGTTGGCGTAAACCTTGGTCAATGTCTTCATGGTGTCTGCATCGATGTTGGGTTAGCTTATAATTGGTTAGAAGCTTCTTATGCGAGGTTGAGATGGACCCGAAATGGTCATGTGGGCATCAATTCAACAAGAAGGATGGAAATAAACAAACAACTAGTAACCGAAGGGATTGAGAGCTAAGTGCGAGTAGCCTAGGCCGCTAAGGAAATATGGATTGTGTTCATTCCAACTTCTAATCTACTTTTAATTCCTATCTTTAAATAAACAAAACAAATGAATTTAAATTAAATAAAAGACAATTAATTTCCCTTTTAATCCAATTTCAATTTTCCAACATTTAATTAAAGCAAAAACAAAAAATTAACTAATTCTTTTTTTCAGTATGTTAATGAAGCTTTTAAAATAAATAAATGAACAAAACAAATTAAACTACTAAAGAATCTTTTTGTGTTTTCCAGTTTTGAAGAATAAAATAAAATAAATATTATAGACACGAGATAAAGAAGCTAATCTAAAGTGAAATAAACTACTTCTAAATTAAAATAAACCAAAACATGGAATAGCTGGATGTAGTTATTCCTCTATTACAGGATCGTGGAAAAATAGATCTACTCAAACAAATGATGTATTCTAAAGTTATTATTCTCAAAATGAAACTTCTTCTAGCTATCTCCCTTCAAGTTCATGGGAAATAAAGGAAGCTTCTCAAAAGCAATTTCTTCTTTACCCAAAAAACTTTCCTTGGAAAAGTAAAATAAATTACACGGATGATTAACAATGAAGAAATGACAAAGAAATGCGATACACAAATCTTCCTCCAACTTCTTTCCCCACAGATCCGTAAGGATATGCGAGGAAGAAGATATTAACGCATAAAATTTGTTCATTACATGAAAATACTTGGAAATGAAGAAATAATAAATCCTACAAATTTAAAACAAATGTGTTTCTCTAATTTAACGACAATGATTGATTAAAGCTTTAAAGAAATCAAGACATCCCCAACTCCGTAACCATTGATCTATGATAGTTTCCGAGTGTGGTATTGTATTTTGTCTCCTTTTCTTCATTTTCCTTTCCATAGATAAGTTCTAATTGATCCAAGGTATGTAATGTTGGATGGTAGCAAGATGAACAAGAAGGTGGATGTGGTGACAAGTTCAAGAAAATAGTGAAAATGCGATCTTGGAAAGAACAAAGTGATGTGCTAGTTATCTCAATGTAATTCCTAGTAGGATTTTGTAATACAACTTTGTAAAACAAATCTCAAAACTCCAACCTAACATTGAATGAAATATGGGCTTTTATTAAAAATATGGGGAGAAGAAGTATAAAACACATGTTAAACAATAAGTGAAAACACATCTAGATGAGGGGAAATCAACATACTAAATGTAATAAACTAGGAGGAGAAAATCAATATGATTCCAACAAGCCTAAAACTAAGCAAAATGGTCAAGAAACATGTGAGAAAAACACTCCCAAACTGGAGACACGTGTTAGAAAAAACACATTTGAAATGCACGGCAAAAATGAAAAAACTACCGGTCTACACAAAACGACAATTGTGTGACTTAAGCAAAAACTAAGTGCGAAAAGAGTGGAAAATGGCTTGCAAGGACACGATAAGCTTTTAAACTTAGAAATATGAAAAAAGGTCATAACAAGCATGATGAAGGCGAAGGGAGAGGATCTCAATCTCATCATTATTCACGGAAAATAATTCTTTCATCATTAGACACTTATCATGTCCTTTAATGTAGCACCATGTAATTTTTTACGGTGTGTACATATCACCCCCTTAGAGGAGCGTTTTAGCCATGAATGGGCGTAAAACATGATTTCCGAGTATGATGCTCCCAAGTGGGAGAGTTATAAATTTTACCTTACTCATCCATGTGTTGAAATTACGCCAATCCAACCTTCTCGTTACTGCAAAAGAGAAGCAAGAATCAAGTGCAAATAAAAAACAAAATTAACAATATTTTGAAATGAAAAGATAAGATTACATACCATATCCGCAAGGATGAGAAATATACCTACTCCAAGCACGTCAACCCTACATACACTCACTCAAAGCAACATTAGAAAACCAAATATGAGCTATATATATCAAGTTTTACTATTTTTAGAAATCATTTGTGCATATCCACTTACCTAAATTTGGGGCTCAGATTTTAGGTGACCATTTCACTCGCGAGTATAGTGAAATCAAAGAGCATTCATCTTGATGGCATCGCAACCAAGTGGCAGCAAAAAGGGCCAAGAACATGTAATTTATGAGCATTTATTTGTTTTACCTAAAATGGCATGCTTTCTTGAAACTAGTTATATGAGGGAGATATTTAATATTGTTATGGCCAAAATGATCGTAGGGGCACTTTGTACATTTTGCAATTTTCTTGAATCATTTTGATTGTTTTTAGCATTTTTAAATTTTAATTTTCAAGGGCACAACCCTATTTTGGTTTACACGACCACCATGGTGGTTGCGCCAATCATCGCGGTGGTTACAAAACCGCCACTCTCTGAGAATTTCGATTGTGTAACCGTCACTCTACTAAGAGCGGTGGTTTCGTAACCATCACAAAATTTTGAGGTTTAGAAACTAAGTATGAAATTTTAGTTGTTTTTTTTTGTATTTATATTATTTTTGTGAGCCTACTATGCACTTATCATATTATAATATGCTTGTTTATCCTCGTTTTTGGATGCGGGTCTTATGGTAGATGGAGTAGAGTCCAAGAAGCAGAGGAATGGTTGCTTAGATTTCTATAGTTATTAACAACAATGGAGAGAGGGGTGTTAGAGAGGGAAGGGATATGGTGGTTAGCTCACACACGACTGTTCCCCTACGAGTTGTCATCTCTCTGACTTTTTGACTTATTGGCATGTTGATAGGAACACTTTCTCGATTTCCTTGTGTTAGAGGAGAGTGTTCTATCACATTGAGGATTTCTATAAGATCCTCGGTGTTCTGTCATAGGCAGAATTTGCCACTAAAGAGTGTTAGCTCATCAATGAGGCTTGTAGATGGATCACTTGTCTTGGAGATGCACATGCACTACACAGTGCGAAGGAGTTAGATTGGTCACTATCAAGACTACCCCTAGTCGCACTGGCTGTGCATAAGGCTATTATTGGTTTCATGTCCTCGCGTTTGATTGGGGTTAAGGGTGGGGATATGTTTGTATTCTGCTAGGTGCTTATTTTTGAGATCATCGAGCTCTATGGAAGAGTATTTGTATGGGGGATACATTCTTGGCACCACCTATCATGATCTCATACATGATTGTCATATATGGGGGCACATCTCTTACCCACAACACATTGGGTGATGTCATGGGTTTGTGAGCGGGTCATCCCCTATCGAGGGGTGTTAGGATAGTAGATCCTAGAGAGATCGGGGTTTTAGATGGGTTGATATGGCTCCACTTAAGGCCACACCACGTGCAGCTTAGTATCAACATTTACTACAAATAAATATGGTAACAAAACCATCGAGGATATGATGGTAGATATGGTGAGGAAGGAGTTACTTTGACTACTTACAAAGACTACCACTCAATCGGTTGATTGTAGTAGTCCCATTGAGACACATCCAGTGCTTCAATTGCCTTAGGACTTTAGATTTCCTTTTCCAATCACTCTTCTAGTGGTTGCGACCATATACAGGGGTATAAAATAGGTGAGAGATGGTTGTAGGGCTCGACTTGATGGACAGTTATAGTGCCCAAAGTCGTGATTGGGACCCCACAGAGCCGCACTGAGACATATTTTTTAGTGTTGTAGCTATACCAAGATATTTTTTTATAGAATGGTGAGGTCTAGCTAGGAGTGAGGAGGAGGAGTCCTGAGATAGACTCGAGATCAAAGGAGGTGATGCAGAGCATATTCTCACCAACATGGAAATTTTGAGGTTTTGTATAACTTATGCAATTTTTGGTTTGAATTAGCCTAGATAAGGTTTAAGGGGTGTTAATAGGGTCCTTGGAAGTCCCTCTAGAATGATCAAGTTAGGCTAAGTTCTTACAAAATTTGAATAATGGTTTTCCCTCCAAAAGTGCAATTTGGAGTTTTGAGGCCATTTTGGCTTGCTTAGGGATGTTGTAATGGAATATTGAAGCCTATAAGTGTATGAGAAGGTGGAATTAGGTGTAATATGATGTCTTAGGTCCTTAAAGGACATATGAGGCATGATATGAGTCAAAAAGTCTAAAACTTGGCATTTGACCTAAACAATATGGTATTAGACTAAGGTCATTCAAATGACCATTGAGTTATGCGGATGTATTCGGTTATGCATAGGTGGAAGCATATTAATATGAAAATTTTAACTAAATATCTCATTCCCATGTGAATGGAAATGAAAAGGAGCTTCAAGAAAGAAAGAAATTAGTGTTTTGTGTAAGATTTTGTATCATATAGACTCGTGAGAAGGCTTTTATGTGAGTAATTATCTATGAAGATCTAATGCATGTTTGTTGGAAATCCATAACTATATTGTGTAGGGTTTTGGTAAAAATTATTGTGATTTTCATTGTATATGTGGACAAATACATGTTAGAACAAATGTGAGTTTTAATAATCTTAAAAGCCCGTGAAACATTTTTCAATGCACTTTTGAATGATTCATGACTAAGATTTTCAATTCAATGATTTAGTATTGAATTGGAGTGATTCATATCTAATAATATTGATTGAAGGCTACAAAATTGATTAGAGCAGATCCTTGGAGCAAGTCTTTTCAAATCAAATTTATTGTGTGTGAGTGTTAATACATGGTGAGTAACTATGATGATAAGAGCTTGTAGTAGTTGAGAAAATTTGTGTTCCATGCCTTTAAGGTATAATATCAGTGGGTTGATGCCTAGATAGTTCTTGAAAGGTTAAATCCTTGTATGAAGATTAGATTTGAGTAAGACTTTCTTGAATATGGTGCTCTTGACTTGATCCTCGACCACTTGAGGTAGTTATCACGTGAGAGGAGGGTAGAGTTTGATGTTTAAATATTTTGATGATTCCTAAGGTGGAACAAACATTAAGGGCTTGAGATATATTCATAGAGAAAGGAGAACACCTTCTTTTGTTTGAAAGGTATCCTAATAGTCCCTGATGATTCATGTTATATTTGTGTCTCGTTTTTGTATAGGAAGGAAATAAAGAGTCCACTAATCATTTGGCGTCAGTGGCTTTGAAGAACTAGGTGTATGCAAGCTTAAGAGACTGAGGAAAAGGAATTCAAGGTTTTCTAACAAGAATAAGGCATAGTTTTAATCACAAACCTAATTGCATTCTCGAAACCTTGGATATATAGTACCAACTTGGTGAAAATTTGATAAAATTGAAGTTTGAGGTGATAGTACATGTCACTAGTAAAAGAGACACTCGTGAGAATGTTGAGACAGACCTCTAGGAGAGAAATTAGGCCTTGAAAGTGCTTGTAAATTTTTTTATAACCCTTTTTCTCTCTCTCGGGCTCTCAGCATCAATTAGGGTTTGAAGGAGGAAAGATCTCTATAAATTCATAAACTCAGAGATAATATCTAAAATTTCAAGAAAGCATCCCAAGGGAGTTATCTAAGCATTGAAAGAGGAATTTTTAAATTTCACTCGTGGAATTTTCCTTATTCTTTACCAAAGATTCTTTAGGATCCTATGCACAGATTGTGAGACCTAACGAAAGAAGGCCTTGAATACAAAGGAAGTATATGATAGGAAAGGAGTTAAAATCTCAAATTTTAGGGACACCTAGAACTCATTAAAGGGTTCTAAAAATCCTTACATCATGTTTTGAAATTCCCTAGAGAAGATTCTATACATGACAGTCTATCTGTGGAAACCTAGTAAGGGTTTATAGTAAAAACACAAAAAGTGGAATTATTAGATACATTGTGAAGGATTTGAACTTTAAAATTTAGGGTACACCTTGGGAGTGATGAGAGAGAACAAATTGAGTTGGAATGGTCTTCTGAATGCATGTAGTGTCTTCTAGCCATCATGGAGTAGTCATACATTGTCTTAAGGGCTCTTGAAGGGAAGTTTGGTACTAATGGACATAATAATGAAGGTTGATGATTTTAAACTCTTTTATTGGTTCACTAAACTTGTTTGAGTTATATGATCAAGGGGAAAGGCAAGGAAGGAAGGAAGAACCTATAAAAATCAAAATAATATTACTTTAGTGGTCAACAAATGAAGAAGGATAAAGGGAATGTAGTTGAAAAAGTGAGTGAGGGATGAGGTACTTGAGTCATGAGCATATCAATTGGTGGAATGAATTCATTTTGAGAGTGAGAAAAAAGTATATTGAGGTATTAGATACCTCCAAGAGGTAATTAGTTAATTCTTGCAATTACAAGTTAAGTTGAGTACATCATAAACCTTGTATAATCAATCATATGCAAAGTAGAGTGAATTTTGGTGGTAAGCCTTGTAATAGATGATTGCAGGTTGTTTTTGCTATGTGACTACACCATTAGTGGTATAAGAGATTGGGTGTTGAATATTAATTGAAAAGTTCATTAAATCTAACAATTTGTTTACAAGTGTTGATAAAGGACATGTAATACAAGAAAATGAAGAGCCAAGGTGAGCTTAATGAATCAGCTAGGGAGGATGGATATGTGGTGCCAAGGTGGCTAAATGAGGTGAATGAAGAGAAAATAAAAAA
Source organism: Taxus wallichiana var. yunnanensis (assembly GCA_018340775.1). NCBI lineage: Eukaryota > Viridiplantae > Streptophyta > Pinopsida > Cupressales > Taxaceae > Taxus > Taxus wallichiana. Next base: position 854,869,030 of record CM031238.1, on the reverse strand, counting down.
GAAGTACAAGAGGATTGAAGAAGACAGATTGAAGGAAGATATGGAAGCAAACAATGAAGAGCTATTAAAGGGCGTATTGGCTATGATCAATCAAAGAAAGAAAGAAAGAAAGAGAGAAATGGGAGAAGCAAAAAAGAAGAAGAGAGAAGTGGCTAGAGGAAGAAATAAAGGAACTTAAGAAAGATGTAGAGAAAGTGTCTAAGTTGATGAAAGAGTGGATGGAATTCCAAGGCCAAGAAAGAGGGATTGTGATAAAAAAGAAAGTAAAGTGGCCCATTAGGCTACTTGTGGAGAGAGAAGAAAGAGAATGCAGTGGAGAATATGGATAAAAGAGGAAGAGGGAAGGATAAGAAGAATGAGAAGATAAGAAGACAAGAGGGTTATTATGGAAAAGGATAAGGAAAGTGAAGAAGAAGAGATTGTAGAGATTTTTGGCATCTCTCAAAGAAAGTGAAGAAGAGAAGAGTTTGAGCAAATAAGAAGAAGAGCTCACTGAAAGAGCTATTCAAGGGGCTAGAGAGCCTCCTATTTTTTCTAAATCTAACTTTGGATTTGAATGTATGACTACAGCTACATTAAGCAAAGAAAATGAGGCAAGAAAAAGATCCCTTATATGAAGAATCAAATAAGACAAGTGAAGATAAGTCGAAATAAGAAGTATGTGGGCCATCTCAAGCTCATAGGTATGAATCAAATGCAGGTAGAAAAGTAATAGTTGGCATAATGGAAAGGTCATGGGAAAACTATCACAATCATGTGGAGTTGGCTTAGTGGAGAAAATGAGAAGAAAGACAAGGTAAATGCTAGAGCAAGCTTGGATTCTAAATAAAACAAAGCAAGCAAAGACCAAGATATGGAGATGAAGAGTGAAAAGGAACATAATATGGAGGAACTAGAACTATAAATATCAGCAAAGAAAATAATTGAGTCATGTGGACTTAAAACATAGCCAAAGAAAGATACGAGTTGATTTTGGGAATGTACAATGTATAAGGTAAACTCAAGAGGGCATTTGAAGAAGCACCAAGTAATGAAGAGAAACAAGAGTTGATAACAATGGTGGAAGAGGCAATGAAGCCTCATGTTTTTAAAACTAATTGTGTTCCTAGTTGTGAATGTGCAGGTGTGACAAAGAATGAGAAGGATGAGTCATTTCCTAGACTCATAATGAAGAAGAATGAACAAGAACAAGAAAAGAGAATGAAGAAATTGAAGGCTAAAGAAAAGACTCAGCCAAAGAAGACAAAGAGGAAGATAAATAAGAAAGTGAAGAGCAACTGGAAGAGGAAAAAGAAAAAGTTATGAAGCATTTTCTTCAGGTTGGGAGTATGATGCAGGAGCATCTTCTCACCAACATGGAAATTTTGAGATTTTGTATAAATTATGCAATTTTTGGGTTGAACTAGCCTAGATAAGGTTTAAGGGGTGTTAATAGGGTCCTTTTAGTCCCTCTAGAATGATCAAGTTAGGTTAAGTCCTTAGGAAATTTGAATAATTGGTTTTCCCTCCAAAAGTGCAATTTGGAGTCTTGGAGGCCATTTTGGTTTGCTAGGGATGTTGTAATGGAATATTGAATCCTATAAGCATATGAGAAGGTGGAATGAGGTGTAATAAGATGTCTTAGGTCCTTATAGGACATAGGAAGCATGATATGAGTCAAGAAGTCTAAAACTTGGCATTTGACCTAAGCAATATGGTGCTAGACTAAGGTCATTCATATGACCAATGAGTTATGAGGATTTATTCAGTTATGCATATGTGGGAAGCATATAAATATGAAAAATGTAACTAAATCTCTCATTCCCATTCGAATGGAAATCAAAAGGAGCTTCAAGAAAGAAGGAAAGCAAAGTGTTTTGTGTAAAATTTTGTATCATAGAGACTTGAGAAGGCTTTTATGCGAGTGATTATTTATGAAGATATAATGTATGTTTGTTGGCAAGCCATAAATGGATTGTGCATGGTTTTGGTAAAAATATAGTGTGATTTTCATTGTATATGTGAACAAATACATGCTTTAGAAAAAAGCATGAAGCTTTGTGTAAACTATGAGTTTCAATAATCTTGCGCAAATTGTGAAAGGTTTTTCAATGCACTTTTGAATGATTCATGACTTAGATTGTACATTTAATGCTTTATTATTGAATTAGAGTTATTCATATCTATTAATAATTATTGAAGGCTATAAAAATGATCGGTCTGCAAGAGCCTTGGAGCAAGTCTTTGCAAAGCAAATTTATTATGGGTGAGTGTTGATACATGGTGAGTAATCTGTGAACCACTGAAACAATGATAAGAGTTTGTAGTAGTTAAGAAAATTTTTGTTCCATGCCTTTAAGGGATAATAATAGTGGTTTGATGCCTAGGATAGTTCTTGAAAGGTTAAATCCTTGCATGAAGATTAGACTTGAGTAATACTTTCTGTGAATAAAGTGTGCTCTTGACTTGATCCGAGCACTTGAGGTAGTTATCACGAGAGAGGAGAGTAGAGTCTAATGTTTGAAGATTTGTGATGATTCCTAAGGTGGCACAAACCTTAAGGGTTTTGAGAGATATTCACAGAGAAATGATAACACCTTCGTTTGTTTGAAAGGTATCCTAATATTCTCGATGATTCTATTATATTGTGTCTCGATTTTGTATGGGAAGGAAATAAAGATTCCACTAATCATTTGGAGTTAGTGGCTTGAAAGAACTAGGTTTAGGAAAGCTTAAGATACCGAGGAAAACAAATTCAAGGTGTTCTAAAAATAAATAAGGCATAGTTTTAATCACGACCTAATTGTATTCTCGAAACCTTGGATATACAAATGCCAATTTGGTGAAAAGTAGATAACATTGAAGTTTGAGGTGACATTACAGTCACCTGTAAAAGAGACACTCATATAATGTTGAGACAGACCTCCAAGAGAGAAATTAGGCCTTGAAAGTGCTTGTAAAAGTTTTTATAACCCTTTTCTCTCTCTCTCTCTCTCTGATACAATTTAGGGTTTCAAGCAGGAAAGATCTCTATAAATTCATAAACTCGAGATAATATCTAAAAATTTCAAGAAAGCATCCCAAGGGAGTTATCTAAGCATTGAAAGAGGAATTTTTAAATTTCACTCGTGGAATTTTCCTTATTCTTTACCAAGGTATTCTTTAGGATCCTATGCATGCATTGTGAGACCTAACAAGGCCTTGAATACAAAGGAAGTATATGATAGGAAAGGAGTTAAAATCTCAAATTTTAGGGACACCTAGAACTCATTAAAGGGTTCCTAAAAATCCTTACATCATGTTTTGAAATTCCCTAGAGAAGATTCTATACATGACAGTCTATCTGTGGAAACCTAGTAAGGGTTTATAGTCAAAACACAAAAAGTGGAATTATTAGCATTGTGACTGAGGAGTTGAACTTCAAAATTTAGGGTACACCTTGGGAGTGATGAGAAAGAAAAACTGAGTTAGAATGGTCTTCTGAATGTGTGTAGTGTCTTATAGCCATCATGGAGCAGTCATACCTTGTCTTAAGGACTCTTGAAGGGTAGTTTGGTACCAATGGACATAATGATGAAGGTTGATGATTTTAAACTCTTTTTAGTGGTTCACTAAACTTTTTTGAGTTGTATGATTAGGGGTAAAAGCAAGGAAGGAATAATAACCTAGAAAATCCAAATTAGATTACTTTAGTGGTCAACAAATGAAGAAGGATAAAGGGAATGTAGTAAGTGAGTGAGGGATGAGGTACTTGAGTCATGAGCATATTAATTGGTGGAATGAAGTCATTTTGAGAGTGAGAAACAAATTATGTTGAGATATTAGAGACCTCCAAGAGGTAATTATATAATTATTGTAATTAAAAGTTAAGTCGAGTACATCATAAACCTTATATAATTAATCATATGCAAAGTAGAGTGAATTTTGGTGGTACAAGCCTTGTAATATATGATTGCGGGTTGTTTTTTCTATGTGACTGCACCAAGAGGAGTCAGACCCTAAGTGATAGGGTACAAGAGAGGCATCAATGGCTGCTTAGAGCCGAGGCGAAGGCAAAGGGGGAGTCATTCCACCTCGAGGAGATGTAGGAGGAGTTCGTGCATCCAAAGGGGAGGGGGAGGAGGAGGAGGCCATAGAAGCTCCCGCAAGAGGTGTAGACCAGTGCAGACACAGGATAGGTTTCTCGATACCCGAGTAAGTGTTTACACCTTTCTATTCCTTTTAATTCCTAGATTAGATGTTAGTGAAACTTTTTTTTACATTTTCTAACTCAACATTGTTCGTTTCTTTCTTACACCCACAATTGATGGATGGTGGGATCTTATTAGGCGCACGAACCTAGATCTTTCATGATCAATACTAACACAACTCAAGAGGCCTTATTGGCAGACCCCGAGCCCCGACACATGCCGAATGCCACACTGATGTTTTTGATGTAGAGAAACCCTATTCCTTCATGCATTCATTCAATAAAAAGTTTCAACAACATCCTATACCCAAACTCTACAAAAAGAGGTTCTTTACCAAGTCCAAAATGGCTATAATAAGCAATTTTAATTAAATCTCATATTTTTCACCTTATGGATCTTCAACATGACTTTTTATATCCTCAAATATCTCATTTAAAGTCAATTTCCATTAGCTAGATAATCAAATAGCATGAGAAACTCAAATACCCTCACCTACTCTCACTTGTCGAACTAGCCTCTTCACCCCAAATCAAGATAATTTTTCTCTTTAGCATTTTTTTCATTTTCCAACATTTTTACCTTGTCTCAAATCTCTAAATAATGTTATACCAATCATAAAACTGATACAAAAAGAGTCAAAAGATCTTCCTTCTTCTATCTTGTTTAAAACTTGCACCTCAGGCCCTTAAGATAAGTATTTTGCTTTGTTCATGGTTAGAATGATCTAGGGTGACCTAAAATAAGGTGGAAACATCTTTAAGGACCCATTATCTTCAATATGGAGCATACCAAATTTCATCACCTACCCCAGTCATCTTCTTCCTCCAACCTCAATCTTGCTTTTATTATTTATTAACTCTTTCTAGCCCTACTCATGTACATTTTCCTATATATATTCTTATGCATGTGGTTCCAAGACTCAACCTAAACCTTTTAAAGCACCTAACTGGGCCTTCCTCCTATATAAAAATTTTCATTCACACTTCCTTTGCAAAATATAGCTCAAGTTCAAGGTCCTAGGGTTTTCTATTAGGTCTCTGTCAATCTCAATCATCCTCAACTAGACTGTCATCAAGAACTTTAAATTTGTGCCACTTCAATAAAAAAGCTTCCGAATTCTATTTTAGGGGATTGTTTCTCATATATCTACCAATTTTCAAGCATTAAATCAATGATTAAGGTCATCGAACTTAGAATTTTCACCAAACCCTAAGAGGGTTTCTCGAGAACTCGGGAGGTAGAAAATTTGTTATAAAATTCTTATAACTTATTTCCAAATAACAAAAATTGATCTTGAGCTCTGTGTTATCCTATTTTATGTTCCTTTCTTACCATAAGGGCTTTAGCAATAAGTAAACTATGAAAACTATTATATCTTCCGTCACTCAAACCGTAGGTGACTAAAAATGTATCAAGAACATGGTATTAACTCTTTTGAGCCTTTTCACCAAACAAACAAGTTAATAATGCCTCCTATACATGTCTAAACCTTTTATCAATCCTCCTTCCTTCCTTTAATGGATTCTTTCTACATGTGTTTGATCTTTGAACTCGTGAACAATTATTATACACAAATTTACCTCAACACAGTCATACTCATTTTTGAAAATACTTATCAACACAAGATTGAAACAAGGTATTTCTTGCGAATTATTTGTTATTTTCATCAACAAAATTCTTCCTTTAATTTACCACTACATGGCTATACTTTAACAACACATTCATGAACCACCGAAAGATCCTTGTCAACACCGTTATATTGTCAAATTCAATCAATACACTAACTTGTATACTCTAGCACAAGATTTATGATCTCAATCCTTCTAGATACCTGTGAGATTTCAACCATCCTTCCTTGATGCATCTAAAAGCACACACACAAATATGTAATGCATGCAATCAAAACTTAGGTTCATTTACCATCAAGACAAGATTTCAATATAATAATAATTTATCTATGTACCAATTTAGTCATATTTTCTTACAAATTTTTCCTTGAACCATGAGGAGGCTTTCATTTTTCCTTCATCACCTTCCTCGTAAGGTTTTTCTCCTCCTCTCCTTCCACTAAATCCCTCATTTGAATTCTTTTTCCCTTTATTGTAACTCTTCTTGAAATGTAATTGATTTCCAAGATCCATAACGACTCTCCATATATGTTATTCCTAGTGAAATAGTCTCTTTTTCAACATTTTATGACTTAATCTGACTTAGGACCCATTTTGTCATGTCTACACTACTTTCCTAGACCATTCTACCCACTTAACAAACTTAGAAATCACTTTTACAATTTTGAGACTTTGAATTACACTTTGGAGGGAAAAGGGGTAATTTGAAATTTAGAACCTCTTACCGACCTAAGACACCTTCTTAGGACCTCACACTCTCTAAACACTCATTACAACCATGACAAGGAGAAATTGTAGCTTTTATTCTTCTTGATCTTGCCACTTTGCATCATCTTTGCACCATCCTATTATACAATAGTAAAGATTACTCGGTTGAAGACCAAGATTGAAATATTTCAAGACAATGAGAGATGATGAGGATCCTCATGTAGTGGGGCTACCACCACCAATCACTCTCATGGACATTCTCATAGCTCGATGCATGGAGGATCTCATGCTACACCTATCCAATCTTGTCATATGAGCTATAAGATGAGTCATCACCCCCCCCTTCACACGGGGATCTAGGAGAGAGGGATAGGCCAGAGGCCTTTATTGCTTTGAGACCATTTTATGTATATATCAATTTTTTTGTATTTTCAGCTCATAGTTGAGTATTTTTACCACACTTGTCCTTCGGTGTATTGACATCGTGCTCAAGACACTTGACAGATATTTTATATATATATATATATATATATATATATCATCTTTTTGGTTTGGCATTCCTTTACAAGAGTTAATTTCATTATGGTTCATCTCATTTGTGTACTCTTAGATGGTTAGGAATTTCCAATTTTTTTGTGCTTTTAGATGTATGCTAGGGATGGTGATGCAACGTGATAAACAAGATTATATATGACTACACATATGATAATAAACCATAACTAGGAAACTTTATTTTTCAAACAATGTTTAACATTTATATTTCATTGGAAAAATGTGTTGAATATGGTATGATGATAAGATAACCTCACTCCATTCTTGACTCCATGCAACTAGTAAGATGTGAGGGCTCATCACCAAGATCCAAGAAGAATGCAAGATATATGACTTGAAGAATATGTGAACAAGAATGATGACTAAGAGACAAGAAATTTGACAAAGATTTATTTAGAAACTTATAACCCAACCCCAATCAAGATTAACTAACCAGTTTGAGATAAATTTTGCTTACAAATTTTGACTAGACTTAGATCCGTGAATGGCCTATTGATTGATAAGATTTGGTTAAAGAATGATTGTCTCTCCTAACATATGCATCTAATTCATTTTCTTGGGAATTTCAGAATTTTAAGTACTTTTCTTTCTTTCTTTATTTAGAATTTTTTTTTTTACATGACCCCTACATCTTGCCCCACGCTACTACTAAGAAGCGTGGGCTCATCACCAAGACAAGATATAGGTGAGCAAGGGTAACTTACTCCTTTCCCAATCTCATACTACCAGTAAGAAGCATGGGCTCATCACCAAAGATTGGGAGGGACAAAAAGTGTAATTATTTGTAATAAGAATATTTGTATTTATAGTTTATATGATTTTTTTTGGTTTCATCTAATTTTGGCCTTGAATTGTGATTTTGGGAGGGAACATTTGCCCTAATCTCAGCCCCACGTAGCTAGTAGGATACAAGGGCTCGTCACCAAAAGTTGAGATAGATGAACAATTTTTTTAGGTGAAATGCTTAGAATGTTTTTGTCATGGAGAGAGCTTTTAGGGAAAGATCTATCATCAAGAAGCTTCTAGAGAAAACTATGAGCAAGAAACACCCGAATTGGAAGAAACCATGAAAAATATTAAGCATGCAAGTCCTTATAACACCAATGTCAAAATTTGTCTCATGAATGGAAATGATGATAAGGATTATATAATTTGAATGTGTGAAAAGAATGTAGAAGAGGTATGATTGAGAGATTTTCCAACATTTTAAATTTTAAGAATCACTTGAAAAGTAAGTTTCCATTTTACAATTTCAACAAAATGATAATGTAGATGACAAGACAATGAGAATGCAAGAAATGATAGTGTAGAGATGTAAATGACTATATGTAAAAATGTTTGAGGTGAAGCGAGTTGACAGATTCGCTAAACTCCTCACCCTCTAGAGCACACAAACAATACGCATCATTTTTTAAATCTTCCGTTACTTGGTAGAGGCCTAACCATTTTGTCCCGAACCTCCTAACTTTGCTAAATTTCTTGTCTATTCGGTTTTCAAGTCTCAAAACAAGGTCTCCTACCCGAATTTCATGTTCATGACCTTTTCATTATATTGGCGACACATAATTTATTGTTCGATCTAAGTTGTTTTTCATCCAGGATTTCTAAATTATTCGGACATGTGTTTTGATACTCATCCTTGTCTAGAATTCCTTGTAGATACACACAAAGACTAGGTAATTCTACCTCCAACAAGTAAGACCACTTCAACACCAAAAACTAAAGAAAAGGGGGTTGCCCTTGTTGGTGTTCAAACTCAAGTCTTGTAAGCACAAGGTGGGAAAAAAATTCAGATTCAATCTCTCTTATTCTCCTTAACCATCTTAAGGAGAATGGACTTCAAGGTTTTTTTGGTAACCTCAACCTATACGCTGGCCCGAGGATAGTACAAGGAGGTCATGTGATGAGATATTTTGAATTGAGCGCATAGCTCATGCACCTCATCATTCTTAAAAGGGGTGTCATTATCTGAAATAATGACTTGTGGAATGTCATACCTACAAATAATTTGATTCAAGATAAACTTGGCTATGATGGATCTAGGTATTATAGTCAGAGGCATAGCCTCAACCCACTTCGTAAAATATTATGTGGCCATGATTATGAAATTGTGGCCATCTGATGATGTGGGAGAGAATTTCCCTATTAAATCCAAACCCCAAGTAGAGAATGGTCAGGGTGTCACTATAGGTTGTAAAGCTCGAATTGGGATGTGTATGGCATGTGAGAATTCTTGGCATAATTGGCACTTCTACACATACTCCATAGTGTCATGCTTTGATGTGGGCCAAAAGCAACCCATCCGATGGATCTTGCGAGCGGTTGAATATCCTCCGGTGACCACCATATACTCCAATGTGGGCTTCAAGAGAATATTTTCCGCTTCTTCTTCTTCGTCGACGTGTCTTAGTAACAGGCCATCAAAGCTCACCGATATAGAACGTTTTATATAATTATGTACTTGGCAGCTATGACATGCGATCGTCACCTTTGTTGTGAATTATCCCCTTCAGGATACATCTGATCTATAATGTGGTTTATTATATCTATATACCATGGGCACGAAGAAATGGTGGGCTTCTTTATGTAGTAGACACATTCACCAGGAAGCTCAATTCAATTACCTTACCACAATCTATAGGGTTATCGACCAACCAATCAATGATGATTTGTCCTTTGATAGACTTTTGATTGATGAAGGTGAGTTCAAATTCACCCATTAATGTTATGAATCTACCAACCTTCTTGGATAAGGCTTCTTGAGTTAAGAATGTCCACAACTGATCAAATTTGATAATCAATCTTGTTTCTTGGTTAAGCATATAATGCCTTAACCTCTTGGTTGCAAAGACAATAGCCAAGCATTATTTTTCCACTTGAGTATACCGAGTTTCATAGTCAAGGAGTGTATGGATAATAAAATAGATGGCACGTTCATGACCATAATTATCCTCTTGTCTTTAACATGCATGCTATTAAAACATCTATGGCTCTAGAATACAAGATTAGAGGATGATTGGCCTTGGGTGGCATGAGTGTTGGTGGTGACATGAGGAAACACTTGACTGACTCAAAAGCATTGTGACATTCCTCCATCCATATCTTGCAACAGGTCTTCTTCAACAAGCCATTAATAGGATGAATAACATACGTTAGATCATAAAAAACATATGGATTGCCCCAAGCTTGCCTAAGAAAGACCTAATACTTTTCACAACTCACAAAAACACACTTATAAAGTTGGAGATGCTCCACTCTAGTCTCATAAACCTCTGAGACTTGGTTCACTATGAGTTGTGAGTCCCCTAGAACTCTAACACTCTTAACCCCCATTCTCTTGCTACTGATGAGACTAAGAAGTAAAGATTCATACTCTTCTCCATTTTTGGTACACTCAAAATTCAACTTGAAATAAAAAGGCATGATTCTACCTTCCGAAGAAGTCAAAATCACCCCAACCCCTATGCCATAACGACATTTAGCTCCATCGTAATGGAGTGTCCAATAGTCGATGGGAAATATTGACTCCTCATTGCTCTTAGGATTTTCTTCTTGGACTTTAGAAACCTCCACCATACATATCTCTTCAAAACCGTCTTTCGGGAGAGAGGCTAGTTCAAGAGAATTTCTAATACCTAGAGAATCGAATGGGAGAATAATTGATAAATCATTTTCCAAGAGATTCACTAGTTTTGTTTTTGTCTTGGTAGATATAGCTTCTACTGCAGTAGTCTTACTCTAACTCTTATCTACCCCTTCGATAGATTTTGGTTTGTCTACTTGATTGTTTGAACTAGCTTCATAGTGAAGACCATCTTCTTAGAAGGAGGTGGTTTATTCAATTGGTTGGTTGAGAGTTTGAACTCATAATGAATTCTAGGTTTCTTCTTAATATTTTCTAGGTGGATATCAAAATATTTGGGGTCACCCTGAGCTACAAAGACCTTACCTAAGTGAAGGAATATCACCTCTTGAAACAATTTGGATGGAATGGCCTTCATCCTATGGATCCATGGTCTACCAATAATCATATTATAGTTAGTTTCCATGTCTCTAATATAAAATTCAATTAAAATAGCCTTGGTCCCAAGGGTAACTAGAAGAAAAATGGTTCCGATTGACATGGCTTTCAAGCTATCCTAACCCCTCAAAGCATATTTTGGGTGGAGGAGCAATTGGTTTCTCCATATCCTAATTTTGTAAGAAGGAGAAAGGGACAATGTTCACAACATCCTCATCATCAATCATTCCCCTCTTGACATAGTTATTATAAATCCACACTTGAAAATATAGTTTTGGATAACCTCTTCATGCTAACTCAACATTTGTAGGCATCTTGTTTATGTCAAACACAAACATGGTATCTTCAAGGTTTCTTCTTAATATTTTCTAGATGGATGTAAAAAGATTTGGGGTCACCATGAGCTACAAAGACCTTACCTAAGTGGAGGAATCTCACCTCTTGAAACAATTTGGATGGAATGGCCTTCATCCTATGGATCCATGGTCTACCAAGAATCATATTATAGTTGGTTTCCCTATCTATAATATAAAATTCAATTAAAATAGTCTTGGGCCCAAGGGTAACTAGAAGAACAATGGTTACGATTGACGTGGCTTTCAAGCTATCGTAACCCCTCAAAGATATTTTGGGTGGAGGAGCAATTGGTTTCTCCATATCCTAATTTTTTTGTAAGAAGGAGAAAGGGACAATGTTCACAACAGCCTCATCATCAATCATTTCCCTCTTGACATAGTTATTATAAATCCACACTTGCAAGTATAGTTACGGATAACCTCTTCATGCTAACTCAACATTTGTAGGCATCTTGTTTGTGTCAAACACAAACATGGTATCTCTTTCATGTTTACCCTGAGGGTAAACGTCAAAGTCTATTTGGTTGATTTGAGCCTCCTAGAGGGTGTGACATGCACTAGATGGCTTGAACCCCATGCTTACAATAAAGTGGAATGATGGGCCGACAAATTCTTCAACAAATTCAAAAAGGAAATGTGACAAAGGTCTTGGTAAGATCCGTGATCAAATCATATGCTCTTACGGGCTTAGAACTACCAACAAGTCATCCTGCATAAAGTGATAAATGGGACGAGGATGCGACATGTACTCTCGAGTACGAGTAGTTGTATTAACCTCTGGCTCTATCTCTAATTCAACCAAGCCTACGATTTTCATTTTGTTTCTTTGGTCCAAGTTAGGAGCAACTCGAGGATCATTGGATGTAGAAGCTTCATGATCATGAGTTGATATAGGAAGCCCTTTGTTAACATTCTGAGGGTTAGCTTTCTCATTCTCGTGATGCTTGGAGAAAGGATCTCTATAAATTCCTAGGATGGAATTTTGAGAAACCACATGTCTCGTATGAGTGTTATGGGGAGTTCCCCCATATTTCACTAAAAACATGCCAATGAAGGGCTGAAATTGGTATTCAGGATCCGTTGAATGAACTTATTGCAATCCCTACAAGATTGACCATCATGACCAATCACTCTATGGAACCCACAATATAAATTGGGATCATAATCCCTCAACCTCTTATTTTGACCTTATTGTATACCATAGTTCCGGTTATTATTCTGAAATTGATTGTTATAATTATAATTTGGGCCCCCTTGGCCAATATTTTGATATTAGTTTGGGACTTGGGCTTGAACTTATGCTAAGGAGGTGGATGATTGAAATCAAATGATTTGACATAAGGAGAGGATTGTTGATTCTTTTGTAATTCATATTCTCATTATTGTTATTTACATTACTAGGGCTCACAACATTAGGCTCTTTTGGTTTATTAGTCATGCCATATGTAGTGACACTACCATTCTAATTAAGGATGTTAGGCCCTTGATTGTTACTTGAGTTGTTTTGAAAATTTTAATTATTTTGTTTGGGAGTGACCAACCTCCCATTGGGACCATATGTCTTGCGGCCACTATCGATAGTTGTTTAGTTAATGCAGAGTGTGCCTCTAACACTTCCTCATAGGTTCGAAGAGGAAACTTATGCACTTCCTCCTTGGTTTATCAATTGAGTGAGTAGAGGAAGAGGTCACAAAGTTTCGTTTAATCCATATTTGAGCACTCGCGAGAAGAGTAGAGAACTTTTCACCATCTCTCGAATGAAGTGGGAAGTAGACTCATTTTGTTCTTGCTTGATATGCAATAATTCTCTCGATTCTTTTTCTCAAAAACTTCTTTATATTGAAGGCATTAATAAACTCAGACAAAAGTTGTTTGAAAGAATGTATGGATGATTCATTAATTTGATAGTACCAATCCGGAGAAATTCCTTCACGGTCTTAGGGAATATTATGACAACAACCGCATCCTACGATAATTCTCTTATCAAGGTAGCATATGCCTTGATATGGGCATTGGGTTTTCCCTCTCCTTTAAATTAAGGGAGTTCAGAAAATGGTCATGGGAGCATAATACCTTGTATCATGAATTCAAGAGGTTAAATATTCAAAATAAATTCCCACTTGAGTAAGAATCAACCATTGAGGACCCTTGGTGAGGAGGGAGAATTAAAGTAGGATTTTGATAAGGCACATCATAGGTAGTGGTATGGGCATAAGGAACCCCTTGATAATGCGCATAAGGACCAAGAAAATATACATGTCCATTTGGAGGATTTCAAATACATATGGACATAGGGTGGGACAACACTAGGATATGGATTGGTGGGAGTAACACTAGGAGCGTTGCATTGTTACGAGGAACAACATTTGACAATGACACTTCCAGCTAGCCCTTATGTGGGATATGTTTAGGAAGGATGAGGAGTCATTCCTAATGTGTTGGATCCCGTAAGGAGGTCACCAAGACTAGAACACCCCGAATAACAAAAATAAGGCATGGGGCCTAGGTAGACTAAGGAAAGAATACCTAGGGTTATTAATGTTAATCTAAACTAGAGGACTAAAAAGTTGTATAAAATGGACTAGAGAAATATGAAATGAATGCAAGTAAAATATTCTAAATGAAATGAAACTCTAATGTGCAAGAGGAAGGAGATGAATAGCTTAGCTAATAACAGTGTGACTATCAAAAGTGTCACAAATCTAGAAATAAAATTAGAAAGTGTATTTAACACTTAGGGACCCTACTGCGAAAGGCATATTTGAGATGACAACACAGGGCACTGGGAAGTGTATTCGGGTGTAAATGCTCAAAACCTACAATTTGGTATGGTCACAAGTTGGTTTTGAATTGTTCTTGTTTGTCGCTTCTAGATTTTTTTGAGTGAGTGTGTAATGACCTACAATGCAAAGAGAAGTATCAAACCCTAGAAAAATAAAGATGCAAATGAATGGGTCGACCGACCTTAGCCACCAAACTAATGTGGTCTTATCATTGAGTGTTGCACTACATTTCGGACCCGATGTGTAGTTATGGTGTGTGTGTGTGTATGTCATGCCCTAGGTGCTCTCGTGTCAGTCACACTTTGTGAAGTAGTGAGCAATAGTAACTATAGAAAATGTAAATAACATGTGTGCATGGAATATAATGGAATCCCTCCCCTATGTAGTGTGTGTGATGCAGATCTCCTAGCTTGAATGCATGGCACTATGTGGATGCAAGTGATGCAATGGATGTAACTCTAGATGGAGTGATAGTAGTGATATGATGCAATGACCTAGGACCCTCATTATGGTCTTATAAATTTATATTTATAGGGATCTCAAGCTTAATTTTGTAATTAATCCCGACAAGGCCGACTGAGGAAAAGATAAAGATGACCAAAATGGCTAGAAAGGACCCAAAAAGAAGTGAAAGGATTTGCATAGATCGGGGTGCCCAAAGTGGGACCAGGGTGCCTTGGGGTGCACCCCGATACAGTTGGACAGGGCGCACCTTGATTTAGGGATAGAATGTCGGGATGTTATTAAATGGGTTGATAAGTGTTGGAAAATATGTGGGAAAGATGAAATAAAATATAAAATAAAATATGGCCAAAATGTGGGATTAATTAGTACTTTATACACTTGAGAACCTTCTAAATAGTAGTATAAGATCGGGCTAAATAATGTGTAAAGTGCATAATTTTGTGTCTACATTTTCCCCACTTTATGTTGGTGAGCGAAAATCTCAGTAACATAAAGTAGATAGAGATGCATACCTGATATCCATGTAGAGTGTAGAAGAAGACATGCCGATGGACTAGACTCAAAGCATGGAATGAAAAAAGAAAAATGTGGAGGAGCGTGGATTCTAAAGATGAAAAATGCACATAAAAAGTGATGAGAGTGAACCTAGGGTGGAACGTGTGTAGTAGTTTTGTGTGTAGTGTACCTACATGGTTAGTAAAGGAAAATGCCTATAGCGGTGTGTTTTTGTTGTTATTGTCGTTTTTTTGTTTTGTTGTTGTTTTTTCCCCCAATTTGACTTCTTGTTTCTCATACGGTGGACCTACAAGGAGAAAATGATCAAGTAGTCAAATATATATGTATGTAAAAATGTTGTGTAAAATACACAAATGTAAAGTACATGCAAATGTAAAATATGCTAGAAAAAAAGTGTAAATGGAACATGTGCACTTGATCCATGTCGAGAAAAAGGGTGTAGAAGGATATCATGTACTTGTCATGAGTTTTTGGGTGATCTCATGCCACCCTGGCTGAAGAAGTATAGGGAGGAAATGTTTTGTGTCCTCCAACTTTAACTACTTCTGCTGAAATGTGTGAAGAGATCTCTGTATTGTCCTAGTTTTTGGGTGATCCACACCACTGGATGGAGAGAAGTGTAGAGAGGCACACCCATTGTAACCCCCAAGCCTATAACCACTCCACATAATTGCCAAGGACACCATGTCCTATTATGGTCATTGTGTATGGAGTTCAGTAGATTGGTCTAAACTCACTCATTGTATGTAAACCCATAATGCCAAGGGTGAAAAGTGTAAAACCAATGTAAAGTTGTTAGAAAAACCCTCAATGATGCCCCCTCTTTGGGGGCACATGCAACGTCACGAAAAGGAGAATGTGGCCCCAAAAGAGGACCCAACCACACTTTGACCTGTAGAACTCTTCCCTAGGGGAAAGGGAAAGCACTTGGTAGATACCAAGGTGCACACAAAAGGGGATGGCTAGCCAAAACAAGTGTTAGTCCAAAACACATGCATGTAATAAGACAAGTGTAAAATACGTAAACAATGTAAAACTACCAAACAAAGTAGTGTAAACACGCAAGAAAACAAGTAGACTACACAAAGCGGGTTTTAAACATGGGACATCACTCACGATGTTGCAAAGACACTGCAAGGCCATCATGGCCACAAAAATAGACAAGTGTGCACACAAGAAAAGGGAAAATCCCACATACAATAACAAACAAAAAGACAAGTAGAAACAAACAAGTAGTCATGGAAACATGTAATCCTGCAAAACAAGTGTTGCACATGGAACACCCATTAGCATGTTAGAGTGATAACCAATATGTCAAAGCATGTATGAACAAGTAGTATAAGATGCTAAGTACAAAATGAAACAATAACACCTGGATAAGATGAATGTGGATGCCCCCAACGACCAGTATAGGAAGGGTAGAAGGTGAGCATCCATGCCACGTGTAGAGTCATGTATCTGCGATCACACTAAAAAAAGGCATGAACGCACATGTGTGTATGATAATGACAATAATAAAAAGCAATCTAACATGTGTAGTAAAGTGATCATGTAAAACACTAGTAAGCAAAGTAAATGCTACCAAGACAATGCAATATGTTGTGGATGGATGGAATGGAATGCAAAATGGAATGATAGGAGCAACGTGCCCCCAGTGGATGGAATGTATGTAGTGAGGTTCATTTTTTTTCCCCCTCAAAGAGTCAAGAATGAACCGTAAATGAGAGTGCATCATCGGGAAATGGTCGAAGTAGTGTAGGTTGTATCTAGCGCGTTGTGATGAGTGTGTATGTGTAGTGGTGATGAAATGCGACATGTGGAGAGATGTGTGTGGACCCTATAGCTGAAGCATATACCATGACTTGTTGAATGGAGGAGTGATGATTTAGCCCTAAGTGTATATCACTAGAAATGAGTGGATGGGGATGAGATATATGGAAAGATGTGTGTGGACCCTATAGCCTAAGCATATACCACGACTTGTTGAATGGATGAGTGATGATTTATCCCTAAGTGTATATCACTATGGAATGAGTGTATGGGGATGAGATATATGGAAAGATGTGCATGGACCCTATAGCCTAAGCATATACCATGATGTGTTGAATGGATGAGTGATGATTTATCCCTAAGCGTATATCATATAAGATGAAAAGGATGAAATGGGTGACGATTTAGCCTAAAGCATATGTCACTATGGGATGAATAAGAAGGGAGTGGTGATGTACCCTAAGGTGTATGCCACTACAAGATGATAAAAAGGAGGGTGGTGATTTAGCCTAAAGCATATACCACTCAATGATAAGAAGGGGTGATAATTTAACCTAAGGTGTATGTCACTAACATGGGAAATGTTGGATAGGAGGGATGTCGCATGGTGAATGTAAGGTCCATTTGATTAGGTAAACCCTCGGGCGATGAAGTATGGACCGAGGAACTAGAGTGTGTCATAGGGTGGTGAGTGCAATAAATGTGTAGAAGACAACATAGTAAAATGACCAAGTGATGAATATGTAATGTAAATGTGTAGTGTGGAAATGAAATGCAATGTGTATAATGGATATGATATGTAATGTGTGAAATGCATAAGAAATGTAGATAAAATGAATATGTAATGATGATAAGGAAACTAGACCCATATGTAATGGAATCTAGTGTAGTATAGAATGAATAAGTGATGGATGGATATGTATATGTATGTAAATAAGAAATGTAATGTGTGGAATGCATATGTAATGTGGATATAGGTGTGATGGATAGAATATGTAGTGATGAGATAAAATGTAAAGCTAGACCCATAGATAATGTGACCTAGCGTAAATGTAGAATGTATGGATGAAATGTAAAACTAGACTCATATATAATGATGACTAGTGTAGTAAAGTGAGATAGATGATGTAGAAATGACTAATAGATGAGGTATGTATAGGATAATGTAAGATGTGGGCTATGTATAGAAATGATGATAGAATGTAGAATGTAATGTAGTAAATGATATAAAATGTGTAGACCTAGAGTGTAGTGTGTGGGGTTCAGTGTAATGGTAATCCCTCAATAGTCCAGTGTGAACCGAAGCACAAGAGTGCGTCATCGGGTAATGAGGGTGTTAGAATGTATAAGAAGATATGTATATGTGAAAAGAAACAAAGAGAAGGGAAAAATATGCGACTAAATGAGGAAGGGGGATTGTGTAGTGGTTATGCCCCCAAGCGATAAAAGGAGAAATCACTGATAAGGTCGAAGGATGAAGGTCTATCGACCGGTGCCTATGGATGATGAAAGCAGGAAATGCTCAAGTAATGGTGGTATGGGAGACAAATGTTGTCAGGGGAATGAAGCCGATATGCATGTGATGGGTGTACATAAGACGAATGTTGTTGTAGTAAAATGTGTGGGTGATGGAGAGCGAGGCACCGTTGTGGATGGGAGGATGATCCATGTGGAATAAAGTGAGGTGGTGATCGGCGGTGGGATGCGGTAATGGTCTTAGGAATAGGCCTATGTTGGTGTGTAGGACTAATGGAGTGGCATGGTTGCATGGAGGCCAATCGAGGTGGTGAAGTAGGAATGGGATGAGTTGTGGGAAATGTCAGAGGAGTTGTATGAGTAAGAGGGAAGACATAGAGTATCAAAACAAGAGGTGTGATAATGGAGGTGAAGGAGGAATGTCATTAATAGAAATAACTTGGTTGTCATATAAAAAAATTTAAGGCATAAATGGTTCATGGAAATAATAGCTTGGGATTTACAAATCCAATTGAGGCCGAGAAGTAAATCACATCCTTTGACGGTTTGACTAACAAGGCAAGGGATGAGAAGAGTGAGAGGACCAATGGTGATATGTAACTTAACAACACCATATGGTTGGTTGAATGGATAGTCAATTTGTGATGGAGGGTACCCGATAGAGCATAAGAAGGACAAAGAACATGCACTAATAGGGGAAGATGGATCAACCTTAGTGTTGTTGATAAAGGTTGACCCAATAGATGCCTATATATGTAAATGGTCGAGACAAACGTGGCATGCAGGTAAGTCAGCATTGGAGAAGGAGATGATTGGTGGTGAAGTGGCAAAGTGTGAGAAATAAGAAAGTTGAGAGGTCCATAGGGGAGAAGACAATGTATGGTAGATATAATTAGAAGATGAATCAACTGGCTTAGTATCATGTTTGGGCAACGGGAGTTGTTAAAGATTTGGAGTTTGTGGTTATCATTGGTAGGGATGGATGTGGGGGATTCTGGAGCTCAAGATGGCCACTATCGAGTAAGTCTTGGATGAGATGTCGAGCTTTGAAACAACAATCAGTGGAATGCCCAATGCATTGATGATAATCACAATAAGAATGGTCATCAAAGTTACGCCCTTTGGGTCGATGGGTCGAGTTGTAAAGGTGGTGGTAGAGTAATGAGATTACTATCAATGAGTTGTGGAAATAAGATGCTTAATGGGGTACTAAGTTTAGTAAAAGGATGACTGGTATGGTGAGGGTGTAATTCCCTTGGAGTGGAGACCACATTAACAACAATTTGTGATCACTAGATTTATGTGCGGGTGCCTTGAATAGTGTCTTGCTTGGCATGCAGGTGGAAGAAGAAGGTGCATCTAGATATTTGAGTTTCCCGAAGAGAGAAAGTTTGGTCTCACGTAGTTTGAGAGCATGACAAAGTTGGTCAAACGATGGAAAATTTTCAAAGAGCACACTATCTTGTAAAGGTGGTAAGAGGCTATGGACAAATAAATCTTGTAGTTCTGAGTCTGCGAGGACATTGGTCATCTTGCCATGTTATTCTTATATCATAAGACATAATCAGGGAAGCGTTCTGTGGGCCTTGTTTAAGCTGAGCTAGTTGGGCATAAGAGAGTGTGGAACCATATTGATAGAAAAGTGTGTGAGAAAAGCATCACCGATATGTAAATGAAACTATGAATGTAGTGGTAAGTCATAAAACCAACGCATCACATAGTCTTGTAGACTACGCGGAAACAACTTGGCAAGGATAGTATGATCATCAGCGTAGTCAAGAGAAAGGCGACATGGAAAGCACAAAGGTGTTCTTGTGGATCACCATGGCCTTTAAAAATGGGCAGTTTGGGAGAGGTGAAGTTAGGTGGGAATGGGTAAGTAGAGATAGATGGTGCAAAGGGAGAATGCAACAAGGAGGTAGAGTCAAGTGATAGAGGTCCTTTAGAAGTAGCGACTTGTAACTGGTGGATTTGGTTTTGGAGATCTTGGTATAAGGATGTAAAATCGGAGTATTAGAGGAGGAACCAAGTGGAACATTAGAAGCACCCTGGTGGGTGGGAGGGATGGTAGTTGTTATAGAGGAGTGGAAACACAAATGGGTGGCGTGGATACCATAGGGGTGGAAGAAATGGATAGGGATGCCTCATGAGCTCACTTAGCAGCGAAGTAGGGCATGCAAAACATGAGGGAGATGAGTGGGATTCTCACGTAAAGCTTGGCGAAAATCAGTGATAGCATCAAGTTGTTCTTGGTCAACATTAGTATCTTCATCATAGGATTGTTCACTAACCACGGTCTCTGATTTCATGAAGGGGAACCTAGGTAGAGGTGTCTAAGGGGTTTTTAGCTAGGTGAGGTGGGTATGTCATCCATGGGTTTAGAATACATGAAGAGGAGAATGAAGCTCACAATAATGGAGAGGTCCAAAGACCACTACGAGTAATGGGCATAAACAAAAAAGGGAAACATGTCGGGTTCACCAAAATGATTAACAAAAATAAGGCATGGGGCTATAGAATAAGGGGAAATAATACCTAGGGTATTAATGTTAATCTAATTAGGAGGACTAAAACATTGTAGAAAATGAACTAAAAAATATGATGGAATAAATGCAAGTAAACTATTCTAAGTGAAATAAAACCCTAATGTATGCAAGAGAAGGGAAGAAAATAACTTAGTTGATTGGACAGTGACTGTCACAGCAGTTGTCACAGAGATCTAGAAATAAAATCTGGAAGTGTAGACGAACACTCAGGGGACCCTGCAAAGGCATATCTGGAGATATCGAGATGACTGGGGCACTAGGAGTGTATTGGGGCACCTGGGGCACCCTTAGTCTATAATCCGGGCATTGCTGAACACTATAAATGCTCAAAACCTACAACTGGTATGGTCACAAGTTGGTTTTGAATGCTTCCTGTTTTTTCACTCTAGATTCGGCAAGTGAGTTGTAATGACCTGCAATGCAAAGAGAAGTATCAAACCCTAGAAAAATAAAAGATGCAAATGAATGGGTCGAGATGACCTCAGCCGCCAAACTAGTGGTCTTATCACTGAGCGTTGCACTACATTTCAGACCCGGATGTAGTTCTGGTGTGTGTGTGTGTGTATGTCGTGCCCTAGGTGCTCTCATGTCAGTCGCACTTTGTGAAGTAGCGAGCAATAATAACTATAGAAAATGTAAATAGCATGTGTGCATGGAATAGAATAGAATCCCTCCCCTATGCAGTGTGTGTGATGCAGATCTCCTAGCCTTGATGCATGACACTATGTGGATGCAAGTGATGCAATGGATGCAACTCTAGATGGAGTGATAGTAGTGATATGATGCAAAGACCTAGGACCCTCATTATGGTCTTATAACTTTATATTTATAGGGCTCTCAAGATTAATTTTGTAATTAATCCTGACAAGGTCGACTAGGAAAAAGATAAAGATGACCAATAGCTAGAAAGGACCCAAAAAGGAGCAAAAGGGGATTTGCATAGATCGGGGCACCCAAAGTGGGACTAGGGCACCTCGGGGCACCCTAGTACAACTTGGGGTGCCTTGATTTAGGGCTAGAATGTCGGGGATGTTAGGAAATGGGTTGATAAGTGTTGGAAAACACGCGGGAAAGACAAAATAAAATATAAGAAAAATATGGCCAAAAGGTGGGATTAATTAGTACTTTGTACACTTGAGAATGATTATGATAATAGGGGGTATTTCCTTGCCTAGTCATCTGCATTGTGTTGCATGAAGCTTGGGAAATATTTAATTCTTTAATCCTTCCCACTAATGTTGAAATAACATCACCGGGTGAAGGATGTTGACCTTGTTTAGGTACATGTTGTACATTATTTGGTTGTTAGGGTGTATGATACCCCAATATAAACTAGTCATTGGTTTCCCCCTTTTGAGGTATGCTTTCTATTTTGGGTGGGGTTGAGGCAACATTGTTTTGAAGAAGGACATATTTATATCCTTGTATCCTATCCAAGGACACATTTAAAGCATTAAGGTGATCACAGCGTTGGGCTTAACTGTGTTAATATTTCATCATGTTGTTGCAAATAAAATGGAAAGGACTTATGCTACATACTTATATGGGGTCTCGATAAAACCACGGATAAAGGCCATGGTCTCATGTGAAGGTAATATTGTTAGATCTTGAGAACTTTGGTTGCGGACCATAGTTTGGTTGATCTATCTCCTCGATTCTTACCATTAAATTGGTGTTCACCACTTGGATATGGGGTGTATGGGGAGATAGGAAGTTCTAGGAATATTTATTAGCCCACCCAGTAATGAGGGTGATCTGTCGCATACTCACTTGATTATAATGCGCTTGAAGACCTGAAATAGGCCTGCTATAATCCTAACTTGACATATTCGGGGTGTGTAAAACCCTCGAAATAATGGGAGAGGAAGGCAATGGATGAAAGAAAATAAAAGGAAAAGGATATGAAAAGGAACTTGTCCTTCACGTTGGATTCACCAACTTTGTAGCGCCTAAAAATCAACATGTGATTTCAGATGCACTTGACTTCTCGAGGTCATGCCGAGATGGCTGAATGTGATAAGTAGAATGTGTATGGGATTAATCAATGTAGTATAAGTGGGATAGGTGGGAATGATGGTAATAACGAGATCAATGATCAAGGTAATCATAGATACTCAACTTGTAAATTGGGGATTTTCTCGTCCAAGAGTGAAAATGCATGCCTTACCCGAGTAGGGGTGATACTATGGTCGAGAATGATCCCTATTCACATGTCTCAAAGTGTATATCGGAGAACCTGAGTGTAACTTGACTCAGTTGTGAATATGAGGGAATTGTCCTTCTTCCTGTAAATATTCCTCTTTAAAGAGGATCATGTCAATATGAAAGGAGATCTGTTAAGGAAAAACTAAGGGTTGTTTGGTCTAACCCTATCGACTTGATTGGCCCAATATTATTCTTTGATTTCTACTTCATTGTTGAGGGCATTAAGTTAACCAATGATTTCTAAGCGGCATGAGAGTTTCTTTAAAGACTATTTAGCACAAACCTTGGTCAATGTCTCCGGCGTATGTCAATGTTGGGTTGGCTTATAATTGGTTCGAACACTCTTATGTGAGGTTGATATGGACCTCGAAATGGTCATGTGGGCATCAATTCAAAGCAAGAGGGATGGAAATAAACAAACAATTAATAATCAAGGGATTGAGAGCTAAGTGTAGGTAACCTAGACCACTAACAAAATAGGGATTGTGTTCATTCAAACCGCTATTCTATTTTTAATTCCTAACTTTAAATAAACAAAACAAATGAATCTAAATTAAATAAAAGATGATTACTTTCCCCTTTTAATCTAATTAAATTCAATTTGCCAATATTTAATTAAAACAAAACAACAAACTAACTAATTCTTTTTTGTATTTTCAATGAAGCTTTTAAATGAAATAAGCTGGAAAAAACAAATTAAACTACTAAAGAATCTTTTTGTGTTTTCCAGTTTTAAAAAGAATTAAATAAAATAAATATTACAAACATAAATAAAGAAACTAATTTAAAATGAAATAAAATACTTCTAAATTAAAATAAACTAAAACAGGGAATAATCGATGTGGTTATTCCTCTGTTGCAAGATTGTGGAAAAATAGATCTACTTAAACAAAGGATGTATTATAAATTTATTATTCTAAAAATGAAATTTCTTCTAACTACCTTTGCCTCAAGTTCACGGGAAAGAAAGAAAACTTCTCAGAAGCAATTTCTTCTTCACCTAGAAACTTTCCCAAGAAAGTAAAATAAATTATACGGATGATTAACAATGAAGAAATGACAAAGAAATGCGAGATACAAAATCTTCCTCCAACTTATTTCCCTTGTAGATCCACAGGGATAGGTAAGGAATAAGATATCAATGGAAGATTTGTTCATACACAAACAAGATACTTGGAAACGAAGAAATAATAAATTCTACCACTTTAAAACAAATGTATTTCTTCTAATTTAACGACAATAATTAATTGAAAGCTTTAAAGAAATCAAGACATCCCCAACCTATAACCATTGATTTGTGATAATATCTAGGTGTGGTGCTGTATTGTGTTTCCTCGCTTCCTTTTCCTTTCCAGAGATAAGTTCCAATTGATCCAAGGTATGTAATGCTATCTTATAGAAAGATGAACAAGAAGGTGGCTATAATCGATCGGTTGCAAGAAAACTAGTGAAAAACCTAGATCTGGAAAGAATAGATCAATGTGTTAGTTGTCTGTGTAATTCCTAGCAAGATTTTGGCAATAAAAATTTGCAAAACAAATCTCAAAACTCCAACCCAACATTTGAATGAAATTTGGGTTTTTATAAAAATATGGTGAAGAAGAATTTGAAACACATGTCAAACAAGAAGTGACAACACATCTAGATGAGGGGAAGTCAACATAATAAACATAGTAAACTAGGAGGATAAAATCAATATGATTCCAACAAGCCCAAAACCAAGCGAAATGGTCAAGAAACGAGTGAGAAAATCACTCCCGAACTGCAGACACACGTGAGAAAACACACATTTGAAACGTGCGGGTAAAAATGAAAAAACCACCACCCATGCAGATTGGTGATTATGTAATCTTGCCAAACCATTGGTTGCGTAATCTTCATGGTGGTTACATAACCGCTGGTCCATGTGTAGCCCAACAACAGATTGCATAGCCGCATATGGTTACATGACTTAAGCACAAATTAAATGTGAAAAGAGTGGAAAATGGCTTACAAGGACACAACAAGCTTTCAAACTTAGAAATATAAACAAATAGGTCATAACAAACATGATGAAGGAAAACATATAAGATTTAGATCTCATCGTTATTCTAAAAAGAAGTTTTTCATCATTGGATACTTATTGTGTCCTTCAATGTAACATCGTGTAATTTTTGGGTGTGTATAGGCCCTTACCTAGAAAATAGCGAGGCCTACCTATCCGAACTTGAGTGTGAAAGACTAGAGGTGAAAACCTTAACACCCTTTTACCATTTTTTTATTTTTACAATTCCACGTGTCGTAGTACAATTGGTCGATCCGCTCCTATTTTTACTCCTCCTATTGGGAACTTCTGTAGACCGTATCTTGCTCAAACAGAGTCCATTTTTGCATTCAAATAGGATACAAAAATATCAAAGTATTCTACTATCTTGTAATGATCCTAGGAGATTTAGGGAAAAATTTCCACCGAATTGATCTCGAGATCAAGAAGCTGCCAATTACACTCATGTAGAGGGAGAGGTGAGAACATTTAGTTGTTGTAAGACTGCAAAATAATGAGAATGATGTTGTGTTAGGTGGAAAATTAAATAGGATGGTCGTAAAGAATTTTCCTTGACATAAAGGTATACAATTTATAATTATGATAAGTTATCCCCTTTCCTAAAGTAGAGATACATGCTTAGAAAGTAAGATGATTGTATTTTGGATTATGATGTGTTCTAATGTTTGTTAATGTGTGATTTTTACCAAGGAGCTAGCACTTGACTAGTGGACACTGATAGGAGATCATGCCATGATATTTTGGATGGAGTTATTCAAAGGAGAGATACAACATTGATGTCGAGATCATGTAGTGTTATCTACAAGAAAGTATGTAGGATCATTTGGGCTCGGAGAGATAAAACACAGAATTGAAGTGGTAGGATGCATCTCATGAAATTGTGGAGTAGGGAGATATGGGGGCCTTAATGAAAATTATAGGGAAAACATAAATGAAACTAATCCCAAAGTAGATCAGTAGATTGGTTGATACTCATAAAATTACTCGATAGACATTAGCGTGATGCGAGATATCATAATTAGATTGTAGGTTTGAGTGACTCAAGCACAAGGTGAGGCATAAGGATCCTAGTCTAGGGAATCATCCTTGGATCACTCTTTACAAGTGGGTAGTTAGAATCCATCATCTTATAGTGTAACACTTCATCCTTTTGTGAGGTGTAAAGGAAACATGAGAAAAAATGATTTTATACGAGATTATTATGTACCCATTTTTTTATAGACATTGTATATATGTATATGAAAGTATTTGGACTTATTGTGTACATGTCTCATGTAATTGTATTAGTGTTGGATTTAAGGTTATATATTTTATCTATGTTTTTACTTTTGTGTCTAAACAACACGCTGCAATTCCCCTTTACAAAATCATAGAACCTCAGGCCTTTCCCCGAAATACCAAATTTCTTATGCATTTCAAATTTTCATTCCCTATACAATTCAACTAGTTATTTTTCTAATCCCCTTCACATTTTTACTTGGCCCTTTACTTCTATCCCTTCACACTTCAATTACGTGTGACATCTTTTGACTATACAAGTGATCTCCTTCGTGCACAACATCAAAGAGCATTGTACAACACTCTTGTGTGTCACTTTATCACATATGGATTGTTTTGTGGCCTTCTTGCTTTATGTGTACCTTCCGCATGTACCCATTTTTATCTTTTGACATGACATTTTTCATTTACCCTTGTGTGTGACTTTCATCCCACATGTGTATAGTTCCACTACACATTATCTATGGACACATGTTGTATAACCTTCATTACAAAGCTCATGTATACCCTTGCACGTTGTTCCACAAATTTCCCTATGCTTGGTCATTTCAAAAAAATCCCCACATCATTGCACAAATTATCCATGTTCAACCAAATCCATCCTTGCACTTCATTACGTGGCCATATCATCAGTCCCTACAACCTCCTAATGTTATGTGACATCTAAAATTGTCAAGCGACTCATCATAAAGTGTACATAATCCCAAATGCAAGTCATGATTTTGTAAATCTTCACAACATTTGTAAAATATAATAAAGTATAGCCCATGTGTTCAAATCTAATTCCTAACACTTGGTTTTCTCAAGCTTCATGTTGTTCGGAGTAACATGCACGTATTCACAATACATCAAAGGTTGCACAAAGAAAGTGTTAAATATTCCTTTAAGGAAGATAATGTGCATAGTTTAACATGCGTTCATTTGTGTCGTGCAAACTATGAAATATCAAAAGTGTGCAAACTTGCATGCAAAAATAAAATAAAATTTACATTAGTGTAACGTGCATGTTGTGCATGTATTGTAATAATGTTTAAGTTGCAACCTTCACATTCACAATATTAACTTTTTACTTTTCTTGTGCTTCTTTGAAGGCATTGTCATATAAGTTCTAAAGGGTGCGTGAAAGTTGTAAATATAGTTACGTAAAAGTAGAGAGGATGATTTTGAATAAGTATACTCATAGCATGTTGTGTAAAACCAAGGTGCAAAATGATCAAGTGAAGCCCACATATCTCCAATGCCCAATGCACTCAACACACAAAAGATAAACTAAATGATAAAACTCACTACAAAAGTAAAAATCCTATGTTCTAACACAACAATGCTCATAATTGACATTTATGTCGGAATTATATATTCTCCACTTTTTCAACAAAACACTTGGAGATATCTCTTTAGACACTCCATGTTAGGCAACAAGAATTGTATGAATTTAATGAGGATTGAATTGTGTTTCAAGCTTCACCTACACTTCACAGAGCATTAACTATTTCCTAAATCATACCAAAGATAAAATATAATTTCCTTATAGACCAACTAAGGGGAATTCAATTTGATTCTATTATGTAGCTATCATGCATTCAATTTGTCATGTTTACATTGTGCGGTTAATTGTAAGGCCATTTATTGTAAATTATGTAATTATGCCCAAGTAAGTTCTATTTTTCCTATAAATACCCAATTGAAATCCTTAGCATGGTCATATCCTTGTAGAAATAAGTTTCAAAACATTTTAATGTATTTTCCAGGTTTTCTTGTTTCTACTTTTTATTTCATCTTTAATGTTGATGTTTGTGTGCACTCTTCTAATCCGGCAAAGCCATTTTGTTTATCAATATCTATATCTTTTATCATTGCTTAGATTTAAATGTTCACTTCTTGCACGTCTAATGGAGTTGTGTCTCACTTTTCTCTATAATAAATTCTTGAAACTCTTGCACTTGCTCATGTGATCGAGCAAATGTTGGTTTGAACATGAACTTGGTTTATGGATTTGTCTTCACCAACTCGGAGGGATCTTTACCACTAGATCATATTCATTTATTTTTGAACCCTATCCTTATAATATTTTCCACTTTTTTTTATAAACCCATGTTAGATTAGGATTAGTCTAAGACTAAAGCTTGTATTCATTTTATTTTGCCAACTCTTCATTATTACAGGTTATACCCGTTCATAATATCCCTCATAAAGAAGATTCTTGTACTTGATAAGTGATTGACCCCTTAGCCTCATGCACCCCACTAAACCATTTGAGGTTGACCACCCAATTTTCCCATTGTGCGATTCATGTGTAATTGTACTATAACCAACCAAAAAATATTTAGTGTAGGTTATTATTTATCCTTTTATTTATTTATTAGGATAATTCTTACACTTGTGTTAGCCCTACACTTATTGGGTTAGCTTGCTTAGGTGTACTAGTTGTGTGGAGTTAACTTACTAGTTGTGTTGAGTTAGCTTCTCAATTATGTGGAGTTAGCTTACTAGTCTTCTGGAGTTAACTTAACTACCGCAGATGTCGGTTAGTGGGAGTTCTTCACCACTTGATTTAGGTAGTAGTTTCACTTCCCTCCTCCTATATGTACATCTTTCTTATTGAGTAATTCAAGTCATTGTATTGTAATGTATTGAGCATTATGGATTATGATGGATTTCCATATATGGTATTTTAGCTCTTCTGTTTTGCAAATCTAATGTGGTGTGCTATTATCATCTGAGATCGCAGCTTGGAACAATCTTCTTATCATTCCTTTCATGGTATCAAAGTAATAGATGATGTAGACATCCATCTATAATTTTTCTTTGCAAGCAAGGGTTTATTATTTTCATGTATTTGGAATTTGTTAGCAATTTTTTGCAACATGTATTTTTATGTAAAACAGAGTGTGCCATTAGATTTGGAAGGTGCCAAAACCCTAGAATCGACTGTAAACTCAACCATGTTTTGAGACAGTCAAATATGGACGTAGATTTGTACCCTCTCGATGCATTATTTTATCCATTAGATATAAGTGTGTACCTTCTAGATGCATTATTTTACCCTTTGGATATTTTTGTTTTGGATACAATCTTTTATCCACTGGACGCAGATCTATACCCTCTTGGTGCATTCTTTTATCTATTGGATATAAGCATGTACCTTCTAGATGAATTTTTTTACCCTTTGGATATTTCTATTTTGATACATCTTTTATCTATTGGATGCGAGATATGCACCCTCTAGGTGCATTCTTTTATCCATTGGATATAAGTGTGTACCTTTTAGATGCATTCTTTTACCCTATGGATATTTTTGTTTTGGATGCAGTCTTTTATCCACTGGATGCAAATTTGTACCCTATAGGTGCATTCTTTTATCCATTGGATA
The DNA here is from genome assembly GCA_018340775.1 of Taxus wallichiana var. yunnanensis. NCBI lineage: Eukaryota > Viridiplantae > Streptophyta > Pinopsida > Cupressales > Taxaceae > Taxus > Taxus wallichiana. The sequence goes on along the minus strand of CM031238.1, from coordinate 854,839,143 downwards.
TAAACGTGTACCTTCCAGATGCATTCTTTTACCCTTTAGATATTTTTGTTTTGGATGCAGTCTTTTATCCACTGGACGCAGATTTGTACCCTCTGGTGCATTCTTTTATCCATTGGATATTGACGTGTACCCTCTGAATGCAATGATTTACCCTCTGGACATTTAGGTTTTGGGCGTAGCCTTTTATCCTTTGGTCCCAAGTGTGTATCGTGTGGATGCACTCTTTTACCCTTTTGACATTTGGGTGTCACATGTACCTTTTAAAAAAAACATCAGCATTAAAATATTATTTTAATAACAAAACCTGCTAGAGCTCATAACTTTTGATCCGTAGCTTGGATTAAGGTGATTTTTTTGAAATTGTGTATTTTTTCAAGATCTATGCATTAGTGACATTTTTATACACATATTTCAAATTTAAAAGGCAATGTTACTTATTGTAATATTTACATACACTTAATTATAAATTTCCAAATTTGGGAGGGTGTTGTAACCACTTGTGGATGCAATTTCGGTTGAGCCCTGACGTCCTAAACTTTTGGGTATTGCATTCTTGTATCTATGGGTGCATACATTTATATATCTCTTGTTTTTTGAGATATTTTAGATTTATATTTTTGACACTGTTTTTGGCATGTTGACAATCTCTCTTGTGGGGGAGCTATTCTGGTGAAGCCCAGTGTTACTTTATTAGTGTTCGAGTAGTTGATTTTGGAAACTCATATAGATTTTGGTGTCACTCTACCCATTCAATAGTATGGGAGGGTGTGGTGTTGATACTGATTCTTTGGGTTTCGTGTCCTTACCTGTATTACATGTTGATCTTGCTTCTTCTTGGGTTTCGTGTCCTTGCCTTGTTGCCTTGGTTTTCTTAGATCGTCTTTGCTCCTATTTATTTGGATCTCATGTCCTTGCCTTATTTCCTTAGTTGTTCTTGGATCGTGGCACACCTATTTGTAGAAGTTGATCAAATTATGTTTGGTGTTTTTTTACACTTTTGACATCACTCCATTGATAGTCTCCTTACATGGAGTTGTTACAGTGAAGCCCAGTGTTAGTTGTTTTTGAGTTCTATGATCGAGTAGTGGATTGATACCATAATGCGCACCACAATTCTTTAGCATTGTACAAGTTTTTGGAGCTGAGTTTTTAAGGATATCTTGCAACAAGATTTTGCTCTCTCTACTTTGTTATTCCCGGTTTTGGGTACCTTGCAGGTGTCCATTTTTCCCAGGTTGTGCGTGGGTGCCTCATCAGGCCTTGTTGCCAAGACCCACCTTCTTTTCCACCCACCTAAGTTATGCTTATGGGAGGGTGTTAGTGTAGGTTATTATTTATCCTTTTATTTATTTATTAGGATAATTCTTACACTTGTGTTAGCCATACACTTGTTGGGTTAGCTTGCTTAGGTGTACTAGTTGTGTGGAGTTAGCTTACTAGTTATGTTGAGTTAGCTTCTCAGTTATGTGGAGTTATCTTACTAGTCTTATGGAGTTAACTTAGCTACCAATGTCAATTAGTGAGAGTTCTTCACCACCAATTTAGGTAGTAGTTGCACTTCCCTCCTTTATATGTACATCTTTCTTATTGAGTAATTCAAGTCATTGTATTGTAATGTATTGAGCATTATGGATTATGATGGATTTCCATATATGGTATTTTATCTCTTCTATTTTGAAAATCTAATGTGGTGTGTTATTATCATCTGAGATTGTGGCTTGGAACAATCTTCTTATCGTTCCTTTCAAAAACAAACAAATGCCTTTTGAAAAGCATACACCTCCAACCACCTTAATTTATTCCTAAAAATATTATGGACCCCAAAACTCTGGTGAGAGTTGATCTTGGGGAGATCCCAAGTGTGTAATCCATTGTGCAAGCATATTCCTCGTGTACCCTCTTCTTAAGACAAGAAAGTCCTCACCCATTTGTGTTGAGCTCTATCTAGGTTGCTTGTGTTTGTGCATGCCAATGTTTGCTTAAAAATCAACATATTTTGCTCTGAAGAGAGGGAGAGGGGGTCACTCCTGAGATTAGCAATTTTCATTTTTATTTTTACACAAATGTGATGAAATTTGTTGATAAAAATGAAAATGAAAAGGATAAAATAATTGTTGCATTGGACATTAATGAAAAATATTGTATGTTAACGAGATATGCTAATAAGTTAGATATTAAGGTATCCAATAAAAATATAAGAAAGTGATCAAAGAAATCAAAAATTATGAAAATAGATTGTAAGACACCTAATAAAATCCAAGAATAAATCAAAGAAATTACTTGCATGAAAAAGTATGGGCATTAAATGATAAGTCAAACCTAGTTAGAAAATTTTACCGCACCCCAAAGGACCTCAAGCTTTATAACCAATTCAACTATGGAGTTTGATCTTTAAAATACAATAGGGGTGTGGGAAATAATTATATTACATATTTTGTGTTTGTGATTGACTTTTTGCTTGTAATAATTACCTTTTAATATTGCCTTTTGTTTGAATTTTCTTTGATGATATGGATTTTAATTTTAATTTTAGATTTTTGGATTTTTATTATTCCTCCTTTATATAAATTCAGAATACTAATAAAATGGGTGTAAAAGATGACTAACACAAAAGATATTACACCTAATCATTATGAAGGAGAATCTAGAAATCATGATGTATAGGTATCTCTAGACCTACCATAAGGAAAGAGTGTGATCTCATCTTCAACCTAAGTGTGTCTCAAGTGAGAGAAGGAGTGGGATAAGTGAAAAATTTAAGGATATAAAAGTGAGATACAATTATGGATAATGATGATATTAAATCAAAAGGTGAATGTAAGAGTAACTACAAGCTTCCTCAATAAATTCATGAACCTATTGTTGGATGTCATAATATGTGTGTATTTTTGGTGTATTCAATGTTTTTAGGACCTAAGAGACCTTTTAACAAATCTCATGATGTGTAACCACCATAGACTTATCTACCCTCATGGAAATACAAGATAGAATCTCTTGGTACATTTTTATCATAAAATTAAGGGTACGGATGAAAGGAGAAGGGATGTATGTATGAGGAGGATAAAAGTGAGGAAGTTGTATCTCATATGGTCTAGTGGGTGTGTGTATAAATGGTGGTAATTAAGTTGGAGTATTGGATTTGATTTTTAGGATGTGGATAACTTCTTGTCTTCCAGTGGCAAATGAAGCCTCAAATGCCTTATGCTTACAAGTAAGTATGTGACAAGTATCGTCAAAGTAAGATTGAAGCCTATAATGAGAGAAAAATGTTGAGGATCAAGATAAAAAGGCCATTACGGTCATCATTTAAACTCTTAATGAACTTATATTTCAATATTTATCATGTGATTTTTATAAACTTAGAAATCCACAACATCATGCCCCTATGTTGTGTGTCATGTGAAACAATATTGTTTCATCTAGGAGTTAGTATTTGATGTGAAAGGGGGTAGGGGATGAGATGTAATGGAAGGAAAGGGAGTATCTAGGATGGTAGAGCTAATAAGATGATTCAAAATACATTGTGACTTAGGCATCGGGTATATGGAGGATAAAAATAAGTGATCTAGTTTGTTGTTTTTCATTCTCTTACCAATAAATTCATCCTATTAAGGGTCAAATTTAGTTTTTTTCGGATTTCCTTAGAGAAATTGAGGATTAGAATAAGGAGAAGAATAGATCATGATGATTTTTGGTGAAAATATGATTGTATGGATTCTGGGAAGATGTAGAATTGCAAGTGTCAAGAGAGGAGCGTAACAATTACTTAAATAAAAGGACCTCGTACTTTTTATCTTGGGTGTGGTGAATAAAAAGGAATCGTCGAGAAATAGTCATTTTCATATTTGAGTATTATTATATTGATGTTAAGGGATTTAATGAATACTTCACTATGTGGTGAAAGATGCAGCTCCTTGGTATGAGGCGAGGAAGAAGATATAGCGATGGGAATTGCTTAGTCACCTTTTTGAGAGAATGAGGTCTTAGAGAAGGGGGAAATTGAGAAATGATCAAATCAATAAGGTTATATTTTTTAATCTAAAGTTTGTTTTTTCAATTTATCCATCATTTGAACCAAGGATATTAGGTGGGATGTTCTAGACACAATCTAGGTGCCCACTATATCCTTGAACGAGTCAACAAGATAGTTAAAGCATTAATACTCTCGAAATAGGACACAAGGTAGTTCCTTGAGAGTAGGTATGTTATAGACACCGTATTTACTTAGGAAGTAATAAAATTTCAACAAGTTTTTATCACCTTGAATCTTGTACATAGATCCTAGGTAAGGGAATGTGATGAATTGACTTGTAGATGAGACAATTTCATGCATCCAATGTGTCCATTATTGGCCAACAAGGATGTTATATGAAAGAGGAAAGTTGGAGATCATAAATGTAACTTTCATAGTGTGAAAAGAGTGGTAATATGCAAAAAATGTAACCCATGGGGGCTATTTACCTTTGGTTGTACCCTTAACATGTGTCATATGTACATTTCAAGTTATTAGTTGAATAACCTAGGGATTTTATAAATTCCAAATGTCTGACACATGGGCCCGACCTTCATCGACGAGAGATCATTTGACTCGCACGTTGTCACTCTTGAATGAGATGAATAGAGGTGGATTTTCTACTTGGAAGAGTAGCTCATAAAATATTACATATTTGATGTAATTAGATTATTTTGGATTGAAACCTCTTTGAATTGTTGAATTATACACTCATCCTATCCATGAAAGAGGAATTATTTCCCCAAGATGTTGGGCATAGGATATTCATTTCAAATAGGAATGTCAAATTATGATGTATAGGAAAAGTTTAGATTAGTTTGAAGAGAATTTGACTTGGAATATTTGAGAGATCCATGAATGGATCCCATTCATCCAAGATAGATGATGAAATGATGGGCTAAACTCTGAAAAATCTCAATCTGTATCTAATTTGAAGAGAACAAGGGCTCATGTTGAGGGATATTTTTATTTTTTTCCTAAAATTATACAATATCAGCCATGTAGTATGGAAGAGGAATCCTAGGTGATCTATCACCCATATATATGTCAATGGCCATCGTAATTAGAGGTGATATGTTCTATAACATATGACATCATCTCGATTGGTTTAGGATGGATGATGGCATTAGATTAGAAAGGTTTTTCAAAATTTTGGTTTTTTGAAGATGATTCAGGAAATTTTGACCTATAGGATAGGCCTAAATAGTCTTGAAGAGTCGAGGTTGATAAATTGGGAATGTGGTGTCAATGGTGAAAATCACACATGTCATACCATTTATGCTAATCAAATTATCGACATTCTCTAAGTTAGGATTATAATTGGTTTCTATGGTGTTATGAGAAGATGTTTGTAGTTTCTCATGTCTAGGTTGAGGATTTGCCTCAATCTTGGAATGAATAGGCAAGGGATATAACTAAAATTTAAGTTATTTGGTGACTTGATTTACAACACCGCTGATGATGATCACAATTTTGAGCATGGTCACACACCCCAATGGATTCCCTGTGTCTCTTATGGGTCATACCATCATGATCGAAGCTAGCACCGAGTAAGAAGATATAAGTGAAAGTGTGAAGTGCTTTACAAATCTCATGTGAATGACCCCAATTAATGTGTCACTAACGGAAAATACTCTCATTAAACCATGGAGAGGGGATGATGAAAATACATATAGGAGGAAAGGGGATTATGATACCCTTATTTAGATTGAGGAGGGGTTGGATCAATGTTGTGAATGGTTTTATATAAAGCATTACTAATATCAAGATTTGTGTGACTCATTTGTCCATAACATTCGAGTTTGGGGTCTCATTAGAACTTATATATTTTTTAAGATTGATATTGAGAATGCTTGAGTTGAGGTTTCTTAAATGTGTGAATAAGATATTCCTCCCTCTTAGCCTACTTGATGGCTTCCTCCAAAGTGGCATGAGAAAAAGACCTAGCCTTGTATTGAAGGTGATGTTATAAGGCATTGAGGAAGATTTTATAAAAGCTATCATAAGAAAATGTATGGTTTCTTTTGTTATGAAAGGTTTTTCCATCACTTGAAGAAGGATTCAAAAAATATATATTCTCACCTATTTACAATTGATGAAGATGCTCAAATATTTCTCGGGTAAGTCTTGAGAATGAAATTTCTTGACTATTGCAACAAATTTATTTGGAAGAGTATGGTGCCAATCTAAAGCATCAACCTTAACGGTCTTAATTAAGAGTTTGGTAGTGGTGTATGATTTATCTTTAATCCAATCATTGTAGACATTTTCAAATGCTTTAATGTGAATATTAAGGTTGGTTTACCCATTATAACCAAGAGAAGGGGTGATACCTCCAATATCTATAGTGGCTATATAGGGAACCAAAGGTTCCTTCTAAATAGATTGGAGATCCTTATTGCTTATGGGAGGTTTTAGAATTGGAATCCCATTAGAAGTGGAAATATGAGGCAGGGTGACATTTATTTGGCATCCCCACTAAATTTGTTGATGTTAGTTATTCATGTGATCAAGGTTTGCATTAATTTAAAGGAATTAATTGTTATTAATAGCTTATTGTTGACTCATTTCGTTAATGAGTTGTAAATGAGGTGAGTTGGATCATTACTGAAGGATTTCATGGATGATTTTTATTAGATTGGGGAGTTGCATTGGTGGTAGAAACTACTTGTTTAGAAAGAGAAATATTATAGGTATAATTAGAGCAAGACATGCTTTGGATTGCCCCATCCAGAAAAGGTTAATCAAAATGGATCTATATTGGTCTAAGCACGATTGAATAGATTTAGGAGGTAGTCTACCAAATTGTGGAAATTTTGGGATGAATTATTTAATTTCATAAGTATAATCAACGTAGATGTGTTATACATTGGAATCCTCTTTCTCAAAGTCTTCCTCTTGGAGTTTATTGAGATGAGATTTGGTATTCCTTCTATTGGTTGCATTTTGGATAATATTCTTTGTGGAAATTTTGGCCATGTTACAATCTAAATAAAAGGGGGTTGGTTTAGGAATTTAATCCCAATTGATGGTTTAGGATTTGATATTTTGATACCTAAAAAGATTATTCATTTTAGTATATTTTAGGAAATAAAAGGAAGGATTTAAGATTGGAATTTTAGGAATATTTTGAATGAATTTGAATGGGTAGGATCGATAAAATAAGAGATTCTATAAAGTGAAGAAGAATTACTTAAAGGGAAAAGTAAGATTCACATCAGTTCACTAGAATGTATGCAAGTTAAATATGGTCTAATAGAATATACTATTTTTGTTCTTGGTGATATAGATTATGATAAGAATGGGACAAATCTAAGGCCACACACACGATGGTTGTAAGTTGCTAAATGCATGGATATTGAAAGAAATAGTACACACTCTATCAAATATGCAGGGTTCCAAATTATATGTCTAGGATATAGTATGGCATCTCACTAGAATTTTAAATGTAGATTGACTATATGAGATTGCAAACAAGACATAGATACTTATGTCATGGTTGTAAACATGGATTTTAAGGATCAAGATGTTGTAAATCCCAAAGGGTGAATTGTAAGATAAGGAATGATAGATAATATAATGTAATATATTAACAATATGTGACTCTTTTATAACCTATACATGACTGATAAAATATGAAATAACATAAAGGAAATGAGAGACTAGATATACCTAAGTTCATGCAAAATACCATTGTTACATTACTTTCCCCAAGGTTAGTAAAACCTTATAATATATTTGATGTGGGGATTATGAGAAATAAAATAAGACCCTAAAATTCCACTTGTTGGACACTCCAAAGGCTAGGTAGATCATAGTCATTTCAACTCCTATTCTTGAGAATCATAAGGACCTAATGTTGCAGAAGATAGACTAACTTCAAGACCTTTAAGGCCTTGAAAAAAATTCAAGGCAAGTGAAATAATATCTAATGATTGATGATGTAGTGACGATAAATGTACTCAAAAATACCTATAATAGAGAACATGATTAGGCATTACAATTCCCTATAAACAATAACATTGACCATGTCCAATGTAATTCGGTGTCATAAATCAATGCAAGTGTTATCGACCTTCGTTTGAGTCATTAGATATAGGTAATGCTTCATCATGGGGTCCAGGGGAAGGTTTAAAAGGATGGATAAATGCTCCAAAGCTAATAAAAGGGTATCTAACATTAAAATATAAGTTTTTGTTAGTGGATATGGATGTAACCGCAAGAGGATGGAAAGGTGGTGTCATAAGGAGGTTGTAAAAGGATAATGGTAAGGGTGTAGAGGTATTGTAACATTGGTTGCACATCAAAACTTGGTCATAAGTATTGTCACTAACTAGCCAATATAATTTTTCTTGTTATTTCCACTCTCAAAAATATTTGAGAGGACATCACTCTAGGGAATTCAATGCACCAATAATGCATAAAAAGAGAAAAATTCGGTAAGAGTGAAAAATAAGATGTATATAGTACAATATAAAATTTAAATACTTGAATTTTGACCCATGAATTTATGTAATAAATGAAAATATAATAGATACACTAACTTATAATCTTTGGCCCATAAATCAATGTAAGCAAAAATATAGAAATAAATGAAGTAAAACAAAATAAATTACTCTAAATTTTGATTTATATTTGCATAAACTAATACTATAATTACCTTCCACTAGTACTTTCTCACATGAGTTTCCAACACATTTTTCGTGCCCTAGACATAATATACGAACACATATCCCATTGGTTTTGTTCCCTTAATGTAATCTGCAACACAAATACTATATGGTTTTGAATTCAAATGTTTTTGAAATTGTTTTATTTTCCCTTAGAAAATGCAGATTACAAATTCTCCTTATTTATGTTTGATTGTTTCCACCTTTTAACATAAGTGGGTCTAGTCTTCAAACACTCGTATGTTTTCCTTTATGGATCATCCAAAATAAAGATTCATTCCCTATATTTGGTACATAAAAATCTCCCTCCATAGAAATCATGCCCTAATTTTAGAGATTGGTCCCCATACAAATCGCCATTGATTTTACCTCAAAAATTTATGTACAAAAAACATCAACAACTCATGTGCCCTAGGAATAAATAAGTTACTATTTTTTCTTGGTTTCAAATTTGAAATGAATATAAATTCCTTCTATGCATGAAAATGATAGAAAATCGCACAAATATGTGCCATCACATATATAAAAATGACATAAAATCACATAAATTTTTACCCTCGCATTTTTACAACTATTGTAAAAAAATAAAAATGCACTAATATGTGCCCTAATGATTTTTTAAAACACATATATTTCTATAAATATGTCTAAATAATGAAAAATAGTCAACCATGTGATCTCACATATGAATGACATTATTTTGGTCATTAAATATGCTAATATTCCCTTAAGATGAGTGAAATTAATAATTGATGTTTACACTAAATGTAATTGTAGAAATCTTGATTTTCATATCAATGGCGACTCGTAAATTTCCGGATCATGTATATTAACTCTATATCAACTAAATTTTTACCTCTTTAATTTCCATAATAATGAGTGTTATAAATTGTAACCTCTCACTTCTTCTATCTCTTCTTCCTCTCCTCATCATTTGTACCTCAAATGGCTTTCCCAAAATTTAAACTTCTTTGTCTTCATTCCCATAGTCCATACCTTCTTCAGTATTCCAACTCTAAACTTAATTAACATCAATGGATCCGATACCAATGTTAGAAGATATGATCACAAAAATAATGAAGACAAATGAGAAAATTTCAAATACACATTGAGAGGTGTTTATTTCTTATATTTTTTATGTTGAAATAGGTTACAATATAGTCGGGAAATTCATAGCTAAACATTAGTTAGTTGATAATTAATCTTCATTAAACATTGAATAATATACTTCAATAATTCTAACCATATATATAAATCTTGACCCAAACCCAAGTTCTTGTAGCATTGCGAGGATAACTTCCCATTCATTCTATCATAGGATTTATCAAAATATTTTTTTATGAATCGGGGTTTTCTTTTGTGAGGAATGATGCCCTTCCATCCCTTCCTAAACATCAATAACATTATTCAAGATGTAGTTATTGTAAGTTCTTAGGTTTTTTTCGGATGAACTATGTCAAGTTTCTTTCTCTACATTTTGGGTCGCATCCTATGAACCATCATCAAGAGAATAATGTGAGAAGAAACAGACTTAATCTCAATATAAAGTGTAACAAAATAGTGTGAAATGGTCAAAAATTAATTTAAGAAGTTTTTAACTAAAGATCTTAGTAAATGTGTAACCCATTAAAAAGAGGTCCGAAAGGAATGACAACCAGATCTTACCAAGCTAAGAACACGATGCTAATCAAACACCACAATCAATAAGATGAAAGTAATTTGCGAATAACTTTACATAAACCTTTGCAAAAACAAATGAGCAACAATATCATATATTATTATGGAACTCAATGAAATGCATTGAGAATGAGCCTTGCTTACTAAGAACTAGTCAAGGTCGTAGATCAAGCCATAAATCAAGGAAATAACTAGTCATCAAAGAACTAGTCAAGACCATAGATTTATGAGAGAACTAGACATCAAGGATCTAGTTAACACCATAGATCAAGGAAAGAACTAGTCAATACCATAGATCAATGAAAGAACTATACCTAACAACTAGATAATATCTCCTAATATCTAAATAAGATAAAAGAAATATCCACACACATAAGTGGGTGAGGATAAATACAATAAAGGTAAATAAAGTACCTAGGTGAACATGAGCTAAGGTAAATACCTACTCTAACACCCCCTCAAGTGAAGCTAGGGGCCAAAATAGAAGTGGCATGTCCACAATATGAGTCCCGATAACTAGGCTTGATGAGGTACTCATGTACAATAATTGGGAAAAAAGGGACACCGCAAGGTACCCAAAACCAATAACAACAAAGTAAAGAGAGTAAAGACCCGCTCCAAGGCATCCCAAGAAGCTCGGCTCAAAAAACTCGTACAATGCTGAAGAAGTTTGGTGTGCACTGTGGTCTAAATCCACTACTCGATCACAAAACTAAAAACAACTGACACTGGGCTCCACTAGAATAGCTCCATACAAGGAGACTATTAACAGTGATGTCAAAAGTGCAAAAAAATACCAAACATAATTTGATCAACTGCTGCAAATAGGTGTGCCACGATCCAAGAACAATAACCAAAGCAACAAGGCAAGGACACAAACTCTAGAGTGTCACAATCCAAGAAAAGCGAAGGTAACAAGGCAAGGTCATGAAACCCGAAGAAGCGGTGCATCACACCACACCCTCCCATCTTGTTGAATCTATATGAGTTACCCAAAATCAACTACTCGAACACTGACAAAATAACACTGGAATTCACGAATAGATCCCCACAAGAGATACATCACATGCCAAAAGTGTTGAAAATACAAATACAAAATATCTCAACAAATAAGAGAGATACACTACGCTGCTAAAGAAAAATGCTCAAAACATCAAGCATCACAATGCAGAAGGTATAGAAAGTGGAGCAAGAGGCCAAATGGTGGAGGAGCCACGCCTGTAGAGTCCTCTCAACGAATGCCTATGTCACCACCACGAGTGATCAGATATCCACCCCAAATCAACACGGATGGATGAAGAAGATTCCTGCATATGACTTGGTGTAAAATGCACAATGGGTGCATGTAAAAGAACATCAAAATGTGTGTTAGGTTGATCATGTCTAACAGTTGAAATCTCAAGTTTCTCAATCCTGAGTGAAGGTGTAGAACTCATGTGTTGCTCATGATCCTCAGAAAGAGTCGAGCGAACAAAAAAGGAGCTCTATCAATGTGTGATCCCAATGAAGTATCTGCTCAAAAACCAATGTCATGACGAGAATTCCACTTAACATGTGGAATAGAGGAAACAATACCTGTGAATGTCCGCATGACTGACTCGCTAGTGAGACCCATAGAACGGAGCATGCGAGAACTGAATGCAGTGGTATGCTTCTTAAAAAATCCATGCAGCTGAGCAGAAGTAGGATACACAACATGTGGTACTATAATAGGCACAGATGTGGAAGAGCATGCAGTAACAAGCTTTGTAGGTGTATGAGCATCAAGAGTAGGACCAGGACTCAAAGACCCATGCGGATCAATGTCGGTGGGTGTAGGAGCAATAGATGCAAGTGGACTAGGAGCATAGATATGGTTGTCCACAATATGATGGCGATGATGTAGGCTAGCAAGTTTGTTTGCGGAAGTGTATTATTGTATCCTTATCATGAATAAGTGACTTTGTAGAAGAGAATTTCGCTTCTTGAGTGATCTATTTTCTTCCACATATTTTACAATATCCTCTTGAAGTCCACATACTTCAGAGAACAACATATCATTCTTAGAATATATGATAGATACAAAATGCAACTCCTAGAAGTTTAGGACGTCGGGCTCACCAAATTACGTCCATAATTGATTCTAACGCTCCTCCATATTTGGAACTTTATAATTATAGTGTAAGTCTAAAAATAAAAATAAATATTTCCAATGGAAAGAGCATGAAAAAACAATCACTTTTGCAAAAACGGCACTTGAAACCGAGTTACCGATCAAAAGTTACAAGGTTTTAATATTTTGCTCTGTTATTTATTTTAGTTGCCACTAAAACAAAATAAATTGTTGTTGCCTTCACCACACAAATAAAATTAAAGGGGGCTGAAGTTAAGCACCTACTAGTAGGAATCACAAGCTTTAAGCCCTCATATGACCAAGGGCTAAGGATTTTAATGGGTGTCTCAACAAAAATCGTGAAGATCTCGAAATGACCGAGTTTACAAAAAATAATCAATCTTAGGGTTTTTGCACCTTCCCTTTAGATCCAATGAAGCCTCATTTTCCATAAAAATGCATGTAGAAACAACATATGACCAAATCCCAAATATATGAATATACAATGAATTTATTTGCAAAATAAAACTTACAGACGAATGTCAACAACAATCTCTCGCTCTGATACCATGAAAGGAATGACAACCAGATCATACCAAGCTAAGAACACAGATGCTAATCAAACACCACAATCAATAAGATGAAATTAATTCGCCAGAATAACTTTACATAAACCTTTGTAAACAAACGAGCAACAATATCATATATTATTATGGAACTCAATGCAAATACATTGAGAATGAGCCTTGCTTACTAAAAACCCAAGGTCGTAGATCAAGCCATAAATCAAGGAAATAACTAGTCATCAAAGAACTAGTCAAGACCATAGATTTAGGAGAGAACTAGACACCAAGGATCTAGTTAATACCGGAGATCAAGGAAAGAACTAGTCAATACCATAGATCAATGAAAGAACTATACCTAACAACTAGATAATATCTCCTAATATCTAAATAAGATAAAAGAAATATCCACACACATAAGTGGGTGAGGATAAATACAATAAAGGTAAATAAAGTACTTAGGTGAACATGAGCTAAGGTAAATACCTACTCTAACAAGGTCTTGATTGTCCCCATGATGATTTAAAAATAATAAGCCTATTTTTCTCTTTGAAAATTTGATCCTTAGATACTCCATAATATTTTCCTTGGCATATGTACCTCTTCCACACATGCAAATAAGATAATTTACGCTTTCACACCATTATATGTAAGAGAATTTTTGTGTAAACTATGTCAAGATTTTTCTCAATGTTTGAGTTACATCATTTGAACCATCGAAGAATCAAACTTATGATCAATACAAGTAATAACAAATTTATGTTAAATGGTAAAAAATTAGTGTAAGGAGATGCTAATTAAATACCTCGATAAACATGAGACTCATTGAAAAGATAACTTGATTATGAGAACTTGATTGTTCCTACATTACTTTAAGAATATTAAGTTTGTTATTCTCTTGGAAAATTAGATCCTTAGATTCCCCTAATTATTTTCCTTGGCATATGTATCCCTCTCATAAAGGGTGCAAATAAGCTATTTTACACTTTCATAGTTCATTATGTCAATTTTTTTCTAGATGTTTCGGGTCACATCTCGTGAACCATAATTAGTTAAATAATGTGAGAAGTGAAATAATTAGGTTCAATATAAAGAGTAATAAAGTAGTGTGAAATGGTAAAAATTAATGTAAAGAGTTTTAAATAAATATCTCAATAAATGTGACACCCATTGATAATAAAATCATTAAGAGAACTTGATTATTCCCACACCACTTTCAAAATACTAATCAATTGTTCTCTTGGAAAATTGTGTATCTATTGTGTTTGAAACCATTTTTACCTAGGAAGATAATGAGATGCAACAATTACGTATCCCTAATAATAAGATCTTTTGAAATGATCTTGTAGGAAACATTCAAAATATATATATGCCACTAGTTTGTATTGAGCTTTGAGTCCCTGGTTTTATGGATTGAACTTAATATTACCTTGATTGATGAGTATTTCAAGGGATTTGGTTTGAGTATCTTAAGGTAGAGACTTTGTGCAAGCATAAACCTACATTATCCCATAGAAAATGGTATAGATCGCAAGGAACCCATCAATTTGAGGGGATTTATCGACACCCATGTGCTTCATTTATTCATGAAGCTCTCCATTGACAATAAACAATCACATAACAATTGTTAACCCATAGAGATTGAGGAATCTTCACGAGATGGGTTGCGTGCATGAGTTACAAAATCTCCATGATAATGAGAAACAAAGGCTCTCAAAAGATATGGAAGTTTAATTAGGAACTAATTAGAATCATATGTCATTTTCTCTATATCCACAACCTAGATGGAATGCATGAGGGAGATTTTTTTTGTAGAAGTTCCGTTTTTCAATTTTCAACCAACGCATATTGTATGTAAGAAAATATGATCAATATAACAATCCTCTCTCTAAATTACATTATAAGTAGAAGAACAAATTAGAACCACCACATGTATAAATATATATCCAAAGGGGCATGAGTATGGTGATTGTATGCGCATTTAAAAGGGGTATATGAACTCAAATAGATTTGTGTCCTAATCAAAATCAATAAGGGGTGGGATCTAGGCCAAGGAAAAATCTAATGGTAATAAACAAGAACAATCCTAATCTAATTATTTTAATGTCATTTAGTAATGAGTAAGAACTATAATGTAAGAGATAAAGACATGCTACACTATCCTATCTAATTTTAGGGATTACGTAGGATCTCGATAAAGAACACTTTCACACAAATTTGCACAAAAATTAAATCACTAAAAATTAGATGAAATATGAAAAATATCATAGTACCGGAAAATGGTGAGAAAATATGGAACATCGACTCTACAAAATAGCTCAAGTTTAGTGTGCAAATAGGAGTGTTGTGTAACTCCTCCATGGGAATATTCCTAGAATAGGAAGGGGAGTTACATTCCTAGAATAGGAATGTAACTCCTATGATGCTTTATGACATGTCATAGTAACTCCTATGACACACTATGACACCTAAGAAAGATGAGTCAACAAAGGCAAAGAATTTCCAAGTAAATAAATATGAGGAAAATAATATCCCACACTAATACCCCCGAAGTGTAGCTTAGGTGGGTAGAAATAGTGGTTCCTGGAAACAAGGCCTAATGAGGTACCCACGTATAATGCAAATATCTCATAAAGTGAAGAAAAGGAGAAAACCCAGGTGGGAACCCCCGCCCCCAAATAGAGAAAATAGAAGTACATAGAATGTCTCCCTCGAGAAAAGCCCCTAGAAGTACATAGAGAAGCTCCCAGAAAGTAGAGAGAGAAAGAAGAGGAGATGTATATAATGCCCCCAAAAGAGATTGGATGGTGTGTTCTTCCTCCTAAAGACTGAAGAAGGTCCATCTACATCAAACAATGTTTTTGTCCTTAGGAAGAACAAAAATGTGTATTGAAAGTCTTCCCACTCCACGAAGGAATCAAAGGTAGTAGTATAAATAACTCTAAAGTTGGTCCACAACTGAAATGTGGCATAGGTCTGGCAAGAGTATGCATAAGAACTGATGGTAATGTCATTAAAGTGGATCTGACAGAGGATGGGTATGGATCATTCATTGAAAGAATGTCCATATGAAGTGAAGGCCCAATAACCCTCACAACTATAGAATGAGGATCCACAAGCAGAGGTGGATCAGTGATGATCTCTAAAATAGTAGAAGTGATTGATATCCCAAAGGGGAACTCCCATCAATGGAGATGAAGGAATCCTCTGAAGTACAAATGTGTGATGGCTTTGCAAATGGAAGAGCATATCCCTATATTGTAACACAAGTAAGGTATATGAAAAGACATCTAAGGTTTGTGAAACTCATCCCAAAAGGGTTTCTCAATAAAAAGAAGAGCAATGTCTGATATGAATGTATCATCAACACAAGAATTAGGAGTAGAAGATGCCTCACACAATGACTATGGATCAAAGGAAAATGTAATGAAAAAGGTGGAACACCATGGAACTATAAACATGTTTGTCTGGTTTGTGATGAATCTTTAATGGTGGGAGATTCAGAGGAGATTCAACATTATCTTAAAGGTGATCGGAGAGGGATAATATGTATCCTCATTAATACTTTCATCATAAGAACTAGAAGAGAAATCCTCATCATCAGGAATATGAACAGGAAAATTTGTATCAACAAAACTATCATCACATAAAGTGGGTGTGGAAACAATAGTATTAGGAGCAGCAACTACAATCTTTAAAGGGTCTCCAAATAAGGTTTGAAGAATGATCCAAATGAGAGGACACTCTATCGTGCCAATGATGGTAGAGATGCATGTAAATTTACATCAACAAGTGACCAAGAACCATGCCATAAGTGTCAAGCCATTCTTCAAGTTGATCAGGATCATTGGGCACAAGTACGTGTCCATACAATAATTGATAGAGGTCTTGTTGAGTAAGAAAATGTTCCATGCTCAAATGCCACAGTGCATAATTATCCCTACCAAGTAGAAGAGGTGGAGGAAGTAATGTAGTATTGGTCCTCTAAATCATAAGTCTAAAAAACACATCCTCCATTGTGCATCCACAAATGAGAGCAATCAATGTAAATGAGTCATAGGTGACAAATGCACTTTCAGATGGACATCAGACTCAACCAAAAATGTGTGTACAAAATGCAAAAAAATATGAGTGCAAGAACACACTAAAGGATGTGAGACATCGACTCATCCAAAAATACATTTGCATGAGATTATAACACCCCTCGAAAACTATATTAGGTAGGCCCCCTAAAAAATTGACACTTTATAACTTAGTGTGTTTTACAATGAAAATAGGTCCAATGTGTGGGAAATGAAAAAATATGAACTTCTACAAAATATGGTGTTCAATTATGAGCTACCAATAAAAATTATTACAATAATGATTTCTTGTAAATAAGACCTATTTTAAATAAAATTACACTCAAGCATTAAAAAAATACACTAAATGAGGATGGACCTAGCCTTCCAACCACCTGTTGGAATCAACACAAAATTTAGATTTCAACCGTTCGGTTTGTGAGGGGAAATTGGTCTCCTACAACCCAGGCCTCACCCTTCATCTTCGAAAGATGAAGAATACAAGGCAACTAAACACTAAAAATCACCCTTAATGTAATTTTCCCAAAAATGACTTGTTGATGCAAATGGGGAGGAAAACCAAGTTTTAATCACACACTAAAAATTTAGTCTTAAGATCATCCAAATCAATAAATCATGTAAAAGATCAAGAACTTTACAATGCATTTAAGACATATTTCTTACCAGTACTAATTCAAGGCTATTTTTACTTGTTCTTAGTTCAATTTCATCATATAAACATGATTTAAAACTTTCAAGGAGTCAACACCTATTTCTCTCATTCACCGTTATAAGTATGTTAAGAGCTACTAGCCCTTCTTCACTACAAACCTTATTGTCTAGAACTATGCACAAGGACTTAGAAAACAATGCTTACCTTTTCAAGTACCCTTTATGAGCCTACAACTTCCCACCAAATTTTAAACCTAAACTCCAAGTGTAACCTATTCAATTATCCTTCTACCATTTCCAACTAGGTCTCCCAAGTAGCCCTAAAAACACAGTATGTCTTATTGTTTACAAGTATTTACACAATATCATGAGACAAAAATGTATATTTGAATACCATGTATCTTGTTCTTGATTTATGCTTTGAATTTAAATCCTAACTCCATAAGGAAGTTCTACAATCACCCGCCACTTTTTCAATTGGCCCTTTAATTAGGTCTCCAAGATTAGATACATAGTTTACTAGGGAATACCGTTTTTGTTGGTTTCCAAATCTTCTCAATCACTATTATTAGTTTAAACATCTCTTATAACCTCAAACTCAACCTTGTTAGGTCCTTAGGTCTCATTCATGCAAAGTCTATGCACTAGAACTTTGTTTTGCTCTTAGGTTAACTTAACCCTATTTTGGCTTTTCGTGTGTTTTCTCACATTTTCATCTCCATATCCTTATTATATCATAACTCCTTTATCACATACCCATTCCACATTCATGTATTCATACTAATGTCACTTCCTCATCCTTTTTTAGAAAATACTTGTATGAAGCTCTTAAGATATCTTTATGATTAGAACAGATTGTCTAAGCGTACTTTTGGTTTGTGAGGTTGTATACTATATCCTTATTTATAAAATCCTCAATCATGTACACATAAATTTTTCACACCCCTTATAATTTCTTACTCCATCTAATTTTCTTCTATAACAATCACTTTTAAAGAGATGGTTATAAATTGTTATATTACAAAGAACTAGAACTATATTTTTAGTTTTTACCCCTTACTACCTCAAAATTCTTCCTTACGACCATATTTCCACCTTCATATAACCTCCATTCATCTATTATACAAATATCCTTAGATATTAGGGAGAGGTTATAAACATGTAATAAAATTTCATGTCCAAACCCTTAAAAATGGGTTTATATGTTTAATGACATATGAGTTTTCACTATTTGACCTACCATTCCTACTCTATTTAACTTGAAACTTCATGCATAGCTTAATCACCCCTAACACTCACTTCTCAATCATTTTTATTAATATTCAATGGTTTCATTTAAAGTTATGCAAATTTCTTTGTTTCTAAATCCTCTGACAACATGGTATACGAGACCGAGAGAGGAGGTGTTTAGGTTTATTTTCACTTGTTTGGAATTTTAAACATTCTCTAAGGCCTAAGGAACATATATAAACCCCTTTTCAACTTTGTAAATTATCCTTGAACCATAAATAATCCTGAGCATTTTTATAACTTCCAATCCTAATGTCTCGGTCCATTAAATTGTGCAACATTATTATAATTTTAGATTATTTTCAAATATTTAAAAGAATACATCCTTGGGTATAATTCCACACTCTTTTTGACAATACAAATTTGTTCTCTTACAGACCTAATTCCTTATGGAGTCTCTTCACCATTCATGAGCATGGATAAGCAACAAAACAACTTATTACCTCATATACCACAATATCATTGCTATCTGCATGAATATGGCTTCCGATGCTCTATCTCCTTAAAACACTCCCTCCACACTCTTCTTGAACCTACACAGTCCACTTATGCCTACAATAACACTCATTAAGATATATACAACAAATAACAAACATATTTCATCAATCATACATGATCTCATAACATTTTTACAATCTCATTTCTCAAGAATTCCTTCGTATTAATATTCTCCATGATATAGTGCAGATTTTTTGAGCTTCTTAGCTCTGTAATAGCTTCATTTTTCTCCTCTAAAACCTTCCTACCTCTCTCATTTGAATACATCCTCTAAATGATCAAAATGGAGGTAGTTATGTCACTAGTTTACCTAACCTAACTATGGTGAGAGTGACCATAGTTGGTGAAACCAAGCAAGAAGCATGTAGACACACAAATTAGACTTATTAATCCTCCTTGACATCTATTTATATCATTTAGTCAACCTAACATATCACCTAGACCAATAAACACAACTCATACAATTCAAATATTCAAAATGGTGGTTTTTGGAGGGAAACTCCAAAATCACATTATTACAAGCCTAGAGGGACCCATATGGACTAGGATCCATCCCAAAACACCTAAGAAGACTCCCTAAACCTAACACACTAATGAAAACCAAAAATTCTATGTACAAGAAATGATGCTCCTACATCATACTCCCCAAGTGGGAAGATTTGAGCTCATCTTTTTCTTGTTTTCCAATTTCTTTTCTTTCTTGATTTGTTTCTCTTCTTCTTATGCTCAGCTCCAACTGTCATGACTTTTTCATTTCTTTGCTTAGTCTTCTTAGCTTCTTGTTTTCTTTATTTGCTTGTATTTTTCTTGTCTCTTTCTTCATTATTTCTTTTATTTTCATCTTCAACTCTCAGTTGCTCTATGAAATCAAGTTCATGCTTGTCTTCATCTTCCCATGGCTTCTTCAAAATTGATTCAACTTGGTCTTCATCTTATTTGAATTTTCTTCACCATGCAAGATCTTCATAAGATCTTTTTATTCTAGTTTGTAGTCTTCTTCATCTATAAACAGCTTCTGAATTTTCGATTCCATCATTATTCTTTGCCAAATCAACTCTTCTTCTACTGTAAGCTCACCATCTTCTTCATCACTTCTTTCATCTTTAAACTTTTTGTCTTCTATGTCTTATTTCATTACAATTTTCTTTGTCTTCATATATTCATTTGGTTCACCTACATTCGAGACATGAAAAGGAAATATTAGAATGAAAATTTGGAGGCCATATAGCCTCTTGAGAAGCTCCTTGTAAGATCTCTTCTTCATCTTCTTTTTCTTCTTCTTCACTACTTTTCTATTTTTCTTCACCAAGTATCACACCAAATTATGGATAGAAAAACTATCTTTCATACATCTTTGTCTTCTTCTCTCTTCTCTTTTGCAAGAAACTAATTGCTTTCTCCTTCTTTCTATAAGCCACTCTATGGGCCATTGCACTCTCTTCTTCATACTCCAACCAATAACTTGATTTTCCTCCTTGTTTCTTTCTATCATCAATTTCAAATCTTCCTCTATCTCTTTTATCTTTGAAATCATCTCTTCATTTTTCATCCTTTTCTTCCTCTCTCTTTCAACTTGTTGTAGTAGCCATCCAAAAAGAAACACTTAATTTCTACTCTCTTTTCTTCTTTACTCTCTCTTTTTCTCTATTTCTTCTTCACAAGCAAGTCTTTTCCACCTTGCTCTTTCCTAGTACCTCACCCTAGGCCTTACCTGGTCTTTTGGAACTTATTTTATTCTATTTCAACCTCCAAGTTTGTTCCACCTTGGACTTCTTATCTTCTTTCTATCTTCTTCTTTAAGCCTTCAATGGTTAAGGTTTCTTTATACACACTTCACTATCAATCTTCAAATTTCTTCACTTTAACAACTTTCTTCTTCTCACTTCCAAAGAGAAAACCTAATATGA
The DNA here is from genome assembly GCA_018340775.1 of Taxus wallichiana var. yunnanensis. Classification (NCBI taxonomy): domain Eukaryota; kingdom Viridiplantae; phylum Streptophyta; class Pinopsida; order Cupressales; family Taxaceae; genus Taxus; species Taxus wallichiana. The sequence goes on along the minus strand of CM031238.1, from coordinate 854,817,701 downwards.
TACCACTCTGATGTAGAGAGGGAGGAAAACCAAATTCTAAGAACACACCACCAAAGTTAGTCTTAAGATCATCCAAATCAACAAATCATGCAAAAGATCAAGAACTCTACAATACATTTAAGACTTATTTCTTACCAGACTAATTCAAGGCTATTTTTACTTGTTCTTAGTTCAATTTCATCATATAAACATGATTTAAAACTTTCAAGGAGTCAATACCTATTTCTCTCATTCACCCATATAAGTTTGTTAAGAGCTACTAGCCCTTCTTAATCAAACCTTATTATGCAGAACTTTACACAAGGACCTCTTCTCGCCTTTTCAAGTACCTTGTATGTTCCTACAAATCACCAAATTTTAAACCTGAACTCCAAGTTTATAGCTCGCTAAATTTTAGGCAATGCAACTCAAAGGTTCTAACTCGTGAGATTGAGTTACAAAGGAGAACCATCTCACTTAGGTGCATTTCAACCAATGCAACTCTTTGATGCAAATGCAAAGATCTATAAATGAATCATTTTAAATCTTCCAAGGTCTATTAAATCTAATTTTAATTAGATTTAACAAATGCTCTAATATTGATTTTTTTTGTTCTCAAAGAAATTGTTGTACATATTTGGCAAATGAAAAAATTGTAAATCTTAAAAACCCATATTTTCTCCAAAAATATTTAGGGGAAATTTACCTCAAACAAGTGCTCACGAAAACACACTAAAAACCTACATATCTTAAAAAAATGAAATAATGATTCACAACAGGTTGCATATGGTTTGTAATGTTGATACATTAACAAGCATAAACACTAAACTAATGGAGGCATGATGAAAAATGGGGTTTTCAAGTGGTGATCATTGCATATATATTATTTTGCCTCCATATTTTAGAGAGGCCCAAGAACCTACTCTAATACCAAATGTGAGTCAAGCTCAATTTTAAATCAATCGTAAGTAAACATAATCCTATTATATATAGATTTAGAGGATCCTTAATTTTAGGAGCTAATCTCGCTAAATATCTACCAACCTTCCCTAATATTCTCGAACCTTAATTTACACACAATTACCTTAAAGTTTCTCTCATAAGCACCATACATGAGTTGTATTAACAACTCATTTACAATAATACATGTATTATTTTCTTCACACATTAATTATCTAATATTCTAATGTAGAGCATGTATGTCCTAAGCATCCATGTGAGGAATATTACTAACATATATGTTGGAGTTGATAGGCTATAAAGTATTATAATTGAATGTGTTTGTGCATGGACTACTAGACTACTACTTGAATAGAGCCTTATAGATATTGTTATGTTTCTAAGTTGGGTTCAAATTTAATGTAATAATAAAGATCTTTATTGTTGGGTTTTTTTACTTGAAAGGGTTTTTCAAAGATAAATCTTTATCTCTTCTATGTGAGAACTATTTTGTGTTATTAAATTAGATTAACATAAGTTGTTACTCATTACACATTTATCAACATATCAGATTTATAATATTTTGTTTAGGTGATTTTGTTGATATCATAAATTTTCCCAACATTTTTTATTAAAGCATGGCTCTAGAAGCTATGCAAAGGGTCTTTGTGATAGATCTATAATAGGTGTTTAGGTTTAAGTGAGATCACGTGTTCTTGGAAAATCTAATGCAAATTAGACATGTCTAGAAACACGGTCATGATTGTGAAGGATGGATCATTGGAGGATCCTCATACTCATGTCATTTCGAACACATTCCTTCCTCACGATCTTTGTATTCCTCTTTAAATGCTTTTAGGTTATGTTTGTCCACCGCTTTAAATCTCTCCAATGATGATGTTTACCAAAAAAATTAAGGTTTCGAGATGCAACATTACTTATTTTATAGCATTTTCTCCCATTCTTCCACTTTATATCCCTCTTTAAAATCTTCTCACTTCTCATGAATCTCCTCTCATATTCATATCTTTTCACTAATCTCTTACTTTCAACCTCTCTAGAACCTACTCACATCTCTTTAACAAAACCTACTATATTGATTTTCCCTTGGGGTTTATTTATACTTGTTTACACCCTTATTAGATTACGTGAAATATAATATTAGTGAATTAGGTACATTAAAGGATGTAAGGGGAGCTACGAGGGGTATTCTCGATTAACTAACTTACAACATTAATTATGTAATATTAGAACAACACATTAATACTTGTAACTAAGATATGAACTTGAAAACACAAGGGGATGAGTGCACTTAGCTGTTTACATATGATTTTGGGAAGTTTTTAAAGTCTATACTACTAAAAAAGAATATCTAAATCATATGATGCTTTGTTCTGGGAACTATGACTGAAAACTAATATGGGGCAATACCGTACAACTTTATCTAGACTGTTTTTATGGTCTTGACCTTATTGTATGGTCTTGAACCTACTTGGTTTATGGCTTTGAAAAATCTTGGGACTGTCACCTTCCTCGAAGATGTTTTTGATGCCAAACCCTAGTTGTTGGTCATGTTATGAAGTTCTTTGAACATGATCTCAAACCTTAGCCACGGATAGGAAACCATACAAAACAAAATTTATTTGGTTTTTGGGCACCCCCATTCACCAAAAATGTTGGCACTACTCTAAAGAGGCCTCAAACCACACATCATTCTCCACCTAACATGTGATATCTAAATGAATGCAACTAGATTTGGAAACTCCTTTGACAATGCTTGAGTTGAGTTTGTCTCTTGTTAAAATACTTGGAGAAGGGATGTTTGAGTGTTTATAGATGAGAGAGATTGATTTTTAATGAGGTATTAAGATTCAACCCTATAAATATTATTTCCTTAATGACTGTAGATGTTCATTTGCAACATTTACAAAGCCTTAGATATCATTTGCAAGTGTTGGTAGTTAGTATATCAATGTAGTTCCGTGGGATTTATAGGTTAGAAAATGAGGTAGTGTTCTCTTGCTTATATAAAGGGTCCAAGGTGAATTGTCTAATAAAGGCCGACCCAAAGGGATTAAAGGAATCATTAGATATTTTGGATTTGAAAGAAAATATGCAAGATATGTTGGTGTACAACCATACAAATAGGTCAAGACCATGTATTAATTCCTAACCAAACCATACGACCTTGACCATGGATGACAAACATGTTACATGAAGTTCGCATCCTATTAGGTTGACTTATTATATGGATTTTATGCAGTTTACTCTCATTATATGTTGGCATATCAATGTGCAAGGATAAAGTTATAAACAAGCTAGATAAGAGACATCGAGAATGTACTAGCGGAAATATAAAGGTTGTGTTTATCTTAGCGAGAGTGCATTGTTAAAACCAGATTATCAAAGAGTAGATTACCAAATTTGAGTGTCTACACTAATCCCTCCAACTCTTGTCAATGCCCTCGTTTGGGTTCTCCTTCATTTTATTTGGGATTTTCCATGGCTATATATGGCATTAAAACAATAAGGTTTTAGAATATCCATCCAAAAAAACTCTCATTACTGAAGGCTCTCATACTCTCGGATCAAGATCTCCTTGACTATATATCTAAGCTTCGTAAGTGAGTCTTGTCTTCGAGATAAATTCTAACATGCTAGAATAAATAACGGTATATGGAGAGGATTATAAATCCTTTAGGCTTATTTATAGATTTCAGAATTTGTGTGCCTCTTTGGGAAATTTACATACCTAGATCTCTATCCATTGGAAACCTCTTATAAATGATGATCTTGTAATTTACCCCTTGTGTGAAGGGTTTTATCATTGTTGTTTTTCAATGAGAGGATAGAGATATGATCTTGCATTCTATATCTTAGTCTTAGTGCTCATATATTCTTTGCATGCACGCCTTGGTTTCCAAATCTTAACCCTTTAACCCCTTCCTTTTTCAATGTCACTATTATGAGTTATGATGCTTAACCTTCCTCTATATGTATGGAGACACTCTTGCCTTTTAGTGATTGAAATTTATTTGGAACAATGGATCTTTATCTCCTTGAAACTCGCAAGAATTCACAACCTACTTTTTGGTGAATCTTTGTTGCGGTGGATTGTTCTATAGGTTTTGTAAAGGATGTTTTGATTAAGATAAATAAGTGTACTTGGAAACAACAACTAGACTATGGGCAAGTGGCAATTAGATGTAGATCTTGTCATATTGTAGGGAATTCGAAAAGGTTTTTCATAGGAGGAAGGATTCATTTCCAAGTAATTCTCAAAAATGGGGAAACAAGGAACTTGGTGGAAATATGCTAACTATCATCACCAAAATATTAAACCTATATAATATGTTGTAGAAAACATGGAACATGTTACTATGGTAAAATCTATAGAAGAGGTGATATCTAGGGTTGTAGATCTAGTTGTAGAAAGAAAAATGTTTGAAGATATGAATCTTCTTGTTAAAAATCCAAGGAAATGGTTATAAAAGATGTAACAAATAAGGAAAATAAATAAGTGAAAGTAATCATGGAAAATGACATTATTGAAGCTACAAAAGTGGGAGTGTTACAAGTGACAAATCCAATTTTAAAAAAACAAGTTTTGAGGGTGTGGATATTCTTGTCAAAGAAGCTAGGGAAGTGGTTGTGAAATTGGTATCATCCTCCCATAGTTTCTCTTAGAGTCCTTTGGGTGATTCTAAGGATTGGATTTTGGTTGAAAAAATCTCTCAATGAGGAAGGGCTCTAGAAAAATGGTGTTAAGGTCTCACAAAAATTGATGGATTTTATCTTGAAGAAAGATGGGATAACATGGATATAAACTTCAATCTGAAACATCTTAGTTTTTGCTATAGAAAATATATTTTATATTGCAAAAGTCAACAATGTTTTATGATTTTTTTGTTTGTATAGATTTATTTAAAATTTTACATGTGTGAGGTACTTTATTTCCTTATTTTTCAGTTATGACATGATGTAAATTTAATTCTCTAACATTATATAAACCGGTTCATAACTCCTTAAAAGTGTTTACCAATTAAATAACCATATTTCTGGAAACACTATAATTAAGATTGAAAAATTCAATGGACAAAATTTTGAGTTACGGAATCTCAAGATGGTATATCTTTTGATAGATATAGATAACGGGTTTTTGTGTCATAAACACGACTTGTGAGGCTAAAATAAGAGGAATGAGATAAGGTTGACAAAAAAATTAGAACCTCTATCCATTGTGTCTTTCATATACATTTTTATTGAATATATTCGATGAAAATATAGAAAAGGGACTATGGGATAAGTTTCGAACATTATACTAAGACAAATCTTTGGTCAATAAACTATTCCTACAAAGGAAAATGCATTCCTTGAGAATGAGCAATGGTGATTCAATTATAGAGCACCTAAATGCATTTAATTTTTTCTTATGTCAAATATTGTTTGTGGATATGAATATGGATGATGAACTTGTGTCTAATACACTTCTATTATATTTACTAGACTCTTAGGATAATATGGTGATGGAAATTACTAGACCTCATCTAAGTTGAATATGGATGAGATTTTTGTGGCCTAATTATTATAGTAAGTAAGGTAAAAGTCCATTGAATATCACCGTGGTGGTGTATAGATTATACGCAAGAGAATACAAAAAAAGGAAAGTAGATATCAAAGGAAAAGTGTACGAAGTATATATGCAAATCTATGAATCAAGAGGGACGTTTTTGAAAAAGTGTTGGAACTATGAAAATATAAGACATTTTAAGAAGGATTACAAAGTAAATACTGACAAAAAAACCACCTAATGCTTCATCCCGAGGTGATAAAGGATCACTTGGTAGCTTTGAGTGCACATACATGTAATGAAGTATGGTTGGTTGAATCTCGAGAATCCTACCGCATGACATCTCTTAGGACTAGTTCTACAAATATGAGGAGTATGAGAGTGGTAATGTTTTTTTGGATATGATTCCACTCACTATATTGTGGGTTGATAAAGAGAGAAGCTAAAGTTATAATATGAGAGGATCAAGACTCTCTTTTTCATTCTACACATATCTAGTCTTGTGTGAAATATAGTTTTGGTTAGAAAAATGTGTGATGCGTGAGTGTATATTTTTCATAAAGGATGGATGTAATATGGTGTGGGAAATAGAACCTTGTTTAGAATGGATGAGAGCATGATTACTAACACTTAAACCAACATTGTTGTTCCCGAGGAATATGAGGTACATGAGAAAACCAACATGCTTATGGTAGAGGATACTATGATATGGCGTGAAAGGTTATGTCATATTGGCGATAAATGGTTGACAATGTGGTAATCATATCTAGTTCATTATAGATGATAGAATAAACAAAGACAAATATTTAAAACAAATGTTTGACATAATAGATCTTGGGCTACTTCACTATTGTCTTGGGTCGAAGTATGGCAAAAATAAAATCATATCTTTGTTAGAGAAAATATATGCTAATACATTTATTGAGATATTACAGATGATAGATTACAATCATAGGAGATAGGGCCTTATTCATCTCAAAAATTCATCACCATGAGCATATGCAATTCTTTATCATCGGTTGATTGGGGTCTCATTTACTTAACCTACAATAGGCCAAACATAAGTTATCCAATGATTTATCTATCAAGATGCATGCAAGTTCCAAATAAAATTCACTAGAAAGTAGCTAAGTGCATTCTCATATACAACAAGGGTAATCTGTGAACTTCGACATAAAGTACAAAAGGAATGATCATTTCTTCTTGGAATGTTACACGGATTCAAATCATGCAGAAACTTTAATGACAAAAGATCCACTTTTGGCTTTATTTTTACATCACAATTTAGACTGATATCATGGGGAACAAGAAGTAAAGTTTTATTTCACGCTCTTAAATGAAAGTAGGATATCATGTTGTAGGAGGAGTTTTCTACGAAGTGATATGGATTCATTACATTTTGGAATGATTGGGAGTTCCATAAAATTAACCTACCAACTTGTATCGTGACAATAATTCTATGATAAAACTAGTTCGTAATCATGTCTTTCATGATAGGACCAATCAAATTGAGGTGCAAGTAAATTTCATTTATGAGCGTGCACATCCAACACCACATCCAGAGATACAAATTTTCTCGACAACAAAACATCATGCAAATGTTTTCGCAAATACGCTTACACAAGACAAATTTGAGGTATTCAAAGAATTCCTCTCCGTGTCATTGGAAATAATACAAAATCAAGGAGGGAATGACAAAATTAATATTTTATATATTTTATTTTAGTATTTTTTACATTATGGTATGGATAATAAAACAAATTGTTCAATTGTTGTTATGTTTAGTTTGTAACTAGGTGTTAGTGTTAATCATTGTTAAGTTAGTGTACAGTTCACTATTGTGATTTGTTTAGTTACAATTATGTTAACTAATTTCCTTCATTCATGAAGTCTAATCATTAGTTATAAAACCAATGTTAATGCCTACATATATTACAAATATTTCATTAACGAATTGATCGGTTCTTAGCCTTGCATATGATTTTTGTTTTATAACAAAAAATATAAGAAATCCTTATTCTCTAATTGATCAAATATAGATATAAAAAATTAATTAAAGTTTTAATGTTTATGCATGGATGGTAAGGAACCTATGAAATTGATGTGGGTGCTTGATTACTCCACCTCCCTCTAAATCTACGTTGTTTCTATCATAACATATCCCTTCGCCAATCACCCCTCCTTTGTCTTTGTTGTTCACTCTATGAATACCACTAAAAAAACTACCATCTTATTATGTCCCATTTCATTTTTAGAAAATATACACCTCTTCTATGAAAGGACTCTAATTACGAAAAAGAGATTCCCAACTACCTAATAAATGTATTTTTAAATTTTATTCAATTGTCCCATGCTCACGTGGATGGCTCTAGGTGATTGATAAAAGCAAGAATTTCACCAAAAATCACACATGAAATATATGATAGAAACACTAAAGGGGATCTATTGAAGAATTCAAACTAGTGGGAGAGAAATAATAGGAGGGGAAGAGGGGAAAAAAGGGGTTTGAGAGTGGAGAAGTGTAAGGGTAGGGAAATTGGAATGGGAAACCAATGCAAAACTCTACCCTCGAACAATAACTTGACATATCTAGAAATTAAATGAAGGAGAAAATGCATGATGTGTAAGATGCGGATGCGATTGTTTACAAAGATATAAAAAACATAAGGAGTGGTAGAACAATATTGTTGATGTGAATAATTGTTTATAATTTCATATTATTGTAGAACTTTGTAGGCCCCCTTTTAATTTTTAAGTTGGAGTAATTGCAAAGAAGTAGGCAATGCATGAACAATCATCGACAATTGAGCCTACCCAACATATGGTCATATGAGAGAAATTATCTATCGGGTGTACTTTGTGTTTTTTAATTTTAATTTTTACAGTTGAGAGGTCATGAATTGGATGATGTTTAATTTGGTAGATAAGATAAATACATGAATGTAAAGTCGAAATTAAGCGATGGAAATTAAATCCTTGCATGCCCCATACATATTCCAACTCGATAGTTCCAACCCAAAGAATATCTGCTACTTGTACTCCACTTTATAGTTTTGATCTCATTTGCACAATCCATGTGAGTTCAATTTATGCTTAAAGTGGACAAAATAAATAAAGGAGCTTCCAAAAGGTTTTAAGTTCAAAACTCCGACCACAATGCCTACTTCTAGTAGAACGATGTAGCCCTCATTTCCAATTGTAAGTTTGAGTAATTAAAGGAAATAATTGATGCATGGATAGTCATTGATAATTGTTCCTTCCAACAATCGACCATATGAGCAAAATGTAGATTAAGGATTTTGATTGGACAACATTAAGTTTGTTAGATAAGGTGAAGATATGAATGAAAACTTGAAAATTAAAATGGGGAATTAAATACTTGCATGTCCCACACCTATTCCAAAGATCATATAGTTCCTACCCAAATAATATATGTTAACTATGCTCCACTTTATCATCTCAATCTCGCTTGCATTATTCACGTGAGTGCAATTGGTGCTTAAGGTACAAAAAGAGGGGGTGAAATCCAATAGGTTAAAGGTACAATACCTAATCACAATGCACTCTTCTTATAACACTTTGTAGGCCCCCTTTTTATTTTTTAAACTCGAGTGTTAAAGGAATGTGACAACATGGTTTTGGGTCATCTTGAGCCTCCTCCACACTTAAATTGGACATTCAACAAAATCAATGAAAAATAAACCACAAGGCCGAGACATTACCAAAAATGACACTAGTGTGTCAAGATTGAATCGGGTTCACACATTTCAAACCCAACATCCTCCACACTTTGAAAGTCTAGTCTCACAGACACAATACAATAGATCTTGTTCCTTTGTTGCATAAGGGAAGGAAGAAATGGTGTCCGTTTCCTTCATCTATGGATGTTGTATATTGTTTCATTGTTAGAAAGGAAAACCATTTTCGGCACAATTGTCAAATTTGTCTATAAAATTTCCATGTCACCACCTTATTTCTAATTTTTTGTTGTCATTTGGGTCCTCCTTTGATCCTCTACCTCATCCAATGTTATAAACAAGTAGTTTTTCAACTTGAAGAGTATAATTTGGTTGATTGGTTTGAAGATTATAATTCATTTGATCAGTGTGAAGATTATAATCTATCGATGAGCCAACAAATCTCAATAAATGGATTCTACTGAATGCATGGATATTGGTTAAGGATTATACTAAGCTCGAGAAATTACATAAAAACATGTGATTCAAGAAAAAACATTGATAATTGAGCCCCTCCAGATGGATAGACATATGAGAAAAAGGAAAATTTTATCCACCAATTGAGCTTTATTATTTAGTTATTTTACTTTGCTTATAGCATCAAGGTTTTGTATTGCACAACATTTAATTTGTTAGATACAACGAAGACATGAACAAAAAGTTGCGAATAAAAGGTGGGATTTAAAACCATACATGTCCCACACCTATTCCACATCTTAGATTGTTCCCACCCAAATAACATAAGCTATATGTACTCAACGGTATCATCTCGATCTTGCCTGGATTATTCAAATGAGTCTAATTTACATTTAAGGTAGCCAAAATAAAAAATATCAACAATCAAATAGGTTTCATGTTGAAACCAATTGCAATGCTTGATTTTTGTAGCATTTCATAGCCCCCATTTTTAGTTAAAACCGTGACACTTTTTAATATCAAATTTAATATACTAAATTTGATAGAATCGATTTAATTTTACAAAAAAAGATGACAAATTTGGTAAAGACATGCTTGTTTCTTGCAGTAATTTGTAATCTCAAGTATTTGTATGAAAATAGGGCGTACACTAACAATCATTGATAATTGAGCCCCTCAAACTGACATGTAGATTTTATCTCCGCAATCCAAATTTTTATCTTTTTATTTCATGGCATAAAGGTCTTTGGTTGGACGATGTTTAATTTAATAGATAAGACGCATACCTTAATGGAATGTTGGAAATTAAAAGGTGTGAAATAAATACCTGCATGTCCCACACCTATTCCACGAAGCAGATTGTTCCTACCCAAATAATATTTTCTATTTATGCTCCACTTAAGCATTTTAATCTCACAAAGAGGACATAATAAAAAATGGGGAAACTAAAAAAGGTTCAAGGTTCAAAATCCAACTGAAATGCTTGCATCTTAAATAAATTTATAGCTTCCCTTTCCAAAGTAAGTGAAGTAATTAAAGGAAAATAGGTGGTGGTGTGAACAATCATCGATAATCAAACCCTCAGTGATTGGTCATATCAACGAAATCTAGACTTTATCTGCCAATCAAGCTTTCTATATTTTTATTTCATGACATCAAGGTTTTCGATTGGAAGGCATTTAATTTGATAGGTAAGACGTAGACATGAATGGAAAGTTGGAAATTAAAAGGTGGGAATTAAATACCTACATGTCCCACACCTATTCCATGGAGAAGATTGTTTCTACCCAAATAATATTTGTTATTTGTGTTATACTTAATCATCTCAATCATGTGCACATTATTCATGTGAGCTTAGAGGAACCAAAATAAAAATTGGTGAGAATTCAATAGGGTCCAAGTTCAAAACCCAACCACATCGTTTTCTTATAGCACTTTGTAGGCACACTTTTCAATTCTAAGATCAAGTAATTGCAGAAAAGTAGGTGATGCAAGAGCAATCATTGATAATTGATCATATCCATGGGATGGACATATGAATAAAAGGAATATTTTTCCATCAATAGAGATTCGTTACTTTGTTATTTTAGTTTTTATGGCGTCAAGTTTTGATTGCACAACATTTAAGTTGTTAGAAAAGGCAAATACATGAATGGAAAGTCAAAAATAAAAATGTGGGAATTAAAACCTTGTATGTCCCGCACCTCTTCCATGGCTCAAATTATTCCTACACAAATAACATATGTTATAAGTGCTTCATCATGGAGTAGGTGGTGTGCGGACAATCATCGATAATTGAGGCCTCAAGCCATCAAACATATCAACGAAAGGTAGATTTTATATGTCAATCAAGCTTGTTATTTTTTTTTATTACATGGCATCAAGGTTTTTTATTGAAGTCATTTAATTTGATATGTAAGACATAGACATGAATGAACTGATGGAAATTAAAAGGTGGGAATTAAATACCTATATGTCACACACCTATTATACGGAGCAAATTGCTCCTACTCAAATAACATCTACTATTTGTGCTCCACTTAATCGTCTTGATCTCACATGCATTATTAATGTGAGTGCAATGTAATCTTAAAGGGTCCAAAATAAAAATTGGTGAGACTTCAATAAGGTACAAGTTCAAAACCCAACCACACTTCTTACTTCTTGTAGGATTTTGTAGGCATGATTTTCAATTTTAAGCTTGAGTAATTGTAGAAAAGCAGGTGATGCGGAATAATCATTGATAATTGAGCCCCTCCAGGGGATAGACATGAACAACAAGATTTTTTTTTTTTTTCTCACAATCAAACTTTGCTTATGTTGTTTTACTTTTTATGACATCAAATTTTTTTGATTGCACAACATTTAATTTGTTAGATAAGGTGAAGACATGAACAAAAAGTCAAAAATAAAAAGGTGGGAATTAAAACCCTGCATATCCCACACCTATTCCATGACTCAAATTGTTCCTACCCAAATAAAATTTGCTATATGTTCTCCATTATATCATCTCGATCTCACTTGCATTATTCACATGAGTGCAATTTACACTTAAAATGGCCAAAAACACCAAAATTCCAATAAGTTTGAGGGTCAAAACCTACACTTTTTAATATCAAATTTAATATACTAAATTTGATAGATCGTTTTACTTATATTGATTTTTTAATGGAGGGGTGAAAAATTGGGAAAATATTTTGACATATACATAGGTCTTATTAAAATATGTTTCATATGGTGAAGAAAATAAGGAGAGAATCTTCCAAGGAGGATATGATTAAATAAGTATTAGTAACGTGTGTCCACTTAATCCAAACTGATATAAATAAGAATATTTTGTATGAATATACATATATGCAAATTAATAATATAATAATAAAATAAAGTAAAATTGGATCTCTTTATTCGAGATAAGAAAAAAATGAATGGAGTGATTGGTGAGCGGGATTTGAGTGGTTGGAGATGAATGGTGGATGAATCGCGGGCGGAAGAAATTGAAGACACGGAGGTCCTCACACAACATTGACTCCTCCTTACCTGTATCAAGATTGAAAACTTACACGAAAATGTTGTCGGCGAGGCATGTCACCCATAAAAGAAATGAAAATCTTTTTTTTCCAAATGTATAGTTGGAAGTGTTGTGTAGGGCATAATGCACACAAGAGGGAAGCACACCCAAGGCATGTATGCACATTGTTAACCACCACTTTTGTGACCTATAAGCCATTTTTTTCACCGTTGAGATGATCCTCGATGCAGAGATCATGCACTGTTAGATGTTGTAAAAAAGGCAATCCAATTTAAACCATGTAGACACCTTCGACGTAATTATTTGGTATTTGACGGTCTAGCAACACTACTTGTAAGGATGTTCAATGGGTGACAATTTTTATTAATTACAAGAAGAGGGCCATGCCTTTCTATCTTCTAGTTACATCCTTCTCAAATCCCATTGATTATGGGAATTTAATGGTGTGTTGGAAAATCATTAAATATAGATATTAGGTGGAGACGAGGCTCAGAAATGGATTGATCCGTCAAGCAATGCTTAAGTGTGTGAGTGAGTGTGTGTGTGTGAATGTGTGTGTGTGTGTGTGTGCGCGCGCGCGTGTGGGTGTGTGTGTGCATGTGCATGTGTGCATGTGCATGCATGCATGTGTGCATGTGTGCGTGTGTGTGCATGTGTGTATGTGTGCGTGCGTGTGTGCGTGTGTGTGTGTGTGTGTGTGCAAGCGTGTGGGTAAATTTCTCTCTCATAGTTTTAATATTATTTATATTTAGATAGTTTTGACATTAGTGAATTGTTTACAAGTTGAAATTAAACTATCAATCTTCGATTCATATAGTCTTTCCTAATTTATGATCAACACATAACTATTGGAAAACATTGAGCTTGAGGAGGTTTCACGTGATTTTCTTGTGTAATCCTCCTATTTGAATAAAATAAAACAAGGAGGCATACTTTTTACATTAAACAATATTAACACACGTGTGGAATAAGGAACTAATCCCAACAAGATTATGATCTACTACCTACCCATTTCCACGGTACTGTAGAGAGCTCTACGAGGGTTCATTGTCAATATGTAATTTGAAAACTGTATATTAGTTATTTGGTTTCTATTCTCCTTGAAATTGCATCTATCTATAAACACCGAATTTGGTAATTAAGTGCTTGAAAGTACTAACTTGACTTATATACCTTACAACTTGCACAGCACACACAAATATAGCTTGAATACACTTACTCCCTCCAAAGGCTTACAAATACTTCATATTCTCTCACTTTGTTGCTCAAACACATACATTAGTAATCTCATTGTACATAAATATGTACATCTCCCATTAAACTTCTTTAGATATCCACTTGCTATATATTCTACATCCTTGGACATTACTATTTAGATATGGATAGAACCGTCATACGGTTTTGTTCAAAGTGAGATAAAGAGACAAAATTTTCTTACGTTTATTTTATTTCTACTTCCTAGTCACCTTCAATGTGAAATCACATGCCATGGAACAATATAAAAGCAATTTAGATGTACTCATTTCCTCACTTGGAATTCTCAAGAGCTCTTTGACAAATATCTATGAAGTTTTAAGCAAAGATACCCTAAAATTTCCTAAACGAGGAGTAAACATTATGACCAACCCCTACATAAGTTTGAAGCACTGTAAACTAGGTTAAAAGTAGACCATGCCAAGTCAAAAGCATCTCAAAGTCAAATCAAGCACTAGTGAGTACTTACATACCAAAGGGCACTTCAAGGGATTTTTACTCTAAAGAAATACCAATCTACAAGCATTCTATTTTAGAACTCTACTTTGGCACTCTATTCAATTCTTGTGAAGGGTACATTCAAAGTATACTTAGTTAGCCTACTATTGGTGTTGAGGCATAAGGGAAAACACAGGGATGGGAACTCTAGACTTGCATTCACTATTGCATGAGCACTAGGAGAACTACATGGAGTTTGAGCCCCTCATTTGGGAAATGTAGTACGGTCTTGGTTAGAATCAACAAGGGAGTTGGCCTCTAAGGGCAATTCATTTCAACCAAACACCATTTTTGTTATCTAATGTCCACTCGAGTGTTAGTGCAAGAAATTAGGAGTTTGATCTTTACAAGTGCATTTCAGAACATTCGAAGAAAGTGAAAGTATAAGAGGCAACTAAAGACAAAGTTAAAATGACTTGGATCATAAAAGAAGTGTATAATAGTGCTAGACACTAGCGTGAAACTACACAAAAGTCCCATATGCTAGTGTCTCAAGGCGACACTAGTGTCTGGGGTTATAGAGATCTATTATAGAGATGAAGTGCATTCAACCCCGTCACAACCTATCCGACCTAGTTCTAAACCCAAGATAACTCCGCGAGGCATCAAAAAGCTAAGTGCACTCATCCTATTGTGTTTTATTGTATTTTACACCTGTATTGATTGGATGCCACTTCTCAATGATATTTTATGGTGTTGTTAGATATGAATGTTGGAACATTTATTTATTAATCTAATTGCACGTCATAAATTTCTAAGATTTCAATCCCAATTAAAGTAAACGACTATTTTTATTTCAAAGTAATCACATGGTGAACCCTTTTATCGACCATAGCCAACCTTTCTCACGGCTATAGGTTTTCATCTTTTCATTATGATTTCTATATCTTTCATATGATCTTCTAACTTTCCTCAAGGTTTCATACCTTCATCTACTTATAGGGTTCATAAACTCTTCGCGCTTTTTAGGGTTGTAATGGGCTTCCTACCCAAAACCTAATGTGTCATTCAAGCCTTCTTTTATCACATAGCTTACATATTACACTCTATCATCTCTTTTTATAAGACATGGAGCAATGCTTTCGCTATAATCTTTGATCACATTATTCCACCTTCTAAAGATAGTAGAGGCACATATCAACCTTTTCTTACCACACTTCACATTTGAGATTTATTACTTAAGAGGGTTTTAGTGGAAGGTGGCTCCGCATCAATATATGTCCCCACTCTTTACTCGAAAAAGGGCATCCCTATGAGGTATGTTCATGATCAACCCTTACTATCCAAAGCTTTGACAATACTCCTCAACACAAGATGGGCACCATCACCTTGGCATATTTTTGGACCTTCAACAATGCATGCTACATTTCACATATTAGATGCTCCTTTAAGTCACAAATTTTTATTGGGCAAACCATGGATCCACAATATGACTATTGTAGACATTTGGTTACATAAATGCATTAAATTTATCCATAAGGGACATGCATACACTATCTCAATTGATGACGAGCCTTATACATTTTATCAAGTTCCAATCTTGGGAAAGGTTGTTAGGTTAAGACAAGAGGGTGAAAACACTTGGAGGTGGTCATGACCTTTCGTGAAACAACCCTTATGGTTCATCTTTTGAAAGTGTTATGATTACATGAGGCAAATATGCACAAGACTCAAAAAGGGCTAGTTATGGAGCTTACGCAAATTGAGTTTGGCGAATCGAGCAAGACCCTCATAGGTATTACACCAAATGTTTAAGTTCTAGGGCAACTTTGTATTTGGGTAACTTCATGGAGGTCCTTGGGAAGCCCATTTGGTGTGTGTGTGTGTGTGTGTGTGTGTGTGTGTGTGTGTGTGTGTGTGTGTGTGTGTGTGTGTGTGTGTGTGTGTGTGTGTGTGTGTGTGTGTGTGTGTGTGTGTGTGTGTGTGTGTGTGTGTGTGTGTGTGTGTGCGCGCGCGTGTGCGTGTGTGTGTGCGTGCGCGCGTGTGTGCAATGAGATCGAGTCGGCCCGTGAGGCCATGATTTATGTTTTGGTTTAGTTATGAACCTTGTCTTTGTCTTGAAAACATCTTTTGTAAATCTAAACTAAAACTTTGATAGACTGCAACTCTACTTGAAACCAAACTTAATTTTTTGAACTCTATTACTTCTTTTATGTATTGGCCTACATGTGTTTGACCATATACCTATAAAAGAAATTAAAAATAACTCTAGGAACAACAACTAAAGATAAGGGTTTCTTTGCTAGTGGATCTAGTGCCACCCAACCATCCCGTGATGTATCTTGAATAACTAGAGGCATAAACACTCCCCACCTAGGCAAAAGGGGAGCGAAAACTTCAAGATCCACACCAACACATACACAAGAGGTCCACCGAGATGGCCCAACAATAAACTCTCCACAAGGCAATGAACTCTAACCCCCATTGAGGAGACAACACTATAAGCGACTTCATCACCACCTTGATGTTGGCACAAGAAAGCTCTCCAACAATACAATAGTAGGAAGATTTCTGCCCATAATACAAATAACTACTCCCCAAATGCTTTAGCAACTCCGAATGTGAGAAATATACGCACATCAAACAAAAACAGCATAAAACATTCTAAACATTAAACATATGATTATTTTCCCGAGAGACCCAAACCAACCAAATCTACCGACCGTTCATTTGACTGTGTCTGTAAGGCGGGCCAGAAAAATAAGATATCTTCGATTTAACACTCACATCAAAGTCTTTATTATCTGATCAATTTACACAGCCAGCGTTATTCGTCCTTTCTCGAGACTGGGTTTCTGCCATTGTGCTCTGCTGATAATTTTGTTAGAATTAGTTGTTTTAATGGCCGCATCGGTTGGCCTCAAGTTATACTCATACTCTGCTAATAATACTAAACCCCATCAAAAAATGCCCATTCAAAACAGCGTGTTCAGACTTCTAATCATTGCAGAGTCTTCGTCGTCTTTCAGTGGAAAAAGAAAGAAGAAACCTTCTTCAGAGGTCGGGTTTTCGAAACAGTTTTTGGAGTCGGGCTTTCGAAACCCTCGATCAGCGAGAAAAAGTATTGCTTCTCACGAAAGAGAAGGAAACTGTCGTCGCAGATTTTTAAATCAGAAAGAAAATGAATCTGATAGTAATGGTGGTAATTTTTTTAGTCAAAATGTGGGTTTGAAGAAGAAAGGGAAACTTGATTCTCCGTCCAGGAAAATTGTTGGCATTGTGGTGCTCAACATTCTCACAGTCATTTATGGTATGTATAATAACCCCTTGGTTTTATACGTCAATAAAGGGTAGATTTATTTGGTTTTTCTTATTTGTAATGTTTTGCTCGGTGTTTTCGGAAAGGTATCGTTTTTTTGGGTTAATGTTTTGTTTGTTAATTTTGAAATGAGATTATGGGTTACCTGTAGTGGGGCGTGAGATGAACTGGACCAGAATCTTGAGTTTTGCGAAGAAAGGTGTAGATTTTAATTATTTTTTAAAAATGTTTTGCTCGGAAATTTTGGGAAGGGATGGATTTTTTTATGTCCTTATTGCTCGGTAATTTTGGAAAGGGATAGATTTTATTCGGTTAATGTTTTACTGGTAATTTTGGAATGAGGTTATGGGTCACCTGTGATGAGGTGTGTGATGAACTGGATTGCAGTCTTATGTTTTGTGAAGAATGGGTTGCTTTTTTTGTTGTGTTTTATGTTTATTCAAATGTCTTGCTGGATAATTTTATCAAGGGATAGATTTTTTTAAGTTTTAATGATTTGATGGGTAATTTTGAAACGAAGTTATGGATTACCTTCAATCGGGCGTGAGTTGGGCTTGGACTACATTCATAAATTTCATAAATATATAAAAAGGGGTCAATTTTTTTTTCTTTTTTTTCTGGGTAATTTGGAAAGGTGGTTTTTCTTGTATTTAACTTTCTGTTGGGTGATTTGGGAATACGAGGTTATGGTCACCTTTAACGAGGGGTGAGATAAACTTGTAATGCAATCTAAAGTTTGGCAAATATCAGTCATATTAGAACACACTTCATTATTGTAATCTACACTTCAAGCAGTATCTCCCAATTCATAGGCTATGATTTTTTTTGTATATCCTAGGATTTAAATTGAGGACACGCTTCTTGTGCTTGAGCGGCATCACCATGGAGCTACTTGATTGTTATTATTGGTTCACACGTGAGGCGAGCACTTCCAGAAACCTCCCCTCATACCTACGTTTAAAACCTTCACTTAAATGGCAGTCAACTTTTTGGTGCTGTTTGTGTTTATTTTTATTTTCAACTTGTGAGGCTCAAAGCTCAAACAGTAACCCATGCTTATTAATATTATGCCCAAGTTAAAAGCTCCGTGGCAGAGAAATGTTCCAGCAGGAAAATGAGCCCGTTGCAGTTGTACTTGGTGACTAAGGGATTACAATTAGTTGCAATAGGAATCACCTGAGCCGGTAAAAACCCAGTAGTCTCTCTTCTATGTATCCAGCTAGATGGTTTCCCCAACACCACTGGGCATCATCTTGAGTGAGTCCCAGTGGGATTGCAACCTCACACTTTACAATTTTTCTTTTTATATCAGCCATTTGATATTTATATACTCGGATATAATTCACCACTTTATATGATTTTTGTTTCACTTTATCCATATTGTAATTTGTTCACAAAATGGAGTTTAAAGCTGGATATTGATGATATAATAGCTATTGGAATTTTGGACAAAATTGTAGTCACAGAGCAATAAGTAGTAAGTTCGGACATGCTTTAATTCACTACGCACTGGTGGGAATAGACCCTTGATAAAGCATCTTTGCACAGGGATAGTTGGTTGGTGTGAGTTGTATTATCAAAACCCATTGTAAATTCTGCTGTAATCTTCTTCTCCGTTTTGAGATTACTTGAGGGTTGATTGAAGGATTCTTTAGGTTGAATTAGTTGAAGAACCCATGTTATTTAAAAGGTGATCACGAGCATAGGCTAAAAAGTCAAAGGTGTCACAATTGGAACCTAAGTTCCAATGTATGAGCAAAAATGCCGGATGTGGCTAGTGACATATTTTAAGGTGGGTAAGGAAGCAGATAAGAGCAAAAATTTTAAGGAGGTTGAGCTGCATTCTTCTGTACAAATCAAGCCTTTTTAACCCACTGTTACGGCCTTTGGCATGAGTTTGGAACATCAACAAAAGAGAAGTGTTATGGCCCAAAATTTGATTGGAACCTTAAAATAATAAAAAAATCTCGTCATCATTATAACATATGCAATACATCAGTCATAATAGGAGTACAGATCAAGAGCTTTTCAGTATGATTTAGTTGAGAATGGAGCAAGATGAGTAGCCAACTATGTAGATTATATCAACCCTACAGTCTTCCTCCTGCTAACAAATACTTTAAATCTAGAATGGTATTAATGCACACACAAGTTCAAAATTACCATCTTGCATTTTAAGTCTAATACTTTAGTCCGAGCCCCATTAATGATTGTATTATCTGTGTTTCATGCTATTATTGCTCTTTGCCTTATATCTCAACTTTGTTGTTGGCATGTTGTCTATTTGAAATAATATTACTGGATAGCACTGCATCATTATTTCAAAATTTATCCCGAAATTGTATTTTAATTTTCTTCCCGTAGAAATCTAAGATCTAAAACGTTGTCTATTTACCAAAGATTTACCAAGGAGGAATCGATCAAACCTCCTGGTACACACTCTTCCTGTTTTATATACTTCTTATGTGCCTTTATGAGGTCAAAGGAGCATTGTGTTTTACTGTTGTTAGTGATGTATGTGCAACTTGTAAACAATCTTTATCTGAGACAGTGGTTGTGATGAGATGGTTAATTGTTCATGACCTGGTTTGAGAATAAATTTTGTGCAGATTTCATTGAAGCATATTTGCAAGATGATGTGCTTTGCAAATGCAACTAGCCCATGTTTATGTGAATGTATTGAAAACATTGACTCAAATCCATACCGACCATGGGATGGCCATATTTTATTTATATCCATTGTTAGATTCCAAAATACAAGGCAGCTGGAACAAGCTAAACCCGCCTATATGCATGGCCTTTTGTGCCTTGAATCTGATATGGTACAGTCACTACAATTTTGATGTGACTAGAAAGAGGCCTCCTTCCTATGATATAGAGGTAATGAATTGATTCTTTGATGTGGTGAAGAAAATTGACTGTATTGGAAAGGGCAATCTAATATCAATTGCCAGCTTGCATAATTTTCACGTGGAAGCGCGAGTTTGGTAAATTTTAATCCTTGTATGATAGCCATTCTAAGAAGGACCCAATAGATTAGTGGCATCTTCATTTCCAATGTGCATCTGAATTGCAACAGTTTGTTATGCAATGCCTCCACAAGTAGCTAGTTCTTTAGCCTCTAATAAGCACTGAAGCACTTATGATTTTACTTACTCATTGAAGAGAAATCAGTTTAGGCCAAAGATGGCATAGAACCTAGCATATATTCGCAAATGCATCAACCGTTATCTCAAGCCCTCCCCTGCCCCCTGCCGCCCCCCCCCTTGTCCTATATTGGTAAGGCTTTTAGGTAGGGAAGGAGAAGTCATGGATGGCAATGAAGTGAAGAACAGTCATTTGGGTCTCCCATGGTGTTCCTTCATTATATTAAGGACAGGCAGGCGAGGAGAGGTCATGTACAATGAAAAAGTGAAGAAAATCCATTTGTCCTCCCGTGGCATTCCTCCGTTATATAGTGGGGCATCTCCAACATGCTCTCAAAGATTTTGAGATACCATAACATCATGTCCACCTTTCAACCACAAAATAAGCTAAGATAGGCCATAAACTCCTATTGGATGGAGCCTGACAAATGAGTGATTGATTGAAAGCTTATGTGGAATACCAATATTGAGGAAATAAGCAGGTCTATTAATAGAAGAGCAAAGGAACATGGTGAATATATGTTATGCAAAAGGGTAGGCAAGTCTCCTTTAGCAAAACACTTTTTGTACTTCAAAGCTAAGTCATAGAAAATGCCGATTTTCGGTCCAAAATTCATGGATTCGCGAATTAATAAGTTGAAAATCTGTATTTTTTGTTATTAATTTATCTAGCCCTAGTGTTAGGGTTTTCAATTTCTATTTAAACGAGCTTTGGGTTACATTGTAACTTCACAAAGCGTTTGTTTGCAATTTCAAGCCCTCAACTAGGAAGCGAATACAAAGTCCTAATTATTTGCAATCAGGATTTTGAAAGCTTGCAGCTTGGCCTTTGAAGTCATTGAGTTTGGGAGCCAAGTCCTAACACTTTCGCCACCGCCCCTACTCCCAGAGCCAAGTCCCAACCCTTATGCCGCCACCACAGCTTGCATTTCAAAGTGATTTCAATGGTGATTTTTGAGGCCCAAGCCTTCCGCCACCGCCGCAGAGCACAAGTTGGTTGAGCTAAGCCAACATTATAAAAATTATTATAGTTTCGAACTCAAAATGTCGAGTCATGTGAGTGCTCTAAGTTGATAATAAAGTGTTAAACAAATAGGTCGAGTCTTATCAATTTTATTAGTATTATAAATCACTTAGTAATATAGTATTTTAAAAATACTTATTAGTATTTTAAATGTATTAGGGTTTAGAGTATGATGAATCACATTACATAATTTTATTAGTCTTTTACTATCATGTCTTATTGTTAACTTTTTATTATCAACATATTATTAGTGTTATTTTTATTATCAACATCTTATTAGTATTTTAAATGTATTAGGGTTTAGAATATTATGAATCATATTACCTAATTTTATTAGTCTTTTTATGTATTTGTAAATTATTACCGTATTTATAAATTACTATTTATTATAAAGACTCAGTAACTTATTAGGTTTAATATTTATTAAATAAATTATGTAAGTCAATAAGATTTTAATTTATTATGTGTAGGATTTTCATTTATTAGTTAGGTAATAGGTTTAGTATTTAGTGTTACTACATAATAAATATAATTTTTTTAGGATTTTAATTTATATTTTAAAAGATTTATTTGGTTCTAGAAATTTTTATTTTTAAAGTTATATATATATATATATATATATATATATATATATATATATATATACATATATACATTAGTACTTTTGAAGTTATAATCGTTATTATGTGATATTGATAGTTAGAAATTAGAATAAAAACGTAGAATTAGATTTTTTTAATGTAATTTTAAGCTTGCTAATATATTTTATTATTATTTATTAATAGCTAGAAATAATTTAATAATTAGACGAAGATTGATAAGATATTACAAATTTATAAACATAGTTTCCTATTTAATATTTATGAATTAATTTTAGGTTTTTAATATATTTCGAGTTTAAATTATAAACTAGCACACGATATAAATATCATAAATACATCTATCTAAAGATTTTGAACCACGACAATAAACTTTATTTTCAATGTTTTTATCGTAAGTTTAATCAATAAATATTACTATTCTCCAATTGACTTCTAATTAGATTATTATTACTTTTAGAAGGCTTTTAAGTTTTAACAATTTAATTAGTTTTTTTTTGAATATTTACTTGGTATTAAAGTTATAACTTGGTATTAACTTGTTATTAAAGTTATATAGTTATTATAATCTTATCTTCTCTAAAACATGTAGGTTCATAAACAAAATTCAATGGCACCCTCGAAATCAAATGTTGAGGGATGGAAACACGTAACACATGACGACAATAATATCAAATGTGATTTGTGTGGTCACTCATTTGTTGGGAGTGTGACATGTGTAACGGACCACCTACTTGGCATCTTAGCTGGTGTAGGAGGGGGTGTTAGTGCATGCCCAAATGTAACTCCAAAGATCAAAGCTGCGTTAGAGAAAGAGCAAGCCTCTTCATCCGTAGGAAAGCAGAAATCAACAAAAAAAGAGAATTCAAGCAAAAATATCTAGGTTCACCACAAATTATGTGTCTTCCGCTTCAAACATTCCCTCATTTGGTGGTGCAACAAGGGGATTAGGCAATGGAACCTTGAACAACCTTTGGAAACCAATGGAGAAACAAGTGGACGATGCATTGGCTGATTTGTTCTATTCAAGTGCAATTCCATTCAATGTTGCTAGAAATCCACATTTTAAGAATGCAATTTAGAAAATTGCAGAGTTTGGAAAAGGGTATACGCCTCCTACTTCAAAGGCTCTTAGAACAACTCTTTTGAAGAAATCAAAAGAAAGGGTGACCGAAAAACTAGTCATGCGGTGAAAGCCTCTTGGGGTGTAACAGGTTGCACCATATTGAGTGATGGATGGTCAGACATGTGTCAAAGGCCATTGATTAATGATTTGGTTGTTTGCCCTCTAGGTGTAGTGTTCTTGAAGGTAGTTGATGCCATGATTTATAAAAAAACTTTTGAGTGTATTTTCAAGATCTTAGAAGAAGCCATTCTTGAAGTGGGTATAGAGAATGTGGTTCAAGTTGTAATTGATAGTGTTGTAAATTGTGTGGGCATTGGAAAGTTGATTATGGAAAAGTACCTAAATATATTTTGGAGTCCTTGTGCAACACATTGCCTTGATTTGTTGTTTCATGACTTGGCTAAATTTCCATGGGTGCATGAAGCAATTCACAAAGGGAGAGCAATTGCAAATTTCATTAGAAACCACCGCCTCACATTGAATATCTATAGGCAACATGCATCCAGAGAGTTGTTGAGGCCTTGTGAAACAAGATTTGCCTCATTTTATATCACTTTGAAAAGAGTGGTCAAGAGAAAGCAAGGCTAAGATCATTTATTTGTTTTACTGACTAGGAAAATTCAATTCTTTCTGAAGGTGCAAAAGGAAAGAAATAAAGCAAATAATTCTTAACAATTTTTTGGGAAAATGCAATAAAGGTTTTAAAAGTGTGTGAACCAATTGTTGAAGTGTTTCGTAGGTTGATGGCAATAAACCTTGTCTTGGTATGCTTTATGAAATCATGGACCATTACAAGGAAAGCATTCAAAAAACATTCAATCATGTGTAAGTAGACTATATTGAGATATGGGAAACAATCGATTTAAGGTCGAAAATGGTGCACACCCTCGCATGCAAAGAACTTGTTATTTGGACCAAAACTCTTCTATATAGACAAATATTGACATAGAAATCATGAGTGGCCTTCGTGAAGCCATAGGGAGGTTTGAACTAGATCCATAAGTTACAAGTAAAATTAGGGGATCGATGTTGGACATATAGCTTGGAAGAAAAATGCTTGGATACCAACAACCAAGTATGATGTTACACACTAGATGTTGAAAGATATAGGTGGTAGAGTAACTTTGGAGTAGATACTCATGAGCTATAACCCTTTGTTGTTAGAGTATTGAGTCATGGAGTAGGTTCTTTAGCTTGTGAAAAGGAATTGGAGTTGTTTTTACCACATTCACCATAGAAGTAGAATAAGTTGTTGTCAGAGGTTGGGAGATCTTGTGTATATTCACAACAATTTGCAATTGTGTATGAAGAAAGCAACGAAAGACTCATCTACTTCGTCTTCACAGCTCCAACCCATTTCAGAAGACATGGCAGATGCAAATGATCCTAACTTGCTTTCCCAAGATGAATTCAGTGGTGAATTTGAATATGATGACATTGAACCATCTCATCCAAGTGCTCTTGATGATGTTGAGCTTTTTTGGTGTAAAAAGTTTAGAGAAATCCAAAAGTTTGAGAATAGTGGTAGAACTTAGATTCTTTAGAATCTAGATTCTTTAGAATCTAGATTCTTTTCAAACAAGAACCCTCTTTAAATTTGTGATTTCACGTGTGTAATGTTCTATTTAGTATTTTGATCAACTTATAAGTTATAAATATGTTTTGACATCATTTCATAATGTTTTTTGAAGGTATTTAATAATATTTGTATATTTCGACCATTCTTGGCCCATTCTTGTATATTTTTATTATTTTAAGAAGATTTATATAATTCACTTATTGATGATTTTTTCCCGAATTTTATCAATTGATGAATATTTGTCGAACTTTATCCTCGCAGAATATGAACACAAACACAAACACAAACCCGGTGACTTAGCTTCAAAGCACCAAAGCACCAAAGCACTATTTCAAAAGGTGCTTACAAGAGGTCAGGAGCTTAGTATGCATTTGTGCAATTTGAATAGGGAAAGGGTTTGGGTTTCGGCCACTTGGAAACTCATTATCGGTGAATTTGTAATATCCTCAGAGGATATTAACCGATTATTATTAAATATTTGCAAAAATAAACACTTAAGATAAACCCTCCTAGGTTTACCTCAACGAACCCTAGTGTCAGCTTTTCAATACAACCCAAATAGGGTTGGAGTGAGCCAAGGTGAGGGTTTGATGGGCAATCCAGTTGGTATTTACACTCCTTTATCCAATACAATTTGCAGAAGTAAAAATAATAAATAATAACTGCTGAAAATTAGCTGAAACTTTGGAAATTAATAACTCCCAAAATACTAACTCTTTTAACTTGAAACCAAATGCAGTAGAAAGGGAAAATTATGAGCTTCTCATCAAAATAAATATCAGATCTTTGCATGCACTAGAAACCACTCAAATCAGCCCCGAAATCCCAAACCTAGTCGCTAGGGTTAGGGTAAATTGCATAAATAATTTCCAGCACTTAGAACCCTTCAAAATACTCAATAACATGCAGATTTTACCCTCAATAAAATGCGCCAATACCCTAGACAAGTCGCCAAAGCTAGAGAGAAAATATCATGCACAAACACCTTCAACACAAGAGAGCAAAATGGAAAGAACAATGGAGTCTTCAATAATCTTCAATAATGGATCCAAATAAGAGAGAGATCAATGCAAGAACTAGGGCATACATCCCATGGGCATACATCCCAATTCTCCAAGCATGGAGTGAAATCAATAATTCATCAACATGACCCTCTAAGGAAAATGTGACCTCCCTTTTATAGAACTAAGGGGTGCAATATCCAATAAAGACCGACCTTTCCCTTTTGGAGGGAAAACATAAACTCTCATTAAAATATTTAATACTAAGACTATGTGCACTTTATTTATTTATTTAATTAAATAAATAAAAGTAACTAACCTATGTGCACATTAAACTAACTAAAAGACTCCCACTTGTAGTGCTAGGCATGCCAAGGGGTTACAATGCAAATGAAAAATAAATATTAATAATGTCTTGAAAAAGGGGACATTACAGTCCTCCCCTCTCGGAAATTGCTTGCCCTCAAGCAATAGCAAGCTCATAGATCCATGCATCATGCCCCAAAGAGAAGATGTGGGGTGGTGCATCCAAAGCCTCGATCCGGTGCCTGTCAAGTGGCGAAGAGTTGGAAAGAACAAATTTCTTTCCCTCATGTCAACCCAAAAAGATGGGTCATCAACTCCATAACATGTGCTCCAAGAGATGGTGTCCTCAACATGGCATAAAGAAGCATCAATAGGATGAGCTTTGCTAAGCTCCAAGACTGCCCACTCAAAAATGCCCTCATGAAATGAATAGGACAACAATCTTCCATCATATGTCTTCAATCCTGCACATGAAGCAAACTCATTAGAAAAACAAGTGTTGAGAAACACTTTTCCTATTTCTTCTTCATGTCTCCAAGGCATGGAGAGCTCCCAAATCTCCCTCATGTATGGGTTGTCCCCAAAATTTGTTATGTGGCTCCCAACACTGTTGTAATCATGCATTATTTCCTCGAAAATCAGAATTAGGATGGCTGGTTTCCACCCCCAAATAGTTACCCATGAGCCAAAATCAAATACCAACAACCATGTCACCAAATGTATGTAAAAAATCTGAATTTTGGGAGTGATAGTGGAGCTGGTCCTAATAGTATTATCCATAAAAATGAGAGGACAACAACTAGCATAATTCAAAATTCTTTTCCCAACATGAATGATCATCAACTTAGTGAATAGAAATGGCTCCCATATAGCTGAAATTTCATCCTCAATCATAACAAACTGAAAATTATCCACATGCACAACTGAAAATGAAATGCCTTGAGAAAAGTTCATACCATGTTCCTTCAAACTTCTCATACTTTTCATTGAAGCCCAAAAGATGGTGGTCATGTAAGCAACATCACTCATACATTCCCAATACTTATCCTTGGTTGACTTTACCCTTGGTAGTATCTCAATCAAACACCCAAATGGAAGACATAATTGTAGCTCAAAATCTGAAAATGAACTTCTTACCATGCAAAGTGTAGTCCATGTGATCCATCCTTCTTTCAAGTCTTCCCAAGAGATAGGAGTTAGCATCATTTGACAAAGGAAATGAAATGATATTCCTATATCCAAACCAAACTTGCAAAACCCAAATCCTTTTATCCTCTTACCACATGAAGCAATATGTGCAAGATAACACCACAAATTTTCTCTTCTTCTATACTCAAAAGGAAATGAGAGAGCTGAAATATAATGCATGCATTTATGAATATTATCATAGAGAAACCAAGGAACCTTGTACCTTACTTTGTGCCAATGATTTTCCCTTATGATAGGAGGCAAAACACATGAAATCATCATACCTTTGTGCCTTCTAATGATGAATTTCTCATACGGACCAGCAAGCTTATTGTTATGGTTTCCATCATTGGGAAGAGTGATGATCACTCTTTCTCCTTTTCCATCATGCTCCATATGCACCCAAATGTTAAGAGCAAGAGTACCAATAAAAATGCAACCAATATACTCCATGTTGCACCTCATATCCATCTCCCTATCATGCTCAAAATCATATCCATCAAAACTCAATATGTGAGGAGAAATAAAATAAGAAATATCATACCTTGGGCTGCCCCCAACATCTACAAAACTCAGAATTTCTGAGTTTGGAACAACACTTAGTTCCTCATTACTTTCCTTGTCTAAAACCCTTTGTCCTCCCCACAAGCTTTCATACTTGGTGGGTAATGACTTGGAACATCCATGAGACTCATGCTTGGGTGAAAACCTCATTCAATTGCCCATAAGGGCCTGCTGTTCGAAAATTACAGCGAACTGCAAATTACCATAAACATTCCATGATGTCCTTCCTTTATAAGCATACCTCTTCACAAGCCCATCTTCATAGTCCTCTTGAAAACCTACTCCTTTTGCACTCATATTCAACTTGATGCAATTAGTAGGCACTAATAATTTGTCAAACATCAAAAGATTATTACCATACAATGAATGCTTCAAGATTTCTTCTTTTTGCCACATAGAAGTAGACACAAATGATGTATTATATGAATGAGTATACCCTTCTATGGTGAGGTCATTGACCATGCCTTCTCCTTGCCCTTCAAATGGCTCGTGGTGGGGTTGAACAACTCCCCTCAAATATGATTTTTCCATCACATGTTCCCTTGCCATCATTTTTCCTTGATCATGCATATGCTTGACACTAATATCCTCTTCATGCCCATCAACCAAATTTGATTTCTCTTTGCACCCATTCAAACCCATGCAATCATTAGATGCCAAAATTGTATCATCAAAAACAAAAGTGCTCATACCTTGGATGCATGTCTTTACTTTGCTTGAGCATTGATTCACAACTCTTCTTGCTAAGGAGTGAGCAAGACATGACTCCTTTTGTTCCAATCCTTCCACAAGTATGGATAACAAAGGTTGTGGAGGTTCTTCATACTCATTCAACATTAGAGACATTATTGTTTGTATAAAATCCATTACTTCATGTGAATGTTCCTCATGTATAACATCAAAGAAAACCTCAAACATGTGCAAAATGACGTCATTACAATCAAGATCTAACATTGGAATGCAAGACCTTACCTGAGCCATGTTCTTCAAGATCTTAACCCTCTTATCAAAGTGAGGGTTTGTGATGTCCCAAAGCTTTTGAAAGCTTCCAACCATGAGATCATATACCTCCTCCATAGTAGTATCATCATATGGCAAACTTGGGGCTGCTATCCGTGTGACCTCACTAATGCATGCAATGACCAAAAGTCTCACATCCACCTCCTCATGTCTCAACAAATTAGTTCTAGCCAAGTGTGTTACCAAAGGAGCTACAACTGAAAACATAGAGCTATAATCAGATTGCTCTATCAAACATAAACAACTCACTATCTCTTCAAGAGTGTGGAACAATACACTCTTCTCAAATGAAATCTTTTTGAGCCGTTTCCCAAGCTTATAGAGCTTGGTTCTCAAACCTCCGTCACTGGCAATCTCCATGATCTACAAAACAATACCCGCTGGAAAAGAAGAAAACTGCTCTGATTTACCTCAAACAACTTGCAATAATTTTGAAATATTTTTTTCCAATCTGAATATGCCAAAACAGAAATTTTTCTAAATCTGAAAATGGGAGACTTACTATAAATAGTAAGTTCGTCACTATCCCTAGCTGAATTTAGAAAAATGACATAACTTGCTCAAAACACCCTAAATTGCATGAAACTTTGGGGAATGGTAGATAATATTATGGAGCAACTTTTCC
This sequence comes from Taxus wallichiana var. yunnanensis, assembly GCA_018340775.1. NCBI lineage: Eukaryota > Viridiplantae > Streptophyta > Pinopsida > Cupressales > Taxaceae > Taxus > Taxus wallichiana. Next base: position 854,787,842 of record CM031238.1, on the reverse strand, counting down.
AAAAGGAATTTTTTGAAAATAATTGAAATTTGATTTTTAAAACCCGAAACACTGCAGAAAAAATATAACAACTTCAAAAATCCGTATCTTTGGCTAGGAAAGTCCAAAAGAGCTGAAATTTTGGATCTTGGGTCACAAAAATATGAGAAACAATATCCCAAAACCAAATTTTGACTAGCCAACACCAAACCCTAATTTTTGCCCAAAAATTAGGTCGCCCAACACATTTAGGGCACCAATTCAACTCCAAGATTTATGAAATTAATTTCGCCTTATTCCTCCTTGTTTTTGCCACACAAACCCCCACAAGAGTAGAGGAAAGAAGCTCTGATACCACTGTAATATCCCCTTATAGGATATTAACTGATTATTATTAAATACTTGCAAAAATAAACACTTAGAAGATAAACCCTCCTAGGTTTACCTCAACGAACCCTAAAGTGTCGGCTTCAATACAACCCAAATAGGGTCGAGTGAGCCAAGGTGAGGGTTTGATGGGCAATCCAATTGGTATTTACACTCCTTTATCCAATACAATTTGCGTAGTAAGTAAAAATAATAAATAATAATCATTGAAAATTAGCCAACTTGGAAATTAATAACTCCCAAAATACTAACTCTTTTAACTTGAAAAATGCGAGAAAGGGAAAATTATGAGCTTCTCATCAAAATAAATATCAGATCTTTGCATGCACTAGAAACCACTCAAATCAGCCCCCGAAATCCCAAACCCAGTCGCTAGGGTTAGGGTAAATTGCATAAATAATTTCCAGCACTTAGAACCCTTCAAAATACTCAATAACATGCAGATTTTACCCTCAATAAAATGCGCCAATACCCTAGACAAGTCACCAAAGCTAGAGAGAAAATATCATGCACAAACACCTTCAACACAAGAGAGCAAAATGGAAAGAACAATGGAGTCTTCAATAATGGATCCAAATAAGAGAGATCAATGCAAGAACTAGGGCATACATCCCAATTCTCCAAGCATGGAGTGAAATCAATAATTCATCAACATGACCCTCTAAGGAAAATGTGACCTCCCTTTTATAGAACTAAGGGGTGCAATATCCAATAAAGACCGACCTTTCCCTTTTGGAGGGAAAACATAAACTCTCATTAAAATATTTAATACTAAGACTATGTGCACTTTATTTATTTATTAATTAAATAAATAAAAGTAACTAACCTATGTGCACATTAAACTAACTAAAAAGACTCCCACTTGTAGCGCTAGGCATGCCAAGGGGTTACAATGCAAATGAAAAATAAATATTAATAATGTCTTGCAAAAAGGGGACATTACAAAATTTAAAAAAGACAACTAATATGGAGTGATATTTAATGTTTTGATGGTTACCTAAGCCTCTAGGACAACGAATGGGCTTTTGGGATGGCAAATTTTTTCCCAAATTCTAGGGATGGTGGGGGATGGCTAAAAAATAATATATTAAATTTATATATATTACAAATATAACAGAAATAAACTGACTTAAAGCAGAAATTCTGAAAGCTGAAACCATTAATCCAATTATTCATCACATAAGCCAAAATGCGATATTTATTATTCATATTTCATATTGAGTCATTGACATTAACATAGAATTGAGATACATTGATAGTGATACAATGATACATCAACAATATGACAATGAAAAACAAAAGACTTCATTAATCAACATGAGAAGAGTACATATGTCATAACCAAAATGGCAAAAACTAAAGTCTAAAACATAGTTTGCAACTCGAGTTAGAATGATACTTTAACTAAGGTTAGGTTAGTGTTTTAAATTTTAAAAGTTTTTTTCCGATGTTTAAACTTGGCAGCTTATAGGGGACGTTGGGATGTCCTCAAGATGACTCCCGACCATCTTGAAATGTCACGACATCCCTCAATCTACAAAACACCAGAATATCTTGGGTGCATACCAGAAACTTAGGGAACGCTCTTTGGGACATTCCTTCTATTTTTTCTTTTCGCCTAAGAGTGAGGGGATGTTTCATCCCCTCGTCCCCAAGCATTGAAATGTCCAATACGACTTGGAGATGGGGGGTGCGCGTCCCACCTAACACCGGAAATTTATAACTTTATTTATTGTTTTCTCCTATGGACCTGGGGCTTGGCATCATGCACTTGATTGGAGTTATCTTTATAAGGAGCTCTAGTTCGCAACCCTAACATATCTTTTCGTGATGGCGATGATGATCTGAAATGTCGATGCAAAAACTTAATAGTTTTTTTGCAAAAGCTCATTTTTCATTATGTGGATTTTGGAAGCCTTAATTTTTAATTGATAAAATAAGTTTAGTATTTAGACATGCCATTACACACGTGTTTGAAAATGGCATATTTGTACCCATACCCTAGTGATCGTGAATCAATCCTAATAGGTATAGGTAGGTGAAAGACCACCACCAAACCATGCTCAAGATGGGCGGCGATATTTATCTCCTCAAGGCATCACTCATTTTGGGCCACCAACCACCTTTTCTCCATCTATAGCCCAAAACATAATCAATAAACAATGCATCAAGTTATTTGATAAGATTCGGTAGAGTGCGTAGTCCATTTCAGATAAGGATATATGGATTAGACCTTGACCTAGCCTTGGGAGAAGGGAAAATACCAAGAACCAGATCCCAACTCAAGACAATGAATATAGTGAATATGGAATATGGGCCCCATCGCAGGGCAAGAAATCGCATCTGTGCATTTATTATATAGGACAACACTATTTATGACATGACAACTCATTTTTGGCTTGTCAAAAGCAAAATTTTCTATACAATAGTTAGATTGTTCAATTGATTAGAAAATCAGTCAATGAAAGGTCAAAAGAGGTCAAAACTCCTGGTCAATAGTGCGGTCTTCCCCAATGTTAGTGCATACTTTTGTTGTGTCGTATGCCTCCAATTCCTATTTTTCTGCCTTTTAAGTGCTTATGGCGGACTACTAGGGATGCCTTTATACACGCACAAATGGTGCTCCGAGTTTTGAGATAATGCTAGTTTCCTATGCACTCTAGAAGTTTGAGGGGTATTGTTGCTAAGCTATAGGAGTCACTAGCATGAACAATGACATGGCCCTATGATGTGGGAGCATCCCAAGTGAACATGCAATCTTGTATCAACCAAAAAGAAGCTACACCATCAAATAAATCTGTCTGCTGGAGTGCACAAGAACTCGTGTGCAGAAAGTTTTGAAATTTTGGCTGAAGTTTTGTGACATGCATAGGGAACAGTTGCGCAAGAAACAAAGGTCTCAGAGAGTTGGCAAGATGGCTAAGGGTTGGAATGTGAGCAAGCGTAGGAAGCCTAGACATGGTGGAAGGGAGGTGTGCAAGACTAGTGTATGAGGGGACAAGCAAACTCTAGAAGCCTAAAGTGGTTGAGGATGGATTTGTGTACAAGAACCTAAATTGAGGGAAACAAGGCAGGGTGCTAAGTATGAGTCTTTGGCCAAGAGGATGCGAATGGAATTGGTCACACAAGAATCAGATGGGAGTCAAGAGGTTGGCAAGAATGATGCACAAGAATGCAGCAACTTCAGTTGACTTCTTGAATTTTGAAACCCGAGATGTAATCGAGGTAACTACCATGAATATGTCTCATAAGGAGAACGACTGCATGGATACATTCTTGAAAAATCAGAGTAAAGACGTATGATGCAAATATCCCAAAGTTAGTAGTGACAGCAAAATTTCTGACAAATCAAAGGACATGGAGCATATGGTAAATGAAGCCTAATTTGCCAAAAGATATGTGGTGGATGACAAATTAGCTCAGAGCAATTAAGGACAAGCAAAGCCCAAGGTTTTAGGGGGTTGAAAGATCAAATCACGAGCCAAAAAAGGGATGAGTAGGCAAGAAGGAAGCTCATAGAAGAGAGTAGAGTGAAAGTTCTTAGACTCCACCATTGTAGAACAAAGAGCTAGCTATTGCAGCTCCATTACCTGTACAAACCAGTCTAAGCAAATTGTAATCGTGTTGTTTTAATAGAAGGAACTGCTGTCTTATTAAATACTATGTGTGTTTCTAGCTGCGTGGTTTAGGCATCCCTTCATTGGTTCCTCATCCACGACTGTGTCACCCTATATCCATAGAAGACACCATCCATGCCCTTTATTGGCTATTGTTTTTGTTTTGTTGAGAAACGTAAGTGTATGAACTGAGATTAATGGCTATACTTATGTACTTGCTGACATGCTTCATTTGTGAGGGTTTGAAGAGTAACTGTGTCACCCATATGTACTTGCTGACATGCTTGCTTATGTACTGTCACCCTACGTCCATGACCGTGTCACCCTACACCCATAGAAGACACCATCCATGCCCTTTGTTGTCTATTGTTTTTGTTATGTTGAGAAGCATAAGTCTATGAACTGAGATTAATGGCTATGCTTATGTACTTGCTGACACGCTTCATCAGTGAGGGTATGAAGAGTAACTCTGGGCAGTGGTTGAAGGCCTACAATTGCATGGCACAATGTTGCACAAGCTGAAGACGTACCATCTGATCTGTCTTCAATAATCTTAGAAAAAACTTTTATATTGGATTGGCCTCGATAAATGTGCATTGGAGACATTTTGATACGCAACTTGATTATTGTCTTTTGTGAACCTTAGAAGAAGCTTTTATGTTGGACTGGGCTGAGATGACTAAGATAAATGGACATTGGAGACATTTTGATACCCTACTTGAACTTGTGCTTGGGGACTTATATGTTTGTGCAAATTGCAATACCTGTTGAGAATCTGGATATGCCAAACCTCATGTGCATTCAGTTGATATTTTATTCAGAGATAACACAAGTTATGTAGGCTACTGGTTCTGTTGTGTGGAAACGTGTAAACATCGAAGAGGTAGAGACTAATTCTGGCTGGCACAATTTTTAGCAAGGTGAAAACCATACTATCTGATTTCCGTCTTTTATGAAACCCAAAGAAACTTTAACATTGGACGTTGGAGACTTTTGATACCTAGCTTATCTGGGGCTTGGTGACTTAAATGTTCAGGACTTATTGGGCTCTGGATATGCATAAATCTGTGGTGCCGTTCAGTATTATTTAAGGAGATAATATGCTGTTCAGTATTATTTAATAAGGAGATAATACATCTAATATAGGAGGGAGAAATCATAGAACTCAACACATTTCTCTTTCATTGAATAGGATATTTATTTGGAGTCAAAGAACATCCAACTCTGGTTTACTGTTTTTTCTTCTACCGATTTCAAAAATGTAATTCTTTTTAGAGGAATGTGAGGAGACATCATACCTAGCGGGTCCACAACTCTCAAGACTGCAGATCAGATTAATTCATTTTCCTCAATTGATACATTGACCTCGACTATTCTTGGCATTTTATCTTCTTCTTCGTGATTTTTCTATTTTGGTAATTGGGTTTGATATCAGGTCATCATCTCCAGCTTCAATATCATCAAAGATCCTTGTCTTGATTCCTATAGGCAACTTAAATGCAATTATCCGCAACTCGTATTGCTGTTTCCAGATGAACTCTGATTCGCCATTTTGTGGATTGTTACAGGCTCCCGAACAGCTTTGTTTGTACATTCTAATTGGTGTCATCATCATTAGTGTTTAGCTCTGCTTTTTGACAATTTCTATTATCTTGCTAGATCCATGTCTTGGTATTTTTAGGAACCTCTATGCCATCATCAGGTTCCAGTTTGTCTTTCTTCTGGAAAGATTCCTCTCTTCTTTTAACTCTTCTTAAAACAAGTTGGCACTTACTGTGTTGTCCCGGGTGGATTTAGCATCTAGAAGTGGCCAGTTGTCAGCTACATGCTTGTATTGATGTCAGCTCTTAGAAGGAAAGACAACATTTTCATAATTTAGTATCTGTTTCCACTTAAATTCTTTTATTTCCAACATGATTTCTTCAAGAATCACTCTCAGAGTATTCATCTTCATCCATAGATGAGAACAATCGACTGCACCATCAGCAAGAAGTTGTATATTCTGAAATCTCCTTAATGAATCCTGATAGTTTTGATTTTTGAAGATCTCAAAATCCCAGAAAAATACTGGTAGATTTAGGAGCTTATCTCACATAGGAATGAGTTTGAACTCTTTTGTGGCTGAGTTGAAATCTGGATGCCATCATCTTGTACGCGAATCAGGTTTCCCCTAAATCAGGGTCCCTCTTCGAATGCAGTTAGCACACCATCTTCTGAAGAGAAAATAGTATTAAGGAATTCTTCAAAGCAGAAACGGTAGTTCATCTTACCTAAACCTTGGTTGGATGAGATATTTAGAATCCATCCTAGAAGCTCTTTTTTTGGAGGCCAAACGTCATTAAAATGGAAGATATTAGCATTGTGAGCTAGTGTTTTAAATTGTAAAGTGGCAATTGCATTTTTAATGGATAGAAGAGGCGGTATACGAGTATACTATTATTGCAGCCTTGCAGGGTCTTTCTGAACTGTTATATACTACAACTGTACAGTTTGATGGTTTACATTGGCAGTGCTGCAGCCTGTGGAAATTTTCTCTCTGGCCCTTCTAGGATGTGCTGATTTTGCTCGCAGCCTTGGGTTGTCCCAGTTCAGTCCAATGTTTTGGCTCCATGGCTGGCTTTGTAGACATGTAAAACAGACCTGTATGGCATTGTAAGTGTTAACTTGAGGGCTGTGGACCTGTGGTACTTTTCTCAAAAGTGGTTTGGAGGCATTTAATCATTTGTATAAGGCTTCCTTTATTTCTTGAAAGGTTGATTATCCCTTTTGGCTGCAAATTGTTCAAATTTACTTCAATAAATAGGCCAGCCTTCAGCCCTTATAATTTTAGGAAAAAGACTTCTTTACCCACTTCTAAAAGCAGTCTTTTGGAAAGAAAACTGAAATTAACATCTGTCGAAACCTTATACTTATTAATTTCTGTAAAGAAAACCAATATTTGATCTATTCGAGATTTTAATTAGTTGAACTTGAGTTCCATACAATGTATTTAGATGCTGGTGGAAGTTTCTGAATACAACTGCATGTGATTTTTTTTTGTTTCCAACATATCAAGTCTTATACCAGACCCATCATCATGCAGGAAAACTATGCTTGGGGAGGAATGTAGGATCTTGTCGTGCTTAAATGTTCCATGTTTATAGGGAAAAAAGGGGGAGGTAGGTTGGCTTTACCATCTCAAAAACATAAGGTAATTTAAGTAATTAATAGCACAATGGTTGATGAATGGACAAATTAGCCTTATAGCAAACCATTATAGCGTAAAATTAATATACGGTATACCCTATATTTGACATGGTAGATACAACCAAGGGAAACAAGGAGTACGAGCAACGTGTAGGTGGTTATCAAGAATTGTGAAGTTTATGCTGTAATGGTTTCCAAGTGTGGCTAAATTGCCAACCGTCATCCCTATTCAAGTTAATACAGATCTTTTCAATTTCAACTGCCTCAAATCTTTCTTTCGGTGAACTGACTTTCTAAAGCCATAATTTTGGAATTGTTTATACATATTTTATGTTTTGTCCTCTCTTCATGTTCCACTAATGTTGATTTGTTAATCCTTTTTGTTGTAATTCTGTGTTCTTTGAGTCTTGTCTGTAGCGACCATCTGATTTTCACCAATATGAGGTTTTCCATGAGCATAGGAGCCCTTAGGTTAGATTGCTTCTAATGATATTGACTATTCTTTCTTGTGTCATTCCTTCTTGATATTCTTGCTAATTTCTAGGAGTTACCTTGGAGATGTTTTATATTCTTGTTCTCTAAAGATATTTTGCAATTTTAGAGCTTTTATTTCATTTTCTAGTGTTTATTGTTTATTATTCCTGCCCAAGGCATGTATATATGACATTGATTGGATGCAACAATTTCAAGTTTTTAACTAATCATATTTTAATATTTCTATATTTTAATAATTTTTAAAGTTTGACATTATAAAAAAGAATATCCCTTGAGGGTGTTATTGTGGAATATTCTATTTATCATTTTAAAATTTTGTAATATAAACACAAATAAACTAATATCATAATAATTAAACTAGTCCCATGTCAACATCTTTATCTTTATTATTCTAGTATGTCGGACTCATCACATCAACCAACACTTTTATTATATATTGGATCAAGTATATCAACTAACATCTTTATTTTCATTATTTTTTTGATCCATTGGTCTCGGTTTGAGAATTTTTAATTTTTTGTTGTAATTTTTTTTTTTCTGTTAAGATGCAATGCTCTTAGGCCTATTTCATTCAAGCTCCCTATTGGATATGTCGGGCAGAAGGGCCCTGTTTTCCCAGCAATTGATATGGCTTTGCTCAAGGGTATTTTTTAATCTATAGAATAAAGAAACTATATTAATGTCCATGACTGATTGAAATAGGTCAATGAGAGTCAAAAGTACATCTACTCATGATAGCAAGAACTAAAACCGAGCTATGTCTATGATAAAACAAAAGGCTACAAGCTAAAATGCAATATCGTGTATTACAATTTACAAACATTAAAAATACTCTTGTGAGAGAAGATATAGATGATAAAGACCATGGGCTGGAAGGTGAAAGCTTTGCCTTAAAACAATGCTAACGTTAGGTGCAACATATAACTGACCTAGATTTAAACCAATCTAATGTAACACCTGCTTTAGATGCAACATACAACTCTCCTAAATTTAGATTGATCTAATTTAGCATTTGTTCAGTGTCTTCAAAATCGTTGTAATGTCACAATGATGAGTTTTTGATTTCGGATTTGTGACTTGTAATGTTCATTTTGTCAAGTGACCTTGGTTTTTGAGCTATGCAACAAGAAAATGTTTTTTTTCGGTTTTCATAGTTATAAGCTCTTTTTATAACTTTATTTTCAGAAGCTCTTTTCTTAACTTTATTTTTATAAGCTCTTTTCGTAACTTTATTTTCGTTACTGTCTTGTTCCACAGCTAGCAATATTCCTGTCGTAAAAGAAGTAGAAGCTGTTCTAGATCCTTCGTTATTTTCTGTGGTGCGATTTACTATTGCAACTGTTCCATTTATACCATTCATGTTCCAAACATGGAAAGATACCAGTATTCGTATGGCAGGACTTGAATTAGGTCTCTGGGTTAGTGGAGGTTATCTTTACAGGGTATTGGACTTCTCACTTCAGATGCAGGCCGTGCTTCATTTATTGCAGCATTAACAGTAAGGTCTTTGCTCTGTCCTGTTAGCAACAGAATTGTTACACATTTCAATGTTAATTGTATCAAACTAGTATAGATATTAAAAATTTATCTATCTGAAAGACACCAATATGTATCGATCTTGAGGTGCCTATCTCATACTTGTTACAGTTTCGCCCATTGAAAGGTCCTGTATTGAATAACTCCTCCATTACCTTCTCTGCATATTGTGGCCTTAATATGGCTGCATCGTTATCTTGGGCTTGAAAACTCTTTCCAGAAAAAGTAATGGGCTCCAAACTCTGCCGTATTCCCAAGATATATTGATTTTTCAATCACCTTCCAAGCAAGAAGAAAAACTGTCATATGATGGTCAAATGGATGTCAAATTTAAGTTTGCCAATTTTTATTGATTTCTCATTCTATAGACTTCACCATCACCCCCTCCCCCGGCTGCCATTGTAGATTACACCTATTAATTAAAGATTTAGGACATTTTTGGTCCTGTGAATGTTGCAAGTTGATTCACTGCTCATTTTTTATGTTAGCATGAAGTTGTAATGTATGATTGTGTCGAGTGAGTAGCAACCGGTTGGAACAGACAATTTTGTATAACATCCTGAAAAGGTTGGCATTGTAAACAGGTAATAGTTGTGCCCTTGCTAGATGGCCTTCTTGGAACAAGGATACCAAAGCTCACATGGTTTGGATCTACAGTGGCCCTACTTGGAATCGCCCTTCTTGAATCAAGTGGATCTCCTGTTACTGTAAGCATGGACTTTTGGGTTCAATTGGATGATAAAAGTAGTGGAAAATATTGATAAAATATCAAGTTCATTAGATTGTGATTTGTTTCCTCTGTTCCACATATTGCTGCATCCTTCTAGAAAATAATACAGATATGTTCTTGCGTACTATGTTTTTCCTCTTCTCCAGATAGGTGATTTCTGGAATCTTCTAAGTGCCATATTTTTGGTATCCATATGCTTCGGACTGAACATTTTTCTAGAAATACGAGAGCAGATAAATGCCTAGGACTTCTTGGATATGAGGTATGTTCTCTTACAATTCAGTGTATAAAATATGCAAAATTTGATAGTTACAAAAAAATGTGCTTTCCTTGTATCCTCTCAAAATATTAAATGGATCTGATACTGAAAATATGACTTTACCATGCAGATTTTGGTGATAGCATTCGTGTCAGCCATTTGGTACTTGTGGGGTAGCGACACATTCAATTTTTTTAATATGCATTTGGAGGATATAAATTGGACGGACTCTTGGCAAAAAGTGGTTGCTCTTCCTTGGCTGCACTAATCATCTACACAGGAATTTTCTCAACTGGATTTTGTTTATGGAGTGGAGGCAAGTAACAGAGACATGGTTGCACACAGAATTTGTCACATATATCTTCTTAGGCTATGTGCTAATAGTGGAAAATAACTTCTGCAGCTAAATCAGCAATGCGAGATGTTACAGCAACAGATACAGCCATAATTTATGGTTTAGAGCCTCTTAAAGAATGCAGCTTTTGCATGGATCCTACTTGGTGAAAGGTGGGGTCCAACAGGCTGGCTCGGAGCCCTTTAATTGTAGGTAAGTTCAATTCAAGAAGCTATGATATGTTTTCAACAGCATCTTCCTTGATATCACACAGCCCCTGTCCAGTTTAATATATTCATTGCCTTCTGATGGCCTAAAATCTTGATTCTTTGCTGATTACAACAAGAGCATTGCCTTCTGATGGCTTTAAAAATCTTGATTCTTTCATACACAACAAGAGGAACAAACTTCAGATTTGGCCTACTTTATCTAATATATTATCACACTATCTTTCAGGTGGTCTGCTTCACAGTTCAATTATTTGGGTCATCACCAGAGAAACTTCAATACCACCATCTACTCAAGACAAAGATTATCAGAACACATTAAATGAAACAAAGCATAAGCTCAACACTTGATGTTGCACAAAGGACAAGATCAAAGGATTCAAAGGGATAAAAGAAATGCCACTTTTATGAGCAGCAAAGATGGCCCTTGTTCAAACATGAACATACAGATTTGCATTATAGATGGTTTTCAAGTGACATCTGAGATTGAATACCTCTGTGCTTGATAAACGGAAATGAGAAATTGTCTTTTTAAAAAATGGAATCAGTGTTTTCAGCTGCTGTCTTTGTCTGATTCCCATAAGTTGACCAACTATATGTTGTATGATCTTGCATGAAATACTTGAGTTGCCATCTGCAGATGTACATTGAGAAACAAAAAAGTTAGTCAGCCTGATTTGTCGAATCTTGTAAAAATAGAAATGAGTAGTGGTTTCCCAATGTTGTTGAAAAGATTGATAAAAAAGTGGACAATTTTCTTCTTATTTAAATGGAGGTTCTATTTTGTTTATTTGTTTGTTTGCGAATCATCGATAATGTATCTTCTAGTTGAAAACCCAGGTACATACATATATATGCTATAAAAAGGTCAGATCACAATTAGATTATGTTCTATATTGGGGTGTATTTATATATGGAATTTTTGTTGATAAAAGACAAATGGATCTCTCTTGGTTCTCCAACAATGCATTAAATCAACTAAAACCAAACCCGTAAATGATTTATGACTTATTATGACAATCACACTAAACAGATCTGAATTTATGCTGAAGAAGTGCACTAGGGTTTGAAAAATCAGTTTAAAACTGAACCAAACTGATTTGAAGACTGTGCAACCATAAATATTCCTGAATTCAGATGTTTTCATAGCAATGGGACTTTGTTTGATGAAAACCATTGACTCACTACCAGGATATCTATTGGCCATAACAAAGCTTGCAGACTATAGCAGTTTATTATAAAACAAAATCTGATTTTTGGAACATAAAAACAAAGGAATTTTACGATGAATCAAAGCAGATTTCACAAGTGACTGTGTACAGCACTATAAAAGCTTCCAAAATCACTGAAAAAGTTATTTGACTTTGAGAAATCAGTATAATTAATGATATTGAAATTCTTGACCTAAGATGTGCCAAGATTATTGAAAATGTTAAAAATGGGTTGCTCCATATCAAAATGTTTTGACACCTTGATCCTACTATAAATTTTCAATTTTTATTGCAAAAAATCTTCAACTGTGTGTGTGTGAAAATTTTGAAATTTTTGTAAGCTCTATGGAAGATCTAGTGTAGAAATTCTTCCTAATCTCCAAGAGGGTTTTCGTCAAACCTAGAGGCAATATACTAAGGGCTTCCGTGCTCTAGAATACTTTAATACAAAAGCACCATGATCTTAAGATCAACATTCATAAATGATAAAATGATTACATGGTGCTTCAAATCGCCTCTCTTTTTTATAAAAAATATTACAAAACTCACCTTTCTGATCTTCCAATGAGAAAAGAGTGCCAAAATATCCCTAAAAATGCCCAAACCAAGTCGCACTCTCTCTCTCTCTCCAGCAAATAAACATTAAATAATGTTTTACTATTTTCCAATGCCTCATTTTGGCCTCCCATGCCAAGTCCAGCTTTTCTGGGAAGAGTAATGATTTTTCTTTGGAAACTCTACTTTCCAATCCTTTGCCTAATATTTTTGAGGGATGACAAAAAATAGCATGGGACATTTTAACTCAAATAAAAGGATACAACATAATATTAGACCCATGTTCACATTTAAGATTACAAGCTTATTATTAATTCAAAAAATTAATACAAGTGCTTTATTAATATTTTTTGCACTTTGTAAAACTTATTAGAGACTTAAGTCATTTTATATGTTTTTAAAGACATTTAAGCAAATGCGAACTGACAAAATGGGTAAAGGTCCTCCTACTCACAAAAAGGGAGATTGGGACTGGGTCCTTCCCGAGATGTTGCCCCAAGCAATCATAAACTTAGTGTGAGCATTTTTGTGATAAGTGGATTCTTGTCAGAGGTTTTAAATTTTTCAGTCATGCATTTCAGTAGAGACACAAATCAAAAAAAACTTATGAACTTACTTAATCACTGGAAAACATGAATGATTCCATCTTGTCATGTTGTATAATGCAGTTGATAACTGTAGGTTGGGCACAAAAATCTTCGGATGTCTAACTGAAGGTTCTTGGTCACAAAAAGGGCTATCATAGATAAGCCTTGAACATTTGAGCAAATGCGAACTTGAGTGCTCTTAATGTGACCTTTTCCCTTTGTGTTTGCTGCACAACTCACTTTTAGCTTATGCATCTTGGGTGACTCTTCCCAGAATGAAGGTGTTATGCCATGTTTCATTGCTATCTTCAAATGCCATGATTAGACAGACATCCAAAGTTCCACTGTATACAAATAAATGCTAGCATTGTTGACCTTCTTCTCGCTATGGAAGAGTGAACTCTGCTATCTGTTAGAAAATGCAAAAAGAATAAATTGAGAGAAGGCAAGAGAGAAAACTGCACTATCCAAATGATACAGGCAGAGGTTTATTTATTGAGAGAGAGGTGGTTGAACAGTTACCAACCGAACAACTACATAACTGTTTTTACATTCTATATAATGTGTTATATTTTAACACCCCCTCTTAATGACTAAACCGGAAACAAGACAAAGTTTGTCCCGAAATTTTACAAATTTCCTAAAGCCCATATGTTTAGTCATTACATTTACAAACTGTGCCATAAGTTGTACTTCAAAATCAGCAGTCCTTAACTGTGATGCGGTTGTCGAATGAAGAAGAACCACAAAACAAAAATCTGGTCCCATGAACAAAAGATATGGCAAGTGGTCCATTGGTTCTCTGTTTCGTGATTCATTGACCAATGATGAATCACCAATGGCTGAGAGTGTCAGCCCCATCTCCAGAGTGCTGAAATCAGAACCTCGAAGATGTGGATTAAAAAATCTATTCCAAGCTTGTGTAGCCTGCTGGAGTCTGTACAAAGACTCAATTATCCTGTGATCAAAGTCACCTCGATCACGTCCTTGCACCACCATGTAGTGCTCATCCAACTTTTTCAAGAAGAGGAATGTGACCATCTGTGCAGGAGTTAGAACCAACTCCTCAATAGTAGGAGAAATAACCATCTCCGTCTCAGCAGTGGTCTCCGTCTCAACAGGAGAAATAACCATCTCCGTCTTATCTATTTGCTCATCTATCCCCCTCTGTTGGGAAAGATCCTTCACAACACAATGAGCAAATTGTTCATGCTCTATTGTCCTTCGAGCAAGAACCTCTGAGTGAGTGGCTGGGCATGCCATCTCACCATGCACCGTCAATGCATTTGGAATAGTGGAGTCTCCGTCCACAACAAATTGTTCTTCAGAATGAGGAAATCCATCCTCCCAAGGCATGTCCGCCTCCCGTACACCTAGTATAGTGGATATTCCCTCCACAATAGGTGCATGTAGGTTGACTGTATCCAAGTCAACAGATTTGTGAGGAATGGCTTCCTCCCAAGGCATTGCAGCCTCCTGCACATCCTGAATGGTGGAGTTGTCCTCCACACGTGCATTCATGTTGATCGCAGCCGGATCAACAAGCCGATACTGACCACCTACCCCAATACCAAGGGCAATTATCCGTCTCTGTTTCACATCAGAGACAACACACTTCTTTCCACAGAAATCCACAGAAATATTGGGATTTTCAGTCAATTGACGAATAGATAGAAGATTCTTTTGTAAAGAAGGTACATATCTAACATTCCGTACCAACAATTTATGAGCATTATTCAATACAATGCATATATCTCCTATCCCTTCTACTGCAAGTGATTCTCCATCAGCTAGTACTACTGATTCAAAACAAATATTTGCAGTAAATGAAACATACCAGTCCCTACGACATGAAAAGTGTGCAGACGCACTAGAGTCAATAATCCAACAACTGGTACCACTATCATTTGAGCATGATGTCGTAAGACAATAAAGAGCATACTCGTCATCCGAATCCCGTTCTTCTGCAACTGCTGCCACATGTTCCTCATTACATGGCTTTTTGTTCTGCTTCGAAAGATCATACATCCGCTTCCGACAATCCTCTTGAGGTGCCCAACCTTGTGACAGTAATAACATGTGACCTGATACCGAGTGGAAGATTCACCAGATTGACGTTTCCACTTTCCCTTTGACTGAGTGACAAGAGCACTCTCTGAATGGTCACAATTAGATTCTACCTAAAGTTGTCTCCGCTCCTTTTGCAACAGGTAGGAACTCACCTTGTCAAACGTGAGTGTTTGACTTTCAGCCATTAAATGGAGTGCCTCCACAAATGACTCATACGAAGAAGGCAAGCTATTTAGAACCCAAGCCACCATATCATCATCATCCACCTTTTTATTTATGGAAGATAACTAGTCTCGGAGGTCTTTCATCCGAAGTAGGTGCTCAGATAGTGATCCACCTTCTTGTAACTTTTACGGAAAAGAGCATATTTTTCAGGTATAAAACCCGACTCTTCTCTGACGTCTGATATTTATCCCTCAGTCGGTCCACAACATGCTTGCCATAGTGGCATTCCGCACTTCCGGTATCATATCATCCGACACCGATAACTTGAGAAGCAATAATGCTTCCTTATGACGTTTGTCATAATCCTCGTTCGTCGCCGTCGACTTTCATCACCCTTGATTATTTTATCACAATCACGAAACTCCGCAACCGTTAAAATTTTATGACTCCAACATTAAAATTAGTGCCTGTTAATTTTTGTGTCTCCGGCAAGGTCAAGTGTGATATATTTGCCATTTTATTATTCCAAAGTAACGGAGAATAATAAAATAATAATTTCGCCTCACACTTAATAAAATATCCTCTTTCCAGCAAATATAAGACTTATGTCTCCAAATTTAATCACGCAAAAACAAGGTAAAAAATAATTTCACCGACTTGACCCACGTTTTTGCTAGTTCTGCGACTTCACATTTTTTTCTTTACTGTGCGACCCCTTTTTTTTCTTGACTCCTTTTCGCCCTCGTATCCGCATCAGTGCTTCGCTTGACCCGATCCGCTTTTTTCGCTGCGCCCGTTTGTCCCCCATGTTGCCCGTGTTTGTCCCCCTGCCTGCCCCGCCGCCCGTCCGCCCGCTTCACGATTTTTGGTGAAAAAACCCGCGATTTTGCCCTTCTTTCACGACTTTATCGCCGATCATTGTGCATACGAACTCGTTTTCTTCACGAATCCTTTCCACAGCTTCTCCATCGCTTCTGCATTGCCTCTGCGTCGACCTCTCCTCTCGTCGACCTCTCACCGATGCCTTCGCTCTGATACCAATGTTAGACTATGCAAAAAGAAGAAAGAAGACAAAAGGCACAAAACTGCGCTATTCAAATGGTACAGCAGAGAGTTTATTTATAGAGAGAGAGGTGGTTGTACAATTACCAACCGAACAACTACTTAACTGATTTTACATTCTATATAATGTGTTATATTTTAACACCGCTTTGCTATAGTCACATCAAAGCCTTCAAAGTTATCACATTGCAAACCCTTTTGGTCTACTAACCCCGCATCTAGGAAGTTACTTGTAGATCCACTATCCAAGAGTGCCATGATCCTACACCCGAACATCAGTGCCTTCAAACATGAATGGGTTATACTTGGGTGCTCCTGAAAGATAGGTGAGTCTACCCTCATTTGCAATATCTGGTATTGGCTGCTCCTGTTCATCCTCGGACTCTTCATCCTCAACCTTTATGAGATGGATTTTGCCTTTCCCAAGACACCTATGCCCTGGTTCCCACGGATCATTGCAATGAAAGCATAAATTTTTCCGGCGAAGCTCCTTCTTTGAAACAACCTCCATCTTGGGCGTAAACTCAACCTTCGAAGAAGTGGGCTGCTCTTGTTCTGATTTTTCCTCCTTGACATTCTTCCTTTGGGGCTGCACTGGAGTAGTGTCTAAGTCCAAGGCTGTCCGAATAGCCTCATGCAAAGTTGTAGGCTTAAGAGCCTTGACCAATCCTCTCAGCCTATCATGAAGTCCTTCAATGAACAACATCACCACTCGCCTCTCAGGCATCTCTGGCACCATCACTGCTATACGCTGAAATTCGTTGATGTATGCATCAACGTGTCCATTCTGTTGAAATTGTGCCAAGTCTCTATAAGAAAGCTCTACATCCCTCGCGATCAAATCTCGCAAATCGGCGTCTCACTAAACTCCATGTATGATTGTAGAAGATCATGTCTCTCGTGTGATAAGCCCATGGTGCCACCAATCATACACTACTCTCTTAAGGTGCATCGTGGCAAATTGGATAGCCTCCTGCTCCTGCATAGGTTTGAGAGTGAGGTATGTGTCAAGCTTGTGAATCCATGCTCTGGCACTAATCTTTCCACTACCATCAAATGTGGAAAGGGTCACCTTGTTGGTGGCCTCGCTTAACTCCCCTGTCGCTGTTCTCTAGGCCTCTGTACCTGTCTAGCTCTCAAGCTTTCCCTCATTTGAACACAATACTGGTGGAGGGGAAAGACATTCCGTACCTCTTGTGGTAGAGCTCTCCATTCATCGTGCTTTGCCATCACACTATCTTGAAAGGCTATGTCTTCAAGTGGTTCCTCAACTAATGGTGGCTCCTCCTCTCAGTAGGAATCTAGGCCGCATAGGTCAATCCACGCCTTGTGGGTCTCCTTTCCTCTCAGTATATCTCCGATTACGTGGAGGGGAACCTCTCCACGCTACCCATCTCTCGTAGGTACCTTCTATGCCTTCTCCCATGTGGCTACCGACTATGGATGCCGATCTTTCCTTCTATCATGCTGATTTCTCATCCTATCCATAAATGATTCTCCATCACTTGTCTCATGGTCTCGAATCATTTCCCGATGGGAATCAATCATACCGCCAAAAGAGCATCCGGGTCAGTCACTCTTTTCGTGGAGGAGTGTGTGAATCCTCCCTTTTGTCCATGATTCCAAATCACTTTCGGATTCGGATCTGTTCAAATACGAGCTTCACTCCTCAGTATAATATCTCGTGTGGCCCAACTTCTCTAGGCTCACATATAAACCAAACCCTCCGGTGGGAGGATTGATGCTCTGATACCACTGAAAGATCCCCAAATGGATCTCTCTTGTTCTCCAACAATTTAAATCAATTAAAAACACCCAAAAGCTGATTTATGACTATTATGGCAATCACACTAATACAGATCTGAATTTATGTGAAGAAGTGCGACTAGGGTTTTGAATAGAATCTAGTTTAAAACTGAACCCAAACTGATTTGAAGACTGTGCAACAATAAATATAACTGCTTCAGATGTTTTCTAGCAATGGCGACTAGTTTTGATGATGAAAATCCACATAGAACCACTACCAGCACTATCTATTCTTGCCATAACAAAGCTCAGAACTATAGCAGTTTATTATAAAACAAAATCTGATTTTTTGAACATAAAAACAGGCTGGAATTTTACGCAGGAATCTGCAGATTTAAGTGACTGTGTACAGCACTATAAAACCTTCCAAAATCACTGAAAAATAGTTATTTGGACTTCCAGAAATCAGTACAATTGATGATAATGAAATTCAGACCTGAGATGCGTCCAAGACATTGAAAACCAGCCACATAGTGGGTTGCTCCATATACAGAAAATACAATGACACTGCTGCGATAAATTCTTCAATCCTTTATTGCAAAAACTCTTCAACTGCTTCGGAAAAATACTGAAATTCTTGTAAGCTCTATGGAAGATCTAGTGTAGAAATTCCTCCTAATCTCCAAGAGGGTTTTTGTCCTTAGAATACTTTAATACAAAAGCACCTGGCTTAAGATCAGATTCATAAATGATAAAATGATTACATGGTGCTCTGCCCAAGCCGCCCCTCTCCTTTTTATAGGAAAAATATTACAAAATCACCTTTCCATCTTCCAATGAGAAAAGAGTGCCAAAATACCCTAAAAGTATGCCCAAACCAAGTCGCACTTTCTCCTTGGGCAAATAAACATTAAATAATGTTTTATTATTTTCCTAATGTCTATTTTGGCCTCCCATGCCAAGTCGCACTTTTCTTGGGAAGAGTAATAATTTTTATCCTTTCTAAACTCTACTTTCCCTCCTTTGTCCAAGTCGCATTTTTACCTAGGGATGACACAAAAATAGCATGGGTCTCTTTTCTACTCTCCCTAGAAAGGATACAACATAATATTAGACCCCATGTTTCTATTTAAAGATTACAAATTTATTATTAAGTCAAATAAATTAATACAAGTGCTTTATTAATATTTTTTTGCACTTTGTAATAACTTATTGTGACTTAAGTCACCCTTATGTTTTTCCTTTGGCCGTCGGGTTGACAAAATGGGCCAAAGGTCTTCGATTGGGAAAAGGGGACATTACACATACCATCCCTTGGAAGATCTAATAAATTGAAATTTTGATATCGAAAGAATGGAAGCCAAATAGTATGAACAAAATATGAAATGGTTTTCAAGACAACGAAACATACGAAACATTTAAAGATAAGACTTGTACTTTTGTAAGGCCCAGGTCGGGTTGGGTTGATTCTTCCTTTGACCAAGTGTGGGTCTCAGTAGATTTACTCGCATATTTTCTAAGTTTTGAATTTGAGCGCTATGATAGGTGTGAATTAGTGTTCCAATGATCACTTTTCACTAGCTCAAAATCAAATCATACACAAATATTTTGGATGATCCAAAAATAGACATTAGTCGCTTGCTTTCAAAGAGCTCAAGATCAAATAATATGGATAAACAACATCTCGGGAAATAAATATGTATATTTATCAAAAACTTAGTATATGCATTCCATCTCGGTTGTTTGTCTTATTTATTTATTTTATTTTTTTGATTGATAAGGCGGGTTGAAGGGACTCATTCCCTAGAAAAAGCAAGGTCTAAACTCTGAGAAGATAAACAAGAACCGCCAGGCTAAATTCCTGGAAAACAAGCCTACGAAACTAATCTAGGCAAAATAGCCAATAGTCTGCTATTTCCCAACCTGGGATGGGAAGAAGTCCTCAATATTACCCAATCGACCTTTTTTATTTTTCTTGTTCTTTACTTCATGCCAGATGCCCGTGTCAGATGGAACAATAATCATAAGATCATTGTGATTTCTTGGGACTTCCCTTAAGTCAGGCAAAGACTCCTGATCCGAATCTAATTTGTTAGATACGTGTCCTCTTTTCATTCCTCCCATTAACTCCACATTCTTCCGATTTCCAACTTCGAAATTTCTTTGCTTATTTTTGTTGTTTTTGTTGTCTTATACTTGAGCCCCCTTGAAAGTTGGCGCACACCATATCTGGATTTACACTTCCCCATCTGCTTATCGAATTGTGAGTTTCACTTTTTAGCTCCATTTTTATTTAAAGGACAACAAGCTTGCAAATGTCTTGGGTTTTTGCAGACTTTGATCCGAAGGCGGTGTTCTCATAGTCCAAAACTTGTGAATACTTTGAAATTTTCCAAACGTTAATAAAATACGATCACGGTAATCCTTTACCCAGATCACTTTCCACACATATGCGAGCATATGCACAACCCCAGAGTGAGTTCTAACCAAATCTTCTTTAATAAACTTGCCTAGAGAATTACTAATATTATTTAGGGCATACCACAAATGCAGAGGGAGATTTGGAAGCCTTACCCAATAGGCGTTTTGGTAACCGAATGAGAAATCGGATCAAATTTTGGAAACCATGGAGTCAAATACGGACCATCGGCATTACCCTGCAACCACGGTCCTCTAGATAGGCAACACTGATAATCCTCGGTTTCTTTGAAATGCAAACCCTTGGAGCAGAGTGATATTTCACACTTGTTGGTCCAATTTTCAAATATCCATTTATATACTTGATGAGGAAGGTCAAAGGCCATTGAAGTGCTCGATCACAACATCTCGAATCGAGTATGAAACTATTCTCCCACTCGGGGTTTTTGATCTCTAGGGTAGGGATCTCTTCTGCCATATCGACCAGATATGCCTAGTTTCCAAGAGTATAACCACCACGAGCTCCAAGGATATCTTTGACGAAGTCAACTTAGTAGCAGTAGCAAAAGTTTTTGTTTTACTATTCGGCTCATGTCTTTTCCCTCCCGCCTCTGACATGTACGCATCTCTGATCGATTCAGAAGTATTCAGATTAGGGTTAGAGGGGCTTCATTCCTTCTCCTTGTCGCAGTGTCCTGTAACCCACTATTCTGCTCTAATCCCGTGGGACCCATGGAGGCGCCTCCAAGCTGAATAGTAGATGCCCCTTCCCCAGATCCATTTCCCCCACCCGATCTAAGGCCGTTCACTCCAGATCACGCAGGGTCATAGCTCTTCGTTGCCATCACCGTCCTTTCTGTCCTCAACACGAAACAACCAAATTGATATTCAATTGTTAGTTGTTTGTCTTATCAAGGTAGATAAAGTATATTATTAGTCATCTTTAGCACACCCCTTGTCTTTATATCCACATTATGATAGTTCAATTTTACCTCTCTAAGTATTAACACTTTTTATCCGTGTGCTCAAACTTTTCACATGACATTCACATTTTACATTTAGGAAACAATTTCTAAACTCGAATAAGATCCTCTTAATAAAATTAATCTACTTGATTTTAAAGTACGTTCTTTCTTACCATTTATTGATTGACTTGTGCAATACCCATGACAAATCCTTGCAATGGCCAAGTAAAATCGCATCGCATTGGTATAATGACTAGCAATCGCATGCAAGTGGTGCAATGGAGAGTCGAAAGGATGCATTGAAGAAGTTAAACCTGTAGGAATGACACATTACGGGAGGGGGATGGACAACGAAGAAGAGGATTTTGAGGGAAGAGAAGTAGAGGGAGGGAAAATGATGGGGGAACATATGCGAAATTATTCTTTGTTTTGTTAGGACACATGAATGATGAGATAGGAAATCCTTGTTCCAAACATGCTTAGAATGATCAATTCAAAAGGTGCAAGTTATTTCCGACATAATATTGAGAGTGAGTTGTTGCTCATGTGATGAAGGACTTTTAGTTGGAGAGGCAAATGAACAAAAACCCTTATTCGTCCATCCGAAAAAAATAGTGGATTTGTTGGAGATCTAACATGTGAAGTCATACCATGTAAACAAATATTTTTCAAGAGAATACATTTATGTGGAAGCATATGGACATGAGTTGGGAGGATGCGTAGACATATTGTAATGTCATTTTTTCTAAATAAAAAATAATTAATAATATTTTAAGTTGGGCCCGACCAATTCTTCATTTTGGGACAACTTAATTGTTGGTGTGGGGTACTTGCCTTGTCGTCTTGGGGCATTGTCCACATCACTTGGTGAGTCATTTCACTTAGGTGAGATCATAGGTATTAGGTGTTTTAGGGGGTATGACATATTCCGTTATAGATTCCATCATGCACACCAATGCGTCATACATGAGTTACTTTCCATTTCGGAACACAAATCCTCTTCTCCTTGTCATTACATAATACTCCTATTTGTACATTCTTTTTGATCTGTGAGTATAAGTAGACCCTTTTTTTTTGCATGCACATTTCATGGTTGAATGTTTCTTTACTACGTGGAACTTTGTCAAGCTGTCATTTGAGAGCAACTTGGTTGATGTGCACGTCATTCCACTTGATCCTCGTTCTCACATTCTCTAATATGGTATCAGAGCACATTGTTGGGATTCATGTTTCTCTCCGTCATTCGTTGCCTACTACTCTCGGTTACCTGTTCTTACTAGTTTCTAGTGCAAGCTTCCTTATCAGTATTCCATTTGTGCTTTACTTGGGGTTTTTCTCGGTTTGTGTGTTATTTTAGGTGCATGTTATTTTTTGGCGTTTGGAGTTTTTCAGAGTTTCTAGCTAAATCTAGCTATCTCGCAAGCCAACTCGTGGAAATATTCTTTTGGAGGTATTTATGGTTTTTTTGGTTTTTCATTAAAAATTTGGTTTTTTTGAAAAATCTGGTTTCTACCTTCTTTGTCATGCTCCTCGCCTGCCTTGCATTGTTGTCCACTCCATCCAACTTTCCTTGCTTCACCCAAGCTCTCCCTCTACCCATCTCAATTACCTCCTCCTAGTTCATTGAGCTCGCATCGAGCTCTATGGCGAGTTGGGCTACTTCTATGTTGGCTTTTCACATGCAAGTTGTTTTTGACTAAGTTAGGTTTCATTTGAGCTAGTTTTGTTTGGCTCGTTGTTTTTCTTCTTCGCGAGTTGGCTTCTTTGCCCTATATTAGCTTGTCCTCGAGCTTGTTTAGCACATCGCCCTGGCCATTGTGTGCCTACTTGTGTTTGGTTTGGTGTGGAATTTGTTACTCGCCCAACTCGTACGTGTTCATTGCATTAGCCTTTGGCTTGGCCTTCAACCAAAGTTGTTTTTCGTTGGCACCATGCATTGGTTTGGCCCAACTCGGTCGTCCTAACCATCCATCGCAGTGCTTCCCCTTGCCGAGTTGTGTTACCTTAGCCCCTCTACACGTGCTTGGTCGTTCTCCACTCGGTTCCTGCTTGCCACAGAGCCACCCTATTATGCCGTGTTCGGCCCTCCTCTGCATTGCCATTCCGTACATGCCTTGGCTGTTGCGACCACGACCTTGAGCTCTCATTATCATTTGCGTATTTTCTCGGCCGACTCATCCGCCTCGTGTATTGACCTTGCCTCGTGCGTTCCTTAGCCAGCTCGCCATTCATCCCCTTTTCCCACCTTGGATTCCTTGAGCCACTCCCTAACACTCGCCTCATGTTTTGCACTCCACCTTGGGCCTTCCGCCCACTTCCACGTGGCCCTAACCTCCCTTTTGTTGGCCATTTATTCATATCATTCCCTCTTTAAATTTATCAAAGCCCGCTTTTTTAATTTTTTTTATAGCTTTAAGTGTTATAACCTTAAGTTAATTTTTTTGATGAAATAGTCTATATTACTTAATAAAATATTACAATCTATCCACAAAAATATGGGTGGTAAAGGGCACACCCCACGTTCAAACTAGCCAAGGCTAGGAGACAAAAGTATCACAATGCAACAATGCGAACACACAAAAAGGAAAACAAACTAAGCCGCCGCAACAAACATAGAGGTAGGGGGTGGTGGTGGAGGCCCTTTATCCTCCAGGTTACTACCTAGAAGATCATTTCCATCCGAAAGGGGCGGCCAGCCAGAGCCAACTTCTTCTTCTTTGTCGTCCTACTGCAGCTAGAGATATGGCCAGAGCCAACAGGGGACTTTGCCAAAATCCCATCCATCCCACTGCGCAGGAGGTGGGGAGTGGTGGCGGGAGCCCCAGCCACTATGCTGCATGGATCATTGCGGGGATCCCCAACCACCGTGGTTGTGGTGGCTCCGCCGATGCTCGGGTTACCACATGGGAGAGCGATGATGGTGAGCACGTTCATCCGACCGGCCTCGGCCACGACGTCCTCTCGAACGAACACTCCCAAAAGGGGAGGTAGGGGCTCCGTGCCACAGTGCAAGGAGTGTTGGCCCAATGATCCAGAAGGGTCTGGAGGTGCCGCACTTCCAGCTCTACCTTGTGGGCCTGGTCCTGGATCTGTAAGAACACATTTGAGATAAACATGGCCTTATTATAATGCGAAAGAAAGCAAGAAACTGCAGAATTAGCAAAAACAATAAAATTACGTTCTTTCCATATAAAAACGATTCTAGGGTTTTCGCACCTTCCAAATCTAATGGCACACTCTTTTTACATAAAAATGCTTGGTGCAAAAATTGCTAACAAATTCCAAATACATGAAAATAATAAACCCTCGTTGCAGAAAAAAATTATAGATGGATGTCTACATCATCTATTACTTTGATACCATGAAAGGAATGATAAGAAGATTGTTCCAAGCCGCGATCTCAGATGATAATAGCACACCACATTAGATTTACAAAACAAGAGTTAAAATACCATATATGGAAATCCATCATAATCCATAATGCTCAATACATTACAATACAATGACTTGAATTACTCAATAAGAAAAATGTAAATATAGGAGGAGGGAAGTGAAACTACTATCTAAATGAGTGGTGAAGAACTCCCACTAACTGATACTGGTAGCTAAGTTAACTCCATAAGACTAGTAAGCTAACTCCACATAACTGAGAAGCTACTCAACACAACTAGTAAGCTAACTCCACACAACTAGTACACCTAAGCAAGCTAACCCAATAAGTGTAGGGCTAACACAAGTGTAAGAATTATCCTAATAAATAAATAAAAGGATAAATAATAACCTACACTAAATATTTTTTGGTTGGTTATAGTACAATTACACATGAATTGCACAATGGGAAAAATTGGGTGGTCAACATCAAATGGTTTAGCGGGGTGCGCATGAGGCTAAGGGGTCAATCACTTATCAAGTACAAGAATCTTCTTTATGAGGGATATTATGTAATGGGTATAACCTGCAATAATGAAGAGTTGGCAAAATAAAATGAATACAAGCTTTAGTCTTAGACTAATCCTAATCTAACATGGGTTTATAAAAAAGTGGAAAATATTATAAGGATAGGGTTGAAAAATAAATGAATATGATCTAGTGGTAAAGATCCCCTCCCGGTTGGTGAAGACAAATCCATAAACCAAGTTCATGTTCAAACCAACATTTGCTCGATCACATGAGCAAGTGCAAGAGTTTGAAGAATTTATTATAGAGAAAAGTGAGACACAACTCCATTAGACGTGCAAGAAGTGAACATTTAAATCTAAGCAATGATAAAAGATATAGATATTGATAAACAAATGGTATCCGCTTTGGCCGGATTAGAAGAGTGCACACAAACATCAACATTAAAGATGAAATAAAAAGTAGAAACAAGAAAACCTAGAAAATACATTAAAATGTTTTGAAACTTATTTCTACAAGGATATGACCATGCTAAGGGATTTCAATTGGGTATTTATAGGAAAAATAGAACTTACTTGGGCATAATTACATAATTTACAATAAATGGCCTTAGCCAACTGCGCACAATGTAAACATGACAAATTGAATGCATGATAGCTACATAATAGAATCAAATTGAATTCCCCTTAGTTGGTCTATAAGGAAATTATATTTTATCTTTGGTATGATTTAGGAAATAGTTAATGCTCTGTGAAGTGTAGGTGAAGCTTGAAACACAATTCAATCCTCATTAAATTCATACAATTCTTGTTGCCTAACATGGAGTGTCTAAAGAGATATCTCCAAGCTGTTTTGTTGAAAAAGTGGAGAATATATAATTCCCTGACATAAATGTCAATTATGAGCGTTGTTGTGTTAGAACATAGGATTTTTTTACTTTTGTAGTGAGTTTTATCATTTAGTTTATCTTTTGTGTGTTGAGTGCATTGGGCATTGGAGATATATGGGCTTCACTTGATCATTTTGCACCTTGGTTTTACACAACATGCTATGAGTATACTTATTCAAAATCATCCTCTCTACTTTTGCGTAGCTATATTTACAAATTTCACGCACCCTTTAGAACTTATATGACAATGCCTTCAAAGAAGCACAAGAAAAGTAAAAGTTAATATTGTGAATGTGAAGGTTGCAACTTAAACATTATTACAATACATGCACAACATGCACGTTACACTAATGTAAATTTTATTTTATTTTTGCATGCAAGTTTGCACACTTTTGATATTTCATAGTTTGCATGACACAAAATGAACGCATGTTAAACTATGCACATTATCTTCCTTAAAGGAATATTTAACACTTTCTTTGTGCAACCTTTGATGTATTGTGAATACGTGTATGTTACTCCGAACAACATGAAGCTTGAGAAAACCAAGTGTTAGGAATTAGATTTGAACACATGGGCTATACTTTATTATATTTTACAAATGTTGTGAAGATTTACAAAATCATGACTTGCATTTGGGATTATGTACACTTTATGATGAGTCGCTTGACAATTTTAGATGTCACATAACATTAGGAGGTTGTAGGATTGATGATATGGCCACATAATGAAGTGCGAGGATGGATTTGGTTGAACATGGATAATTTGTGCAATGATGTGGGGGATTTTTTGAAATGACCAAGCATAAGGAAATTTGTGGAACAACGTGCAAGGGTATACATGAGCTTTGTAATGAAGGTTATACAACATGTGTCCATAGATAATGTGTAGTGGAACTATACACATGTGGGATGAAAGTCACACACAAGGGTAAATGAAAAATGTCATGTCAAAAGATAAAAATGGGTACATACAGAAGGTACACATAAAGCAAGAAGGCCACAAAACAATCCATATGTGATAAAGTGACACACAAGAGTGTTGTACAATGCTCTTTGATGTTGTGCACGAAGGAGATCACTTGTATAGTCAAAAGATGTCACACGTAATTGAAGTGTGAAGGGCTAGAAGTAAAGGGCCAAGTAAAAATGTGAAGGGGATTAGAAAAATAACTAGTTGAACTTGTATAGGAATGAAAATTTGAAATGCATAAGAAATTTGGTATTTCGGGGAAAGGCCCGAGGTTCTATGATTTTGTAAAGGGGAATTGCAGCGTGTTGTTTAGACACAAAAGTAAAAAACATAGATAAAATATATAACCATAAATCCAACACTAATACAATTACACGAGACATGTACACAATAAGTCCAAATACTTTCATATACATATATACAATGTTTATAAAAAAATGGGTATATAATAATCTCGTATAAAATCATTTTTTCTCATGTTTCCTTTACACCTCACAAAAGGATGAAGTGTTACACTATAAGATGATGGATTCTAACTACCCACTTGTAAAGAGTGATCCAAGGATGATTCCCTAGACTAGGATCCTTATGCCTCACCTTGTGCTTGAGTCACTCAAACCTACAATCTAATTATGATATCTCGCATCACGCTAATGTCTATCGGTAATTTTATGAGTATCAACCAATCTACTGATCTACTTTGGGATTAGTTTCATTTATGTTTTCCCTATAATTTTCATTAAGGCCCGAATATCTCCCTACTCCACAATTTCATGAGATGCATCCTACCACTTCAATTCCTGTGTTTTATCTCCTCACGAGCCCAAATGATCCTACATACTTTCTTGTAGATAACACTACATGATCTCGACATCAATGTTCTATCTCTCCTTTGAATAACTCCATCCAAAATATCATGGCATGATCTCCTATCGTGTCCACTAGTCAAGTGCTAGCTCCTTTGTAAAAATCACACATTAACAAACATTAGAACACATCATAATCCAAAATACAATCATCTTACTTTCTAAGCATGTATCTCTACTTTAGGAAAGGGGATAACTTATCATAATTATAAATTGTATACCTTTATGTCAAGGAAAATTCTCTACAACCATCCTATTTAATTTTCCACCTAACACAACATCATTCTCATTATTTTGCGCCTCTTACAACAACTAAATGTTCTCACCTCTCCCTCTACATGAGCGTAATTGGCGGCTTCTTCTCGATCTCAAGATCAATTCGGTGGAAATTTTTTCCGTAAATCTCCGAGGATCATTACGGTATAGTAGAATACTTTGATATTTTTGTATCCTATTTGAATGCAAAAATGGACTCTGTTTGAGCAAGATACGATCTGCGAAGTTCCCAATAGAGGAGTAAAAATAGGAGCAACACCAATTGTACTACGACACGTGGAATTGTAAAAATAAAAAAATGGTAAAAGGGTGTTAAGGTTTTCACCTCTAGTCTTTCACACTCAAGTTCGAGATAGGTAGGCCTCGCTATTTTCTAGGTAAGGGCCTATACACACCCAAAAATTACACGATGTTACATTAAAGGACACAAGTAAGTATCCAATGATGAAAAACTTCTTTTTAGAATAACGATGAGATCTAAATCTTATATGTTTTCCTTCATCATGCTTGTTATGATCTATTTATTTATATTTCTAAGTTTGAAAGCTTGTTGTGTCCTTGTAAGCCATTTTCCATTGTTTTCACACTTAATTTGTGCTTAAGTCATGTAAGCATTGCATGGCGGCTATCAATTGTTGGGCTACACGGACCAACGGTTATGTAACCACCATGAAGATTACACAACCAACGGTTTGGCGATTCGTAATCACCATCTGCATGGACCGGTGGTTTTTTCATTTTTACCCGCACGTTTCAAATGTGTGTTTTCACGCGTGTACTCCCGAGCTCGGGAGTGATTTTCTCAGTCGTTTCTTGACCATTTCGCTTGGTTTTGGGCTTGTTGGAATCATATTAATTTTATCCTCCTAATTTACTATGTTTATTATATTGACTTCCCTTCACCTAGATGTGTTGTCACTTCTTGTTTGACATGTGTTTCAGAATTCTTCTTTACCATATTTTTTATAAAGACCCAAATTTCATTCAAATGTTAGGTTGGAGTTTTGAGATTTGTTTTGCAAATTTTTATTGCCAAAATCTTGCTAGGAATTACACAGCATAACTAACACATTGATCTATTCTTTCCAAAGATCTAGGTTTTTCACTAGTTTTCTTGCAACCATCGCTTATAGCCACCTTCTTGTTCATCTTTCTATAAGATAGCATTACATACCTTGGATCGATTGGAACTTATCTTTGAAAAGGAAAAGGAAGCCGAGGAAACACAATATAGTACCACACCTAGATATTATCACAAATCAATGGTTACAGGTTGGGGATGTCTTGATTTATTTAAAGCTTTCAATTAATTATTGTCGTTAAATTAGAAGAAATGTGTTTGTTTTAAAGTGATAGAATTTATTATTTCTTCGTTTCCAAGTATTGTTTGTGTATGAACAAATCTTCCATTGATATCTTATTCCTTACCTATCCTGTGGATCTAAAAGGGAAATAAGTTGGAGGAAGAGTTTGTATCTGCATTTCTTTGTCATTTCTTCATTGTTAATCATCGATTGTAATTTATTTTACTTTGCTGGAAAGTTTCTAGGTGAAGAAGAAATTGCTTCGAGAAGTTTTCTTTCTTTCCCCGAACTTGAGGCAAAGGTAGTTAGACAATTTTCGTTTTGAGAATAATAAATTTATAATACATCCTTTGTTTAAGTAGATCCATTTTTCCACAATCCATAACAGAGAAAATAACCACATCCGATTATTCCTGTTTTAGTTTATTTTAATTTAGAAGTAATTTATTTCATTTTAAATTTGTTTCTTTATTTATGTTTGTAATATTTATTTTATTTAATTCTTTAAAACCGGAAAACACAAAAAGATTCTTTAGTAGTTTAATTTGTTTTTTTCCAGGTTATTTCTTTTAAAAGCTTCATTGAAAATACAAAAAAATTAGTTAATTTGTTGTTTTGATTTAATTAAATGTTGACAAACTAAATTTAATTAGATAAAAAGGGGAAAGTAATCATCTTTTATTTAATTTAGATTCATTTGTTTTGTTTATTTAAAGGTAGGAATTAAAAATAGAATAAAGGTATGAATGAACACAATCCCTATTTTGTTAGTGGTCTAGGTTACTCGCACTTAGCTCTCAGTCCCTTCGGTTACTAATTGTTTGTTTATTTCCATCCTTCTTGCTGAATTGATGCCCACATGACCATTTCGGGTCCATATCAACCTCACATAAGAATCTTTGACCCAATTATAAGCCAACCCAACATCGACATACGCCTTGAGAGACATTGACCAAGGTTTGTGCTAAATAGTCTTTAAAGAAACTCTCATGCCACTAGAAATCATTGGCCAACTTAATGCCCTCAACAATGAAGTAGAAATCATAGAATAATATTGGGCCAATCAAGTGATAGGGTTAGACCACACAACCCTTAGTTTTTCCTTAACACATCTCCTCTCATACTCTTACATGACCCTCTTTAGAGAGGAATATTTAGAGGAAGAAGGACAATTCCCTCATATTCGTCAACCAGGTCAAGTTACACTCGAGTTCTCTGATATACACTTTGAGACATGTGAATAGGGATCATTCTCGACCAGTAGTATCACCCCTACTCGTAAGGCATGCATTTTTCACTCTTGACGAGAAAATCCCCAATTTACAAGTTGAGTATCTATGATTTCCTTGATCATTGATCTTGTTATTACCATCATTCCCACCTATCCCACTTATACTACATTGATTAATCCCATACACATTCTACTTATCACATTCTCGCCATCTCGGAATGACCTCGAGAAGTCAAGTGCATTTGAAATCATGTGTTGATTTTTAGGCGTACAAAGTTGGTGAATCCAACATGAAGGACAAGTTCCTTTTCATATCCTTTTCCTTTTATTTTCTTTCATCCATTGCCTTCCTCTCCCATTATTCTCGAGGGTTTTTACACACCCCGAATATGTCAAGTTAGGATTATAGCGAGGCCTATTTCGGGTCTTGAAGCGCATTATAATCAAGTGAGTATGCGACAGTCCACCCTCATTACTGGTGGGCTAATAAATATTCTTAGAACTTTCTATCTCCCCATACACCCCATATCCAAGTGGTGAACACCAATTTAATGGTAAGAATCGAGGAGATCGATCAACCAAACTATGGTCCGCAACCAAAGTTCTCAAGATCTAACAATATTACCTTCACATGAGACCATGGCCTTTATCCAGGGTTTTATCAAGACCCCATATAAGTATGTAGCATAAGTCCTTTCCATCTTATTTGTATAACATGATGAAATATTAACACAGTTACGCCGCCCAACGCGTGATCACCTTAATGCTTTAAATGTGTCCTTGGATAGGATACAAGGATATAAATATGTCCTTCTTCAAAACAATGTTGCCCCAACCCCACCCAAAATAGAAAGCATACCTCAAAAGGGGGAAACCAATGACTAGTTTATATTGGGGTATCATACACCCTAACAACCAAATAATGTACAACATGTACATAAACAAGGTCAACATCCTTTACCTCGGTGATGTTATTTAAACATTAGTAGGAAGGATTAAAGAATTAAATATTTCCCAAGCTTCATGACACGTGCGAGATGACTAGGCAAGGAAATACCCCTATTATCATAATCACACCCAAATCACTTTTTTCATTCGATGTAACCACCGTAGCAAGTCTACTTGGGTGTGTAGGCACAAAATTATGCACTTTACACATAATTTGGCTTGGTCTTATACTACTATTTAGAAGGTTCTCAAGTGTACAAAGTAATAATTAATCCCACCTTTTGGCCATATGTCTCTTATATTTTATTTTGTCATTCCCGCGTGTTTTCCAACACTTATCAACCCATTTCCTAACATCCCCGACATTTTAGCCCTAAATCAAGGCACCCCAGGTTGTACTAGGGTGCCCCGAGGTGCCATAGTCCCACCCAGGACGCCCGATCTATGAAAATCCTCTTTTGCTCCTTTTTGGGTCCTTTCTAGCTATTGGTCATCTTTATCTTTTCCTCAGTCGACCTTGTCGGGATTAATTACGAAATTAATCTTGAGAGCCCTATAAATATAAAGTTATAAGACCATAATGAGGGTCCTAGGTCTTTGCATCATATCACTACTATCACTCCATCTAGAGTTGCATCCATTTCATCCACATAGTGTCATGCATTCAAGCTAGGAGATCTACATCACACACACTTTGCATAGGGGAGGGATTCCATTCTATTACATGCACACATGCTACTTACATTTTCTATAGTTATTATTGCTCGCTACTTCACAAAGTGTGAATGGAACAAGAGCACCTAGGGCACGACATACACACACACAAGATCTACATCTAGTCTCGAAATGTAGTGCGGTGCTCAAAGTGATAAGACTACAAGTTTGGCAAAGGTCAGGTCACGACCCATTCATTTGCATCTTTTATTTTTCTAGGGTTTGATACTTCTCTTTGCATTGCAGGTCATTACATAGTTCACTTGGTGAATCTAGAGTGAAAAACTGGAAGCATTCAAAACCAACTTGAGACCATACCATTTGTAGGTTTTGAACATTTGTAGTGTTCACAATGCCCAGATTATAGACTAAGGGACCCAGGTGCCCTAGTACACTTCCAGGCACCCCAGTCATCTTAGATATGCCAGATATGCCTTTTGCGGGTCCCCGAGTGTTCGTCGCACTTTCGATTTTATTTCCAGATACGTGACAACGTGCGGCAGTCACATGTTATCAACTAAGTTATTCTTCTCCTTCCTCATGTACGGTAGAGTTTTATTTCATTTAGAAGAGTTTACTTGCATTCATTTCATCTTGCTCTAGTTCATTTTATACAATGTTTCAGCCTCCTAGTTTAGATTAACATTAATAACCCTAGGTATTATTTCCTTATGCTACCTAGGCCCCATGCCTTATTTTTGTTAATCATTTTGGTGAAGTCCCTCTTTTGTTTATGCCCATTACTCGTAGTGGTCATTTTGGACCTCTCCTTTATTATGAGCTTCATTCTCCTCTTCGTTGTATCTCTAAACCCATGGCTAACATATCCACCTCCCTAGCTGAAAACCCCTTAGAAACCTCTACCTAGATTCCTTTACATGAAATAGAGACCATGGTTAGCGAACAATCCTATGATGAAGATACTAATGTTGACTAGGAATAACTTGATGCTATTACTGATTTTCACCAAGCTCTACGTGATAATCCCACTCATCTCCTTCATGTTTTGCATGCCCTACTTGCTTTAGTAAGTGATCTCATGAGGCATATCTATCTATTTCTTCCACCCCTATGGTATCTCACGCCACCCATTTGTGTTTCCAATCCTCCATAACCACTCACTTCCTTTGACCCACCAGGATTCTTCTCAAATTTCATTCGGTTCTTTCTCTAATACTCGCTTATTTTACATCCTTATACCAAGATCTCCAAAACCAAGTCCACTTTGTTACAAGTCGCTACTTCTAAAGGACCTATCCCACTTGACTCTACCTCCTTATTGCATTCCCCCTTTGCACCATCTATTTCTACATACCCATTCCCACCTAACTTCACCTCTCCCAAATTTCCTATTTTAAAGGCCAAGGAGATCCACATGAACACCTTCGTGCTTTCCATGTTGCCTATCTTGACTATGCTTTGATGATCATACTATCTTTGCCAAGTTGATTCTCTCGTAGTCTGTGATATTATGTGATGCGATGGTTTTATGACTTACCACTACATTCTCAGTAGTTTCGTTTACATATCGGTGAAGATTTTCTCACACACTTTGCTATCAATATTAGTTCTACACTCCTTATGCCCAACTAGCTCGGATTAAGAAGGGCCCACCGAGTGCCTCCATGATTACATCTTACAATATAAGAACAACATGGACAAGATGACCAATGTCCTCGCTGACTTAGAACTATAAGATCTATTTGTCCATAGCCTCTTACCGGCCTTACAAGATAGTGTGCTCTTCAAAAATTTCCATTGTTTGATCAACTTTGTTATGCCCTCAAGCTACGTGAGACCAAACTTATCTCTATCGGGAAACTCAAATATCTAGATACACCTTCTTCTTCCACTTGTCCACTAAGCAAGCCACTATTGAGGCACCTACAAAGATAGCTAGTGATCCACAAATTGTTGTTAATGTGGTCTCTACCCCAAAGTACTTGCACCCTCACCGCACCGTGATCAT
Source organism: Taxus wallichiana var. yunnanensis (assembly GCA_018340775.1). Taxonomy (NCBI): domain Eukaryota; kingdom Viridiplantae; phylum Streptophyta; class Pinopsida; order Cupressales; family Taxaceae; genus Taxus; species Taxus wallichiana. The sequence continues at coordinate 854,753,247 of CM031238.1, read as the reverse complement.
CTCTTTTACTAAACTTAGTACCCCATTAAGCATCTTATTGCCATAACTCGTTGATAGTAATATCATTACCACCTACCACCGCCTTTACAACTCGACCCTCCCGACATAAAGGGCATAACTTTGATGACCATGTTTATTGTGATTATCACCAATGCATTGGGCATTCCACGATTGTTGTTTCAAACTCGACATCTCATCCAAGACTTACTTGACAAAGGGGTCATCTTGAACTCCTAGAAGCTCCCACATCCATCCCTACTAATGATAACCAAAAACTCCAAACCTTTAACAACTCACTACGCCTAAACATGATACTAAGTCGATTGACTCATCTTCTAATTTTAACTACCATACATTGTCCTCTCCCTATGGACCTCTCAACTTTCTTGTTTCTCACACTTTGTCACTTCAACACTAATCATCTCCTTCTCCAATGATGACTACCAAGCCACGTTTGTCTCCCACCATTTGCATATCAGCATCTATTGGGTCAACCTTTATCAACAATACTAAGGTTGATCCCTCTTCCCTTATTAGTGTGCATTCGTTGTCCTTTTTACGCTCTATCGGGTACCCTCCATCTCACATTGACTATCCGTTAAACCAACCATATGGTGTTGTTAAGTTACACATCACCATTGGTCCTCTCACACTTCTCATCCCTTGCCTTATCGGTCCAAACCGTTAGAGGATGCGATTTCTTTGCTCGGTCTCAATTGGATTTGTAAATCCAAAGCTATCATTTCCATGAACCATTTACACCTTAAATTTTTTTACAACAAACAAGTTATTTCTATTAACAACATTCCTCATTCACCTCCATTATCGACACTTCTAATTGTTTTGATACTCCTATTTCTTCCCATCTTACTCTTATAGCTCCTCCGACATTTCCCATAGCTCATCCCATTCCTACTTCACCACCACGATTGGCCTAATTAAAACCATGCCACTCCATTAGTACTACACACCAACATAGATCTATCCCTAAGACCATTATTGCATACTACCTCACTTTATTCACATGGATCATCCTCCCATCCACCCAAGTCGGTGCCTTGCTCTCCATCACCCACACACTTTACTATGCAATGACATTCGTCCTATGTACACCCATTGTATGCATATCGACTTCATTCCCCGGACAACATTTGTCTCCCATTCCACCCTTACTTGAGAATTTCCTTACCCTTTTCTCACCATAGGCACCGGTAGATAGACCTTCGTCCTTCGACCTTATCAAGTGATTTCTCCTTTACCACCGCCCGGGGTATAACCACTATACAATCCCCCTTCTTGTTAGGTCGCATAGTTTTCCTCTACTATTTACATCCTTTGTCACTTATACATATGCTTCTTATACATTCTACCACCCTCATCACCCGATGACGCACTCTTGTGATTCGGTTCACACTGGACTATTGAGGGATTACCATTACACTAAACCCCACACACTACACACTAGGTCCTACACACTTACATTCTATCATCATTTCTATACATAGCCCACATCTTACATTATCCTATACATACCTCATCTATTAGTCATTTCTCTGTCATTCATCTCATACACACTACACTAGTCATCATTATATATGAGTCTAGTTTTAGATTTCATCCATACATTCTATATTTACGCTAGGTCACATTATCTATGGGTCTAGATTTACCTCTCATCACTACATATTCTATCCACACCTATATCCGCATCTTACATTACATTGTCTTATTCACATAGCGCATCCATCCATCTGATTCATTCTATACTACACTAGATTCCATTATATATGGGTCTAGTTTCCTCTATCCTCCATGCATCTTCCATTCCTATCTACATTTCTTATTGCATTTCACACATTACATATCCTATCCATTACACATATTGCATTGCATTGTCCACACCGTGCATTTACATTACATATTCATCACTTGGTCATTTGTACTATGTTGTCTTCTACACGTTGCACTCACCACCCTATGACACACTCTAGTTCCTTGGTCCATACTTAACTGCCAATGGTTTACTAATCAAATGGACCTTACATTCACCATGCGACATCCCTCCTATCCAACCTTTCCCATGTTCATGACATACACCTTAGGTTAAATAGTCACCCCTTCTTCGTATATTGGAGTGGTGTATGCTTTAGGGTAAATCACCACCCTCCTTTTTATCATCTTCTAGTGGCATACACCATAGAGTACATCACCACTCCCTTTTTATTCATCCCATCGTGACATATGCTTTAGGCTAAATCGTCACCCATATTCATACTTTCCTCTTATAATGATATACGATTAGGGATAATTCATCACTCATCCATTCAACACATCATGGTATATGCTTAGGCTATAGGGTCCATGCACATCTTTCTATATATCCCATCCCCATACACTCATCCCGGAGTGATATACGCTTAGGGATAAATCATCACTTATCCATTCAACAAGTCGTGGTATATGCTTAAGCTATAGTATCCACATGGATATTTTCATATATCTCATTACCATTCACTTATTCTATAGTGATATACACTTAGGGCTAAGTAATCACTCCTATATTCAACAAGTCATTGTATATGCTTCCACTATATACGGTCCACACACATCTTACTACATGTCATATTTCATCACCACTACGCATACACACTCATCGCATCACACTAGATAAAAATTACACTACTCAACCATTTCCCGATGATGCACTATCATTTACGGTTCATTATTGACTAGTGAGGGGAAAAAATGAACCTCACTGCATACAATTCCATCCACTCAGGAGGCACGTTGCTCATATCATTCCATTTTGCATTCCATTCCATCCATCCACCGCATATTGTATTGTCTTGGTAGCATTTACTCTTGCTTCCTAGTGTTTTACATGATCACTTTACTCCACATGTTAGATTGCTTTCTTCTATGTCATTATCATACACACATGTGCATTCATGCCCTTGTCTAGTATGATCGCAGATCATGACTCTACACGTGGCATGGATGATCACCTTCTACCCTTCCTAAACTGGTCTCTGGGGCATCCAAATTCATCGTATCCAGTGCTATTGTTTTATTATGTACTTAGCATTTTAATACTACTTGTTCTTACATGCTTTGACATATTGGTTATCACTCTAACATGCTAACGGGTGTTCCATGTGCATCACTTGTTTTGCAGGACTACATGTTACCATGACCGCTTGTTTGTTTCTTCTTGTCTTCCATTGTTTGTTATTGTATGTGGGATTTTCCTTTTCTTGTGTGCACACTTATTGTCCGCTATTTGTGGCCTTGAGTGTTTTATGAAATTGTGAGTGATGTCCCATATTTAAAACCAGCTTTGTGTAGTCTACTTGTTTTCTTGCGTGTTTACACTATTGTGCTTGGTATTTTTACATTGTTTACGTATTTTACACTTATTACATGCATGTGTTTTGGACTGACACTTGTTTTGGCTAGACATCCCATTTTGTGCGCACCTTGGTATCTACTAAGCACTTTACCTTTCCCTACGGGAAAAGTTCTACAGAGTCAAAGTGAGGTTGGGTCCTCTTTTGGGGCCACATTCTCCTTTTCTCAGTAATGTTGCATGTGCCCCCAAAGAGGGGGGCATCATTGATGGTTTTATACTAACACAACGTCTTTACACCGGTTCAATACGATTGCACTTTTCACTCTTGGCATTATGGGCTTACATACAATGAGTGAGTTTAGACCAATATACAAACTCCATACACAACGACCTCAACAGGACATGGTGTCCTTCAACAATTATGTTGAACGGTTATAGACTTGGGGTTACAATGGATGTGCCTCTTTACACTTCTCCATCCATTGGTGTCGGATTGCCCAAAAACTAGGAATTTGTATAGAGATATCTTCAAAAAAATTCAGCAGAAGTAGTTAGAGTTGGAGGACACATAACATTTCCTCCCTACACTTCTTCAGCCAAAGTGGCATGAGATCACCCAAAAAAATTGCGATAGTACATGATATCCTTTTACAAATTTTTTCTCGACATGGATCAAATGTATATGTTCCATTTACACTTTTTCTAGCATATTTTACATTTGTGTACTTTACATCGGCGTATTTTACATAAAATTTTTACATACATATATATTTGACTACTTGATCATTTTCTCCTTGTAGGTCCGCCGTATAAGAAACAAGCAGTCAAATTGGGGGCAACAACAACAACAACAACTCACTGCTATAGGCATTTTCCTTTACTAACCATGTAGGTATACTATAAATCAACAACTACACACACGTTCTACCATAGGTTCACTCTCATCAATTTTATGTGCATTTTTCATCTTTAGAATCCACGCTCCTCCACATTTTCTTTTGTAATTCCATGCTCCACATTTTGTCTTTTTGTAATTCCATGCTTAAGTCCACTCCATCGAGATTTTCATGTCTTCTTTTACACATACCCGACTCTACTATGGATCTCAAGTGTACACATCTCTATCTCCCACTTTTGGCCATATTTTTCTCATTATTTCATCTTTCCCGAGATTTTCGCATCACCAACATAAAGTGGGGAAAAATGTAGACATTGATCACTTGGCATCCAACACTTGATTGCATAACATTGAATCCTTTCTCCAGTGTGGGACTTGAAAAATGAGAAGGATTCTCCGAGAGAAAGGCTGGTTCCTATTCCTCTTTCGGATGCACACGAAATATGCGAGAGGGTTTTCTCAAAACCTAATCTAATCTGCCAGGAGACAAGGTAAGAAGATGCATAAAATAAATCTAAGCTAATAGAGGTGATGCAGGAATGAAGAACACCTATTTTGCCGGTGAACACGAGACCATTTGAATGTGATATAAGATCATGCACGAGATGACAAAACTGTAGTGAAAGACCGGGAGGATGCAAAAATGAACACGAGAGAGGGTGAGAATCATCCACGAGACATGCATTACTTGCTCCAAAGATTGATACTGATACACTACTGAGAATGCCATGAGGCGAGAATAGTATTACGGTTCAAATGAGAGGTTCGAATTCCACAAATTCACTTGAGAGAAGAAGGGAGAGGCAAAACAGAAAAATGTTCGACCTTGAAAAGAAGCTCCTCTTTGATATATAGAAAGAATAAGAGAGGAAAGAGAGAGAGGGAAAGCCAAATCTACCCCAACCACCTCCGAGTTGCATTGATTCATCTCATCATGGCGAAGCGGCGGATCTGGCAAAAACGGCGGTGCCTAACGAAAGCGTGAATGCTATCTGCTGCATTAAAGTTGTTTGTTGAAGCATTACTTACGCTTGTTATTTCACGCCAGAGAGTTTCTTGATTTTCTCTCTCAAACTGAACCAAAATGTAAGATTGACCCTGGAATCGTGTAGAGAATCTCACAAGCTTTCCGTTGATATAAGGAACGTGCCAATCCGAGCTCTGGATCGAAAGTTATGGCGATCTGAAGATTTAGGGCAAAAACGGGCCAAAACGTGTTTTGAAAACTTTTCCCGCGCTTCGCCACCTGGACGACACGTGGCAGGCTCTGATTGTTGAGAAACTCTCTCTCTCCTCCACCTCTCGGCGGGCTTTCTTTTGAAATTTCCTTGTGGGCCCTAGCTGGGACACGTGGCACTATCCCATTGGTTCGGGCCAGTGCTCGAAACTTCGCCCTTTGACTTTTTGACTTTTTCTCCTTGTGACACGTGTCGTGATCTGGTTGGTTCTCGGCCCTTTCGGCGATCCGCGTCCCGCGCGTCCCTATGTCCCATTTTTCCTTGTGCTCCTTGTGCTTGATTTCAAGGCCAACCGGCGGTTCGCGTCCTCGCGTCCTCGCGGCCCGGATGTCCCAATTGCCTCCCAATTTGTTTGTTCCCATTTCGCTCCGATCCGTTCGGCCTTTTGTCGTTCCCTTGTTTTGATTTTCCTTTCCTTGTCCCACCTTTTCATTTGTTTCCCACTTTTTTGAAGTTCTCATTTCGGCGATCCGGCGGTTCGGGTCTCTTTGTCCCATGTCCCAAAGCTTTAGTGCGAAAGTTTTCCTTTCGACGGCCGATCCGGGCCTTCAGCGTCCCACGCGTCCATTTGTCCCACTTGTCCCGATTCTTTATTTGGGCGCTTTGGAGGCTTTTCGGCCCGATCCGCGCCTTGACGTCCCAAATGTCCCAATTGCTCCTAGGACTAGGACTTAGCTGATTTTCACAATTTTTTGGATCGACCTACTTGCCTTCTGCAACTTTTTCCGCATTTTCTCGAGCTTGCTCTTTTCAGCTGACGGGAGAGTTAGAAAATTTCCTGAAGGGACCCTAGAAACCTGATTTTTGCTCTGAATCAATCAATTTGCTTGGGATTTGAATATTCTGATGCATGTTATCAAAATTACCCTGGGGTGAATTTTGGATAACAATTTGGCGACTTCAGGCGGGTCACTGCTGCTAGATGTAGAAGATCGGTGGCCTTTTAGCGATCCATTGGGCATGGAGTTATAAGCATAACTGAAAAGCAGAGCACGATCTAATCTGCAACTTCTTCTCCAACAACACTCGAGACTGTAAAAAACAACTTTGAGAGCAGCAAACTGTGCCGAAGCACTTAGGAAAAGCTGAACCTAACTACAACAGGACAATGTGCACAAGCACTTGGAGGAATGAAAATCTAATTAATATTTACAAGGTAGTGAACTTCCCTCTAGAGGCAACGCTTGAGATAGATTCCATTGATTGGAATCTGCGGTTCTTCACCATCCAGATGAGGCCAATTGGAAAGCATTGCTGCTCTTGCGCTTTGTGACCATGTATGGGCCACTCCAATGGCATCAAATTTGAAATGCCTTCTGGTTTTGCCCGATCTGCATCCCATTTCAACACTAGATCTCGACTTGAAAAGATCTATCCTTGGCCTTTACGTCGAAGGTCTTCTTGATCAAAGCTTGATCCTTTTCCATTGCTTGGGATGCACGATTTCGATCTCTTGCAGCTCCATCAGATTCTGCATATCTCACCTCCATAGGCTCAAATTCAAGCAACTCCAGCTGCTTCATGAGTTCCAATGTTGGCAACTCAAGTGACATGGGCAAGATTGCCTCTCTTCCATAGACAAGCTTAAATGGAGAATTACTGTGGATCTTTTGGGAGTGATCCTATCAGCCCATAAGGCTGATTTCAGTTTGGTATGCCAAGCCCTCGATTCTCATCAAGAGTCCTCCTAATGATCCTCGGCAAGTTCTTGTTTGTAGACTCGGCACGGCCATTACCTTGAGGGTAATAGTTTGATGAAGTGCTCGGGTAGATCCCGTTCTTGACAGCCCATCGGTCACTTTAGATCCATGAATGCCATGCATTATCGAGAGATATTGTAGCGGTACACCAAATCTGGTAGTTATCCCTCGTAAAAGTCCAAGATCTTAGACTCATTCGCCTCTTTGAGTGCTCTTGCTTGTCCATCTGGTGAAGTAGTCGTGGTGTCAAAATCCATTTGTGCCCTTGGCTTGAATTGGGATTGATGGCTCGATGAAGTCTAAACCCCATTGCATGAATGGCTGGTCAACTGAGATTGGATGTAATGGAAGGGCAGCGAGTCTCTCTTTTCTGTGAAGAATGCACAATTCTTACATCTCTTGATCCATGCATAGCAATCACTAAAGATTTTAGGCCAATAATAACCAGCCTTCATGATTTTGAGAGTTTGTCACTCTTGGTGCAAAATGGCCACCACTGGTCCATCATGAAACTCTTTTAATACCCTTTGGATCGACTGTGTTAATGCATCTCAACAGCACTCCATTCACATCCTTCTTGAACAAAACTCCATCAATGATGGTATATGGAACAACTGCAACTGAAGTATCTCCTCTTTGCTTTGCTCATTTACGGAGGGCATAGGCTGTTTGTAGGAAGTGCATAATGCCTTGGGTCCAGCAGGAGTGGACACATCATCATTTCTTCTTTGATCATCGGCTCATGGCTGTCTTGTAATAGCGAGACAACCTCTTCTTCATCTTACATTGTCAAACATCTTTGCTTCCCAAGCCAGCTGCTCACACAATCCTTTCCTCTTACCAGCTTGGTGATCTTGATCTCAATGTCATACTCCATGACACGGGTGATCCATCCTGCCCTTTTCTCATTCAAATCCTTGTTGAGGAGGAAGTCCTTAACTTGACATGTGAGACCAATAAGCTGGACCTTGTTGTTTGAGACTAAATGCTTGAATTTCTTCAAGCTTCGATTCTATGCAAGCACATGCTTTTCATATAAAGAGTACCTCACTTCATGATCATCTAGGCTCACGGCTGAAGAAGGCAATCGGTACATTCATCATTATCTTTGTTCTGCTTTGTACGAATGGCGAAAATAGTGTCATCACCTCCAAATGCATAGAGGATGAAATCCTTGGAAAAGTCTGCAGGTTGATGAGAGTGGGTGCTTGGGAGATGGCTTCTTTGATTGCTTCAAAACTCTCTTGCCTTACTCCGTCCACTTGAAAGCCATGCTTTTCCTTAACATTTTGGTGATGGGCTTGACAGGGGCTGCAAAATGCAGGACAAACCTCAGAACAAAGTTTATCCTTCCCAGGAAACTCTGAAGGGCTTTCTTGTGGCTTGGCAATGGTAGAGCTCTTATGGCTTCAACCCTCTTTGGATCAATTGCTAATCCTTCCTTGGAGACAATATGGCCAAGGAGCTTCCCTTCATGTGCGAAAAGATGCACTTCTTAGGATTTAAGGACACTCAGAACTTTCTACACCTCTGAAACACTTGCCTGAGGTGAAAGAGATGGTCTGCTGCATTCTTTGAGAAGACAGTAATATCATCTAGGTATATCAGCACTATCTTGTTGATCAAGCCTTTGAATGCCATATCCATAGCTCACTTGGAATGTTGCTCGGCGTTCGGCAGTCCAAATGGCATCTTCTTGTAAGCATATGTGCCCCATTTGGTTGTGAAGGCTTTGTCTTGAACTGGTCTTCCTCCTTTACCATAATCGATTGAAGCTTTGAGTAACCATCAAGTAGTGAAAACCTTTACGAACCAGCTACGACCTGCAATATTTGCTCCATGGAAGGAGTGGATAATGGTCCTTGAGAGAGGCTCTATTCAAATCTCTGAAGTCAACACACGATCTGATCTCTCCACTCTTCTTTACATTTGGAACTAAGTTGGCAACCCAACTAGAATGCTTGATTGGGAATATGATTCTTGATTCAATCGAGCTTGTCCAATTCTTTCCTCATGAGAGGCTCCATGTGTGGATTGGTGGTCTCTGTTTACTTTGACGGGCTTAGTATTTGGATCCAATTCGATGGTATCTTTGAGCTAAGTTGGGATTGAAACCTTTCAAGTCTTCATAGCTCCAAGCAAACACGTCGGGAATTCTTGACATAGTTGTATGAACTCACACCTTTCTTGCTCGGTTGTCATCTTTCCAATTTGCAATGGCTTGTTCTCTTCTACCAAGATGGATACGAATCTTCTCTCTTGACTTTGAATGTTTGCTTTCTCCTTTCTAAACTGATCATTGGGGTTAAAAATGGACTCCAAAGTGATAAGTCCCTTGGGCAGCTTGTCGTTCTCGGTACATGTATCACTTGGTCACCATATTGCTTGTTCCACTTTTCTTGATTCTTAGGCTGAACTCGGCTTCTTCTTACGAAATGGATGATTTGCTGGTCATTCTCAAATACTTGCCAGCGACATTGTTATCCGGCCTTTGAAGGCCTCACAATCACGTGGATGTTTGGTGTACCTTGTCTTGTTGAATGTTTTCTACAATGTCAAAGGCTGCCCCTCTGCTGCTGATGAGCTTTGTCGGCGACTTGATTCTCTTTCTAGGGATGGCTTTGATGCGAAAACCCTCAAAATCTTCCATGAGGTCCCACACCTGTTCTTGTAGCATCTGAGTAGATCATTTTTGGCGGCATCTTGTCCCTTGACTGATTTACAATCAATTCACTGTCCCCAAAAACTTGCAAGTTCTTTATTTTTTCTCTTGATTGCCCAATGCATCCCTTGCACCAAGGCTTCATATTCAGCAGTGTTATTGGAGCATGCAAATTGAAATCTAAAAGCTGAATAATACTTTACTCCTTGAGGTGAAATAAGCACGGCTCCACCTCCTGCGCCTTGTCTACTCCTTGATCCATCAAAAAAAAGCTGCCATACCTCATTGTCATCCTTGTGGTTTGGCTTGGTGATGCTAGGAATAGGTTGACTTTCTTCGTGTATACAATAGACTCCTAGCTCAGATTCTTCTATTCCTTGATAAGGATCAAAAGCATGTACCTTGTTTGCCCATTCATCAAGAGTTAGATCTGGGATGTTTCCAACTTTAGTGTCAGTTTCATCCGTGTTTGGGTGATCTTCTTGATCAAATGCTGAGCAATTGGCATTAATCTGACTTGGAGTATAGGGCTCAATGTGGAAGTTTGCAATAGGTTCTGACCTAATTGTAGCCTTAGTTCCATACCTTGTTCTGAATAGCATGTGAGACCAATCAGCGGACAAATATCCCCCAATTTTGGCAGTGAAGTCCCTTGACAAACATAGGGCAAAGAGTGGTGGAAGGTCTATGACTGATATATCTTGTAAGACAACAACATTTGGACATGCATGCAAGGTAAGACTCAAATTTCTAATCACTCCAACTGTTGCTATTGCTGTCCCATCCAGCTGCACTACTCCCTTAGATGTTATTTCATCTTTGGAGCCCTAAGCGATCAGCTATCTCTGTTTAGGCATTCTTGAGCTACTTGCCCCGGAATCTATCATGCGATTATGCACTAGCTGATTTCCATGATTAACGAAACATAAAAAGGGGGAGGCTTGACATTCTACCTTGTTGTGCTCCATGATTTCCTTGAGTGGGCAGGCATTTGTGAGCACTTTGTCTTGCATCTGCTGATTGAAGTTGGCCAATCCTTCATGGCGACTTACGTGAGATCTCTTTGGCCTGGGATGGATAGGGATTCCCACATAGATATATTGACGTTTGTCTTCTTCATCTGATCAATGATACTGAATGGTGATGAAGGATCTCTCTGCTGTCCCTTGGTTTGCACATTTACTCCTTGTATGTGGGCAGCAACAGCTGGCATTTGAGTTGGCCTAGGGGCTGTTCTTGGCTGCCCTTGTGCATTTGAAATGGGACTTTGCTTGCCAATCATTTGTGGAGCCATGGAAGGTTGTGGATTGGCTGGGGCTAATGGCTGCTCTTCACCCAAATTTCTCCTTTTTGACCTTGTGTTTGCTGCAACACCTTGAGAAACTGCCTGGTTCATGCCACAAAAATCCTCTGCTTGCCAATTTACCAATGTGGTGTCATTTGGGGCTGATTGCTGTTGGAATGTTTCTTGTTGTTGGCTGTTTTCTTGATTGATTCTCACCCTCCACACCAGTAGTTGTTACCATTAAAGCTTGAGTCAAAGCACCATTGAAGCACATGGATTGATTATGAGGCTCATTACATGGAAAACACCAATCATACTCTGGGCAATGTTGTTTTGTCTTTGGTACTAATGCCTTAGAGCGAGATATGGCATTTGGATTATAGGGCTTGGAATGGTCTATTGGCGGGAGGCCTTGTTTGATTCATATTTGCAGGTGGATTGGGTGGCCTTTGAGGCTGATATGGCTGCCTATTAGGTTGAGCTTGAGGCTGATATGAAGGTCTAAAACCTTGAGCTTGCTTTGTCTTTTGAGTGACCAGCTCATTGCCTAGATTTTGCAATTGCTTCATGACCTCTTGAAGCTCATTTGGGGCACTTGGAGATGAAGTGGAAGCTTCATTTGAACTCTGATTTCTAGGAGTGGGAATAGGAGCTAAGACAGGTGCTTGACTAGCACTTGGGCTCTCTAAACTTGGATATAATGGCATTGGAGGCCTAGGAGCCAGTTTACCAGCTTGAATAAGACAATTTTCAGCTCTAATGGCAATCTTATAAGCAGCGAGGATAGTTGTGCCTCCCATTGATTGAATTAACATAGAAATATCAGAATTTAAAGCTTTAAGATAGTATAAAAAGCACCTTCTGTTGGCTTTGCTTGCCACTGGAATCCTATCCCAAGACCTTTGAAATCTGAAGTTGAAGTCGATCAATTTGCTCGTTGGGGCTCTCTTGATAGTTGTCGGCTTTGTTCTAGAAGAGACAAGTTGTCTCCCTTCTCTCCAAATTGATCATGAGAACTATGCACACCACAGGTGATTCCAATTTGTGATAGAACCCGACTTGAAGCTTCGAACCATTGCAATGCCTTCCCTTTGAATGATGATGCCGGCGGTTTGTGACCACATCCATTTCATTTATCTCATGGATTACACTGAGATGTTAGCAATGTCTTTGACATGATCACCGGGAGTGGTATGATTTTCTCCAGAGTAAAAAATGGAATGTTCTTGAATGCTTGCAATTGGGCCGGATTACGTGCATTGAGGGCAAGTGGGCTGCTTTGCCGGTGAAATTGACAAAGGGATTTCTTTGGTTGCGCCATTCGATTGGTCGAAGGACTCTTGAATCTTGAATGAAAGGCCGAGCGGTGGAGGAGTTGAGAGAGTTACATTTGGTGGAGATGGAGACCTTTGAATCCTTCTTCCTCTTTGCCTTCTTCTTGGAGATAATTGCGGGTATTCAAACAACACTTCCTCTTCTCCAACTCTTGACCTTGTGATTCTTCTCATAAGCTTTCGGGCTGTGCTTTGCTGAAACCGATTGATCTTCCTTTTGGAGTCGCGGATATGTGAATAATAGCTCTTTTCAAGCAAGAAAATTGCAGCGAGATGCATATCAACTTTGCTGCTGATAAAAATGAGACCTCTAGGTCCCACCGGTGTGCCAAAAGCTGTTAGTGCAAAATCACGGCACCCACGGATGCGAGATCAAGTTTCTAGGTTGATCACTTGGCATCCGGTGTGATTGCATAACATTGAATCCTTTCTCCAGTGTGTGGACTTGAAAAATGAGAAAGGATTCTCCAGAGAAAAGGTAGTTCCTATTCCTCTGTTCGGATGCACACGAAATATGCGAGAGGGTTTTCTCAAAACCTAATCTAATCTGCCAAGGAGACAAGGTAAGAAGATGCATAAAATAAATCTAAGCTAATAGAGGTGATGCAGGGAATGAAGAACACCTATTTTTCCGGTAAACACGAGACCATTTGAATGTGATATAAGATCATGCACGAGATAATGACAAAACTGCGGTGAAAGACCGGGAGGATGCAAAAAAACACGAGAGAGGGTTGAGAATCATCCACAGACATGCATTATTTGCTCCAAAGATTGATACAATACACTACAGAATGCCATGAGGCAGAATAGTATTACAGTTCAAATGAGAGGTTCGAATTCCACAAATTCACCTGAGGAGAAGAAGGGAGAGGCAAAACAGAAAAATGTTCGACCTTGAAAAGAAGCTCCTCTTTACAATATATAGAAAGAATGAGAGAGGAAAGAGAGAAGGGAAAGCCAAATCTACCCCAACCACCTCCAGGTTGCATTCAATTCATCTCATCATGGCAGAAGCGGCGGATCCTGGCAAAACGGCGGGCTGCCTAACAGAAGCGGCGAACTGTCTGCTGCATTAAAGTTGTTTGTTGAAGCATTACTTCTGCTTGTTATTTCGCGCCAGAGGTGTTTCTTGATTTTCTCTCTCCAAACTGAACCAAAATGTAAGATTGACCCTGGAATCGTGTAGAGAATCTCACAAGCTTTCCGTTGATATAAGGAACGTGCAAATCCGAGCTCTGGATCAAAGTTATGGCGATCTGAAGATTTAGGGCACGGAGCAGACCAAAACGTGTTTTGAAAACTTTTCCCGCGCTTCGCCACCTGGACGACACGTGGCAGGCTCTGATTTGCTGAGCAACTCTCTCTCCTCCACCTCTCGGCGGGCTTTCTTTTGAAATTTCCTTGTGGGCCCTAGCTGGGACACGTGGCACTATCCCATTGGTTCGGGCCAGTGCTCGAAACTTCACCCTTTGACTTTTGACTTTTTCTCCTTGTGACACGTGTCGTGATCTGGTTGGTTCTCGGCCCTTTCGGCGATCCGCGTCCCACGCGTCCCTATGTCCCATTTTTCCTTGTGCTCCTTGTGCTGATTTCGGCCGAACCGGCCGGTTCGCGTCCTCGCGGCCCAGATGTCCCAATTGCCTCCGGACTGTTTGTTCCCATTTCACCCGGTTCGGCCGGTTCGCGCCTTTTTGTCCCACCTGTCCCACTTTGTTTCGGACTGAAGTTCCTCATTTCGGCCGATTCGGCCGGTTCGGGTCTATTTGTTCCAACTGTCGAAAGCTTGATTCGATTTTCCTTTTCCTTGCCGAACCGCCTTTTCGCGTCCACGTGTCCCATTGTCCCACTTGTCCCGGTTGTTTATTTGGGCCGCTCATTCGGCCGATCCACGGCCGGTTCGCGTCCTTTGTCCCAGATGTCCCTAGCGACTTAGCCGATTTTCACATTTTTTTCTTTTTAACCTATTGCCTTTTCAGTTTTTTTTCGTCCGCGCGTCCTCTTTGTCCCATTAGTCCCTAAATGGACTTAGAAACCTGATTTTTGCCAATCTGGCTTGGGATTTGAATATTTCGGTTATCAATCCGCGCGCCTTGGCGTCCCAAATGTCCCTTGCTCCTAGGACCTAGGACTTAGCCATTTTCTTGAATTTTATAAATTTATCAGACCTACTTAGCCTTTTGCATCTTTTTCGCATTTTCTCGAGCTTGCTCTTTTCGGCTGGACGGGGAGAGTTAATTTCCTAAAGACCCTAATTAGGGTCTCCATCTATCACTATTATCACTCCATCTGAAGTTACATTTCTGAAGGGACCCATAGAAATTCCATTTTTCCTGAACACATGTTACACATTTTCTATAGTTACTATTGTTCACTACTTGAGAAAGTGCGATGACACGAGAGCACCTAGGGCATGACATACACAAACACACACACCATAACTACACTCATGTCCAAATGTAGTGAAACACTCAAAGGATAAGACCACAAGTTTGGTGGCTAAGGTCATCGACCCATTCATTTGCATCTTTATGTTTCTAGGGTTTGATACTTCTCTTTCCATTGTAGGTCATTACACGCCTCACTCAAAAAATCTAGAGCGACAAACAAGAACAATTCAAAACCAACTTGTGACCATACCAATTGTAGGTTTTGAGCATTTACA
The DNA here is from genome assembly GCA_018340775.1 of Taxus wallichiana var. yunnanensis. Taxonomy (NCBI): domain Eukaryota; kingdom Viridiplantae; phylum Streptophyta; class Pinopsida; order Cupressales; family Taxaceae; genus Taxus; species Taxus wallichiana. Next base: position 854,738,116 of record CM031238.1, on the reverse strand, counting down.
GTGTTCATAGCACCCATATTGTAGACCAGGGCACCCCAATACACTTCCAGGTGCCCCAGTCATCTCAAATCTGCCTTTCGCGGGGTCCCCGAGTGTTAAATGCACTTTTCTAATTTTATTTCTAGATCTGTGACACTGTTTGATAGTCACCGTTATCAACTAAGCTATTCTTCTCCTTCCTCTTGCACATTAGGGTTTCATTTCATTTAGAATAGTTTACTTGCATTCATTTCATGCTGCTCTAGTTCATTTTATACAACATTTTAGTCCTCCTAGTTTAGATTAACATTAATAACCCTAGGTATTCTTTCCTTAGTCTACCTAGGCCCCATGCCTTATTTTTGTTATTCGGGGTGTTCCTAGTCTTGGTGACCTCCTTACGGGATCCAACACATTAGGAATGTCTCCTCACCCTTCCTAATCATATCCCACACAAGGGTTAGCTGGAAGTATGTTCTCAAATGTTGTTCCTCTGAACAATGCAATGTTCCCTAGTGGTACACACACGAATCCATATCCTAGTGTTGTCCCACCCTATGTCCATATATATTTGAAATCCTTCAAATGGACATGTATACTTTTCTTGGTCCTTACACATAGTATCAAGGGGTTCCTTATGCCCTGGCCACTACCTATGATGTGCCTTATCAAAATCCTACTTTAATTCTCCCTCCTCACCAAGGTCCTCAATGGTTGATTCTTACTCGGTGGGAACTTATTTTGAATATTTAACCTCTTGAATTCATGATACAAGGTATTATGCTCCCATGACCATTTTCTGAACTTCCTTAATTTAAAGGAAAGGGAAAACCCAATGCCCATATCAAGGCATATGCTACCGCAATAAGAGAATTACTTCAGAGGATGCGGTTGTTGTCATAATATTCCCTAAGACCCGTGAAGGAATTTCTCTGGATTGGTACTATCAAATTAATGAATCATCCATCCATTCTTTCAAACAACTTGTGTTTGAGTTTATTAATGCCTTCAATATGAAGAAGTTTTTGAGAAAAAGAATCAGAGAATTATTGCATATCAAGCAAGAACAAAATGAGTCTACTTCCCACTTCATTTAGAGGTGGTGAAAAGTTCTCTACTCTTACTTCGAGTGCTCCAAATATGGATCAAACGGAACTTTGTGACCTCTTCCTCTACTCAATCAATTGATAAACCAAGGAGGAAGTGCATAAGTTTCCTCTTCGAAGCTATGAGGAAGTGTTAGAGGGCACACTCTGCATTAACTAAACAACTATCGATAGTGGCGCAAGACATATGGTCCCAATGGGAGATTGGTCACTCCCAAACAAAATAATTAAAATTTTCAAAACAACTCAAGTAACAATCAAGGGCCTAACATCCTTAATTAGAATGGTAGTGTCACTACATATGGCATGACTGATAAACCAAAAGAGCCTAATGTTGTGAGCCCTAGTAATGTAAATAACAATAATGAGAATATGAATTACAAAAGAATCAACAATCCCTCTCCTTATGTCAAATCATTTGATTTCAATCATCCACCTCCTTAGCAGGTTCAAGCCCAAGTCCCAAACTAATATCAAAATATTGGCCAAGGAGGCCCAAATTATAATTATAACAATCAATTTCGAATAATAACTGGAACTATGGTATACAATAAGGTCAAAATAAGAGGTTGAGGGATTATGATCCCAATTTATATTGTGGGTTTCATAGAGTAATTGGTCATGATGCTCAATCTTGTAGGGATTGCAATAAGTTCATTCAACGGATCCTGCAATACCAATTTCAGCCCTTCATTGGCATGTTTTTAGTGAAATATGGGGGAACTCCCCATAACACTCATACGAGACATGTGGTTTCTCAAAATTCCATCCTAGGAATTTATAGAGATCCTTTCCCCAAGCATCCTGAGAATGAGAAACCTAACCCTCAAATGTTAACAAAGGGATTCCTATAGCAACTCATGATCATGAAGCTTCTACATCCAATGATCCTTGAGTTGCTCCTAACTCAAACCAAAGAAATAAAATGAAAATCGTAAGGTTGGTTAAATTAGAGATAGAGCCGAGGTTAATACAACTACTCGTACTCGAGAGTACATGTCGCATCCTCATCCCATTTATCACTTTATGCAGGATGACTTGTTGGTAGTTCCCAAACCCGTAAGAGCTTATGATTTGATCACGGATCTTACCAAGACCTTTTCTCACATTTCCTTTTTGGATTTGTTGAAGAATTTGTCGGCCCATCATTCCACTTTATTGTAAGCATGGGGTTCAAGCCATCTAGTGCATGTCACACCCCCTCCGGAGGCTCAAATCAACCACATAGACTTTGACGTTTACCCTCCTGGGTAAACATGAAAGAGATACCATGTTTGTGTTTGACACAAACAAGATGCCTACAAATGTTGAGTTAGCATGAAGAGGTTATCCGAACTATACTTGCAAGTGTGGATTTATTATAACTACGTCAAGAGGGAAATGATTGATGATGAGGATGTTGTGAACATTGTCCCTTTCTCCTTCTTACAAAAATTAGGATATGGAGAAACCAATTGCTCCTCCACCCAAAATATGCTGAGGGGTTACGATAGCTTGAAAGCCACGTCAATCGGAACCATTGTTCTTCTAGTTACCCTTGGGCCCAAGACTATTTTAACTGAATTTTATATTATAGATAGGGAAACTAACTATAATATGATTCTTGGTAGACCATGGATCCATAGGATGAAGGCCATTCCATCCACATTGTTTCAAGAGGTGAGATTCCTTCACTTAGGTAAGGTCTTTGTAGCTCATGGTGACCCCAAATCTTTTTACATCCATCTAGAAAATATTAAGAAGAAACCTTGAAGATACCATGTTTGTGTTTGACATAAACAAGATGCCTACAAATGTTGAGTTAGCATGAAGAGGTTATCCGAACTATATTTTCAAGTGTGGATTTATAATAACTATGTCAAGAGGGGAATGATTGATGATGAGGATGTTGTGAACATTGTCCCTTTCTCCTTCTTACAAAAATTAGGATATGGAGAAACCAATTGCTCCTCCACCCAAAATATGCTTTGAGGGGTTAGGATAGCTTGAAAGCCATGTCAATCGGAACCATTGTTCTTCTAGTTACCCTTGGTACCAAGGCTATTTTAATTGAATTTTATATTATAGACATGGAAACTAACTATAATATGATTATTGGTAGACCATGGATCCATAGGATGAAGGCCATTCCATCCAAATTGCAAGAGGTGAGATTCCTCCACTTAGGTAAGGTCTTTGTAGCTCATGGTGACCCCAAATATTTTTACATCCATCTAGAAAATATTAAGAAGAAACCTTGAATTCATTATGAGTTCAAACTCTCAACCAACCAATTGAAAAAACCATCTCCTTCTAAGAAGATGGTCTTCACTATGAAGCTAGTTCCAACAATCGAAGCGAGACAAACCAAAATCTATCGAAGGGGTAGATAAGAGTTAGAGTAAGACTACTGCAGGTAGAAATTTGTATCTACCAAGACAAAAACAAAAATAGTGAAACTCTTGGAAAATGATTTATCAATTATTCTCCCATTCGATTCTCTAGGTATTGGAAATTCTCTTGGACTAGCCTCTCTCCCGAAAGACGGTTTTGAAGAGATATGTATGGTGGAGGTTTCTAAAGTCCAAGAAGAAAATCCTAAGAGCAATGAGGAGTCAATACTTACCATCGACTATTGGACACTCCATTAAGATGGAGCTAAATGTCGTTATGGCATAGGGGTTGGGGTGATTTTGAATTCTACGAAGGTAGAATCATGCCTTTTGATTTCAAGTTGAAATTTGAGTGTACCAAAATAGAGAAGACTATAAATCTTTACTTCTTAGTCTCATTGTAGCCAAGAGAATGGGGGTGAAGAGTGTTAGAGTTTTAGGGGACTCATAACTCATAGCGAACCAAGTCTCGGAGGTTTATAAGACTAGAGTGGAGCATCTCCAACTTTATAAGTGTGTTTTTTGTGAGTTGTGAAAAGTATTAGGTCTTTCTTAGGAAAGCTTGGGGTAATCCATATGTTTTTTTATGATCTAACGTATGTTATTCATCCTATTAATGGCTTGTTCAAGAAGACCATGTGCAAGATATGGATGGAGGAATGTCACAATGATTTTGGATCAGTTGAGTGTTTCCTCATGTCACCACCAACGCTCATGCCACCCAAGGCCGACCATCCTATAATCTTGTATTCTAGAGCCATAGATGTTTTAATAGCATGCATTTTAGCACAAGAGGATAATTATGGTCATGAATGTGCCATCTATTTTATTATCCATACACTCCTTGACTATGAAACTTGGTATACTCAAGTGGAAAAATAATTCTTGGCTATTGTATTTGCAACCAATAGGCTAAGGCATTATATACATAACCAAGAAACAAGATTGATTATCAAATTTGATTAGTTGCAGGCATTCTTAACTCAAGAAGCCTTATCCAAGAAGGCTGGTAGATTCATAACATTAATGGGTGAATTTGAACTCATCTTTATCAATCAAAAGTCTATCAAAGGACAAATCATCATTGATTGGTTGGTCGACAACCTTATAGATTGTGGTAAGATAATTGAATTGAGCTTCCCTGGTGAATGTGTCTACTACATAAAGAAGCCCACCATTTCTTCGTGCCCATGGTATTTAGATATAATAAACCACATTATAGATCAGACGTATCCTGAAGGGGATAATTCACAACAAAGGTGACGACTGCATGTCATAGCTGCCAAGTACATAATTATATAAAACGTTCTATATCGGTGAGCTTTCAATGGTATGTTACTAAGACACATCGACGAAGAAGAAGCGGAAAATATTCTCTTCGAAGCCCACATTGGAGTATATGGTGGTCACTCTGGAGGACATTCAACCACTCACAAGATCCATCAGATGGGTTGCTTTTGGCCCACATCAAAGCATGACACTATGGAGTATGTGTAGAAGTGCCAATTATGCCAAGAATTCTCACATGCCATATACATCCCAGCTCAGTCTTTAAAACCTATAGTGACACCCTAACCATTCTCTACTTGGGGTTTGGATTTAATAGGTAAATTCTCTCCCACATCATTAGATAGCCACAATTTCATAATCATGGCCACATAATATTTTACGAAGTGGTTTGAGGCTATGCCTCTGACCATAATATCTAGATCCACCATAGCCAATTTTATCTTGAATCAAATCATTTGTAGGTATGACATTCCAAAATTCATTATTTCATATAATAACACCCATTTTAAGAATGATGAGGTGCATGAGCTATGCGCTCAATTCAAAATATCTCATCACACAGCCTCCTTGTATTATCCTCAGGCCAATGGATAGGTTGAGGTTACCAATAAAACCTTGAAGTCCATTCTTCTTAAGATGGTTAAGGAGAATAAGAGAGATTGGAATCTGAATTTTTCCCACCTTGTGCTTACAAGACTTCAGTTTGAACACCAACAAGGGCAACCCCTTTTCTTTAGTTTTTGATGTTGAAGCGGTCTTACCGTTGGAGGTAGAATTACCTAGTCTTTGTGTGTCTCTACAAGGCATTCTAGACAAGGATGAGTATCAAAACACATGTCCGGATAATTTAGAAATCTGGATGAAAAACAACTTAGATCTGAACAATAAATTATGTGTCGCCAATATAATAAAAAGGTCTATGAACATGAAATTTGGGTAGGAGACCTTGTTTTGAGACTTGATAGCCGAATAGACAAGAAATTCAACGAAGGTAGGAAGTTCAGGACAAAATGGTTAGGCCCCTACCAAGTAACGGAAGATTTCAAAAATGGTGTGTATTGTTTGTGTACTCTAGAGGGTGAGGAGTTTAGCGAATCCATTAACTCGCTTCACCTCAAACGTTTTTACATATAGTCATTTGCATCTCCACACTATCCTTTCTTGCATTCTCATTGTCTTGTCATCTACATTATCATTTTGTTGAAATTGTAAAATGGAAACTTAATTTTCAAGTGATTCTTAAAATTTTAAATGTTGGAAAATCTCTCAATCATGCCTCTTCTACATTCTTTTCACACTTTCAAATCATATAATCCTTATCATCATTTCCATTCATGAGACAAATTTTGACATTGGTGTTATAAGGACTTGCATGCTTAATATTTTTCATGGTTTCTTCCAATTCAGGAGTTTCGTGTTCATAGTTTTCTCTAGAAGCTTCTTGATGATAGATCTTTCCCTAAAAAGCTCTCTCCATAACAAAGACATTCTAAGTATTTCACCCAAAAAAATTGTTCATCTATCTCAACTTTTGGTGACGAGCCCTTGTATCCTACTAGCTACGTGGGGCTGAGATTAGGGGCAAATGTTCCCTCCCAAAAATCACAATTCAAGGCCAAAATTAGATAAAACAAAAAAAAAAGTATATAAACAATAAATGCAAATATTTTTATTATAAATAATTACACTTGTTGTCTCTCCCAATCTTTAGTGATGAGCCCATGCTTCTTACTAGTAGTATGAGATTGGGAAAGGAGGAAATTACCCTTGCTCACCTATATCTTGTCCTTGGTGATGAGCCCACGCTTCTTAGTAGTAGCATGGGGCAAGATGTAGGGGTCATGTAAAAAAAAAAATCTAAATAAAGAAAGAAATAAAAGTACTTAAAATTCTGAAATTCCCAAGAAAATGAATTAGATGCATATGTTAGGAGATACAATCATTCTTTAACCAAATCTTATCAATCAATAGGCCATTCACGGATCGAGTCTAGACAAAATTTGTAAGCAAAATTTATCTCAAATCAAGTTGGTTAATCTTGATTGGGGTTGGGTTATAAGTTTCTAAATAAATCTTTGTCAAAATTCTTGTCTCTTAGTCATCATTCTTGTTCACACATTCTTCAAATCACATATCTCGCATTCTTCTTGGCTCTTGGTGATGAGCCCTCACATCTTACTAGTTGCGTGGAGTCAAGAATGGAGTGAGGTTATCTTATCATCATACCATATTCAACACATTTTTCCAATGGAATAGAAATGTTAAACATTGTTTGAAAAATAAAGTTTCCTAGTTATGGTTTGTTATCATATGTGTAGTCATATATAATCTTGTTTATCACGTTGCATCACCATCCCTAGCATACATCTAAAAGCACAAAAAAATTGGAAATTCCTAACCATCTAAGAGTACACAAATGAGATGAACCATAATGAAATTAACTCTTGTAAAGGAATGCCAAACCAAAAGATGATATATATATATATATATCAAGTGTCTTGAGCACGATGTCAATACACCGAAGGACAAGTGTGGAAAAAATACTCAACTATGAGCTGAAAGTACAAAAAAATTGATATATACATAAAAATGGTCTCAAAGCAATAAAGGCCTCTCGGCCTATCCCTCTCTCCTAGATCCTGTGAAGGGGCGGGGTGATGACTCATCTTATAGCTCATATGACAAGATTGGCTAGGTGTAGCATGAGATCCTCCATGCATCGAGCTATGAGAATGTCCATGAGAGTGATTGGTGGCGGTAGCCCCACTACATGAGGATCCTCATCATCTCTCATTGTCTTGAAATATTTCAATCTTGGTCTTCAACCGAGTAATCTTTACTATTGTTTAATAGGATGGTGCAAAGATGATGCGGTGGCAAGATCAAGAAGAATAAAAGCTACAATTTCTCCTTGTCATGGTTGTAATGAGTGTTTAGAGAGTGTGAGGTCCTAAGAAGGTGTCTTAGGTGGATAAGAGGTTCAAAATTTCAAATTACCCCTTTTCCCTCCAAAATGTAATTCAAAAATATCAAACTTTTAAAGGTGAGTTCTAAGTTTGTTAAGTAGGTAGAATGGTCTAGGAAAGTAGTGTAGACATGACAAAATGGGTCCTAAGTCAGATTAAGTCATAAAATGTTGAAATCAATTACATTTCAAGAAGAGTTACAATAAAGGGAAAAAGAATTCAAATGAGGGAGTTAGTGGAAGGAGAGGAGGAGAAAAACCTTACGAGGAAGGTGATGAAGGAAAAATGAAAGCCTCCTCATGGTTCAAGGGAAAAATTTGTAAGAAAATATGACTAAATTGGTACATAGATAAATTATTATTATATTGAAATCTTGTCTTGATGGTAAATGAACCTAAGTTTTGATTGCATGCATTAAATATTTGTGTGTGTGCTTTTAGATGCATCAAGGAAGGATGGTTGAAATCTCTGCGGGTATCTAGAAGGATTGAGATCATAAATCTTGTGCTAGAGTATACAAGTTAGTGTATTGATTGAATTTGACAATATAACAGTGTTGACAAGGATCTTTCGGTGGTTCATGAATGTGTTGTTAAAGTATAGCCATGTAGTGGTAAATTAAAGGAAGAATTTTGTTGATAAAAATAACAAATAATTGCAAGAAATACCTTGTTTCAATCTTGTGTTGATAAGTATTTTCAAAAACGAGTATGACTGTTGAGGTAAATTTGTGTATAATAATTGTTCACGAGTTCAAAGATCAAACACGTGTAGAAAGAATCCATTAAAGGAAGGAAGGAGGATTGATAAAGGTTTAGACATGTATAGGAGGCATTATTAACTTGTTTGTTTGGTGAAAAGGCTCAAAAGAGTTAATACCATGTTCTTGATACATTTTTAGTCACCTACAGTTTGAGTGACGGAAGATATAATAGTTTTCATAGTTTACTTATTGCTAAAGCCCTTATGGTAAGAAAAGAACATAAAATAGGATAACACAGAGCTCAAGATCAATTTTTGTTATTTGGAAATAAGTTATAAGAATTTTATAACAAATTTTCTACCTCCCGAGTTCTCAAGAAACCCTCTTAGGGTTTGGTGAAAATTCTAAGTTTGATGACCTTAATCATTGATTTAATGCTTGAAAATTGGTAGATATATGAGAAACAATCCCTAAAATAGAATTCGGAAGCTTTTTTTATTGAAGTGGCACAAATTTAAAGTTCTTGATGACAGTCTAGTTGAGGATGATTGAGATTGACAGGAGACCTAATAGAAAACCCTAGGACCTTGAACTTGAGCTATATTTTGCAAAGGAAGTGTGAATGAAAATTTTTATATAGGAGGAAGGCCCAGTTAGGTGCTTTAAAAGGTTTAGGTTGAGTCTTGGAACCACATGCATAAGAATATATATAGGAAAATGTACATGAGTAGGGCTAGAAAGAGTTAATAAAGAATAAAAGCAAGATTGAGGTTGGAGGAAGAAGATGACTGGGTAGGTGATGAAATTTGGTATGCTCCATATTGAAGATAATGGGTCCTTAAATATGTTTCCACCTTATTTTAGGTCACCCTAGATCATTCTAACCATGAACAAAGCAAAATACTTATCTTAAGGGCACAAGAGTGCCAAGTTTTAAACAAGATAGAAGAAGGAAGATCTTTTGACTCTTTTTGTATCGGTTTTATGATTGGTATAACATTATTTAGAGATTTGAGACAAGGTAAAAATGTTGGAAAATGAAAAAAATGCTAAAGAGAAAAATTATCTTGATTTGGGGTGAAGAGGCTAGTTCGGACAAGTGAGAGTAGGTGAGGGTATTTGAGTTTCTCATGCTATTTTGATTATCTAGCTAATGGAAATTGACTTTAAATGAGATATTTGAGCATATAAAAAGTCATGTTGAAGATCCCTAAGGTGAAAAATATGATATTTAATTAAAATTGCTTATTATAGCCATTTTGGACTTGGTAAAGAACCTCTTTTTGTAGAGTTTAGGTATAGGATGTTGTTGAAACTTTTTATTGAATGAATGCATGAAGGAATAGGGTTTTCTCTACATCAAAAAACATCGGTGTGGCATTTGGCATGTGTCGGGGCTCTGGGGTCTACCAATAAGGCCTCTTGAGTTGTGTCGTATTGATCATGAAAAGATCTAGGTTCGTGCGCCTAATAAGATCCCACCATCCATCAATTGTGGTGTAAAGCAAACGAACAATGTTGAGTTAGAAAATGTAAAAAAAAGTTTCACTAACATCTAATCTAGGAATTAAAAGGAATAGAAAGGTGTAAACACTTACTTGGGTATCGAGAAACCTATCCCGGAGTGCTGCGGTTGGTGCTACACCTCTTGCGGGGAGCTTCTACGGCCTCCTCCTCCTCCCCCTCCCCTTTGGATGCACGAACTCCTCCTACATCTCCTCGAGGTGGAATGACTCCCCCTTTGCCTTTGCCTCGGCTCTAACAGCCATTGAGGCCTCTCTTGTACCCTATCACTAAAGGTTTGACTCCTCTTGGTGCGATCACATAGAAAAAACAACCTGCGATCATATATTACAAGGCTTGTACCACCAAAATTCACTCTACTTTGCATATGATTAATTATATAAGGTTTATGATGTACTCGACTTAACTTTTAATTACAATAATTATATAATTACCTCTTGGAGGTCTCTAATATCTCAACATAATTTGTTTCTCACTCTCAAAATGACTTCATTCCACCAATTAGTATGCTCATGACTCAAGTACCTCATCCCTCACTCACTTACTACATTCCCTTTATCCTTCTTCATTTGTTGACCACTAAAGTAATCTAATTTGGATTTTTCTAGGTTATTATTCCTTCCTTGCTTTTACCCCTAATCATCTGACAAAAAAAAGTTTAGTGAACCACTAAAAAGAGTTTAAAATCATCAACCTTCATCATTATGTCCATTGGTACCAAACTACCCTTGAAGAGTCCTTAAGACAAGGTATGACTTTGCTCCATGATGACTATAAGACACTACACACATTCAGAAGACCATTCTAACTCAGTTTTTTCTTTCTCATCACTCCCAAGGTGTACCCTAAATTTTGAAGTTCAACTCCTTGTACAATGCTAACAATTCCACTTTTTGTGTTTTGCACTATAAACCCTTACTAGGTTTCCCACAGATAGTGTCATGCATAGAATATTCTCTAGGGAATTTCAAAACATGATGTAAGGATTTTTAGGAACCCTTTAATGAGTTCTAGGTGTCCCTAAAATTTGATATTCTAACTCCTTTCCTATCATATACTTCCTTTGTATTGAGGCCTTCTTGTTAGGTCTCGCGATCATGTGCACAAAAGCCTAAAGAAGACTGGTAAAGAATTAGGAAAATTCCACAAGTGAAATTTAAAAATTCATTTTTCAATGCTTAGATAACTCCTTGGGATGCTTTCCTAAAATTTTTAGAGCTTATCTCTGAGTTTATGAATTTATAGAGATCTTTCCTCCTTGAAACCCTAATTGATTGTATAGAGAGCCCGAGAGAGAGAGAAAAAGGGTTATAAAAACTTTTACAAGCACTTTCAGGCCTAATTTCTCTCTTGGAGGTTTGTCTCAACATTATATGAGTGTCTCTTTTACCAGGTGACCTGTAATGTCACCTCAAACTTCAATGTTGTCTACTTTTCACCAAATTGGTATTGTATATCCAAGGTTTACGAGAATACAATTAGGTGCATGATTAAAACTATGCCTTATTTATTTTTAGAACACCTTGAATTTGTTTTCCTCGGAATCTTAAGCTTTCCTAAACCTAGTTCTTTGAAGCCACTAACTCCAAATGATTAGTGGAATCTTTATTTCCTTCCCATACAAAGCCCAGAGACCAATATAATAGGAATCATCGGGAATATTAGGATACCTTTCAAACAAGCGAAGGTGTTATCATTTCTCTGTGAATATCTCTCAAAACCCTTAAGGTTTGTGCCACCTTAGGAATCATCACAAATCTTCAAACATTAGACTCTACTCTCCTCTCACGTGATAACTACCTCAAGTGCTTAGATCAAGTCAAGAGCACCTTTATTACGAGAAAGTATTACTCAAGTCTAATCTTCATGCAAGGATTTAACCTTTCAAGAACTATCCTAGGCATCAAACCACTATTATTATCCCTTAAAGGCATAGAACAAAAATTTCTTAACTACTACAAACTCTTATCATTGTTTCCGGGTTCACGATTACTCACCATGTATCAACACTCACCCATAATAAATTTGCTTTGCAAAGACTTGCTCAAGGCTCTGCCGATCATTTTATAGCCTTCAATAATTATTAATAGATATGAATAAATCTAATTCAATAATAAAGCATTAAATGTACAATCTAAGTCATGAATCATTCAAAAGTGCATTGAAAAACCTTTCACAATTTGCAAGATTATTGAAACTCATAGTTTACACAAAGCTTCACAGTTTTTTCTAGCATGTATTTGTTCACATATACAATGAAAATCACACTAGATTTTTACCAAAACCATGCACAATCCATTTATGGCTTGCCAACAAACATACATTATATCTTCATAAATAATCACTCAGCATAAAAGCCTTCTCACGGTCTACTATGATACAAAATTTTACACAAAACACTTTGCTTTCCTTCTTTCTTGAAGCTCCTTTTGATTTCCATTCAAATGGTAATGAGAGATTTAGTTAGGATTTTCATATTTATATACTTCCCACATATGCATAACTGAATAAATCCTCATAACTCATTGGTCATTTTAATGACCTTAGTCTAACACCATATTGCTTAGGTTGAATGCTAAGTTTTAGACTTCTTGACTCATATCATGCTTCTTATGTCCTATAAGGACCTAAGACATCATATTACACCTTAGTCCACCTTCTCATATGCTTATAGGCTTCAATATTCCATTATAATATCCTAGCAAGCCAAAATGGCCTCCAAGACTCAAATTGCACTTTTGGAGGAAAACCCATTATTCAAATTTCCTAAGGACTTATCCTAACTTCATCACTCTAGAGGGTCTACAAGGACCCTATTAACACCCCTTAAACCTTATCTAGGCTAATTCAACCCAAAAATTTCATAAATTATACAAAACCTCAAAATTTCCATGTTGGTGAGAAGATGCTCCTACATCATACTCCCAACCTGAAGAAAATGCTTCATAACTCTTTCTTTTTCCTCTTCCAATTGCTCTTCACTTTATTATTTATTTTCCTCTTTGTGTTCTTTGGCTGAGTATTTTATTTAGCCTTAAATTTCTTCATTCTCTTTTCTTTTTCTTGTTCATTCTTTTGCATTAGGAGTCTAGGAAATGACCCACACTTCTCATTCCTTGTCACACCTGCACATTCACAACTAGGAACACAATTAGTTTTAAAAACATGAGGCTTCATTGCCTATTCCACCAATGTTATCAACTCTTGTTTCTCTTCATTACTTGGTGCTTCTTCAAATGCCCTCTTGAGTTTACCCATACATTGTACATTCCCAAAATCAACTTTGTATCTTTCTTTGCTATGTTTTAAGTCCACATGACTCAATTATTTTCTTTGCTGATATTTATAGTTCTAGTTCCTCCATATTATGTTCCTTTTCACTCTTCATCTCCATATCTTGGTCTTTGGTTGCTTTGTTTTATTTAGAATCCAAGCTTGCTCTAGCATTCACCTTGTCTTTCATCTCATCTTCTCCACTAAGCCAACTCCACATGACTGTGAGAGTTTTCCATGACCTTTCCATTATGCCAACTATTACTTTTCTACCTTCATTTGATTCATAGTGAGCTTGAGATGGCCCACATACTTCTTATTTCAACTTATCTTCACTTGTGTTCTTTGATTCTTCATTTAAGGGATCTTTTCTTGCCTCATTTTCTTTGCTTAATGTAATTGTAGTCATACATTCAAATCCAAAGTTAGATTCAAAAATAGGAGGCTATCTAGCCCCTTGAATAACTCTTCCAGTGAGCTCTTCTTCTTCTTTGCTCAAACTTGCCTCTTCTTCACTTTCTTTGAGAGATGCCAAAAATCTCTCTATAATCTCTTCTTCTTCATTTTCCTTATCCTCTTCCATAATAACCCTCTTGTCTTCTTATCTTCTCATTCTTCTTATCCTTCTCTCTTCCTCTTTTATCCATATTCTCCACTTTGCATTCTCTTTCTTCTCTCCACAAGTAGCCTAAAGGGCCACTTTACTTTCTTTTTATCACAATCCCTCTTTCTTGATCTTGGAATTCCATCCACTCTTTCATCAACTTAGACACTTTCTCTACATCTTTCTTAAGTTCCTTTATTTCTTCCTCTAGCCACTTCTCTCTTCTTTTTGCTTCTCTCATTTCTCTCTTTCTTTCTTTCTTTCTTTGATTGATCATAGCCAATATGCCCTTCAATATCTCTTCATTGTTTGCTTCCATATCTTCCTTCAATCTGTCTTCTTCAATCCTCTTGTACTTCTTTTTTTTTTCTCTTCATTCACCTCATTTAGCCACCTTGGCACCACATATCCATCCTCCCTAGCTGATTCATTAAGCTCACCTTGGCTCTTCATTTTCTTGTATTACATGTCCTTTATCAACACTTGTAAACAAATTGTTAGATTTAATGAACTTTTCAATTAATATTCAACACCCAATCTCTTATACCACTAATGGTGTAGTCACATAGCAAAAACAACCTGCAATCATCTATTCTGAGGCTTGTACCACCAAAATTCACTCTACTTTGCATATGATTGATTATACAAGGTTTATGATGTACTCAACTTAACTTGTAATTGCAAGAATTAGCTAGTTACCTCTTGGAGGTATCTAATACCTCAATATACTTTTTTTCTCACTCTCAAAATGAATTCATTCCACCAATTGATATGCTCATGACTCAAGTACCTCATCCCTCACTCACTTTTTCAACTACATTCCCTTTATCCTTCTTCATTTGTTGACCACTAAAGTAATATTATTTTGATTTTTATAGGTTCTTTCTTCCTTCCTTGCCTTTCCCCTTGATCATATAACTCAAACAAGTTTAGTGAACCAATAAAAAGAGTTTAAAATCATCAACCTTCATTATTATGTCCATTAGTACCAAACTTCCCTTCAAGAGCCCTTAAGACAATGTATGACTACTCCATGATGGCTAGAAGACACTACATGCATTCAGAAGACCATTCCAACTCAATTTGTTCTCTCTCATCACTCCCAAGGTGTACCCTAAATTTTAAAGTTCAAATCCTTGTACAATGCTAATAATTCCACTTTTTGTGTTTTGCACTATATAAACCCTTACTAGGTTTCCACGAGATAGACTGTCATGTATAGAATCTTCTCTAGGGAATTTCAAAACATGATGTAAGGATTTTTAGGAACCCTTTAATGAGTTCTAGGTGTCCCTAAAATTTGAGAGATTTTAACTCCTTTCCTATCATATACTTCCTTTGTATTGAGGGCCTTCATTGGGTCTCACATATCTGTGCATAGGATCCTAAAGAATACTTTGGTAAAGAATAAGGAAAATTCCACGAGTGAAATTTAAAACTTCCTCTTTCAATGCTTAGATAACTCCCTTGGGATGCTTTCTTGAAATTTTTAGATATTATCTCTGAGTTTATGAATTTATAGAGATCTTTCCTCCTTGAAACCCTAATTGGTATGCACGAGAGCACGAGAGAGAGAAAAAGGGTTATAAAAATTTACAAGCACTTTCAAGGCCTAATTTCTCTCCTAGAGGTCTGTCTCAACATTCTCTGAGTGTCTCTTTTACTAGTGACATGTACTATCACCTCAAACTTCAATTTTATCAAATTTTCACCAAGTTGGTACTATATATCCAAGGTTTATGAGAATGCAATTAGGTTTTTAATTAAAACTATGCCTTATTCTTGTTAGAAAACCTTGAATTCCTTTTCCTCAGTCTCTTAAGCTTGCATACACCTAGTTCTTCAAAGCCACGACGCCAAATGATTAGTGGACTCTTTATTTCCTTCCTATACAAAGCTGAGACACAATATAACATGAATCATCGGGACTATTAGGATACCTTTCAAACAAAAGAAGGTGTTATCCTTTCTCTATGAATCTATCTCAAGACCCTTAATGTTTGTTCCACCTTAGGAATCATCAAAAATATTTAAGCATCAAACTCTACCCTCCTCTCACGTGATAACTACCTCAAGTGGTCGATCAAGTCAAGAGCACCTTTATTCAAGAAAGTCTTACTCAAATCTAATCTTCATACAAGGATTTAACCTTTCAGAACTATCCTAGGCATCAACCCACTGATATTATACCTTAAAGGCATGGAACACAAATTTTCTCAACTACTACAAGCTCTTATCACTTGTTACTCACCATGTATTAACACTCACACACAAATAAATTTGATTTGAAAAGACTTGCTCCAAGGATCTGCTCTAATCAATTTTGTAGCCTTCAATCAATATTATTAGATATGAATCACTCCAATTCAATACTAAATCATTGAATTGAAAATCTTAGTCATGAATCATTCAAAAGTGCATTGAAAAATGTTTCACGGTTTGCCAGAGATTATTAAAACTCACAGTTTGTTCTAACATGTATTTGTCCACATATACAATAAAAATCACAATAATTTTTTTACCAAAACCCTACACAATATAGTTATGGATTTCCAACAAACATGCATTAGATCTTCATAGATAATTACTCACATAAAAGCCTTCTCACGATCTATATGATACAAAATCTTACACAAAATACTAATTTCTTTCTTTCTTGAAGCTCCTTTTCATTTCCATTCACATGGGAATGAGATATTTAGTTAAAATTTTCATATTAATATGCTTCCCACCTATGCATAACCGAATACATCCGCATAACTCAATGGTCATTTGAATGACCTTAGTCTAACACCATATTGTTTAGGTCAAATGCCAAGTTTTAGACTTTTTGACTCATATCATGCCTCATATGTCCTTTAAGGACCTAAGACATCATATTACACCTAATTCCACCTTCTCATACACTTATAGGCTTGAATATTCCATTACAACATCCCTAGCAAGCCAAAATGGCCTCGAAAACTCCAAATTGCACTTTTGGAGGAAAACCCATTATTCAAATTTCCTAAGGACTTAACCTAACTTGATCATTCTAGAGGGACTACAAGGACCCTATTAACACCCCTTAAACCTTATCTAGGCTAATTCAAACCAAAAATTGCATAAGTTATACAAAATCTCAAAATTTCCATGTTGGTGAGAATATGCTCTGCATCACCTCCTTTGATCCGAGTCTATCTCGGACTCCTCCTCCTCACTCCTAGCCAGGACCTCACCATTCTATAAAAAAATATCTTGGTATAGCTATAACACCAAAAAATATGTGCAGTGCGGCTCGTGGGGTCCCAATCACGACTTTGGGCACTATAACGTCCCACTTTGAAGTCGACCCTTACAACCATGTCTCACCTATTTTATACCCCTCAGTATATGGTCGCAACCACTAGAAGAGTGATTGGAAAAGGAAATCTAAAGACCTAAGGCAATTGAAGCACTGGATGTGTCTCAATGGGACTACTACAATCAACCGATTGAGTGGTAGTACTGTAAGTAGTCAAAGTAACTCCTTCCTCACCATATCTACCTATCATATCCTGATACGTTTTGTTACCATATTTGCTGTAGTAAATGTTGATACTAACTGTGGTGTGGCCTTAAGTGGAGCCATATCAACCCATCTAAAACCCCACGATCTCTCTAGGATCTACTATCCTAACACCCCTCGATAGGGGATGACCCGCTCACAGCCCATGACATCACCATGTGTTGTGGGTAAGAGATGTGGCCCCATATATGACAATCATGTACAGATCATGATAGGTGGTGCCAAGAATGTATCCCCCATGCAAATACTCTTCCATAGAGCTCGATGATCTCAAAAATAAGCACCTAGCAGAATACAAACATATCCCCACCCTTAACCCCAATCAAACGCGAGGACATGAAACCAATAATAGCCTTACGCAGAGTGCGACTAGGGGTAGTCTTGATAGTGACCAATCTAACTCCCTTCTTGGCACCTGTGTTAGGTGCATGTGCATCTCCAAGACAAGTCATCCATCTACAAGCCTCAATTGATGAGCTAACACTCTTTAGTGGCAAATTCCTGCCTTTATGACAGGGAACACTTTGAGGATCTTATAGAAATCCTCCAATGTGATAGAACACTCTCCTCTAACACAAGGAAATCGAGAAAGTGTTCCTATCAACATGCCAATAAGTCAAAAAGTCACGAGATGACAACTCGTAGGGGAAACAGGTCGTGTGTGAGCTAACCACCATATCCCTTCCCTCTCTAACACCCCTCTCTCCATTGTTGTTAATAACTATAGAAATCTAAGCAACCATTCCTGCTCTTGGACTCTACTCCATCTACCATAAGACCTCGCATCCAAAAACGAGGACAAACAAGCATATTATAATATGATAAGTGCATAGTAGGCTCACAAAAATAATATGAATACAAAAAAAAACAACTAAAATTTCATACTTAGTTTCTAAACCTCAAAATTTTGTGATGGTTACGAAACCACCGCTCTTAGTAGAGTGAGCGGTTTACCTACACAACCGAAATTCTCGAGAGAGTGGCGGTTTGTAACCACCGCGATGATTGCGCAACCACCATGGTGGTCGTGTAAACCAAAATAGGGTTGTGCCCTTGAAAATTAAAATTTAAAAATGCTAAAAACAATCAAAATGATTCAAGAAAATTGCAAAATGTACAAAGTGCCCCTACGATCATTTTGGCCATAACAATATTAAATATCTCCCCTCCTATAACTAGTTTCAAGAAAGCATGACATTTTAGGGTAAAACAAATAAATGCTCATAACTTACATGTTCTTGGCCCTTTTTGCTGCCACTGGGTTGCGATGCCATCAAGACCGAATGCTCTTTGATTTCACTATACTCGCATGAGTGAAATGGTCACGAAAATCTGAGCCCCAAATTTAGCTAAGTGGGTATGCACAAATGATTTCTAAAAATAGTAAAAATTGATATATATAGCTCATATTTGGTTTTCTAATGTTGCTTTGAGTGAGTGTATGTAGGGTTGACGTCTTTAGAGGTATATTTCTCATCCTTGCGGATATGGTAAGTAATCTTATCTTTTCATTTCAAAATATTGTTAATTTTGTTTTATATTTGCACTTGATTCTTGCTTCTCTTTTGCAGGTAGCGAGAAGGTTGGATTGGCATAATTTCAACATATGGATAAGTAAGGTAAAATTTATAACTCTTACACTTGGGAGCATCATACTCGAAACCATGTTTTACGCCCATTCATGGCTAAAACGCTCCTCTAAGGGGGAAATATGTACACACCAAAAAATTACATGGTGCTACATTGAAGGACATGGTAAGTCTCCAATGATGAAAGAATTATTTTCCAGAATAATGATGAGATCCAGATCCTCTCCCTTCGCCTTCATCATGCTTGTTATGACCTGTTTTTTCATATTTCTAAGTTTAAAAGCTTATCGTGTCCTTGCAAGCCATTTTCCACTCTTTTCGCACTTAGTTTTTGCTTAAGTCACGCAATTGTCGGTTTGCGTAGACCGGCGCTTTTTTCATTTTTGCCCGTGCATTTCAAATGTGTTTTTTCTAACACGTGTCTCCAGTTTGGGAGTGATTTTCTCACTTGTTTCTTGACCATTTTGCTTAGTTTTAGGCTTGTTGGAATCATATTGATTTTCTCCTCCTAGTTTATTACATTTAGTATGTTGATTTCTCCTCATCTAGATGTGTTTTCACTTATTGTTTAACATGTGTTTTATACTTCTTCTCCCCATATTTTTAATAAAAGCCCATATTTCATTCGAATGTTAGGTTGGAGTTTTGAGATTTGTTTTACAAAGTTGTATTACAAAAATCCTGCTAGGAATTACACAGATAACTAGCACATCACTTTGTTCTTTCCAGTACTGCATTTTCACTATTTTTCTTGTAACTTGTCAGCTACATCCACCTTCTTGTTCATCTTGCTACCATCCAACATTACATACCTTGGATCAATTAGAACTTATCTATGGAAAGGAAAATGAAGAAAAGGAGACAAAATACAATACCACACACCGGAAACTATCATAGATCAATGGTTACAGGTTGGGGATGTCTTGATTTCTTTAAAGCTTTCAATCAATTATTGTCGTTAAATTAGAAGAAACACATTTGTTTTAAATTGGTAGAATTTATTATTTCTTCATTTCCAATTATTTTCTGTGTATGAACAAATTTTGCGTTAATATCTTCTTCCCTGCTTATCCTTATGGATCTGCAAGGGAAAGAAGTTGGAGGAAGATTTTGTGTCTGCATTTCTTTGTCATTTCTTCATTGTTAATCATCCGTGTAATTTATTTTACTTTTCCAAGGAAAGTTTTGGGTGAAGAAGAAATTGCTTTTGAGAAGCTTTCTTTATTTCCCATGAACTTGAGGCGAGAGATAGCTAGAAGAAGTTTCATTTTGAGAATAATAACTTTAGAATACATCATTTGTTTGAGTAGATCTATTTTTCCACGATCCTGTAATAGAGGAATAACCACATCCGGCTATTCCATGTTTTGGTTTATTTTAATTTAGAAGTAGTTTATTTCACTTTAGATTAGCTTCTTTATCTGTGTCTATAATATTTATTTTATTTAATTCTTCAAAACTGGAAAACACAAAAGATTCTTTAGTAGTTTAATTTATTTTGTTCATTTATTTCTTTTAAAAGCTTCGTTGAACATACAAAAAAAGAATTAGTTAATTTTTTGTTTTGCTTTAATTAAATGTTGGAAAATTGAATTTAATTGGATTAAAAGGGGAAATTAATTGTCTTTTATTTAATTTATATTCATTTGTTTTGTTTATTTAAAGATAGGAATTAAAAATATAATAGAATTTGGAATGAACACAATCCATATTTCCTTGGCGGCCTAGGCTACTGCACTTAGCTCCGAATCCCTTCGGTTACTAGTTGTTTGTTTATTTCCATCCCTCTTGTTGAATTGATGCCCACATGACCATTTCGGGTCCATCTCAACATCGCATAAGAAGCTTCTAACCAATTATAAGCTAACCCAACATTGTGAGACACCATGAAGACATTGACAAAGGTCTACACCAACTAGTCTTTAGAGAAACTCCCGTGCCACCGAAATCATTGGCCAACTTAACGCCCTCAATGACGAAGTAGAAATCGTAGAAGAATATTGGGTCAATCAAGCCAATAGGGTTATACCACATAACCCTTAGTTTGTCCTTAACATATCTCCTCTCATACTTACATGGCCCTCTTTAGAGAGGAATATTTAGAGGTAGAAGGAAAACTCCATCATATCCATCAATGTGTCAAGCACACTTGGTTCTATTGATATAGACCAAGATCCATGGCAACAATCATTCTTGACTAAAGTATCACCCCTACTCGGGTTAAGCGGACATTTGTCACTCTTGACGAGAAAATCCCCAATTTGTAAGTTGAGCATCTACGATTGGCTTGACCGCTTGATCCCGATGTTACCATCATTCCCACCTATCCCACTTATACTATATTGATTTATCCCATACCCAACCTAATTATCACATTCTTAATGTCACGACATGACCTCAAGAAGTCAAGTGCATATGAAATCATGTGTTTATTTTTAGGTGTACGGGGCCTTAGCTAGGATCAAAACACTCTTTTTTAGGGTGCCTTTGCCTTCATATCTTCATATTACCATATTCAAGCTTATGTATTTGAATTCCTTTGTATATCCTCACAATATGTATGTGGGATCAAATTCATTGTAATTTTAAATTATAACTATGCATTTTTACCATGCAACGACTACCACTTAAACCACTAACTCATCCTAACTAACTACCGACACGGCTCTAAACATAGTTGAACAACCTATAAGATCAAATCTCCACATAGCCTAACTCCTACTTGAATCCCGTTAAGCTCTCCTAGTTCCCGAGAAACCTCAACTCACCCATCGAGTAGTCCAAATTTCCATTGACCACTAAATCACCATCCTTAGCCAACATAACCACCAACCACCTCAACATGGTAGCCATGTAAAATGACCCGACCATATAACCAACTTTGATAAGCCAAATATAAACCATGTGAACCACCTTACTTAAGCGCGAATGATGTGGGATTATTATCCCAAATTGGTAAAGGTGGTCAATGGGAGGTTAGAGGGGATCAACCCCTAACTAGTCACTTACCAAAATAATACCCAACTATTAGACCAAGTGGTGGGAACAAGTCTATATATACATGACTTGGGTTTTATTGAATCGGATGGTTTAGATGGTGTATTCCTCATAATAGGGAAGTTTTGGAAAATCAAATTTTTGAGCAGCTTAGGGGCATTTTTGGGTCTTTGTGTAAACTATAAAGTTGTCCATAATTCTGAGAATCTCTTGTTAAATGTATCATTTTTAAAATTTGAGGTTCTTTTGATTTCATTTTTAGGTGAGAAAGTCACTTGTTGACAAATAACAAAGGGAAGATCACCTTACGGATACATGAACAACCACATAAATCATGTGTTGAGATGTTTCAAAGCTTTTAAGTTCTTATGGTCTTCTTTTTCCTGTTTTTGAGGTTTATTATTTGATTTGTAATTTTTTTGAATATAATTGAAAAACTAATTTTAATGGATCGGTTCGTATGAACTGGGGATGTCGAGAAATTTTTGAAGCCCGTGTAAACAATCTAGTGTCGTGTTTTCGCTTTACATTCAATTTTTTAGTTTTATCTACAGATATAAATCAAATTAATGTGTATTTTAAAACACATTAAAATTAGATTTTAATCATATTTTTGTTTAGGAGATATCAATAAAAGTGAAATATGGATTGTTAGATCCAATGCGATTAAGTTTAATTCTAGGAATATTAAATTTAGTTCTAGATCGGTTGAAATAATTTAAATTTAATATTTAAATTAGTTTTTGATTCATATCAACTATAAAATTGATAAATTAAAAGGATCTTTTGAAAACAAGTAAAATAATAGGGGTCTATTATCATTTACGAGATCAAGCTTTGGTATCGAATCAAGCTGGTTAAATTCGGTGTTTTGCTTTACTTGCATTTGAAATCAATTTGTATTTTCTAACTCTATCAAATATGCATACTTTGTTGGCTTGATCTTTCGTGTGTGTCGTGTGCATTACTTGGGAATTACATGTTGTTTGCAAGTAGCTATGGGAAAATCCTTGAAAAGAGAAAGGCTAGAATATCTTGAAAGCATCAACAGAAAAATTTAGGATGATAATTATTTCCAATGACGCAAGCTCTATTCCTTTGAAGATAAGATTTAATGATTGAAATCGAGTTGGAAGCCAAGGATGAACTCTTGATCACGAAGGATTTTCCTTCCACTTTAGATGCAAAAACTATGACAGATGATTGCACTGTAAGTTTTTCACCATGTTGTTCTTCCTCCCATTCAAATTCATGTATTGTTTTTGGTGATTTTAAAAAACACACTAAGGGCATTGGATCTAAATTATTGCTTAAAATGGGATTTGATGGAAGAGGCCTTGGTAATAATGGCCAAGGTATTTCTAACCAAATACGTGTAGATGATCGTCCTTGTTTTGCAAGTTTTAGTTATTCTAGTGTGGGAATGGAAATTAGAGAGTGCTCCAAGAACATTGAAGGGAGACAAGCTTCGATAGCCAAGACAATACCTCAATAGTCATGTTGGAATATTCTTCGTAGGAAATTGTTAATTCATCATCACAGGATGACATGTGTGAGAAATTTCAGAGAAGAGGTAATGAAATACCACCTCCTTCTTCTTACACACCTTTGAATACTAAAAAGGGAAAATGTTGTAAAACTTCTAATCCTCTCTTTCAGTATGAAAAATATGGCTATGATATTTAGAAAATGTGGCATGATTTTCCTTGCAATTTTGTGGGTTAAGTAACCATTATGTTTCCAGTTGTTGGAAGAGAATGTCATTGCTGAAGAAGTTGATGCCTTTCATTAGAAACAAGGTAAGTTCAAAATACCAATCTCATCATTTAACGAAGAGAAATGGAACACAACTTTCCTCATCTTAAAAAGAAGACAAGAGGATATTTTGTACTCATTTTTATGTGAATGGGAATCGGAGTTGAGTAGAGTTGGAGACTTCATCCATCTCAAAATAGAAATATGAATATGTAATACAACATGTTGCAAACGTAAATGAGGTTTTTAATCCACCACCGGTTGTTGTGTCAACTTAAGTATTAACCGAGGAAATAAAACCAACTAAAAAGGAAAATACATTAAAATGGGTTGGTAAACAATTCCTTAGTTTTATGTTTGCATAGTTGATGATTTTTGATAGCATGCAAATAATCCAGAGATTTTTTTGTTATATGGGGTTCTTGATGTTTGATGAAAGGAAATAATTTTCCCATATTAATTTCACTTTAATTTTTGGAGTTCGATTCATAGGAGGAACTAGGAGACATGTTTATCATGCTCGATTATCTTCTTACATTTGAAAATTTGAAAAAACTCCATTTGAATCTCTTGTTTAGCATTTTGAGTTCCTGGTACAACGGTGTGTAAAAGGAATTAAACTCATATTTTCAGCTTTGGAGATTTTTGACAGCAGTTTACACATGTCATTGGGCATATTGGCAATGTTTAGTTTTACATACTTGTTTTTCGAGTAATCATTGTTTTTGGGAATGCATCTATTTTTGGCATATATGTGTTGGATGCATTTTAAGACCCATATTTTTGGGCAGATAATTGTAATTGTGCTCACAATACAAAATCTCGCTCTTACCATACTTTTCAATCACATGTCCATGTGAGAAATAAATGTGATTTCTAAATATGGTAACAACATTAGAATGCATTTTGATTACTAATTAACTAAAATGTGAAAATATGTGGGTAGTTAATATAAGCTATGCACAATTGTAAATAAAGTAAATAGATGTTGTAAATGAATGTATAAATGACCCAAGTAACTAAACTAATGGAAATGGAAACCCCAATGAGCAAGAGAGAAGATGAAAGCACTCGGCTAAATAGAGATGCTCACGGGACTATGTCACGAGAGGTGACCGGAGAATCTGGAAGCATGAATGACTATGTAGGAGCCCCGAAAAGGATGGCTATAAGAAATATGATATCTTGGAGTTCTTGGAGAGGGACTGGGGCGCCCACGAGTGCTCGGTCTACAAGCTAGGAACCACTGGTCTATGTAAAAGCCCTAGACTTGGTCTTCACATGTTCGGCGGATGGTCTAAGACATTCGATGTCTGTTTGCATCAAGTTTATTGTATTGTCTTGGGTGTCACTATTATTCCAAGATGAATAAAAAGACCTGCAAAACCCTAAAAAGCATCAATTCCTAAAAATAAAAATGCATATGAATAGGTCGAAATGACCTCGATTCTTACAAAAATGGGCTTACTAACTGAGCATTGCACTACATTCCAGACCCAAATGTAGTTCTCTATGTGTGTGTGTGAAACATTCCCTAGGTTGCTCTTGTGTCAGTCATACTTTGTGATGTAGTGAGCTAACTATGCATAGAAAATGTAATAAAATGGTGGATGGAATAAAATAAATCCCATCCTATGTTGTGTGTGATGCAGATTTCCCAAGCCTTATCCCAAGTGATGGAGCTATGTGGATGCAAATGATCTCCCAATGTAATAGATGGATGCAACTCTAGGTGGATGATAGTAGTGACTAGTGTTTGGTCCTTATTGTGGTCTCATAACTTTGTATTTATAGGGTTCTCTTGATCTAATTTCATAATTAAGCCCGAATGGATGACCACTAAAAAGATAAAAACCTCAAATGGCTAGAAAGATCCCAAAAGTGGCGGGAAAGTTTAAAATGATCGGGGTGCCCATGGTGGGACCAGGGTGACCCAATCAAATCTAAAATAACGTGAAACTGAAAAAATAGACTAGGCATATGTGAGGTGGAGGTCGGGAGCAATGCGAAATAAAATAAAAAAAGATGGAAGAAATATGGGGGTTAATTAGTACTTTCTTCTCTCAAAACCCTCTAAATAGTAGTATGAGACCAGGACTAAATAATGTCTAAAGTGCATGATTTGTGTCTACATTTTCCCCACTTTATGTTGGTGAGCGGAAAGCTCGGTAACATAAAGTAGATAGAGATGTGTACTTGATGCCGATGTAGAATGACGAAGAAGGCGTACCGCAAAAACTAGAAAAAGTGTGGAATGACAAAAATATGATAGAGTGTGGAAACTAAAGATGAAAATGGACAAAAAGGTGATGAGAGTGAGCCTATGGTAGAATGTGTGTGCTGATGTTGATGTGTGTAATGTTCCTACATGGTTAGTATGGTGTGTGCCACCGCGAAGTTGTTTTTGACGTCATTTTTATTTTTGTTGTTTCCCCTAATTTGATTGTGTTTTCTCATACATATACTGCACGAGGAGAAAATGACTAAGTAGTCAAATATATATGTATGTATGTGTAAAAATGCAATGTAAAAGACACATGTATATGTATGTAAATGTAAAATATGTAAATGGAACATGGGCACCTGATCCATGTCAAGAGAAAGAGTGTAGAAGGATATCTTGTACTGCTAGGGTTTTTTGGGCGATCTCGACGCCATAGGCCAAAGAAGTATAGGGAGGAAATGCTCTGTGTCCTCCAACCTTTAACTACTTTTGTTAACTGTGTGTGAAGAGATATTTATATCATCTTGGTTTTTTAGGGTCATCTCGACGCCGACAGAAAATAAGTATAGGGAGGAATTCCTCTGTATCCTCCAACCTTTAACTGCTCCTCTGAATGCTAAGGACACCATGTCCTATAAAATATGTTGTGTACAAGGCTCGTACACTGTTCTGAACCCACTCATTGTATGCAAACCCAAAGTGCCAAGGGTGGAAAGTACACTAAATTGAACTAGTGTAGATGTGTTGTGTAGACTGTAAAAACCCCAAATGATGCCCCTCCTCTTTGGGGATGCATGTGACGTTGCTTTGATAGGAGAATGCAACCCCAAAAGAGGACCAACCGCATGTACTCTAAAACTATACCCTATAGGGGAAGGGAATGCGCTTGGTAGAAACCAAGGTGTAGAAAAATAAGGATGGCTAGCTAAAAATAAGTGTTAGTATGAAAAAGCATGCACGTGTAAGACAATGTGTAATCTACACAAATAGTGTAAAAGCTACCAAGAAAAGTAGTGAAAACACACAAGAAGACAAGTAAGCCACAAAAAGTGGGTTGTAAACATGGGACATCACTCATGATGTTGTAAGACATGTAAGGCCATCATGGCCACAAACAAAAACAAGTGTGCACACCAAACATAGGGCAAAGCCCACATACAAAGAAAACAATGGTAGACAAGTATAGACAAACAAAGAAGTAGTCATGGTAACATGTAATCCTGCAAAACAAGTGTTGCACATGAAACACCCGTTAGCATGTTAGAAAGATAACCAATATTTCAAAGCATGAATAACCAAGTAATGTAAAGTGTTAAGTATAAAATGAAACAATAACACATGTGAGAGACAAATGTGGATGCCCCCAGCGACTAGTGTAGGAAGGGTAGAAGGCGAGCATATGTGCTACATGTAAGAGACATGTATCTATGATCACAACTAGAAAAAGGCATGAACGCACATGTTTGTATGATATAGATAATCACATATAAGAAAGCAATCTAACATGTGTAGGAAAGTGATCATGTAAAATAGTAGTAAGCAAGAGTAAATTCCCCCAAGACAATGCAATGTGTTGTGGATGGATGGAATGGAATGCAAGATGGAATGATAGGAGATGCGTGCCCCCAATTAAATGGAAATGTATGCAATGAGGTTCATATGGTTTTACCCCTCAAGTAGTAAAAAATGAACCATAAATAAGAGTGCGTCATTAGGAAATGGCTAAATAGTGTGTGTTGTGTCTAGCATGTTTTGATGAGTATGTATGTATAGTGATGATGATATGAAACATATAGAAGAGGTGTGCGTCAACCTTATAGCCTAAGTGTATATCATGAAAAAGGAATGTATGAGTGATGAAATAGCCCTAAAGCATGTATCATTACAAGATGATAGAGGTAGTGACAATGTAGCCCATAACATGTGTCACTACAAGATGAATAAGTACGGAGTGATGATGTATCCTAAAGTGTATACCACTATGCAATATGAATAGAGTAAGTGATGATTTAGCCTATAGCATGTGTCACTATCCTAGAAATGTCCCATGATGAATGTAAGGCTCATTTGATTTGTAAACCCTCGACAATGGAGCATGGACCGAGGAACTAAAGTGTGTCATAAGGTAGTGAGTGCAACACGTAGAAGACAATGTAGTAGTATATGTAATGATGAAAAATGACCATGTATACGAGTGTATAAAATGTGACGTTAAATGTGCGAGAATGTGTACAATGTAATGTAATGCTAGACTCATATGTGATGATAGCTAGTATAGTATATAGAAAATGTGGGATGTGAAGATGCATAGTGTATGATGTAAGGCATGTGATGGTAGATGTAGTATAACGACACTATGTAGAGAATGTAATGTAATATATGTAGATAAGCTAATAGTGTAAAGTAGGCTATGTGGTGTGAAATGAATAGGATGTAACATGAATATTATAGATAATATCGATGCGAGATATGTATAACGACAAGTGGTATGATGTATGACGTGTAATGTGTGATGAAACGCAATGTGTAGAGCCTATAGTGCATTGTGTGGGGTTCATTTGTAGTAAGCCCTCAACAGGTCAAGTGTGAACCAAAGCATAAGAGCTGTGTCATTAGGTAATGACGTTGTCAAACATGTGATTATTAAGCTTATATGAGGATATCGATGTATGATAATGTAAGGATGAGAGATGCGTAGATGTTAAGATGAGCGGGGGAATGTATGCGTGTTATGCCCCCAAGTGTGTAAGGGATGGAGATCTATCCGAGCATTAAAGAGAAAGCATGCCATGGTGGCGGATGTGGCAACGTGTTAGGAGTAGTTGATGTACCCATGTAAGTTGTGGCGGTAAGAACAAAGGGAAATTACTTGTTGTGATGATGAGTATGTGAGATGGTGTAAACCTCAAGAGGAGATGCGGAAGGAACAAAAGAAACGAGCTGATGTTTATATCCAAGGCCAAACACAGGTGGATTATGTTGGAATGGAAAGAGGTTCTTTGACTCCTTTTGCATGTTTTCTTAATCCATTTCCATTGAAATCATGTAACGCAGCGCAAGTACCTATATCCAGGGCCATATTGTTCGAAGTTAGGAGGAGAGATGGACGAAGTTTGGGCTTTAGGTGAATGATCAATAGCATTGCAATAAGAAAATGGAGAGGGATCTACTAATGCTTCATAAACCACACCTTGATATAAAAATTTAATACGTGCGGCTGAAGCCTTGAAGGGACCGCATTAATGGCATGGATCCAAGGTCATCCAGGAGAAGCTTATAGTTAAGATTATTAGGCATGACATGGAATGTAACGAACAAAGTGCATGGCCCGAGAGTAATGGGAAGCATGATTATACCTAAGACTCATTTAGGCATATTATCAAAGCCACAAATGTAAATGGATGATGGAGTTAAGGAGGCTTCAAATAGGCCAAGTTGCATGAGGAGCATGAGATCAAAAATGTTAAGCTCGAGATCCATTGTCGACTAGAACTCACTTAACCCCTATGTTATTGATACAGAATTGAATATAAAGGGGGAATCATTACTTAAGATAGACTGAGAATCAATTTCATTAGATGTAAATGTGATTTGATCTTCATTAATGGATAAATCAGTGGTAAAACAATGATATAGATATTCGGGAGAGGTGTGAGGATGAATATAAGTGTTAGCCAAAAAGATCTGAGTTTATTTTGACAATCAAGATTATCATGCAAAAAGGTATGGAGAGATACCTTCATGGTGAAAGGACCCTAAGATAATGAGGTGGAGAAGAAGAGAGGATCCAAGAGTGCTCAAATTTTGGGTTCACCAAAATGATTAACTAAAATGTGGAAATATGTGGGTAGTTAATCTAAGCTATGCACAACTGTAAATAAAATAAATAGATGGTGTAAATGAAGGTATAAATGACCCAAGAAACTAAACTGGTGAAAATAGAAACCCTAATGTGCAAGAGAGAAGATTAAATGACTTAGTTGAATAGAGATGCTCACGAGATTGTGTCGTAGAGGTGACTGGAGAATCTGGAAGCAAGAATGACTATGTAGGAGCCCCAAAAAGGATGGATATGAGTAATATGACTGGAATAGAGCACCCTGGAAGGGATTGGGGCACCCACATGTGCTCGGTTGCAAACTAGGCACTCTAGTTTATGAAAAATCTTTGGACTTGCTCTTCATAGGTCTGAAAGATGGTTTGAAACCTCGTTGTCTATCACATCAAGTTTGATGTACTATATTGAGTGTCATTGTTATTACAAGATGAATAAAAATACCCATAAACCCTAAAAACATCAATTCCTAAAAAATAAAAATGCATATGATTAAGTCAAACTGACCTTAGTTGCCACAATAGTGGTCTTACTAATTGAGCATTGCACTACATTCTAGACCCAAATGTAGTTGTGTGTGTGTGTGTGTGTGTGTGTGTGTGTGTGTGTGTGTGTGTGTGTGTGGTGTGAAACATGCCCTAGGTTGCTCTTGTGTCAGTCACACTTTGTGATGTAGTGAGCTAACTATGTGTAGAAAATGTAATAAAATGGTGGATGAAATAGAATAAATCCCCTCTTATGTTGTGTGTGATACAGATATCCCAAGCCTTGTCCCAAGTGATGGAGATATGTGAATGCAAATGATCTCCCAATCCAATAGATGGATACAACTCTAGGTGGATGATAGTAGTGATGGTGTTTGGTCCATCATTATGGTCTCATAACTTTGTATTTATAGGGTTATCTTGATCTAATTTTGTAATTAACCCCAAAATGGCCGACTACTAAAAAGATAAAGACCTCAAACAACTAGAAAGAGCCCAAAAAGTGGTGGGAAAGTTCAAAAAGGATCGGGGCACCCATGGTGGGACTGGGCACCCATGAGTGCCCCAACACTAGCTTGGGTGCCCTACTCAAGACTAAAATAACGCGAAAGTGATGAAACAAACTGGGCATATGTGAGGTAGAGGTCGAGAATGACAAAATAAAATAAAACAAGATGGCCAAAAGATGGGGGTTAATTAGTACTTTCTTCACTCAAAACCCTCTAAATAGTAGCATGAGACCGAGATTAAATAATGTCTAAAGTGCATGATTTTGTGTCTATAATTACACTAACAAACATATTTGCAGTTGTAGTAATCTGACAGTTTCACAGGGTCAATGGACATTAGCCTAGTTGTTGGCTTTTGGTGTCTATATTTAAACCGATCTATATTTTAGTGAAATTACATTTGTAGAGATTGACCGTGTTATAGGGAATCGGTTCGATAGTTACCTATTTTGGCGTTTGATTGTCTATTTTTAAGTTGATCAATTTTGTGATGGTAGTTGCAGTCATTGTGGTTTGAAAGTTCTACAAGGATTCAATTAAACATTCAACTATCATGGGTGTTAGTTTGTCTTTTAAATTGATCTATGTTGTTTGCAGAGATTGGAAAATCATAGGAAAATCAGTTGGACTCTAGCCTCTTGTTGGCATGTAGATTGTCCATTTTTAAACTAATCATTTGGTGATATGATTTTCAAAAATTTGCAGTAAATTTTTTCCTATAATGTTATTTCTATGGATCATGTGTGTTTGTGAGATGCAGGAAGATGATTGGTAATTTCAGTGGGTGAAAATATTTTTTGGAACAAAAGCCTTCTCAGTGGGGAGGTGTGATCCAAAGATCAATTCAATAGATAGAGTTTCCCTAAATCTCCCAGAATCATTACATTATGGTAGAAGAATTTGAGATCTTTTTGTCACCTATTTGAACACAAATAACAAGCTCCATTTGAGTAAGATACTGTCTCTGTAGAAGTTCCCGATTGGAGGATAAATAATAGGAGCAATCAACCAATCGGACTGTGACACGTGGTAGTGAAAAAATGACAAAAATGGTAAAAGGCTTTTTATGTTTTTTCACCTCCGGTCTTCGATACTCGAGTTCGAGATAGGTGAACTCCATTATTTTTGGTTAGGGGCCCTCAATTAGGATCGACACACTCTTTTTGCATAGGGGTGCCTTAACCTCCATATCTTCATGTTACCATAGTCAAAGCTTTTGTATTTGAATGCCTTTGTATATCCTCACACTATACATGAGGGATAAAATTCATTGTAATTTTAAAATATTACTATGAATTTTTACCAAGTGCCAACTTCCATCTCAACCCACCGAGTCATCCTCACCAACTCGGTCGACCTACCTTTAAACATAGCTCAACAACCCACCAACTCAACTCTCCACATAGCCCAACTCCTACCCGACTCCCACTAAGCTCACCAAGCACCCGAGCCACCTCACCTCACCCATTGAGCAGTCAAAATTCCCACATACCAATGACTCACCATCCTTAGCCAACATACCTACCCTGCCACCTCAACGTGGCAGCCATGCAAATGGCTCGCAACCACCTAACCAACCCAATGAGCCAAATATAAACCATGTGAACCACCTTAGCGTGAGTGACATGGGATTATTATCCCAAGTTTGAAAAGGTGGTCGATCACGAGGTTAGAGGGGATTAACCCCCTAACTAGTCGCTTGCCAAAATAATACCCAACCTTTAGACCAAGCGGTGGGAACAAGTTTATATATACATGACTTGGGCTTTATTGAATCGATGGTGTGATAAGATAAGATAAATATATTAATGTCCAACGAATGACCACAAAAGTAGGTCAATGGGACTGCAATCCAAACAATATACAAAGTGCGAGAGGGGACAACTCAAAATGAGTTCCTAAAAATAGAAAAGAAGAGAAGAAGAGAAACGAAAGTAGAAAGGAAACTCGAAGCTAATACCCTCATAGGCGGAGGCATTGGAGCAAGCGGGGGAGAGAAACAAGGGAAGTAAAGAAGGGAAAGAAGGGGGGGACAAACGAGGACCAATGGTCTAATCAGGAATGGTAGCCACACCCCTCCTAACATTAGAGGCCGATGAAAAGAAGCTCTGATGGTATCGGCAACTCCGACGATGGGGGCAAAATCTCCTTCCTGCTAAGATCTCGAGACTAACACGATGGCTAGGGGGCGAATGGAGCTGGGCGCCTCTCTACATGTTTGCAAATGATTCTACTAGTGGTGATCAAGAGAAGTGTGAAGGTCCAACTAGGGACGAATTGATCTATGCACTGTATCTGGGTCAGAAAGGCTCTGTCGTTTAGTACCTCCACCAGTGGGTAGAACCGGAAAGAAGGTTGTAATCTATCTCGTGGGGATGACTCTCGGAGGGGGATGAAGAATTTGGTCTCATAACAGCAAAGACTCATGAATGTAGAGGGCAAGGCACCACTGGTCAATATATCTGAAGAAGACCAAGAGAGTCTGAATCCCTCTGAAGAGGCAGTGAAATCGTCCTCTGATCTCATAGTATATGGGGTAGTGGAAGATGAAATGAGTCTCTGTCTCCACCTCATGAAGGCTACAGAGCCTACAAAGTCTATCCTCCCGATCAATGTGGTGATTAGTCTCGCATCGAAGTCTATGGGAGCCGACTCGAAACTTACCCAGAGGTATACATATGGCATGCACCCAGTGACGAAAGGTGTACTAAGGGCAGAGTGTGTATTCCTTATAACATGATAGTTTTAGAAAATCAAAATTTCTAGCATCTTAGGGAATCTCTAGGTATTGGTGTAAATTGGAAAGTTGTCCAAAATTTTGATACGCTCTTGTTTCATATATCATTTTCAAAATTTTAGGTTATTTTGATGTCAATTTAAGTTGAAAAAGTCACTTGTTGACAAAGAACAAAGGGAAGATCACCTAGAGGAGATGGGAACAAACGTGGAAAGCATGTTCAAATGTTTTAGAGCTTCCGAGTTCTCATGGTATTCTTTTGCATGTTTTTGAGGTTCATTATTTTATTTGTAAGTTTTTTTAATGTACTTTCAAATCTAATTTTAATGGATCGGTTTGTATGAACCCAGAGACATAGGAAATTTCCAAACCTCGTAAACAATTTGGTGTCGTGTTTTTCAGTTTGCATTTGGATTTTTCAGTTTCATTTGTAGATATAAATCATATTTAATGTAATTTTTAAAACACATTCGGATCAGATTTTAATCAAATTCTTGTTTATGAAAAATTGGTAAGAGTGAAATATGGATTGTTAGATTGAATGAATGATTAAGTGTAATTCTAGGAATATTAAATTCAATTATGAATCAATTTTAAAATAATTTAAAAATTAGATTTAAATTGGTTTTTGGATTCACATCAGCCATGAAAAATGAAAAATTAAAATGATCTATTGAAAACAAGTAAAAAAATAGAGTGTCTATTGTCGTTTATAGATCACTTCTTCCATGTAGATGTCACTCTCAATGGATTTATGGCTAGAATATCATGGATCTCAACCTATATGGGTGATAGATACCCATAATTTGGTCTCTCGAGTCATCATTTATGATTTCCAATATATGGACTACCTAGGATCTATTTAAGTTGGGTATCGCATGAGTTAGGAATCATGCTTAGGACTACTCTCTGTAATATATGTGTGACCCTCCCACCACCTTTACACCAAAGCTCCTCCTATACTAAAAACCATGTATTGATGGTTTTGGTGTTACCTTTTGTGATCTCAATAGAAATACCACAATCTTTGGCCCATGTCCACTTCATCCCCTCAAATCTCTAGCATGTTGTGGATGGTGTGATGGAAGATGTAACACTACTATGGGTCGAGGAAACCCAAACTATTATGACCCTCTATTTACTAAGTCACGAGTTGAACCACCATATATAATTCCCTATAACCTCAATAATACCCCATGTGAATATAGTCATCGGCCATGATGGCCACATATCCATGGTTCCCACATTCAACAACCATATGATCCGATCCTTTTATATTATCTATAACCTTGGGCATCCTACTAAGCCCAAAAAAATGGTCCACTCTTCCATTGTAGAAACATAGGTTCAAATGCTAATACATAAAGTGGAGCCATTTTAGCCTATACATAGGAAATATACATAAATCTAGGTTGATAGTAAAATCACCACCTTATCTCTAGTTGTTGTCTCGGAAGCTGATGTAGATTAGGTGCTAAACTACACCCATATGTTATCTCCATTTGTACATAGTACTCTGCTCCAATGTATCATGGCATACTACTATAAAATTAATGGGATGCCACCATTTGAATTTTGGCACAAGATGTGTGTCACAAACCTCCCTATAATCACCTTTCAACTATTCAAAATGGAAGAAATATAAGTTTTCCTCTGTCGAGTATTGAGGATTTTGGATTATACCAATCCATATTGTGTCTCATTATTCTAACTCTTGCCTCTCTTTTTCCTTCTCCAACACCTCAAAAAAAAATTATACCTCATTGATAGATATGACCAAGATCACATGCACATCCTCTAATATGAATATAGTCTCTATTATATCCCTCTAAATTTCCACACGAATGTGTCCAATCCAATATCTCAAAAATTGATAAACATTTATAACACATTTACATCTAATGGGACATGACACATTTGTGTACTACCATTGAATTTTAGTTCAACTAACTGCATTGTCCCCATTTGATTAATCCCTCAATAAATCTAGCAACCAAGAGGTGTCCATTGTTTTCATAGTCAAACTCGTCTCTACAACTCAAAATAAGCAATCAACATTCACACATCATCATTAGTTAAAGAAAAATATGATAAAATATTAAAATCATAAAAAACTAAGTAAATCCATCCATTCCTATGTCATCTACCTTTTAGGAAAAATCAGCCTAATTCTACTACATTGGCCATGCTTGACTAGATGGCGTCAACCATGCAATAAAACATTTAAGTGTCTAATAGCATCAACAATACTAGAATAAACAAACTACATCATCCCTCCCGTGATTTATGTTGGCCCAATATGGCCAATTTCTTTATGCAAAAGGTCGTACACTATTTTTACATTCAAAGATAAAAACCTAACCTAATGACCTCATAATGAAAAAAACTTTCAAATCCACCTAGAGTTTGTCGACACCTATGTTTGGACACCTCTTGGGGAAATTACACTACCCATATTTTCTCAAGGACCTAGTTTTACATTTTTCACCTAACTATTGTTTCCCAATTTAAAAATAAAATGTACGTTTGTATCCTCATGAGTAGGTTTTACTCACCTTCTCCCCGATCCACCTACATCGCTTCCTTACATTATGGCCATAGACTCGATTTTTAATAAATCAAATAACCCATAGATCCTAAAATTTAAAATTGATGGGTTCAACGTGACAAATGAATAGGTTGACATATAATATACAAGTTTTGACCATTTTTTTGAACCTTTTCTCACAACATAAAAATTTAGTAAAACCGTAATATCTTTGTAAACATAACTTCAATTATATTTCGAATAAAGCGTAAGGACCGTATTCTCATAACAAATCTAATACTATAATTCATGTATATTTCCAATGAACTTAAAAACTCATCTACTTTTAAACCAATGAACCTTACCTACTTGGTTTGTATTCATGTCCTATTTCATCACTTTTCCCTTGCATTTCTTATCTTTAGGCTTACTAGACCATATTCCTCTCATTGACTATCCTTATATCAAATTTATATCATCTTATTAATATTTTGATATCTCAAGCTTATTTTATCACTACTTATTTGACGCTTAATCCTATCCTCCTTTTATGGGTTCCCTTTAGATTAGGGTTCATTTCTTGTTTATCTAATCTATATTTTAGTGTTTCTTTTCGATTTGTGTATTACTTGAGTTCACTTAGAAAATATTTCTACATTATGGTGATTCATTATGCAAACACACTCACATGAAGGTGAGTATGATTTATTTGAGTTCATGTTTTTTCATTTTTATCGTTCATTCATTTCAATTATTATGACTTTGGTGTTGCACTTTATTTTCTCAAAGACCATTTCATGCACGCTTCTTGTGACATACAATTATCTTCAATCGGAGCATATGTATACACCTTATTTTTCACTATTACTAAATTTTTCTATTCATATGAACTATTGTCCCATTAATTTCCCAGTGATGTCCTTAGGGATATTCTCGGGAGCATGGATAAGCGAAACAATTATATGGGTTAGTTAGTGGTGCTACTAGTGAGAGAGATTTTATGTGTTAGTGAATGTTATAATATCTTATATACTTTTACACCCTTAAAATCATCCATTTTTAGCCTCTCTAAAACATCAACTTACCATCCTCTTGTGGTTTCCTCTATATCTACTTACAACACACTTATACCTCCACCAAAGTCACTTTTTCATAGTTCCAAATTATCTTTCCATGTTTTTAACCTTCCCTTAGGACCCTATGATGAAGCATTATCCAACATTGATGGCATCGACTATGGTCTATGCCATTGACTATAGGGAATTGTAATCCTTAATCACATTCCTGTTTATAGGTAAATTTTTAGTTCATTTTTCATCACATCATCACTTTGGTCATTTAGTCTACTTGTGCCCACCAAGATTCTCTTAAAGGTCTTAAGGGATTTGAAGTTGGTCTCAAAGATATTTCATCCAAAGAAGGTGTTATGATAGGAACTCTTCCTCCATCATCCTTGCTAAAAATAAAAATTTCTTCAAGTATAAAATCCAATTCTTATATGAAGTCATGTACTTGTTCTTCAAACTTGTCCTTAGTAAGTATCTCTTAATGCACCGACAATGTTTTCATGAAAGTAAGTATCTCTAACCTCTCATTTCCTTTATCTTATTTTATATTTTATTGGTTAAAAAAATTCATGCATAGGTTGGAATATAGTAGCATACTCTTAATGTATTACATTATATTGTTTATTGATAGTTACTTTACAATTTTCCCTTCGGGATTCGTAACCTAAGAATCCTTTCAATTCATGTTTACAACCCTAACATAAGTATATTTATCTTGTTTCCAAACTCATTTAGTCAATATACAATTGGGATTATAGTAAGACACCACCCGTTATCCTAGACTTAATATTTGGAACCCTACATCTTTGATAGAGTGTGGACTATTGCCTTTTAGAACTAGGTATTTAATACCTTACAACCCTCTTGTGTGTGGCCTTAGAATGGTCCCCTTATTATCTTAATATATATTGCCAAGATTAAAAAGAGGTTATTTTATTAGACCATTATTATCTTGTATACATGTACTCTCTCATGTTAGAAAATCAAGTATTGTGTGAAAAAAGTGAATATTTAGTCTTGTTTTGTTGTAAGAGCATAATTGATTTGGATATAATTATAGTGTATAGTGTCACAATAATTTTGCTCGCAAAATATTAGGACTACTATGGAATAATCCTTGGCACTAAAGGTAGGCCTATTTTGGATTTTACATATTATGATAAGAAACATAAGTAGGCTTTGTTTTTGAAGCCGATGGTTTAGACGATTTGATACATGAGGTCTAGATAGCCATTAAGGCTAGTGTACTAAGGACAAGTTTGAAGAACAAGTACATGACTTCATGTAAGAGTTGGTTTTTATACTTGAAGAAATTTTTATTTTTAGCAAGGATAATGGAGGAAGAGTTCCTATCATAACACCTTCTTTGGATGAAATATCTTTGAGACCAACTTAGTTCCATTAATAAAAAAGGTGGATAATGATGACTTGGTAACACTTGTTCTAAATAGTTTGTCACACCTCTGTGCACTACCAAAACTCTTGCAAGGCTAAATAACTAGACTAACACCACATAGTCTATTAGCAAAGCTAGGAATTAACAATAGTAACATCAAGATCTTAGCTTATTGGAATGCTTAAGAAAACTAACATGATATCAATCAATATAAGTTAAAGCATGCCTACTTAGTGTGAATTGCTAATTAAAATGGACCTATGAAGATCACTTAGCAAAATCAAATTGGGTTGTTTTTACTTCACAATGGTGAAAGGACCTCTCTAACAATGGCTACAAGGCCATATTAGATATTCCTCTACTAACCAAACATGAATATTGGATGCAAAGATTGAGCAAGCTAATCCATCAGTGGAAGTAAGGCTCTTGATCATATGTCTTATATGATTAATACTATTCAAAGTATGGTGTAAAGTGTAAACATGTATGTGAGTTCCTTTATATAGCTTTCTATTTAGAGAAAGCTTGCATCTTGGTGCATGTGGGACTAAAGGATAAGTTAGATTAAGGCTTGTTAATCATGATTAGTGAAATTAACAAGTGATTAGCATATGTGGTGCCTTAATTGACCAATTAGGATCAATTAAGAGGCTAGGATAGGCTTTTTGAAACCTTTTGAGACATCTTGGAGGGAAATGGGGTGATTTTGAATGGTGGGGAGGGGTATTAACCATTATTGATCAAATACAAGGGTAAACAGGCTTAATTAGCTAATAATCACTAATTGCTTTTCTCGAAGAGGATAATAACTAACGATGTCTTGTTAATTGGCATTCGGAATGTGATAGAGATTAGTTAATCAACAAAGCATAGTTAATTAACCAAAATAGAGGGAAACATTAATTAATGGGTGGAAATCACTAGTTATAATGGAAATAATATGAATGAGGGTAATTAGTGCACTTTTAGCAATAAAAATGTGTAAGTGGATTTTAGGTGTCTAAAAGGTGGATAATGATGACTTGGTGACACTTGTTCTAAATAGTTTGTCACCCTCCTATGAAACATTTGTGGAGGTCCTATTTTTATGGTGGAAATTCGAATCTTAATATTTGATCAAGTCAATTCCTATTTTGTACAAAAGGAATGTATGCATACACGAGCAAATAAGTCAAGTTCTAGACAATTAGAGAGTACATTGATTGCTAAATCAAAGGGAAAGTGGAGATATCACTATGGTGAATATTCCACATACCGTGTGAAATTTCATTACAATCATAAGTTTGGGAATCTTAAAAATATTTCCAAAAGTGACAAGTGTGACCTTTCCTAACAAAATAAAAAAATCCACAAGATGATCCAATTATGATAATAAGTGTAGATGAATGGTATTTCAAGGAAGAGTATGCTCCTTTGGCATTTTTCATGTCACAAGGACTTATATTTATCATTTACTACAAATTAAAATTGTTTTGATTCAATGACATTACCCGATGGAGAGTCACTTTTCATAAAAGGGATAAGAGATATATGTATTATGTTAACTAACACTAAAAAATATTAGTAAGGAATGTTAGGTATGTCCCTAACATGCATCTAAATATATTACATGTCAATTAGTTAACAATAAATCCCCAATATTACTATAAATTTCTTTGGGTATAACTGTGTTGTGTCATATGTAAAATGGGAATGAGTAATTTCCTAGGAATTGGGAAAGGTGGCCAATATGGGCGTGTTGAATATGATATAATTAACTTAAAAGAATACATGGAGGGAGACTTCCATTTAGGATGCGATGGAGGATAAAATTCCTCATAGGCTTGTTTAAACTACTTTCAACCTACATGCACTCGTTGTGGAGGGAATATCCATTATACAAAATGTGCAAGAGGACGAAATGCCTCAGGAGGATGCAATTCCTCATTCAATATAAAAATGTGTGGAAAGTTTAAATGTCTTAGGATGATGGACTTCCTCACTTAGATGCATGGTTAGTTATGAAGAAGACTCCACTACCTAGGATTTGATGGCGACACATAGTAACATGACAATACATACCACATAATTACATGTAGTGGCTTAAAGGTCACTAGAGCATGGAAATTTTATCATCTTATTGTGAAAGGATTTTCACAACAGGGAATATATGAGAAATAGGAGGAGATGGTTATTTCTCCTACTAGTGTAGAGTTTATTTTTACTCCTACTATGGATAGTGCTAAAATGGTCACATTTCAATTTCATTTTCTTCTCTTTAGAAATTTAGACAAGGATATCTACATGGTGTTGCCTAAATATTTTAGAGTATATGAATGTGCTCATTTGGGTTACAAATTGACGAAGTCCTCCTACAAACTTGATAAGGCTCCACAAGCTTGGTACACTCTCTTTTAACAACATCACCGAGATTCTAATTTCAAAATTATGGAGTTTTGGTTGAAATGAGTAAACATTGATGATTCATCTATGAGTCATTCTACGAATAATTTGTGGACCACCGTCATATCTTATGTCCACATAACCATATCATAGTTTTGTTATTAGTTATCCTTTTCAATTTTTATGTGTCAAAGCTCATACATTGGACGATAACAAATATCAAATGGTAACTACACATTTAAGAGTAATATTTAAGGCAAACCCTACAATTTCAATGACTTAACTCCTTGGTTTTATTTGTAAAATTTTGGGATAAACATGTTATATCTTGTTTATTCATTAAGGGGGTATTAAATTATATTATTTAATGTTAAATGAACTGCTTAGGTATTAACTAACAATTTTTCATTAATTAACTTCCCCAACTATATCAGTAACTCATTTCAACATAATAAATATGAGCACCACACATATCACAATGTGTGATGTGTACCTTCTCATTTATTTTCATTCCTTTTAGTGTTCACATATTTTGAAAGAGGGCATGAAGATCATCTGGAATGCATGCGCATCAAAGGAGTTGAACTCTAAACAAAAATGCGAAGAACTCCAAGTAATTAGCAAGAACAATATCTCAAGGAACTTGTGCATACAAAAAATGGTCTACTCATACTCATAGATCAAAAATGAAAAGTACATAAAGGAGTGTTGTGTAACCCCTACGTATGGACTTGTTATACCCCAAAATGGGATAGGGGAGTTAGAATCGAGAATGGAATGTAACTCCCATATGATAAAGTGACATTATGACACATATGATAGATTCAATGACAAGATATATCTTTTTTTTTCATATAACTCCCTAATGACTCATCTAAGACCTATGAATCACCTAAGTGAGATGACTCACCATGGGTGAGGGTAATTAACCTAATAAATAAAATATGAATAATACCCTCACACCAAAGACCCCCTTCAACAAATCTTAGGATGAAGTAAGGCACGTCAAAAGAGAAATGGGTCCTAAAAGCTATGCTTGATGAGGTACCCATGTATAATAAGGATCTCAAGTAATGGAATAAAACCCAATGGGAAAAACATCCACTTACAAGAGATAAAATACTCTCATAAACAAGATAAAAAAGACGTGTCACGTGGGTCCCATAAACTAGGCCTGATGAGGTACCCATGTACAAACTATAATATTTCTAGAATAAGAGGAGGAGAAGAGAAGAATAAAGCTTGGAGTAGATGTGTTACAGTTGTAGAACTCACCCCAAGTAGAGAGCACAAGTTATGAAACTTGGCTTTAGTAAAGGGTTTAGTGAATATATCTACAACCCGATCTCGATGTCCTGTAAGTAATTCAAATCAATGATATCTCAAAGAATCAAATCCATGATAAAGTACATGTGCATCTTAATGTACTTCGTTTGTTGATGTTGAACGGATTTCTACGGATAGAGATAGTGTTAAGGTTATCACAATAGATGATGGTAAGCTTCCTAAAATGAACACCAAGCTTTGTTAGAATCCTCAGTAACCAAATAAATTCAAGTGGAAGCGTTGTTTGTTCCCCTATATTCTACCCGTTATAACAAAAAAGTAGCACCTAGGATTTGCACATTAAAAATCCCTACTTTTTCTAACATTGACCATCTCTCAAGTTGTGGGACTTACTACTTGAGATGGACCTCTAGAGA
Source organism: Taxus wallichiana var. yunnanensis (assembly GCA_018340775.1). NCBI lineage: Eukaryota > Viridiplantae > Streptophyta > Pinopsida > Cupressales > Taxaceae > Taxus > Taxus wallichiana. The sequence goes on along the minus strand of CM031238.1, from coordinate 854,695,546 downwards.
AGGCCAAATTCCCGTACCTAATCCTAGCACTAAACTACTCCTAATGAAGGAAATGCATCTAAATACTCCTATTCTACCAGTTCCCAAGGGACCAAAAAGAGAGAGAGAGAGAGAGAGAGAGAGAGAGAGAGAGAGAGAGCATGAAAAATGGAAATCCTACACTAACAGAGAGTGATAAAGACCAAGAAAATGGGGTGTGGCCACTTCAAAGTGAATGTAAATGGGATAAAATGGAGATGGAGAGGGTGGAAAAAGCACCACAGACCACACAACACTCAATACACCATTTCCATAAGCACAACATCATTCAAGTTTGCAATGAGAACAAGAAAATGCACAAAATACCTGTAAATATGAAGAAAGGAAAGATAAAACAATGAAAACCCAAGCTAGGGTAGTGAAAAAACCATAAAACTTGATTTTATTGCTTCAGAAGTTTGCACAATACATCATAATGGAGGTAGAAGGCATGATTCATCATTACAATGCTAAAAATGAGGCTTGGAGCTCTAATATCCGCCTAGCATCGAGAAGAAGAGAGAGAATCATTCCAAAGTGTCCAACATCTTACAAATGAGCTCTCTTTTATAATATATGGAAGAAAGAATGAGAGAGAGACGAGGGAACTCAAATTCGGGCTTCACCAACCAACAAAGGGTAGTAAATTCCTACAAAACATCATGGAGATCCCCGAAAACCCATCTCTTCATGTCATTTAGCTTGTGGAGGAAGAAAATGTCTTCATGCCTTCATTAATGGCTCTTTTACCCACCTAGAAGTGTTCATTTAGAATTGGGAGAGTTTTTCACCTTTTTGGACCCCCAGCCCACCTACTTCTCATTTTTTTATGATTTATGAGTGTAGAACTTGAAAAATGAATCCAACAAGTATAATTTTGTCCAATTTGGCACACGTGGGAAGGAGATATGGAAATGTGGTTTGAGGTTCTATTTTTGCTCAATTCCCAATTTTTCGCCATGTTCTCCAATTTGTGTGCAGCTCACAATTAACTATTCCCTTTTCCTTTGTTTTTAGTAAGTTCAAATTTTCGAGTCAAATGGGTACTCGTGGGCGGGGCATTATTTCCTTGAGGGCCCACAATCACCGCTATGCCCATGATCCTCATACCTTGTGGCTTTTAATACCCCATGGGGAACATTGTTCCCTGCGACCTGTACCACCCGCAACCCTATTCTCCGCACCTTTATTTTACGAGAACTTCGGTCCTGCTGGGAACACGATCCTCGGGGAACCTTGTAGACGCCCTATTCATTGTTCCCAAAATATCCTCCAGCCATTCGTACTCAACTACACTCACCCCTAACTTTACAAATCGTCTACCTCGACAATGCGGGAAGTGTTGACCCTCCGCCAACCGGTACCTTTCGAGCCCATTTCACTGAGACTTTTTCCGTACTATAAAGGATTCACCCAAACCCCTTAACAAATCAAAAATTTTGGGGATGTAGGGAACCTTGGACCCATGGGAATTGTACCTCCGGGCCTCCGAAGATGAAATACCTGCAATACACTATTTTAATCCCTTCTACTCATTTTTCTCAAATTTTCACCAATTCTTTGGAATTTTCTTCAAGCCAGGGAGTTAGAAAAAATGAAGGGAAGTGCTCCAAAGCCAATATTTCCCAATTTTACTCATTTTTTCTCAAATTGGCTAAGTATTGAGCCTCTTTTGAATCCAAGGAGAAGGGATAGCATCCGAGAATATCCTAAGTGCCTTCAAAGTATGAAAATTAAATGTTTTTCCATATTCTTCATCAAGCTCCATCAATCGCCCAAGTATAATTTTTCCAACTTGTCCATTTTTTCCAGGGGTAAAAATGGATAACACTACCTTTATAGAAGATATAATAATTACATTTTTCTTCTTGCTTGACCAAATGACGGGACCCAAACCAAGAGACAATTTGTATCCATAGGTAGATTTATGATAATCAAGGTCACCTTCCCAATAGAAATTTGAGTATCCAACCAAGTCAATCATAGTACCCCTAAGTAATTTATTCCATTGGTGTAGGTTCCTTTAACATAATGAAGAATCTACTTAGATAATTTCCAATGTAGCTCATGTAGTTCCTACATAAATCTAGACACAATTATAAAAATGAATGATAAATCTGATATAGAGTGGGTTAATTATATCAAGATCCCAACCAACCATGATAAAGGGTATCATTGACTAAGGGATTGGAGAAATCATATACTAACTTGAATCCATAAACGAAGGGAGAGGGAGATGGCTTACAATCAACCATGTTAAACCTAACAAGTAAATCAAGGGAATACTTGGGTTAAGAAATGATGATCCCAAGTCAGACTGAGTGATTTGAATCCAAAGGAAGTAGTGAATCAAACCCAATTCGGTCATGGAGAACATGTTGGCTAAGTAATTTTTGATGAGAATGGTAATGGAAGAAGAGTTTTCTCGTAATCACAAGTCATCGATGTACATAACTAAGATAAAAATGGACTCATCTTGTCGCAAAATGTAAACATTTGGGTCAGAGTGACACCAAGTGAACTTGTAAGAAAGAAGAAAGGAGTCCATCTTGGCATACAGATTCCTAAGCCAGATTTGCGAGGCCATCGATAAACTTATTAATTCTAAAAACAAGTGAGGAATCTTGGACATAACCTGGTGGTTGTTCCATATAGATTTCTTCCTCTAGGTCGCTGTAAAGGAAGGCACTCTTAACATCCATTTGGTGGACATACCATCTATTAGCAGTGGTTATGGATAGGGTACTTTGAATTTATTTCATCTTGGTAACACGAGTAAATGTATAAGAATAATCAACCCCAGGAACTTGGGAGAAACCCTTAGTTACGAGTCGTTCCTTATAGTTTTTGGTGTTCCAATTGGCACCATACTTGGTTCAATTTATCCACCTATACCAATCCATTTTTATTCCCTTAGAAAAGGGATTATCCCAAGTTTGATTCTTGATGAGAGAGGAATATTCATCTTCCATAAGAATCCCACTCAAAAATCCCATCAAACTCCAGAAAAGATTGTGGATCAAAAGTAGAGGTAAGGAAGGAATGGGGCCTAGTAAAATCTAATCAAGTTTGTCTCACATCCAAAGGACACCCTATCCAATCATCAATACTTTGCAAGATCTACCTAGTCCAATGAGGACCAAAAGGAGAGTCGGGCTCGAATCTACCAAGTCATCACTTGAGTGAGAGGGGACATAGTCCTCTTCATCACTACTATCGAATCAATAGATGGAGGAGCAGGAGGCTCATAATCAACAAGATTGTCATAAAAGTATGAATCATGGTCAGAGAGAGGAAAAGTGACCTCTGTAGGTTGAGAAGTGTAAGTGGGATATTTCTCTTGCAATTTCAAACTTCTCTTCATATATATCTCATGAGTGGTGGGGTTAAAAATTCTATAACCCTTCACACCTTTAGGATACACGATAAAAATACAAGGTTTGGATTTTGTTCTAAGGCCTTGTGTTTCTTCTTGGGTATTTGAATCATGGAAGTTGAAATCAAGAAATAAAATTTCTCAACATCAAGTTTGCATCCATACTAAGCCTCAAAGGGGGTACCCCTTTTACTAGTTTTTATGGAATGCGGTTTTTAATGTAGAAAGAAAATTTTGTTGCTTCTTCCTTTCTACAACTCCATTTTTCAAGGACTGTAAGAAATTATATCTGCAAATAAATTATTTCGAGGTGAAAATTGATTAAATTTTTTTCTCACATGCTACCCTCCATTTTCATTTACCTTTCAACTTACTTCTCGACTAGATATTAAAATTTTTGAAAGTAGTTAAAATTTTCATATTTCTATTTGAGAAAATACACCCAAGTGTAGCATGAAAATTCATCAATGAAGGTAAGGAGGTATTGAGATCTATTGAAAAAGGATATAGAAGAGAGGCAGATATGTCACTATGGACCAACTCCAGGTATGAGAAATTATCTAGGATTTTCATTTTCCAAATTTATCTTTGGGGTGCTTCCCAAGGGCACAACCCTCACAAATACCCTTTGAAAACTAATGCGATACAATCCATTTACCATATCATGTCACTTAATTTCTCAAGGTAACATTAGTTTAAATAGACGAATCATTTGTGTCATAGCTTACTAACACCATCAATGCAAGTCACTAAGATGGTGGGAGAATTAAAAGTGTGAAAAGGTACAATGGTCCTGTGGTCTACCTTTCCTCTACCACTATAGACTCATTGTGCATCTCTTAGTCAATATGGGTGATTTCGTAGATCGATAATAGGTTCTTAGAATTTTAGGGAACACTAAGGAAATTATTAAGGGTTATACCATCAACTTCCATTGATCTACTACCAGTTATTATGACGGATGTATCATCACCCAAAGTGATTTGGGATATGCTACAAGATTCAATGTTAGAAAACTTAGCGTGAGAGGAACCCATGTGGTTTGAAGCATCAAATCTATAACCCATGTCAATGAAGGAGTTACTTTAGCTACAAGGGCTTTGAATTTATTCTTCTTAGACTCATTTTCTTTTCTTTAGAAGACTTAGGTTTCGAGTATTTTCTTAATAGACTTAAGAAACCTATATTTTTCTTCTCAAGTAAATGAGTTAGGTGTTCAATTTGTTTTCTCATGCATTGATTCTCTTCATGTCTCGACTTCTTGCAATATGAACACTTTCACTTTTCCTTCTTTGATTTAGACTTAGAAGTAGAGGAAGAAGTACTCATGTTGGATTTGGTTTGGGTGGTCTTACCTTCCTTCTTAGGTTGGTCCTTTTTATTTGATTTCTTCTCATGTTTCTTCTCATTTCCTTTACCATTACTTGTTATTAGGGCATGTGACTTGGACTTGATTGCACCCATTTGGATTAACTTATCCTATTATCGAATGAGTTGGGCACAAACTTTGTCGAATGAGGGAATCTTCTAAGCGAGTCCTAAGGATTCTTTGTGGTGAAAGCTACAAATGAAGATAGAGTCTTCGGTCTAAGTTTAGAAATAATAGACAAAATCACTTGCCATCGTTCTTATCAATTCCACATCCTTTCAACAATAGTCTCGTGTGGAAAATTTTGGAGAAGAAGTCATGTGTGTTATCAAATTTATTAGGATTCAAACTTAATATTGTGTTCTATAACTCATGAGCTCTCATGTCATCTTTTTTTCTAAACATGCCATCTAGAGCTTTCCAAGTGCGCTGGGTGTTGTGGAAGACTCAATGTAAAAAGACAAGCTTGGAAAACAAATGTACAAAGAAGAACTAAGGCTTCGTCACATCAATTGAACCATTTACATTTCTTAGGTTTGGTTGTTGATTCTTTCTACACTCCTCTAATGATGTGGTACAACCCTTTACCACGTAGTGTAATTATCATTTTAGATTTACATTTGTGAAAGTTAAATGGTATGAGAAAAGGAACATGCAAAGATCCATCGTAAAGAAGAAGAAAGTAAATGTAGAAAAGATAGGAAATACACAAAGACACACCTAGATTAATAATATCACCCACCGTTTGCAACACTTTATACTTAGTTAATTAAAGACAATCTAGTGTGTCCATGTAGTGTGAAATGATTGGTGAGTCACCTTGCAATCAACGAGTCCACGTAAGAGTGGAGACCAAAATGTGTTTTGACATGCGTAAGAAAGCACGAAACGAGAAAGAAACTAAGTCCTAAGTGAGAAAAAATGTCTCACATTACAAAAACAAGCTCCCTTTCCGGAAGGTTGCGGACGTGATCACTAACCCACAAACGAAGGAAGACGATTATAAGAGTTTTCCCAATTAGAAAAGGTGTAATTACCTCCAAAATGACCCTAAAAAAATAAAGGCCTCTTGGATTTAATTATGACTTACATTTAATTAAGTAAGATTAATTATTTTTAAAATAAGCCCACAAAAACTAAGGTAAAAAGAAAGATCACCGAGTTGATGGGCCAAACCGGCTTCAACGAGCTAACTCAGCAAGTTGGTGAGGCGAGTTGGAGGTCCGAGTGGTGGGAAAGTAGGGCTCCATTTGGATTGACGTGATGGTTTTATGAGTTTGGGGATATAGGAACGATCTATCGGATGAGGTGGAAAATTTGATGGTGAGTAACGTGATGAAATGGTCGTGCGTTGAATCGAGCTTGGCGAGTAAGGCACTGTGCATAGTAACATCATGGGATGTAAATTTTATGAAACATGGAGAGATGTGTGGGTGATATTTTGAGTGCATAGAGATATAGATAAGGATGATATAAGGTTGAGAGGACTTGGGTCAATGAGGTATAGTAGGGAACCAAGTCCAAAGATGAGAGAGTCGGTGTTGAGCCAAGAGACGAAGCATGCACGACAGAGGAGCGTGCAAGGTGAGCCAAAGTGGGACGGTCGCCATGTAGGGCCGAGTGGGAAGTGAGCTTGAGTTGAGGAGGGAAATAACTTTTTGGAACCGGATAAAGAGATTCAGGATCGAGCTAGGGAAATCTGGTGATGGGTTGATTAGGGGAGCTCGGGAGTGAGCTAGATTCGTCCCAAACCAAGTTGAATGGGGTAGTGCGATGTGGGAGGGAAACTTGAGTTGATGGCGAAGCACGAAGGTGGCTTGGGTTGGAAGGATATCTTGATGTCAAGATGGAGAAGCGAGGTCGAGTCAAATACAACTCATAAGAAATATCTTGATGAGCTAATGTAATGTGAACGATGAGCTTGGTGTGATGTTGGACCAAGTGCAAAGCTTAAGAGGAGGACCAACTCGGCGAGTTGGGAAGGAGGATTTATAGAGTGAGTTGGGAGTAGGATGTCAAGTTAGAGGTGAGTTAGGGCTACAAAGGGACCTCCAAAACAACACTCCCTCTAGATTTAGCTAAGTCTACCTAAATGTAGCTATAAAACACCTAACCCTCTACAAAAGACCAAGAAACACCCACAAAACCAAGAAAACTTTAACAAGTAAAATGTTAACCAAAATAATGCCAAATTTTCACAAAAACCAATATAGGATAAAAAAACTTTCACTAAGAGTTAGTAAAATCATGAAATTAAGAGTAATCAACAATGATGAAGTTAGTGACATGATTACTTGAGATATGAGCTTTGATACCATGAAATATAACGTAAAGATCATCTATAATATGTGCACATCGATGGAGTTTCACTCTAAATGAAAACATGAAGAACTCCAAGTAATTAGTAAGAACAATATCTCAAGGAACTTGTGCATACAAAAATGGTCTACTCATACTCATAGATCAAAAATGAAAAGTACATAAAGGAGTGTTGTGTAACTCCCATGCCTGGACTTTTCATACCCCCAAAATAGGAGAGGGAGTTACAATCCAAGAATGGAATGTAACTCCCATATGAAAATGACACTATGATGCATATGACATATTCTATGACAAAAAATTTCATTCGTCATATAACTCCTTAATGACTCATCTAAGACCTATGACTCACCTAAGTGAGATGACTCACCATGGGTGAGGGTAATTAACCTAATAAATAAAAGGTAAATAATACCCCTAACACCAACATATTCCAACAAGAATGATTTTCCAAGATGACACTTCATGTATCACCATTAAAGCATTTCATTCTGAAAATTTTGGTTTGTTCATATCCATTAAGAAAGGATTCCCTTTATCTCCATCCCTCTATTTCTTACAGTTGAAGTATTTATCTATCTCTTGATCCAATTAAACCTTTAGAGAGTTAGTTAAATGTATTTATTTTCCTTAGTCTCATAAATATATAGTCAATGGAAACCTTTTTGATGATTCCTTCTTCTCCTCTAGAAAAGGGAAGGAATCGAACGCCAATGCCGTGAAATGTCTTGATATTTTTACTTAGCCTTTGGTTCTTGTATTCAATAGAAGAAAACCAAATGCTATGGTAAATATAGCACATCCTTTCCAGCTTAGGGTGGAACAGTCTTAGTAGTATTAAATACAGTTGGGATAATTTAAATTTTGGGCATCTCTTTTCATTCCAAGCTCCTGCCTCAAACTTAATGGGATTATGTTATGCCGATGGTGGGAAAATAAAATTGATTTTGGTTACTAAAGATATTTCCATGGCTAGAAAATTCTATGTTATCTCAAAGGTATTTACAACAAACCCATGTTTGCAACAATATTCTTGTTAGGAGACATTCAAAGTAATTTATTCCAAGTTGAAATGTTTTTTGAGAGACTTCATATCGGCCAAATTTTAAGACACTAATAGGTTTCTAGACTTGATTGGGATTTTTTCTGTAAATCTAAAGATATGGGAGGCCAAGGCCTTCTTGATGTTAAAACTCCAAGGTTCATCACATTTTTTAAGTGGGCTATTCATTCCCTTGCAAGAGAAAAGGCTTGGAAAATATTTCCTTGACATTGAATTTCTCAAGGATATCCTTTTTATAAGAAGGCATGTTTGATGTTGGGAATTCAAACTCATTTTCTCACTCTAGTTATTGCTAAATGTATTGGCTTCTTTTCAGGCTCAGGGTATATGGAAATAATAGGAATTAATTGAGCCCCATTTAAGTTGAGATGATGTTGATACATATCAAGACTCTTTGAATTCACATTTCCTTTAGTGGTCTCTAATTTTTACCTATTATGGTGTCCTTTTTGGCATGGTCCCTTGGATCAAGAGTCTCAATTTTTCAAGAAAGGGGTAAAAGTTATTTCAAACATTTTTTCAATTACTCTTGTGATTGGTTTTGTTGGACTCCATCTGAGATAAGTTATATATAAATAATAGTGATATTCCATAAATTATTGAAGTTCTAATAGCTATCTAAAATGAAACCTACATAAAATTAAACTTTTAACTCTCTCCAAATGGTGGACTGGTTTGTGGAGACACATTTCCTCCAAAGATTACCCTCAACTTGGTTATTAGTTACTCTTTATACAACACATCAAGTGGATACCTTGAATTCTTGTTGGAAAGTTGGTTATTTTGCAAAGACTTAGGGAAAGTTTTCCAGAGTTTGGACAACTATTTTTAATCCTAAACAAGAGCATTTCTTATGGTGTATCTTACAACAAATTTTGTTGTGGGTGGTCAAATTTTCCACCTTAGTGTGGCTAACCACATCGCTAGTTTTGTGAATATGTAGAGTCTCTAAAGCATATTTTTTAGGTTTGAAAGCATGTTCACTCATCCTAGAGGTGGATTCATATCCCTTTTATCCATTTTTTCAAAAATTATTTTCCTAGAAAATGGTTCCCTTATGGATTCAACCAAATTACCTACATAATACAACCAAATTTGGCATATAGTTCGCTTCTAAAATTATTTTTCACTTATGGAAAGAACGGAACAATATTTATATTTTATCATTTATCTCTAAATGGTTATTTTTCCATTGTAAATAAAGTACAATTTATCACTAATGTGATGTTATAGATCCAACTCGCAAGCTCAAAATGTCCACCGGAGATCAAACACTTCAAAGATTTATTGGGTCATTAGGGGAGTACCCCTTATATAGTATGTTTGGTATCTTCATAATCTCCTTTTACATGGTAACCTTCATAGGGTGGTGGTTTTGGATCTCATGGTAGACATCACTAAAAATAACGTGTTGAAGTAGCTCATTGCATTCACACTATCCTTCTCCAACTTATAGTGCTCATGGTAATGGAAGGTCCTCATTCCTAGACACTAGTGATTTGAGGGCATAATAACAAGGGAAATTTCCTTTGTTGGCCTTAGCCATTTCCCCGAATAAGACCCTGATGAGGAAGATGGAAAATAAAAATATGATGATATTTAGGAGACAATATTCAAATCCATCCATTGGTAGTGGTTGGGGCTAATGTGACAAGTCGATGATCCTTTTCCTTTTCCCCGCTTCACTAATTGTTCTTGTTGCTTAGTAATTTTGCCTTAGTGTTTTTGATGCCCAATGAGATTTCTATATATTTTGTATGGACTTGAGAAAAAAATTTATTGAAAATGTGTTTATTTAATCTTTCAAGACTTCTTCTAAGATAATTAGTTGTTATGTCTCAATCCTCTGGAATCGATCATTTGCTTTTTGGGGTGATTCGTTTCCACTCTTTATTATATTATAGGTGATGTGTTATATGAGATTTTAATAGATAAACATTTTCAATTTAAAAAACTACATTAGAAATTATAAAGCTCTTGTTTCCAACAATTCTTAAAGAACTACTCATGCATCATAAAAATCAAGTCGAAAATGTATCATGTACGAGATTTGATGCACAGAGCTTCATTTCACGTGTATGATCCTTTACTTAGCACATTATAAGGACTTGTATTTTCTCTATAATAATTGAAAAACATTAATCTCAATTCGTAATGCTTGAGTTGTATATTATTTTGAATTAGACAATATTGTTATAACTTAGATTTTGATCAATAATAAAGACCACATTTATTAGTGGTGACAATACTAGAATCAGTATAACTAAAAATTTCTAAAAAAGGTGACTTCCATTTTGGAAAAAAGTTTAAATTATTATCAAGGAAGGAATTACACTATGCCTCAAGGAGATTTATCCAAAATAGTTAAGGGAAGAGGAACATGAACAAATTTAGACCAAATAAGAGCTTAAAATTTTGGAAGAAACAAAACTTAGAAGGTATAGGTGACACCAAACAAAAATATAGACTTAAAAAAGTCAAAAATGTATAGTAGATAATAATGATTAACATGTGACTACACAAATAATAAGAGATAAAACGAAGGAAAAAACCACTATGCAAACAAATTAGCGGTTAGAGAACAAATAGAAAGATTTATCCCATACAATTACTTGGTTCTTCCATGTGAGGACCATATTTATGAAGTGCACCCTAAATCTATTGAGAGATAGGTAGATTGGATTGTGTTGGTTGATGAGGCATGGGGTTTCATAGCATATGAAGCTCCATTTAAACATGATTGAACTAATGCTTTTTGGATGATTGTTAAAAATATTGAGAAATCAGTCTTTCTTCTTCCATTCTCAACCGATGCTTGTCAAATCAAGAAAGAAAAGGATTCATATAGTCTCAATTCTCATATGTTGATGTTGAAACACATTTGTGAGGAAGTTAATGTACATTTTAATGTTTGAAAATTTTGGGTCCAACTAGGGAATTTGAATACTGTGGATGTTGATATTATCATTTAATGTTTTATCGATGGTTAATAGATCATATCGATTATCAAGTTGAGTTTAGTGGAGGATGAGGATGATGATGAAGATGGGGATGAATATGAGTTTGAGATGAATTTAGGGAAAAGGGGTGGATTTGATAATTGAACTATCATTGAAAGCAATGATAACATCAATAAGAAGGGGATGTAGAGAAAGGGAATCAAATCAAGACATGGCTAGAAATTTGAGGTTCATCACCACCTACCAACATGAAGATTAGGATATTTCCATTGTCCTTTCATTTCTTAGATTGAGAGGACCCTCAAATGTATACATTTTTCTCACTGATTTTGTTTTTCTCCTACAAAAATACCGACTAGAAGATCCATTCTCATGTTATTTATGGAAAGTGTAGCTCAATTTATAGTTTGGAAAGGAGGGCTCATACCTTTGAAAATTGACCTTGATGTGAGGTCAACCCACCATCACCTAAATCCATCTAAAAACCATAATATCGGATTAGTCTTCTCTCTCAATAAATTTATATTGCACGCAATAATAATATCCTCTGGATTGCTTGAAATCTCTAGTAATATGTTTTTTGTCTCCCAAAATCCTTTACCATGCATTATTTACTATATTTTATACCTACTTGCAAGTGACCTCCCAAGTTTACTTGTATATGAATGAGGATTTTAGAGTCATTGAAGCTTCTAAGATGCACTAAAGCGGTATATCCAATTTGGGGTAGTACAATATGTATTTATAGGTGTTTGAATGCGATTATTTTTGGCTTAAGCCGGATGGGCTAGTAAATGGGGTTTCTTTAAATAGAAATGATAATATAATTTTTACAAAGATTTTTGTGGGTATGGAAAATAAATTTTCCAAAGGCATCAACACATCATATAATAGGAAAACAAATCAAAGAGTGGTTGGCCTCCTCATTAATAGTGTTATTAAGCTAGTACGTAAAGACTAAACCAAATACCTTCTACCACCATATTGATGATAGGGATTGTGATAACAAAGCAAACCAAACCATGTATGAACTCAGTCTCTTTTCTAAATTTTCAAGCCAAAATACTCCTCCTACAAACAAATGGGTTATTTATATTTCCATTTCTATACATTTTGTCTAAATTTCTTATACGTGAGTTGAAAATATTTGAAGCTAGTTTGAAAGGAAAATTTTTCCATACTCCATTCGGGGCCGAGTTGAAAGTTTTGAGCACCATAGGCAATACTTAAAGTCAAATACCCCTTGCCTAATTTTTAAAAATATTATATGTTAGATTTTTAACAATACATAATTAAGGTTAAGAATGATTCTTTATCAAAACATTAGCATTAAGCATAAAAATAGACATTTGTTTTTTGGAAACACATCAACTTCAATGTTATTGTTGAACATGATTATTTCTCCAAGTATTAGGCTTTGAATGATTTTTATTTTTATTTCATATCATTATTTTCTAAAAATATTCACCAAAAGAAAATTGTTGCATCTTATAAATCATACCTAAAGCAAGGAATATAAAATTGACCCATAAATATTTATATTTACAAAAGAATGTAGGCACCTTAAATAATCATACCAAATGTATAGATTCTTTAATTAGTTTAAACACTAATTGGCCAAGACCGAGAATTGTGATTTTTCATCTAATACATGTTTATCAAACTAAATACACTCTAAATTTGCTAATCTTACACAAAATAAGTTTTAATATTATATATTTGGAACTCTCAACCATTAATATATTACAACCATAATAATTATTGTTTGTAGTAATTGGTCAACCTAACCTAGTAATATTCCTATAAATTTGACATCGTTTAACTATTTCCATCCTGAGCAATTAGTTTCTTATGGCTTACTTCAAGATTTTAAGAGACACTACCATATTCTTGGCCTTATATGGAATAAATTTTAATATTATATTATCTATGATAGGTATTGTGCCCAACATTAATATATTACACCCATAATAATAAGAGGTAAGAAGTAAACGATCGACCTAGTGAAAATTCTATAAACTTGGTGCCCCCTAATTATTGGCGTTGTAGGAAATTGCCTATTTTTCCTAGGGATTAATCCTCCCTTGACTCCATCTAATGTCATGCTCTTATCATGCAAACTATGGAGGGAATAATAAATAGTGGGAGAAGAAAAGGTGCTAAACATATGAGGTGATACCCAATAATGACCAAAAGACAAAAGGGGGGAAATGCAAAGGGAGAAAAGGCCTTACAAAATCAAGTGAGAAAAGAGACTTAACAAAGAGAATACGAAGGGGAAACTAAGAGAGGAGAGAGATACATTTGTAAGAATAAAATAGGGTAAAAGGAGATAGATGGCATGCTTATCATAATAATAAAATCTTTGAGTCGAAATATCCAATATGGACAAATAAAGTTACCATCAAGGGAAACACATAATAGATAACAAAAGGAGCATAACAAAAATTTGTGCATGCCCTTTGATGAAAAATGAACACAAAATTTATATACATTACTAATAGAATCTTAGGGCAGTTTCACAATTTCCCTTTGTACAAATTGACAATTTTGTAATCGTCCTTAAAGTACTTGATTTATGAGCTTCTTTTCTCATGTTTGCTTTTATGGTGTGTTTATTTGATGAAGTATTATTTTCTATAAATCCATATGGATCACACCTCCCTTTCTCAAGAGGATTGTGATCCCATTAAATCTTATAAGGGGAGTAAATGAGGAAACATCTCCCTCACTTTATCCTTTGGGTAGCACTTGGCATGTTTTAGTGTCTTTCCCTTGAGTATAACATTCCAAGACTCATATGCTCCTCTTCTTGTATCTTTGATACTCTCTACCGCAACCCTATGTCCTCCTCTAATTTACCTCGGGATTCCAAGATACAATCTTCTATGGAAGGTTACAAATGACATTCATCTTCTTCATTTAGCATGGAAGGCTCATACAAGAGTAAGTTTTCATAATCTACTACTAAGTACATTTGCATGTAGTATGGTAAGTTAAGCTTGAAGGAATATTATCCAAATTTCTCTAGGATGGTGAATGGTCAATACCATAGAGGATTGAGTTTCCTTTCTTTCCCTTGAAGTCTCTCCTTTCTCAAGTACTACTAAATCATGTTTGCACTTTGAGCTTGTGGTCCCTACAATGTTGGTCATGTCATGTTTTGTACTTGGCTTGAGATTTATCGAGTTTCTATCTCACCTTGAAATGGATATGTATAATCCTCTCAATAAAATTTGTTTCTCTAGTCATATTTGATTCTCTCACCTCCTCCTCTTCTTGTTTTCCAACCGTAACGTCACTTGGATTAGAGGAAATAACCCCAAAATGCTTCAAAAGTGACTAGCCGGTGGGTGTGTGGACTGCCCTATTATAGGAATGTTGAATGTAGGTTAAGGATTCATCCCAAGTCTCGTGGATACGTGTTGTAGTATCCTATAATAATTTGTACCAAAGTTTTTTACGAATTCTATTCATTGATCTATTTTTGGATGGAAACTAATGTTTCATTATAGCTTAGTGTCCATCTTGTCCCATAATGTAGTCCAAAACTTCCCAAGAACCTAGAATGTCTACCGGACACAATATACTTTGGAAAACCAAAATGTACCCATACATTAGCAAAGAAAATTTATGTTGCCTCATGTACTTTTATAGTATTTTTGCATGCCATAAGAATACACAGTTTTTGAATCTATCGATAAAAACATACAAATAGTCATGGCCATGTTTGGACATAGGTACTCCTACAAAATACCTTGAGATATCTTACCAATTTCTGGTAGGGATTGGTAGAGGCATATACAAACCTTCCTTAATTCATACTTACTCGTAAAATAAAGTTTACATCCACTTATGAATTTTGTTATTTCATCTTGCATGTTGCGCTAATATACATACCTTTAAGAAGGCTATGGTCTTTCCAACACCAAAAGGCTAGATACTTTGGAGGTATGTGCCTTTGTTATCAATAGGAGTCTTTCTCCCCTCGGTACACAAATCTTTCCCCACCGGTATAGTAGCCTATATTTGATATAAAATACATCCATGCCCTCATTTTCAGCCCCATGGATTGTAAGTTTTGGAATGTAACCACTGAAATTTGCATCTTGTGCCCAGGATTCTCAATAGGTGTCCTTCATAAAGGGCT
Organism: Taxus wallichiana var. yunnanensis; assembly: GCA_018340775.1. Classification (NCBI taxonomy): domain Eukaryota; kingdom Viridiplantae; phylum Streptophyta; class Pinopsida; order Cupressales; family Taxaceae; genus Taxus; species Taxus wallichiana. The sequence continues at coordinate 854,680,291 of CM031238.1, read as the reverse complement.
ATATGTGGGAGATAATGGCAAAAGTTGATATTCTTTCTATAACAAGTGGCCTAAACAACATATCATCCACCACATTTGTATTACCTTCTTAAACTTGATCACCAAATAGAATTATTGGATAAATCCCATCCATTTTTAGTGTTTTTCCTTCTGACTTAGTCTCGGTTCACGAAATACTATAGATGTTTTTGGTCAAGTATGTACTATAGTTTCTTTACCCAATAAGTTTCCATTTCTTTGATGTTTGAACTAGTGTGTACATTTCTTTTTCGTAAATTGGATATCTTGTAAGTGTTAAAGTATAAGTCTTAGAACAATAACACATTGTCTTAACTCCATGTGATTTAACAAAAATAGATTTTATGCTAAACCCTAATATTATAGAGTAGCTAATGTAAACTATGATAAACAACTTTTTGGAATATAAATGACACAAGAAATACGGTAATAAAATATAAAATCTTAAGTGCAAGAGAGAGGAATGGACTTAGTTGATTTGCGCTTGATTCGGACCCGATGTAGATCGGGAAAAATGTTGAATCGGAAGTGTTATGTGTAGTTATTGATCCAAATAAATTACGAGACTACACAAATAAGATTGGACATAGAAGCCCACGATAGGATAGGGGCATCCGGGTGTTAACGACACTCTCTTTGGGCACCTATGACCGCAAAAATGGTTAAAACCTAGTTTCTGGAGTGTCACACAAGTGTCACAAATGTTTGTTTTTGGTCTCTTGTATGTCACAATAAGGTTGTCAAGGTACCAGTAACTCAGTAGAACAAAGATTCACCTGCAAAACCCACAATACCACATCAAATCCAAAAAAATATGCAATATGGGGAGTTGGGTGACCTCGGCGGTCACCTCCGACATAGTGACCTTACATTCGATCGTTGCACTACATCTCAGACTCCATGTAGTTCTTGTGCATGTGTGATATAATCATGCCCTAGAAATCCCTTGTGCAAGTACACTTGATAGCGGGCAATAAATAGATTTACCAATGTAAATAGATGTATGGATGACAAAATGAACTTCCCCTTCTTATGAAGTGTGTACAAAAATGTAGTACTTTGTCCCTTGAATGAGTGTTAGATGGATGCCTTTGATGCTCTTAGATTCCTTTAGATTGTAACCTTAAGTGATGATAATATATGTTTAGAGCTTGGTCTTTTATTTTGGTCACATAACTTTATATTTATATGATTCCCTTGGTTGAATTTCACAATTGAAAACTAGAAGGTCGATCCATAAGAAGATAAGATGCCCAAAAGATAAAAGAAGCCCAAAAGAGTGATTAAAGTGGAAAGAAGTCAAGGGCATCCAGAGAGGACGCGGTGCACAGGTGCTGGTGTCTTGGCTCAGTGTTGGTGTATAGAGTCATGAAATATAAAACAATAACGCATCAATGGGTTGTAGGGTGTAAAAGGCCGTAAAGAAGACAAGAAACAAAGCAAAGAGGCCAAAGATAGCTATCAATTACTTGTTTTTCGTGCTTTAGGAATCATGTGAATGCAAGTATGCTTCTAGGACATAGAAATATACCCAAGTGCATGATTTTGTGTCTACACCATGTACCAACACTACCCCATAACATATTCATCGGAACCAATTTCAACTTTAAACGCATCACTGCAAGTTAGGAAGAGTAGGTATTGAAACACGACTAATTTTATACCTCGAAGCATCAAAAGCTTCAAGTTCCTTACTCTAATTAAAAATATTACCCTTGGTTGCAACTATATGCAATCGTGTTGCAATAGTAGAGAATCATGGTATCAATTTCCTCATGAATTTTATTGCCCCTACAAAACTCCTAGTCTTTATGGCACTCCATGTTGTGGTCCAATTGGTGATGCTTCTACCTTGGCGTGTCCGCTCATAGTTTGTCTCATATAACCACATGCCCAAGATAGACTAATGATTGTTTAGCGAATTCACATTTCTTCATGTTGCACAATAACTATTTCTCCTTTAACACTTGCAATAATTTTTACAAATGAGTTAAATGTTCTTTCAATTGGCACTAAAAATTATAATATCATCTACATATATAATAACGCATGTATCGATGAATGGCCACAATATATCATTCGTTGATATCATAAAGTTAGTGGATGCATTACATAAATTGTACGAAAGTACTAACTATTCATACAAATCTTATTTTGTCTTAAAGGTGGTCTTTCATACATACTCTTCATTCAAACCTAGTGATACCCGGATTTAAGATTCAACTTTGTAAAATAATCGACATGTTGAAGTTGGTCCAAAAGGTCATCTATCTCGTGGAAGTGGATATCGGTTCTTAATGGTGACCCACATGGAGAGGTATTTGGGTGAATCATCCCTTTTTCTAGTAACTATTGGAGCAGTTGTTTCTTCAACTCAATGTTCTCCATCGCTGATTGCTTATACAACCCGATGTTAGATAGAGGATATTTTGGTTGCATTTGAATCTCGTGCTCTTTTTCCAACCCATCTTGTTTAACCTTCAATAAAAACAAACAAAATTGATTATGATTTATCTGAATTCGTCTCCTTGTTTGGTTAGCACTTACCAGCCAACTTAAGATTTCTTTGGTATGCCTTGATGTTGTAGCTTAATGCATCCTTAACCTATATATTTCAGTTATCCCTCCTCGTGAATACGAAATCCTTGACATATAAGTAAGGAATTCTAAAACTACATCAAATGCATTGAGTGGAATTACATCAATTTCTACTACATCAATAAATAGAGAATTAATTCCAAACTTGAACTTATATATTTGATTTAATAAAATAAAATCTAAATAAGGGGCACTACTGATTAAATGGATATAACAGTATTCAAGCAAGATCAAGCAAATAAAATGCAAGCAAGAGTGATAGATAGGGTTTGGACAATGAATTAGCTTGTATATGTAGGTATGAACCGGATTCTAGGCTCGATGAACAGGATGGAAAGGTAGATTTTGGGTGTATTATCTCAATGTATGATTCTGGAAAGTGACACTCTCAGGGATAGGAGCACTTGGAAGGGAACATGGTTGCTAGTCACTAGCATTTTTCTAGGCATTGGTGTTTGTGGAAGTGCTCAGATTTGGTTTTTTTCATGTGACATAGTGTCACTCCTTATTCATTGTGTGTCACATCAAATTCATTGTGTCACACATATAACCTATAAAATAAACCCTAGATACCTACACAATACTCAAGCACACATTAGATGAATAAAAAATGCATATGCTTGAGTCAGGACCGACATTCAAGGCATCACCCCAATGTGATTGTCACTGAGCTTGCACTACATTTCAAACTCTATGTAGTTCTTTTATATGTGTGTGATTGGAATAGTGTCCCTTAAGCTAGGTTTCCCTAGTTCTAGTGGCACAAAGAATAGTGGGCTACAACTACTTTGTCCCAAATTCAAATGTGTGGTATGGAATTTAGAATAAACCCTCCTATGCAATGAAGTATACAATCTAAAATGCATTCCTTGATGTAGTAGATAGAAAATATTAGCTCCTTGTAGAAGTATGTGCCTCTTGAATGCTTTGCCCACTTAATGAGGTTAAATAAGACATGTATATATATGATTCCCTTGCTTAAGTTTCATCATTAACAAGTGAAAGGCCAACCAAGAGTGATAAAAGAAAGAAAGAAAGAAGTAACATTTGAAAGGTCGAAAAAGAGGTAAAGAGGACACATGCTCCCAGAGAGGGACAAGTAGTGCTCGGCGCTCCTCTCCCCTAATGGATGGTCTTGTACATGGTGCTCAAAAGGTTAAACAATGAAATCAAAGTTGAGTAAGATGTCGGATAGTGTGCAAAACTGTAAGTTGTCAATTAGAAACAACAAAATAAAGATGAAAAGGATAAAAGCAATGTCAAAGAAAAGTAAAAGTGTTAATGAGTAGTTCTCTTGCTTAGAATCATGCATATAAATGAAGTATTTAGAGGCTAGATGTACATAGTAAGTGTGTGATTTAGTGACTACATTTTCCCCACTTTATGTTGGTGAATAAGGATTTGATAGCATAAAGTAGAATAAAAAGTGTACCTTGAGAGTCGAATGAAGATTATACCCAATAGCATGTCAAATGAGTGTTGTAGCATGTCAATGGAATAGTGCAAGATGTGTATCATGAAATTATAAGAGAGAGGGAAGGATAAGGATCCTAGGGGTGACCTTTGTGTGTGTGGAGTGATAATGATGTGTGCATGTAGTTCCTTATAATGTCATCTATTTGCTAGAGTGTGCTTGAGATTTGCTTCATGGTTTTTTATGTGCTTTGCCTTTGTTGGGATAGGATAGGACCTGCAAAAGAAAACAAGTGTATTCAATGCTCTAGGTAAATGCAATTGAACTTTAACTTGGAAAATATGTAAAAATGGAAATGCATATTAGAAAAGATAAACCAAGGGTTAGAGTACACCTAGAGTGTTGAAAGAGAAAGGGATATAAATTTGTTCCTTCTTTGTAGACTCGATGCTTAGGAGCTGGTTGAATAACATGAAGGATTTGGGTGTCATATTCACCAAACTAGGGATTTGAGTGTCTCGACACTAAACTTCATATTTAGGCATCTTGTCACCGCTAAGGGAAAGTGTATTAGGAGAGCGGTCTATTTTTCCTCTAACCATTAATGCTTCCCTACGGATAAGTGTCACTTATAGATGATCACAAACCTGATTTGTAACTTGCCTCAGTGACACAAAGGCACTAGCATATCGTTGTCTTACATATGCCCTAGGTGTCATTCCCTTATTTAGTTCCTTCTTTTTGGTTCTGAATTAGTAGTTAGTTCATGTTAGTAATTGATTGCAATCTAAAACTGGTTGTGTAACTACTAAAATTAGAGAAAATTGTGACTGTGTAACTATTGAAACTACTTTGTAACTATTTTTCCCCCAGGATAGGAGCACCCATGTGGGACACTAGCACCAAGATTCCTTTCTATTAATTAGGCATTTGTCCATGCTGTTTTGTGGCCAAGTTGTTTCTAGCCATGTTATGTAACTTATTTTGTTTTATTTTATTCTATGTGTATATATTTATGTAATATGTAACTACTGGGGAGGGTGAAAAGGTTCACCCAATGTTTTCCCCCACTCATTTGGGTGTGTGAGATGAAAAAATGTAAATGGATCCCAAATGAGGAAGACTGAAACTGATGTGCACATTTGATATAGGAATCCTATAGGGGGAATAGGGATTACACATGGTAGTTACCATGGCACAAAAAAAAAGGGGGAAAATGCTAACATACAAGTGTTAGTGACAAAAAGCAATGCACATAAAAAACAACTAGTAAAAGCATATAGAAAACAAAAACAAGGACTCAATGTGAGTAGTTGGTGCATACATGAGGACACCACTCACTATATGTCACAAGATAATCAGAGCCATCAAGGCTTGTGAAAACAAGGAAATCAAGCAAACATAGGGCATAATCCCACAAATAATGACAAATAAGGTATAAAAAATCAAACAACCATGATTGGAAGGAGTCTTGCAAGGAAAATTCTACACATGAAATACCCATTAGCATGTTAGGAAAGATAAATAGTATGTGATCAATGTAATATCTAAATATAGGAATGAAAATGTGAAATATTACAACAATAGAACCTGATAGGAAGTAAGAAAAAGGTATGATCCTCAGAGCCTCACTGGACTAGTAATGGATAAGACCAAGCATCATACATCGTGTAACAACCTATAAGTGACATTGCATTCACCTCAAGATACCATGTGAATGTGCATGTGTGTATGAAAAATGATAAATCATACTATGAACTATAGTAACATGATAAACAAAGGTATAACATATAGTAGTATAAGGAAGAAAAACAATCATCAAATCAATCTAAGCATGTTTTTTGGATTTTTGAATGTATATATGTGAAAGAAAACAACTAGAAGGGAGGAATAAGGATGCCCCTGTGTGTGTGTGTGTGTGTACGCAATATGCGCAGTCAAAGTAAGGTCCATATGAAGAAACCCTCAATAGTCAAGTATGAACTAGAAAAAGAGTATGTCATCAGGTGGTGTGGGGAATTAGGATGCCCCCAAGTGTGAATGCCAAAAGGATCTATGTGAGATCATCGAGAATATCATCTAAACCTAGAACAAAAGCCAAAGGGGCTGGTTGAGATGCATGATATGCAAAGCATTTGGGTTTTCCATTGAAAAATCCTGAGAGATGGAGATCATACATGCCCATAGCATATTATTCATCAATGAATGGTGTATTTGGGCACTTTGATTGCATTCCATCGTGTCTGACTAGATGAAAATTTATAGACATTAGGAGAGTAATTAGAGAATGAATCATTATGAATAGTAATAGACTTGGAAGTAACTAGAAAAGTGAGAAGAGTATTATGTCGATCAATAGTACCACCAATGTAACAGAGCCAAGAATGTCTGAGAGTAAGGGGATAGGGATGAGGGTCAAGTGCAACCAAAAATTTCATGTGGAAGACACTGGGCCCAAAAACTGAAGAGGAAGATATAGCCTTGATATTGAGAGTGAGGTGCAAGAAAAGGGATGATATCAATAGGAGTAAAGTCCTAATTAGGTGAGGCCATCATATGTGCAAACATTTTCAGCCAAGTAGTAGGATCATAAGGGACATGTTTCCAATACTTGTGATCAATGTATAATGTGCAAGTAAAGTAATCAAAATGAGGAAATGACATAGGAGAAGAGGTAATAAGTAACATTATGACTAGAATACTATATGAGAAGGAACTTAGGGGAAATAGGCTCAGAGTATGTATGTCATTAGAATAAGGAATCATGGTAGTAGTGGTGGGTTGAGTGGTGAGAATATTTTACTTGATATTCACCAAGACCTAGTAAAAATATAGTGAGTATGAAAGAGAGACTCATCAAAATCCATGGGAGTGAAATCCAAAGCATGCAAGGTATCATCAATGAGTTGATAGTATCAAACATATCATCATAAATCATCAGTTCTACATGGATAAGTATTGTTCAAATATTTTAGGAGTTTATAAACTAGAGGTATGAAGGGGTATGGGAGGATATGGCAAGAGATATGAGATCGGTAGAGGGATTATGAATAGAGGAAGTGACAAAAGGTGGAGGAATGGGAGTAGAATTTCTAGACTCCCCAACATCATATGTATCAAGATGGTGTGAGGGAATAGGTTCAGGTAGGGAATGACCATGGAGGTGGTAGAGTCCATGCGTTCATACTTGAATGGTTCAGATCGATAATAATAGTATGCTCATACCCATCAAAGATAAACTTGACATAAATGATGGACAATAGAAGGAACAACTTGCATAACATGGATCCAAGGTCGACCAAGGAGTAGATTGTATTATAATGGGGCATCCATGACATAAAAGAGGGTGTGAAGAGTGTGGGGTCCTACTTGTAACTCTAAAGTGATAGTACCAATGCATGCACAAGTAGTAGTATCATAGCCATGGACAATAGTAGTAGACTTTTCAATTACACTATGAGGAATGTGGAGTTGGGAAAGTAGTGATAAAGGATAAATATTTAGTGTGGAGCCATTATCGATAAGTACATGCTTAATGTGGAAATCCTAAATGTGAGCCATGATAAGAAGAGGAGGAGAATCAATGGAAGACTTGGGAGTAATGTCCTCATCAGAAAATGTGATAGAATTTGGTAATATGCTTGAAAGAATCCATGAGATGGGAAAAAATACTTTGGAGGGTCATCACTTTGGATTTGAATAGAGTGAAGGGAAACCTCTAAGGTACGATGAAATCAGGAGCTTGACAATAGATCAAAGAGAGATATCTTAGTTGGGGTATTATTTAATTTTTCAATGATATCATAGGTTTTAGATGGAAAGAGGTTGAGGAAGTGGTGTACTAAGAGGAGGAGGAATAGAGGTAGGAAGCTGAAAAGGGGCCCTATTATCGAGGGTGGTGAAATAAATATTGATAGAGGGAATGACAGAGGCATTTTGTAGTGAGGTGGATGTTGCATAGTAACAAGAATGTATTCAAATCAGATGATGTCCGAGGAATAGATACGGGTAGGGATGAAAGTAGAAGAATTAGCCATGATCTCAGAAGAAGAAGAAAAAGGGAAATGGATCTGGGGCATGGACATAGTGTTGGGTTCACCAAATGATTTAATAAAATTAAATATAATGTAAGGACATGTTGTTGATTAAATATATAAATGTATTTAAGCAAGATCAAGCAAAATAAATGCAAACAAGAGTGATAGATAGGGTTTGTAGAATGACTCAACTTGTATATGTAGGTCTGAATCTAATTCTAGATTGATGAACATACGAAAAATGTAGATTTTGGATTGTATTAGCTCTGTGTGATTATGAAAGTGATGATCTTAGGGATAGGAGCCTTGGAATGGGATAGGGCCGCCTAAGCGCTAGCATCTATTATGGGTGCTTGGTGTTCATAAGTGCTCAGGATCTAGTTCCTTTTTGTTTACTTAGTGTTATTCCTTATTCGTTGTGTGTCACATCTATTTTGTCACACATGTAATAAAAATAAACCCTACACAATACTCAAACACACATTAGATGAATAAAATAATGCATATGCTTGAGTCGAACTAACCTCGGTGGTCACCCCAATGTGATTTTCACCAAGCATTACACTACATTTCAGACTCTATGTAGTTCTTGTGTGTGTGTGTGTGATTGGAATAGTGTCCCTTGAGCTAGGATGCCCTAGTGTCAGTCGCACAAAGAGATAGTAGGATACAACTACTTTGTCCCAAATGCAAATGTGTGGTATGGAATTTAGAATAAACCCTCTTATGCAGTGAAGTATGTCCAAAATCATTGATGTAGTAGATAGAAAATATTAGCTCCTTATAGTATTATGTGCCTCTTGAATGCTTTCCCCCTTAATGAGGTTAAATAAGACATGTATATATATATATATATATATATATATATATGATTATATATATGATTCACTTGTTTAAGTTTCATCATTAACAAGTGAAAGGCCGACCAAGGGTGATAAAAAAAGCAAGAAAGAAGTAACATTCAAAAGGTCAAAAAAGAGGTAAAAAGGACAAAAGCACCCAGAGGGGACAATAGCACTCGGGCGCTCCTATCCCCTAATGGACGGTCCTATACATAAGGTGCTCAAAAGGTCAAATAATGAAATCATAGTTGAGTAAGATGTCGGCTAGTGTGCAAAATTGTAAGTTGTCAATTAGAAACAACAAGCAATAAAGATGAAAAGGATAAAAGAAATGTCAAAGCAAAGTAAAGAGGTGTTAATGAGTAGTTCTCTTGCTTAGGAATCATGCATATAAATGAAGTATTTAAAGGCTAGATGTACATAGTAAGTGTGTGATTTAGTGACTAACTTACCTTTCTTGTCTGAAGTGACTTTGCTCTTTCTAAGGTTAGTTTGTGGGTGGTTTTGGCTTTGAATTTCCATCTCCTTACTTCTTCTCATTCTCTATATAGTAAGCTTACACACAATATTTATCGAGGTCCTTTGGCTTTGTAGCGATGAACCTTTTCCTTAGGGGAGTATGAAGTCCTCCTACGTATTAAGTGAAAATATCCTCATCCTCTAAGTCCATATTCAACAACATGGCTTTCCTTCGAAATTTTGTAGCATAATCCTACAAACTTTGACCACTGGATTGCCTAAAATATTCCCATTTAATTCTTTGATCAATTTTATACCCAATAGGATAAAAATTTAGTTCTTAACAATTCTTAAAATTCATCCCAGCTATTTACAACAAAAATGTTTTTCATAAGTGGTTAGGTAGGTCTCCCACCAAATGAGTATGACCTTCTATCTTGAGACATGCAAAGGTGATCCTTTGTGCCTGCAGTGACATTATGTACTATAAAATATACCTCTAATTGCTTCAATTGTTTATCTAGCAATTCTGCATCTACTTGCCCCTCAAAGCTCTTAATTTCAACCTTAGTTTCAACTTTGAAAGGGGTATGTTCAAATTTTACCTTATTTTGCCTTTATCTCATTGGAGGTTGCTCTTTTCCTTGTGCTCTTCCATGAACTCGACATAATGTCTCTCTTTCTCCTACACCAAGCTTTTTGGCTAGGCTTGAACCACTTCATCCATAGAAGTATGCTAGCAACGAGCTTCTACTAGTCTAAGATGTCTTTTTGATGCCTTAGCATCCATTTCATAGTAGTCTCTAGTCTTGTAACTCTTATGACCGATTCTTCTTCTCCTTCTTTCACCATTTCTCTTGTCCTTCGAATCCAATCCCTTTTAGATATCTCCAAATTGCAAGGTAGCAAATTTTCCCCTTGGGATCTTGTCACACGCCATACAATTAAAACAAAAACAAATTCCAATCCCCAAGGATATATAATCAGCTACGATACCAAAATAATATGTAAACTTTAAATTAGAACTCATAAAATCAAAGCAATTATATCCTACTTAAATTGTGCTTGAAATGACAATCAATTGCTCTTAGTGAATGAGATTCTCGATGTTACAATTGCTTGCAAATAATATTAATGAAAGGGGAATTACACACACACACACACAACAATATGAAACAAATTCAAACCATGACACAAGTTTTGATTCTTGAAAAACCTCCAATTGGAGGAAAAGCTGGTAGGGAAGGGCGAATACACTTTTCCTAAATTTCATATATGCCAAAGAATCAATACAGAGATACAATGAAGACTCAAAATAGAATACAACAATGTTGTTCCACTTTGCTAAACTCTCATTCTCTTGTTCTGCTACAATTTACTTCTACAAACACCTACACACAAAATTACCCTTCTACTCATTGATGATCTTTCCAAACTCCTCCGTACTTATAACATGCTTCGGACATCCTCCCATGCACTAGAGAATCCAAAGAGTTGTGAGCAAGGAAAGAGACAATGTTTCCATCATTATGAACGCATTATGGATGTTTTGTTTGTCGCCGGCGAAACCACTGCTGTGGATTATGTAACCGCCATGGCGGTTATGAAACCATTGGAGCAGTTGTGTACTCGCCCTCTACACACCTTGGTGGTTTTGCAACTATCCTTAGAATTCTCAAATATCGAGCTTCTTTTCTAATGTGTTTATTTGATAAAGTATTGTTTTCCATAGATCCTTATGGATCACCATTGGGTTTTGATTACATGGAGGTAAGTTGTCAAGGCTCTTGTAAGTGTGAAAGTGGTAGTATGTCCCTTTAACATGAGCTCAATTGGCCAAATTGACCGAAGTTATGTTGTGGTTATTGTGCCTCTATTTGAGATGAACTTAAAGATTTTTAGCATTGAAACGATTTTTTAATAAGATTTTGGATAATCTAATGATTTTTTGAAGATACTTTTAGCAACATTTATTTCTTTGCTAGATCTCCCTTTCTTGATTTTATTAATTATCAATAAAGAGTCTCCTAAATAATGAGTCTTGAGAGACCATTACTTCTAGATAATTGAATATCAATGTAGAGAGCTAGGAGTTCCACAATTATTTGATTAGAAACCTGCCATTTAGGAGAAGCTAATGGTGACATCTTCTATAGCATCTCTTACTATTCTTTCAAAACTTGGCTGCCCTAGATTACCTTTTGCTGCACCATTAAAATTTTGTTTATAAAAACTTGACCAAGGCAGTTTCCATGTAGATTTGTTTGCCATTTGAAATAAGCGAAGTTGCCACGAGACGAGATATCCCATTTTTTTCTAGAGCACAATCCTTCACACTTGTAGATATAAACCTATCCTTACACCTTGAGATGACTAAGATGGTTTGTCAGAGTGTAGAAACGTAAGTCCTCATAACTTGATTGACGTCCTTCTTAATATCCTAAAAATGAGAGCTTCACTCCTTCCCTATGTGCCAAAGAATAAAACTAATGGCAGATTTACTTAGATATGTGAGAAAATTCATATTAGTTCTTTTTACTTTCCATTGAATTTTAATTTTCCTACTATATTCCAAGTCTAGTTTTCAACATTCAAATTGAAGAGTACAATATTTCTAAAAATGAATTGCAAAAGAAGCTCTAGAAAATGTTTGTCACTATTTTCCCTGCTTTCCTATATAAAGAACATTGGGTAAGCCAACTTTTTATTTTTGGCCATGAAGGCGAAGGCCATTAACGACTGCAAATATCTTAAATACATCTATTTGAAAAATATTGATAGATATCAATTTCTTAATGACCAAAAATCTTTCCAATAAAAAGGCCCCGAACCCTACTATAAGATCAAGATATTATTATTTTTGGATTGAATTCTCAAAATCAAAATCAAAAATTAAGTGAGAGTCAAATGGATGTCAAATTTAATGTTCAAATAAATGGTGTAGTCGCACAATTAGATCCTACCCCTTGCTGGCATTGTCAAATGCCTAGAGGCATAACCTTTCCTATTCAAATCTCCCTGTCGTTTATTGTCTGCTGTAAATGTGTAAGCAGAAGCAATTGTACAGATCCCCTTAGTTTCAAAAGGTCATATTCTCCTCTCATGGAGATTCCCATAGAGGATTGGACAGTCTTTAAGGACATTAGGCAGCTGATTTATTTTGGCCTGCGGTGCTGAAAGATGATTCCCAGATTTTGTTAACATCCCATTGAGTTTGTTCAATTGTGGAAGGAAAAAAATAATCCTTCAATAAAATATTTTACCTTTTCCTTGAACTTAAAGTTCATGCTGACATCATCGCAAATAGTGATATATTAACAGAGCAAAGCCTTTCCAATTGTCTTCCCAAAAGTGAAATGTCCTTCCATTACTCATTTTTATGTCATCTTAAATTTGCAAAAAAAAAAAGCAAAAAATAATACACCCATTTTAGACGTGGTTACATTTTTTCTAATAATGTTACTCCACGAGGATTCATATTTTTCCCAGTCTCTTCAAGCAACTCGCATAGCCAAAGCGTGGTTCAATTCAACCAATTTGTGAATATTGAGACCCACTAGTGATTTAGGTACATATTTTATCCCATGCTACCGGGGATATTTGTATTGATCTGAAACACATTTCCACTAAAAAAACTTTGAATCTCAAAGCTTTTTCCGGCAATATTATGAGGAAGGGCAGAATGATATATTTGACGGATTGAAACAATTGGATATGCCACACAAATGAGAGCCATATGTATGTCCAGTGAAACTTTTCTTTTTCAATTTTTGACTAGTTCGTTCCCATGGTGAATCATTTGTTTTATATACAGGTATGCCCAAATATTTCGTAGGTAATTTCCAATCTGAAAATTGGCGAATCTTTAGAATTGCTCGCTGCAGTGAACAGGGACATTGACAAATATGATGTGTAATTTTTCCTTGCTTATTTGCCGACTTGAAACAGCTTGAGACCTGTTCAAAATATGGTTTAATATATCTTATCTCTCTAAGAATGATCGTGGAGAATAGCTATGTATCCCCAACAAAATGAAAATTTGTCCATCTTGTCCCTATTGCAATAGCTGGAAGGCCATATATAATTGGAATTTTTTTGTATTCGATAAATCTGAATAATTTTTTATCCCCTGATTATAAACAGATAAGAACTGAAAGGATCTCCCCTGCAAAAACCTCTCGGGTCAGAGGAGGGGGTTACAGAAGGGAATTCTAGAAGGAGTTCCAAGTTACTCATTCAGGAAGGTAGAATACATGCTTCATGGACATGAAAACAATTGTCTATCAAATGTAAAGTTCTACCTATATGATGAGCAATACAGATTGATTTGAATAAAGATTATATACAGACCATTTAAATACATAGAACATTAGCCTGCATCAATTATTATTGAATGTGTCAGTATGGGTGGTGTTTATCATCATTTCATACGGTCCATGCGCTTACAATCACGGTAATCAGTTATGAAACATAATTTTCATATGATGTAGGTATTTGGTCCAAAGTCCAAACATTGTCAGACTACAAAGTCACTTGTGCGTCGCATTGTGTGGTATCAATACAATAACAAAAAGAACTCTCATGAAAATGGATGACAGAAGTCCAGCAAAACCACAAAAACCAAGTCATCAAAAGCAGTAAGAGAAGTTTTTCCATACATATCTAATGAGATATGCCTCCCAAACCTACAAATCTTTTAGTTTTGATTCACTCCTTGGCCTTGTTAAAGGTACAGACCATAACAGAAAAAGAAATATTGAATATCGCCTATATACGAAGAAGGCTTCTTCAAAGGCATTTCCCAAAAACACTAGGTGAGAGAAGAGAATGGAATTACAGCTCAGGAAAAGTAGAGAATATGAAGTTTCCATGGACTGAATAAGATAATGAGAATATGATTTTCACACGTATATTGACTACAGAAAATATCATGAACAGCATAAACAGCTGGCTATTGTTCGACTTATTCTTATGTATTCAATGACAATTGATGCACTTTCTTCTGTTCACTCCATGTACACAGAGACCTACAGAGGTGTATCACAGTGATATAGCTCTCGGCAGTGCATGTCTGAAGACTCCATTCTAAGATTCATCCAGTTCACCCAGCAGAATTTACTAACATTGACATGCACACCTGCTACAGCTGAACCCGAGTCATAATATACAGTGCTCTTGAGAAGTCAATATGAATTATATCTTAACAACCACCGCTAGCAGGCTCTATGGAACTAAGCAAGCCATTTCCTCGGAGTTGCATACAATGTTCTTCAGCATCTACTTGAGCACAAATAATCACGACTGCAATGTTATTTATGTGAGCTTCTTGCATGATATTAACAGCGATATCAAGAGTCATTCCAGGGATAACCTTCATCAAAACTTGCACAACATACTCCCGTCTGTTATAATCATCATTGTGCAATAATACGATATGGTGGAGATGCCTTCCTCGAGTTCCTTTTATTGCAGCCACAGAGAAACAGGAAAATCAGAAAATGATGTACACAAAACTGAAATGTTTGAAGATGTGACATCGATTTTAATGACAGAAACACTGCTATTCTAATGAAAACCATAGAATCCTGCACTCTGATATTTATGTCTAAATCCATTTGCAAGGAAAAAGATATTTTGGTGCATAAAAAAACACAATGAAAACATGAATGTATCAATTATATGTTGTTCTACCAGCTATCCGTAATTTTACCGTAGATCAAACTCAGAATCACGGCCTAGTGTAGGTTTTTCTATAGTTGGTTTATCAAGCACTCCACTGCCTTTTCCCCCTGCTGAAGCCAATCCAGTAACAGAAAACCATCGGTTCATACATGTTCCTTTTGCTGCAATATCTTATCACCTGCCAGTCACTCTCAGTAAGTAAAAATGATCTAAGCACTCTCCAATAGTGCAGATGTAGTATTAAAAATTAAAAAAAAAAACACAAGCTTCTTTTAAAATATTTTACCATTGTCTGCTTAAAAGCTACTTATGACTCTGCAAAAACAGGCTTGTGTGCCCCATTATTCTGGGCTCAACTCCAAGTAAATATTTATAGATATCTACCCTATTATGAATCTTAACAACAAGAAATATTATCAAGTAACTTGAAATTGCAACCTAAATGATATCAGGGTAGGATAACCCGCAGTGTTCAACCTTTAGGCTTTGACCAAGGGAATAAAACAGAACACTACGAAAAAGACATTGAATACAGTCAAAGACTTCTTCTTGACTCGGATAACTTGTTGGTCCCCACCAGATATTAGCCTTCGTTTCACAGATATGCCCTTTTTGTTTGGACTGCAAGATTTGTGAATTGGTAGATGGAGCCTACCCGATTTGCATTGCAAACAGATTGGCTTGACTAGGTCAATCATTACAGATCTGCTAGTTTATATTCATATTACACCCATCAAGCTCATTTTCAGCAGCTTCCCATTATCATGAGACTGATATTTCAATTGTTTCATAAACAACCTTAGTTCGACATGAGCTTATTTGTATGGTAAGCTGACCAAGAAGAATAGATATTATTTTTCGGAAAGTACAAGGCTGCATGCAAAAATCGGTTCTATTTGGGGCACTGAGGAAGTTGAAAGCCCTTTTCAGATCAAATAAATTAGTCATTCTATAGAATTCAGCCCGACATCCTGACAATTTCTTGCAAGCAAAAAGAAAAAAGAAAGATATGGGGTGCTAATAATCCAGAAATTTTTGGATTGGCTAGAATTTGCAATGGCATACCTAACCGGTCTCTCTTTTCTGAGATTGATCATGACATCACAAACCATTTTTAAAACTGCTATGGTTGAAGTTTTGAACTTTTTGCTTATCCGGGAAGATAGATTAAAGGAAAATAGTTTGCTTCCTAGAAGAAGTTATATATCTAAACGAACAAAATAAGAGAGGTGGAAATTTAAAAGCCATTTTGAAACATCACTTTTAAGTTCAGCAATTTGTCCAACAATCACCCGCAACTTATCCAACATTCCATCTGCCTAGTACATCCTTGAGTAAATATGTGTCTAGTATAAGGTATCTCATATGATGCAGGGAACTTAAACTCTGGGAGTGGCTGCAGGCGGCAATGCGGTACTCTGTATATACAATTTACAAAACTAGCATTAAAATGGTCTTAAAAACATAAAAAAACAAATCTCCTAAACATAAATGGTACATAAATACATTTCAAGAGATGTACATAATACTAAGAATCTCCAAAAAGATCAATGGCTCCTAGAAAGAGATATAAATGAGGAGTTTAATCAAACTTCACGTAATTTACAAGTAGCATTACAAGTCCCTTTACCAAAATAGTGATGCAGAAGCATCATCGTGTACAAAGACAAAAATCTGGTTTTCATCAAATTTTGGTTTGCTTTGGGTCTTAGTAGGCCTCTTTAGTGTTTTAGGGTGTTTTCCAACCTCCTTGTGTTCCTTCTTGGGTGTTAAGAGACCCTTGTGAGTTTTCCCTCCAAAATGCATCTTTTGAAAATTTGAATTTCTAAAGTAAAATTGGGAGGTCTAATGTAAAGTGTGAGAACTATTAATGATGTAAAAGGTCATTCAAGACCTTATGGGAGGAAAATAAGATGTCTTCACCCTTTGTGTTAGGGTTTCATGAGTTATACTTAGCTCATACTCTAGTTAAGTTAGAATAACTTGTGTAACTACCTTTAGTCATGATCATATAAGGAAGAATTCGAGTTGTAGAAGGAAGTTAAGTTTTTGGAAGGGAGAGTTTAACCTTGGAAAGCACGTGAGGAGGAGCCAAGAAGGCTCAGGAGGTCTGTAGAATCTATGAAGGTATTGTAAATCAGATCTCTATTGAAAATAAAGCTACGAGATGTTCATAATTTAGAATGTTCTATATGAACAAGGCATTTTTGTGTCTCTTAATGTTTGACAAATGCTTGTGGAATGAGGAATGATTTGAATGATAAAAAGTGAGTTTTAGAATTGAGGTCATGAGATGATGAAGACTAGCAATGTAGATAAGCTTGCACAGGAGTTTTGATAAAACCAGGATATGAGGTAAGAACTTGCATTAGCTATGTTGTTGAATGATTGTTTGTGTGAATTGATAAATGGATGAGAAGCTTATAAGGATGTAAGATTGTGAAGGAGGGAGTCTAGAGTATGCAGAGGTCTTAGAAATGAGGAATATATGTTTACCTTATTAATTGTAAGAAGAAACTTAAACTGAGAACTATGTTATACAGTTAGGTACAGAATTATGAGAGGAAAGTTTGTAGGGAACAAGACAAGTGTTTATCAAGATCACAGTAGGTTGATTAAGCCAAGAAGGGGATTTGTAAATAAGTTATCAGTCTTGAAGAAACTTTTAATCTCAGAAAAAACAAAAATATTCATAAAATCCCTGTTCGCTGGTCTGTACAACCCTGTCTAGGGTTTGAGAGAGGAAAATAGGTGTACATCCATTTGTATCCCTTGGAAAAGTCTATATCTTGGTAGTAAGGAGGATGTAGGCGGGACAGAGGTGTGTATAAAGTTTCAAGCTGAATAGAAAAGATTGGATAGGTCAAATGTGGAAAACTCATTCCTAACTGTGCACGCATACCCTGTTTGAGAGTTTTGAACACAAATTTGATGAAAGGACAAGAATCCTATTTTTCTAACTCATGAAACTGTTACTGTAGTTGGAGCGAGGTGTGATGAGGGTGATGAAATAGTTTGGAAAGAAGAATAAAGGATCAAGGAGTAAGGAAAGCAAAAACATAGTCCTAACCCTGTTCTTGCACAGTTCAAGCAAGTTTTGGTCTAGAATTTCTCAAGAGGTTACAAAGACAAAGATGGAAGCTATTTTCAAAGTATTAGGAGTTGAATGAGGTGTGTTAAACTTATTCTAAAGGGATTATGAAACCCTCAGACTTAAAGAATCTTGAAAGCTCCAGTAAGAACCCATCTAGTTCAAGAAATAAGAAGAAACAAGGACTGGCAATGGTGAGTTTAAGAAGAAAACAGAGGAGAAGCCTTAGTAAGAGGTAGTGAAGGGTTGTTTTAATAGGTTTGAGGAAGTTCTAGAGCACTATAATCAAATAAGGACCAATAAAGTGTGAAATCTCAGTCAAAAGGGCTTAGGTAGATCTAATAGGTCTTGTGGGAAAACGTTAAAGGTGAAATTGAAAAACTGAAACTAGGAATTGGATCCTAAAACTTGACGAGAAGGACAAACTCCATAAAGGGTACTAGAATATCCTCTTACATTCTCAAGGAACTTTGTAGATTGTTTTGAACAAGAGGATTTGCCTAAGGACAGGGCTACTAGTATAAGAGGCCTAATTGAGAACAATGTTTGTTGTTCGAAGGAGTTATATTGAGTCATAGAACATGAAACTTGTACATAAGTTGTAAGGGCCAAATGGGTGTTCATAATGTGTTTAGGTTGTTTTGGGACCAAGTGAATCATTCTGAGCTACAAGGTTTGCATATTTTCAAGGCTAGAAGAACTCTTAAGAAGAGTTGAGAAGGTGAAAGAGTTGAGATAGGGTTTTGATTCTTTGTGAATGTTCTAATTATGGTTGTTAGATGATTCTAAGAAAGTTAAAGGTGATCGTTACACTTGTGACAGGTTGGATGAGAAATTTGGTATTTGGTTACATTTGAAGGTTCTTAAATTCTTGGCATATTGACATGTTTGTGGAATTTTCTCTTATAATTGACATAGTTGTTGTATTGTGAAGGTATCATTATTTCTATTGTCATCACGTGGTATCAAAGCAGGTCTTGCTCTTGGAAGTAAAAATGAGAAAGAGATATTGAAGAGAAGAAGTAAAGAGTGAAAGTGAAGTAGTGAAAGTGAAGTAGTGAGCAAAGAAACCTTAGCCTTAGAAGACGTAAAGAAGAAAATAAGAAGAGGTCCAAGGTGAAATAGACTTGGAGGGTAAAAGAGAAGAGAATAAGCACCAAAAGACCAGGTAAGCCTAGGGTGAGGTGTTGGGAAGAAGCAAGGTGGAAAAGACTTGCTTGTGAAGAAGAGAAAAGAGAGAGTTAAGAAGAGAAGAGAGTGAAAATGAAAGGTTTCTTTTTGGATGGCTACTACAACAAGATGAAAGAGAGTGAAAGGAAGGAAAGAATGACTCATGAAGAGATGATAGCAGAGATTAAAGAGATAGAAGAAGATTTGAAGTAAGAAGGAAAACCAATGTCTTGGTTGGAATATGAGAAAAAAAGTGCAATGGCCTATAGAATGGCTTGTAGAGAGAAGGAAGCAAATATTTGCTTGGAAAAGAGAGGAAAGAAGAAAACAAAGAAGTATGAAGGTCAGTTTGTGTTATCCAAAAGTGGGAGTGATACTTGGTGAGGAAGAAGATGAAGCTAGTAAAGAAGAAGAGCAGCTGAAAGGAGATGAAGAAGAGCTCTTGCAAAGAGCTTCTCAAGAGGCTATAAGGCCTCCAAATTTTTATTCTGATAGTTTTTTTAATGTGTGAATGCAGGTAAACATGATGAAGAAATGAAGGCAATAAATAATGCATTGGATGAGGATTTAGAAGACAAGAAGATCAAAGATGAAAGAATGCATGAAGAAGAGACTTTTGAACAAAGTCAAATTCAGTTTGGATCAGTCAAGAAAGAAAGTACAGCTACTAGCATGATGAAGGGATCATTGAAAGTTCTTGCAAGCATGTGGAGTTGGTTGAGTGGAGAAGATGAGGTGAAAGTCAAAGCAAATACTATAGAAACCTTAACCAAAGAAGCATACAATGAAGATGATGGAATGATGAAGACTCAAGAGGAAGAAATAGAGCAAGAATCTGATAATATACAGCAAAACACAGTGATAACAGCAGAGGATGATCAAAAAGAAAGTGAAGAAAAGTTGTTGAAGGAAGAAGCCAAAGATGAGACTAGTTTGTCTCTATTTTTACAATCTAATATTTCTTTTAGCTATGTTTGTGCAGGTGTGAGCAAAGAAATGAATGTGAAAGCTGATAAGAAGCAATAAAATGATGAGAACATACAACTAAAACATGATGAAGAAGAAAATGAAGAAAGAATGAAGCAAGAAGAAGACAAGACAAGCAAGCTAGAAGCCAAGCAAACAAAAAAGAAGACAAAATAAAGATATGAAGAATGAACATGAGCTCAAACACAACGGAAGAAAAGGCACTTCTAAGACGAAAATGAATTGGAAGAAAAGAAAGAAGACATACACTTGTACAGGAGTGCAAATCTTCCCGCTTGGGGAGTATGATGCACAAGCATCATGTACAAAGAGAAAATTTGGTTTTCATCAAATTTTGGTTTGTTTTGGGTCTTAGTAGGCCTCTTCAGTGTTTTAGAGTGTTCTCTAGCCTCCTTGTGTTCCTTCTTGGGTGTTAAGAGACACTTGTGAGTTTTCCCTCCAAAATGCATCTTTTGAAAATTTAAATTTCTAAAATAAAATTGGGAGGTCTAATGTAAAGTGTGAGAACTATTCATGATATAAAAGGTCATTCAAGACCTTATGAGAGGAAAATAAGATGTCTTCACCCTTTGTGTTAGGGTTTCATGAGTTATACTTAGCTCTTACTCTAGTTAAGTTAGAATAACTTGTGTAACTACCTTTAGTCATGATCATATAAGGAAGAATTCAAGTTGTAGAAGGAAGTTAGGTTTTGGAAGGGAGAGTTAAACCTTGGAAAAAACGTGAGGAGGAGCCAAGAAGGCTCGGGAGGTCTGTAGAATCTTTGAAGGTATTATAAGTCAGATTTCTATTGAAAATAAAGCTATGAGATGTTCATAATTTAGAATGTTCTATATGAACAAGGCATTTTTGCGTCTCTTGATGTTTGACAAGAATGAGGAATGATTTGAATGATAAAAAGTGAGTTTTAGAATTGAGGTCATGAGGTGATGAAGACTAGCAATGTAGATAAGCTTGCACAGGATTTTTGATAAAACCAAGATATGAGGTAAGAACTTGCATTAGCTATGTTGTTGAATGATTGTTTGTGTGAATTGATAAATGAATAAGAAGTTTCTAAGGATATAAGATTGTGAAGGAGGGTGTCTACACTATTGAGAGGTCTTAGAAATGAGGAATAGATGTTTACCTTGTTAATTGTAAGAAGAAACTTAAACTGAGAACTCTGTTATACAGTTAGGTACATACTTATGAGAGGAAAGTTTGTGAGTATGGAACAAGACAAGTGTTTATCAAAATCACAGTAGATTGATTTGTAAATAAGTTATCGGTCTTGAAGAAACTTTAAAACTCGGAAAAACAAAAATATTCATAAAACCCCTGTTTGCTGATCTGTGCAACCCTGTCTAGGGTTTGAGAGAGGAAAATAGGCGTAAATATCCATTTGTATCCCTGGGAAAAGTCTATAACCTCGTAGTAAGGAGGATGTAGGTGGGACAGAGGTGTGTATAAAGCTTCAAGTTGATTAGAAAAGATTGGATAGGTCAAATGTGGAAAAATCGGTCCTAACTGTGCATGCATACCCTGTTTGAGGGTTTTGAACACAAATTTGATCAAAGGCCAAGAATCCTATTTTTGAACTAATGAAACTGTTACTGTAGTTGGAGTGAGGTGTAATGAAGGTGATGAAATAGTTTGGAAAGAAGAATAAGGATCAAGGAGTAAGGAAAACAAAAACACAGTCCTAACCCTGTTTTTGCACAGTTTGAGCAAGTTTTGGTCTAGAATTTCTCAAGAGGTTACAAAGACAAAGATGGAAGCTATTTTACAAAGGATTAGGAGTTGAATGAGGTGTGTTAAACTATTATAAAGGGATTATGAAACCCTCAGACTTAAAGAATCTCGAAAGCTCCAGTAAGAACCCATCTAGTTCAAGAAACAAGGAGTAGCAATGGTGAGTTTAAGAAGAAAACAGAGGAGGAGCCTTAGTAAGAGGTTGTGATGGGTTGTTTTAAGAGGTTTAAGGAAGTTCTCGAGCACTGTAATCAAATAAGGACCAATGAAGTTTGAAATCTCAGTCAAAAGGGATTAGGTAGACCTAATAGGTCTTGTGGGAAAACGTTAAAGGTGAAATTGAAAAACTGAAATTAGGAATTGGATTCTAAAACTTGACAAGAAGAACAAACTCCATAAAGTGCACTAGAATATACTCTTTACATTCTCAGGGAGTTTTGTAGTTTGTTTTGAACAAGAGGATTTGCCTAAGGACAGGGCTACTAGTATAAGAGACCTAATTGAGAACAAGGTTTGTTGTTTGAAAGAGTTATATTTAGTCATAGAACATGAAACTTGGAAATAAGCTCCAAGGGCCAAATGGGTGTTCAAAAATGTGCTTAGTTTGTTTTGGGACCAACCGAATCATTTTGAGCTACAAGGTTTGCATGGTTTCAAGGCTAGAAGAGCTCTTAAGAAGAGTCAAGAAGGTGAAAGAGTTGAGATAGGGTTTTGATTCTTTGTGAATGTTCTAATCATGGTTTTATGATTCTAAGCAGGTTAAAGGTGATCATTGCACTTGTGATAGGTTGGATGAGAAATTTGGTATTTGGTTACATTTGAAGGTTCTTAAATTCTTTGGCATATTGGCACGTTTGTGGAATTTGCACTTATAATTGACATAGTTGTTGTATTGTGAAGGTAACATTATTTCTATTGTCATCAAATAGGAAACGGAGCAGCCCCATAATACACAAGGAAAGTGGAGTTGTATGAATGAAATATGTTTCAAGCTTTCAAAATTAGGTCGATGATCTAGAAAATGTCTCATCAAAAATTGAAATGAGTGAATAAGAAACATCTTATCATTTACATATTGAATTTTAATGGTACTACTTTCTTATCTGTTGGTATCATGCACTCAATCGATTACCATTCCACTTCCAGGGAATATATAATGGCTTTTCTTTTGCTCTTTCTTCATTGAATATTTTTCAACCAGCATTTTCCCCAAACCACATTCTCATCCTCCACAGACACTTGCTCTGCAAAATCAATAAACTTTCAAGCTCTAACTAATTATCG
The DNA here is from genome assembly GCA_018340775.1 of Taxus wallichiana var. yunnanensis. Taxonomy (NCBI): domain Eukaryota; kingdom Viridiplantae; phylum Streptophyta; class Pinopsida; order Cupressales; family Taxaceae; genus Taxus; species Taxus wallichiana. The sequence continues at coordinate 854,656,975 of CM031238.1, read as the reverse complement.
AACTATGTTCCATCAAATTATAAAGTCTGTGAATTATATCTTCCTCCATTTACAGACACTAACATCCACCAAGCATGTGCAAATAAGAAATCATCTACTGCATCAAAGTCGAGAGATTTGACAGCTATACTATTTCTTTCATATTGTCTCATCTGCTACTTGTGGCAACTGTATTGCAAGACAAAACCGTCCATACATGTAAACTCTGTTTCCTTTAGATCTCATTATGGCTTCAAGAATATTATAAATTACAATTACGATTATTAAAAATCAGCCAAACAAAATTTGTTTTGTCTGACAACTAGAAACTTGTTACTTCGAATCGGTCATCCTATTGGCTTATTTATGTTTTTCATGTTTCAAGGGCTGTAATTTTTATGGTGAAAATTGGGCAGTACATTGTGTCTCAAGCAATTTTAATATTATACTGTCTAGCATGGGGATACATTCCCAGTTTATATCCCATCCCACTAGAAGATGAGCTGGGAACGTGCCCAGCCATCTTGTAAATGGAGGAATGATAGGGAAACATCCCCAGGCCATCCCCTACTAGGCCAGACTATACCCAGGGACATCTCAAAGTGCTTCCAAGAAAGAGGGGCACTAAGTTGTCCTTTGAGCATCCCTAGAAAGCAAGGATGCCTCCAATAGTCCCCACAATAACACTTCATAAAGTATGCATAGGGGCTTCCACCCTCATGAATCCTCAAAACCCTAAATCTGCTCATTACAAACTGGTTTTCATGCCATCAACCACTAGGAGAAGGAAACAAGGGAAACAAGATTTCATGGAGAAGAAATTCATCCTGAAAAACGGAGTTCCAGTAACAGTGGCCTTGTTTTACATATTGGGAATGAGTTGTGGGTACTGGTTGCAACAGAGATTGGTTGGAGGGCCACTGAGGATGTTTGATGAGCCATACAATCAAAAAGTGGCAGTGATGATGATCCTTCGGCATTGTTACGGCACATGGAAGCAGAAAACTGAGCACACGCTGTTTGAGCATTGCTAATACCTTCCTCCATGTTGCTTTATCATTTATATCATTGTCATTGTGCCATATCACATTTTAATGTGTGTTGTTTTTTCACCATCTTGCAGTAGACTCAGACTCTGATGTTTTTAATTTGTCTAACCTGGGGTGCATCCTATAGCCAATCCGAGCTCTGGTTGAGTCATTCTGGTCATTCTTGTCACTTGGCCACATTCTGGGTTCATACCACATTCATTCTTCCCCACTTGCATGCATTCCTCTCTACATGTTATTCCAGCGTGACCAATCAACCGACATTCAGTTTAGACTGATCTTCACATTATGACATTTGGGTGATTATTGGGCATCCTAGCATCTATTACTATTATGCCGGTTCGGCACCCCGATATAAATGCTCAACCCAATAGATATATACAGCCGCCTTCCACCTCAGAGACTCAACTGACGAAGGAGGGAGAAAAGTCAAATTTTGGGGGACAAGTCCCCTCATCCTCTCTGCCCTCCCTCATTTATAAGACTGGGGGACAGGATGCAGACATCCCGACTGCTCAAGAAATTAGAGTACATCAAGGATATGTCCACAAGAAATCCCCGTGAGTGATTCTAGAAAATGGGGATGCCCTGTCAATCCTCAAGCGTACTGAGGACACCAAGACATCTCCCAAAGGGACGGGCATTGGAAAGTATCCAGTCCAAAAAAATTAAAGAACACTATTTTTTTAATAAAGTATGTATCAGACCCCGCCCTATAAAAAACCTATATCTGCTCTTTTTAGCAGACTTTTTACACTGGCAACCAAGATGAACCAAAAACAAGGAAAGCAATGAAGCAGAAATTGAGCATAGATAAGGGAGTGCAACCACAGCCTTGTTTCAGTTTTAAGGATCTACTATTACATGTTGGATACATGTTAGGATTGAGTTGAAAGTTGCTTCATCATCTATATAATTGCCCTTGTATCATATTATGTGATTATATGCCATTTTGTCTTTATCTTGCTCTAGACTGAGACAGTTAAGTTTTTAAATCTACAATGGATCATGGATGTATCGTTGCATTTTTATTTTGTTTTGTTGCATTTCAGAATGTGTAATGTAATGCAGAATGTAGTTGATTGTGAGTAATCATACTCATTATTTTATATTTTATTATTTATTCTTATATTTTGAGAGGGTATCCTATGTGATGAGCCCCACCATTCCCTGTGCTGTTCTTTGGAATTTGGTCAGTCTCTCTAGCTGTCTCCAAACCTCGATCCTCGTCCCTCTTTATTTGTCCCCAAAAATTAGTAGATATAGATATTATAGCTTTTTTTAGGACATCTTACCCATTAGACTAATCTATGACACTCAAAAATGAAATTTCCTCCCCCTGCTGATGTGTCATACAACACACCATATAAAGAGGTTAATGTAATTTTCAATTCTCCTTGATATTTCTTAGAAAAAGAAAGTCTTTTGACAATGGGTTTGAATGTGCTCATTGATAGGACTCGCCAATGGCACAAATGTATGAAGACAATTCATGAGCAATTATATATTCTATTAAAAAGAAAAAATATAAATAGTACATTTTAGTCAATCTCCCATGAATCTATGTGCACGTTTCAACAATTGAATAATTGTTCGCATCTGAGTATGAATAATTGTTCGCATCTGAATATTAATAATTATAAATATTAAAAACAACACATGTATGGATAAGGGACTGCCTTGCCCTCCTCGTCACATGTGGAAATTTGACTAATAATTCTTGGCAGAATTTTATCAAGGTGTATTTACCAGCAATCAGTGAGTGATTGCAGGCAATTCAGATAATTGTACAAGTCTTCAGGGATGTCCTATTCCCACTTTGGGGCCTGTTGGGTGATCCAAACCACGCAGGCTAGGCTCAAAGGCGAGAAATGGGGAAACAAATAAGCGTGGATATATCCCTGACTCCTAAGTCTCATCAACTCAAAATCAAATCCAAATAAAGATTGATTTAATCATATCAATTTTTCCTCGGGGTTCTGATGATTGTGCTGATTTAAAAAAACAAGAAAACATTCTCAAAAAACAAGTTTCTAGATTGTTAAGGGTCACATCCTTAGACACAAATATAATCCTAAAAGCATTGAAGGCTTCTTAAAATCCATCTATATCGAGTGTTCTCTAAGGAGTCCCACCCAGATCAAACGTGTCCAATAAGGGCTTAGCTCAAGAAAGAAGGCGGCAGGAGAAGGATTTCAGAAGAAAAAATGAAAAATAATTATCAATGGCTACTGAGATGGCCTACTATATTGCAATATCTTATTATTGATATATAGCATAGTCACGTGACTCAAAGGGAGTGATGTGGAAGCTGAAGAATAAGAGTTGACTCAGTGCATAGCAAAAGCTTGACAATAACTCAATAGAGGATTCACTAAATGCCGACTCAAATCAAATAATCTAGAAAACTATGGAATTAGTTATGAAGGAAATTCTTTAATTAGTCTAACCACCTAATTCAAACTAATAATTACGGAATTATTTTTCATGTTGCTAAAATAACTATTCTCGAAACTCAAATAACTTAGCAAAGAGCTGACTGTGCTCATTTACCCAGTAGAGTCAAACTTGGGAATTCTTGGTCACTCCGGAAGACTATTGCAACCATGATATACAACATTATGGCAATTATCCCGCTGTATGAAGCAACCAGGGAGCAGTTAGTGACCGATCCGAACAACATTCTAATGGTGGGTTTTGCATACAAAAAGAAAGAGGCAAAGGGTCTCTCCGGGTTATGGGTTTTGCATACAAAAACAAAGAAAGAAGTTATATTAATGCCACAAATGATTAAAAGTACACCGACTTTACTTGTTATATGCCTATCTAAGCATCATTAGTTCGCCATGAAAAATTAGGACCTATCATCTCCGAGGGACATGACCTATCATACATGTGCCTTAAACTCATGCGTGTATATGCGTGTGTGTGCGTGTTGTTAGGAAATAAGAGATAAAATATGTGGAATAATCCCTCATACGAGAATCACACCAAGTAGAAACTAATATGCAGAAAATTATTACAGATCTGAAATAAAATTGCAGAATAAAATAACACAACACAAGGAGACAATATTTAACGTAGTTCACCCAATTTTGGCTACGTCTACCAAGAATCACTTGCTCAGATTTTATTACAAGCCACCGCTCTCTCAATACAATACTCAAATCCGTTTGGAGTTATGCTCAACAAACTCTACAGAATTCACACCCGAATTCAAAACACATCTGCAATACATTTGCTTGTACATCTATCATATGCATAAGACCATATAAATAGACAACTGCTTAAGCAGTTTTACAAAACCGTGGGTATCAAAACCATGGGCAAAACCCGTCCCATAAACCTATGGGTCAAAAAACTTGCCCATATGAGAAGAGTACGTTTCCCGATATGTCGGGTGCATTTTTCGAGGCCAAAAATTTACGCCTAAAAAAAAAAAAAAAAAAAAATTCGGAAATTGCGCCCCAAACCCCGGCAAGAATACATGAAAAGTGTACGGTACTCTTAGTATACGATCTTCAACACTTTCACACATGAAAACAGGCTCCACAACCTAACACGTGTGTATGTGTGTGCGTGTGCACATGTGTGGGGGTGAGGTGTGTGGTGTGTGTGTGCGCGTGCGTGTGTGCGTGCGCGTGCACACACACACGCACACGCACATGCACACGCCACGCACACACACACACACATATATAAAGTACGCCAAATTACTGTGATATGCCTAACTAAGTGTTGTTAGCTCGCAATGAAAAGTTACAACCTATCATTTTGGATGGACACAACCTATCACACATGTGCCTTGACTATGAATACATATATATCCATTCAGTTATGCAGCTATTCGCCTACTTCATAGCTATTCCGACATTTTATGTTAGTACTCTGCATTGAATATATAACTTCTTCCATATTATTATTATCCAATGCATATCTGTTGTGTACACAACAGGTGATACCAACAGTGAAAGTAGCTAATTAGGAGAGCTTAAAGGACTGAAAAGGGCATTAAGTAGTATAAATTTACAGAGGACTGACTGATTCCTTGACATGGATAACATTTCTTACTTCTACCAGAAAAAAATATATGACCCATATCGCATAATTGCCATTATACGGTCCTTAGATATCAATTTTTATCTAAATGTCTGTTCTGGGTTAGAATTTTTGTTCTTTTTCGATGGCTTCAAATTTTGAAAAGACGTTACCTGATTTAATTTGATGTGTTTGAGTAGGGGAAGAAATAATTTTGAAGACACGGCACTGGCCATTACTTCTGAAAGAAAAGAAAAAACAACTCCTCAGGTGATAATCCACCCAAAAAAATCCATTTAAAAAAAAATTAAGGCATTTGATACAGAAATTAAAGATTAAATAGTTAATTTAACAGAAGAATAAGAAGGCAATGCATGGAATACCTGTTGGTGCAGATGGGATCGTGAAACCCTTACACGAGGGGTTCTCTACCTCGGCCTCTTGGCCCTGTAAAAATAGTGTTTTTGTGAAATTTATTAATTGTGAAGGAGAAGAGTTTATCTTCATAATTTCTTAACTTTGGGTTTGGCATGATTTTTCTTTTTCTCCCTAAAACAATTCACTATGTCCACTACCTAGATTAATTTCTATTTGTGTAGGATTTTCGTAATTAATTTATGTTTAAGCGGGTGTACAGGATTTTTTTGACCAAACATTTTTGATATAAAAGAATTTTTGGGATTATAATTTTGACACTTAAGTGGAATTGTTTCCCAATTTTTATTGATGGGGCAGGTCGAGCGCCAAATCTCATCTATGATACGTTAATTAATTAATGGGTCTTTGATAATAAATTTTATTGAGAGAAAATGTTTTGTTAGGGTTTAATGTTAATTATCATTGATTTTTCTTATGTTGATGTGATATTCATACATCGTTTTTTTAGAACATCATGGGATTTATCATGTATCTTTTGCGTTTATTATTATTTTTCAAGAGTTTCACCCTTAATCGGTTTATATCATGGCATCTTCTAACATTAGTCCAAAAATTCCGACTTTTAATTGGGATGTTGTCGATTATGGTGTCTCCAGCTTAATAAAACTCATAAGTTTGGTGCGAAGGTTTTTACAAGGCAATCAATCTTCACTTAATATAGTTTTATCCTATCTTGAATCGATGTTGTGTGTAAATGACTTGAGATTTTTCCTTTGATGGGTTGTTGGGAGAATTTACTCTGAAAGCATGTTGAAAAGTTGGGTTCATCAGTATAAACATAACATGGTATTAGATTAGACATTGTCCACAATATGATCAAAGGCTTTTTGGTTTCATTTTTTCAACCCACAATATGCCTCGATTATTCTACAAAATTCCTCTACTTGGTATGTTTGTAGTTCCCTTTTTGTCCTCTCGCTTGGACATATAACTTTGTTATTTAAGAGTAAATGTCCCTTAAGGTCGTAATCTAGGATGAATTTCCAAGGTTTCCCTTATTGTGTTGGCATTTCATAAGAAAATAGTAGTGCATTATAGGTCGTGTTATATGCCAAGAACCTTCTAAATTTTATTTAGCTCGACATTAGAAATGAGTTTGTGTTGAAGTTGTTCTTCTTATGACCTTAAGGAGTGTGTGTTTAAGGTGTTTTTCGGTCAAGTGTTATTAAGGCGAGAAAATGCCAAAAACTCAAATAAATGGGGTTTATCTTGATACTTGCATTGATGATCGCAATGTCGAGATGATGGGATGTAAACAACGGAAAAGGTTCCTCCTTTCACCGAGTGAGAACACAGTAAGCGACGCTAAACAAAAAGATATTAGATGAAGATGATAACGAGTTGCTCGACAAGTGTTGATCCAAGGAATCCAAAGGGACTTCTTTGAAGGGTGTCAACTCGTTCGATCTGATTAAGCTATTTTGATAATGATAGTAAGATTAATGATAACAATGATAATTCGGAATTTAAGAGGATAGGATAGTGAGACCATGTTTAGCTTCGTAGAACTCTTGAAATTGTTTCTCACTCTCTTGGATGATTTTGATCGATCTTCAATATCTTCAATGTTGGGTGTGAATGCGATGGCGCACAAGCTAAGTTTGTGGAGGATATCAAATTGTTCCCACATGAGCATTGTTGAACAATCAAAAGATCGTATATGTTAGTGATAGGATGTGACAGGACATGGGACATGAGTCATCTATAGAACATACATCTTACCAAATAACTTGTTAGACCAAAATTGGACTGATAAGAATATGATATATGTTAAAAATGGTTAGAAATGACAAGGATCGATGACGATTAGAGACAAAATGTTTGTTTTAATGAAATATTGATAAAACCGATAATAACGAATGTTAGAGAGAGATAAATGCTACTAAGGTAGGTTATGGATGATCTAGAAGTCTAGGAAACTCATAAAGCATATATTCATATATGTTTGTAAGGCAAATGATAAACAAGGGATTATGGATACCGATTAACGGCGATTGGGGATGAAAATTGCTAATTTTGATAATAGGTTGATAAAACAAACATTATTTGATGACATATAGATTTAGCAATGAAGAGATAAACTATAGGGAACCTAGAAACCTCTAAGATTCTAGAAATAGAGACTTGGATGTATTTAGGAGGTTGGTGAAGGAAACAAAGGCCGAGAAAATGATCGGCGATGATCTCTGTGGAAATCACAAATATTCTACATGCGGTCTACATGGTTGAATAAGAGGCGGAGTTCAAAAAAAGGCTATGTGAGATGATATTGCCGACAAGTTATAGATCAGAATCGATATAAAGTAAGATAAAATGGTGAAAGAAATGTAGATACTAACCTTGATAATGGGTTGGAGCCGATAAATCTCTCGAAGGAGGTTGATTGGTGATCTAGGGAGTTCTGGGGTCTTGATAACTTGGCGCGGTGTGTTGATAACCTTGAACACGGTGATGTTGTTTACAGGACCAACAATTCGTCCTCACGCACAAGTTCTCACTAACTAGACAAAGGGAGCCAAAGGTTGGCTAAATAAGATCAAAGCAAAGATCCGCAACGATCATCGTCGATTTTACCACAGAGGTTAAAACCAACAAAAGGAAGAATGGAAAATGGTTAAAACCACTTGCCATCCGAGATGTTAGGTTGTTGAAAATCGGTGGGAGGTTAGGGATTCGGGTTATGAGAGGTTAGAAGGTTAGGATAAGTATGGTAAAATAGGCTTGGGTTGTTTTAAGTGGTTAGGGAGGGTAAATAGGTTTTACGCAGGTAAATAGGATTTGATGGTAAATTATATGATACTTAGGATAGAGATGATAATGATATGTAATGATAATTTAATTGATGTGTGTTGGGTCACCTAGGGGTGAAAAAGTGGTGTTTACATTATTTTAAAATTTAAGTCAACGATCCCTATATGTAATAGGGAAATTAATATTTCCACATAATCTACACGTTTCTTGAAATGAATAAGTTAGAACTAATAAAGGGTCGTCTAGGGTAAGTGCATGGAAATGGGGGCCAAAAAGCGGACACAAATCTATTTTTTTGCCATTTTGGCCATAATCGCTCGTGTTATAACGTGACAAAGAAAATTCGGTCACGTTATAACACGCTCGTATTCTGTTTGCTAAGTGGCATATATGCTTATGGGTGGGATATATTTACTAAAATAAATGGTTTAATCTTTTTACTTTATACTTTACTATATAAGAAATAATAAAGTATAAATATTAAACCATTTATTTTAGTAAATATAAGAAGTTAGGGTCGCTTTTTACCTTATGGAACTAGTCTCACAGCTCCATCTGTCACAATTTAGAAGATAGTTTTTCATATTCTGATCTAGTCGATACATGGGTATTTTTAGGATTTCAAAGCATTCAACCTTGAAGCTTTTAGGGTTTAAATTATACAATCGATATCTATTTTGTGAAGGAATAGTCTTTGTTTAGGTTTTGGGGCCTTTGGATTGGTTATTGACATTTGTAGGAGCGTTAAATGTGTTAAAATTAGAATTTACAAACCTCACAACTCCTAAAGGTAAAGCTGACAACTTATCTCTTCATTAGTCTACAAACACCATCTTGAACAAGCATTTGGATTCACCATTAGCAATTTCACCATACAATCGTCATACACAGATTCCTATATCACGGTGGCTTACTGAAACTATGTATATGCCCTAAGCCCTAAGTCCTAAACCTTAAATCCTAAACCCTAAACCCCAAAACCTAAACCCTAAATCCTAAACCATATTTTTACCACCTTGAACCCCGAACCATAAACCCTAAACCCTAAAACCTAAACCCTAAACCTTAAAACTTAAACCATGAGCCATCAACCTAAACTTTGAGCCACGAACCCTAAGCCTTAAACCCCAGCCCTAAACTCTAACCCCTAAACCCTAAACCCTAAACCATGTGCCTTGAACCATAAACCTTGTGCCCTAAACCCTAAACCATGACCTTTAAACCTTAAACCCTAATCCTAAACCATAAACCATAAACCCTAAAACTTAAACCTTGAGCCTAAACCCTAAACCCTAAACCCTAAACCCTAAACCATGAGCCCTAAAACTTAAACACTAAACCCTAAATCTTAAACCCTAAACCTTAAACCCTAAACCCTAAACCATCGACCCTAAACTTTAAACTCTCAACCATAAACCCTAAACCCTTAACTCTAAACCCCGAGCCCTAAACCCTAAACCCTAAACCCTATTTTTACCACCTTGAACCCTAAACCCTAAACACTGAGCCCTAAACCCTTAGCCATAAACCCTAAACCATGATCCCTAAACCCTAAACCCTGAGCCCTAAGCCCTAAACAATATTCTTAAATCTTCCTAAATTACCTCCAACACTTCCAAGATTCTCTGACATCACCTCCAGATGCTTACTATATTTCTTGAAATCTCATGTAGAGGGTGTTTGATTAGCTCATAATGACCTTTTTAGGGTTTAGGGCTTAAGGCCCGGGTTTTAGGGTTTAGGGCTTAAGGCTCAGGTTTTTAAGGTTTAGGGTTTAGGGTTTATGGTTTATGGTTTAGGATTTAGGGTTTAGGGCTCATGGTTTAGGGTTTATGGTTTAGTGTTTAGGGTTTAGGGTTAAGGGCTCAAGGTTTTGGGTTTAGAGGTTAGGGTTTAGGGTTTAGGGTTTAGGGCTCAAGGTTCATGGGTCGTGGTTTAGGGTTTAGGGTTTAGGGTTTATAGTTTAGGAAACCTGAAGATTGTTTAAAATCCCTCTAGTATATGGTAGTGATTACAAAGTGAAAACTTCTTTTGATCTTCTCGGACTATCGACAAACCTCATATATTTCCGGGAGGTGTCACGAGTGAGTTCATCTTTTGGAATATCAATATTAGGATCATATTTCCTAGTATCGTGCCTAGAACCATCATTGAGTCTACTTGTACAACTACCTTGTTTATGAGAGGTGGGACAAGTAACTAAATGGATATGACATCTACCTTGTGCCTTGCAATACATATTACACATCTCTCGCTAAACTTGTTTCTCCCCACATATACTTGTGCTCTTGAATGTCAATTTCTTCACACTCTGAAACAAATTTCACATTTCTCATATTTCCATGTATGGTATTATGCAAGCTAGGATGACCCATTGGAAGCTAGAAAAAATAACCACATGCTCATATTCACATTCATGATTCACTTTGATACATGTTCATATTCACAAGAACCTCTTCTTCCTTGAAAGTGCCTGGTTTGTCTCACTAACTTGGTAAGGATTACACATACTCCAGAAACTTCATATTTCTCATGACATCCACTTCTTGGTTTGTCTACTCTGCAAACTCTTCATGCAAGCTAAAAGATTCCTAAACACCCTTCTCAATCTCAAGGAGGCATAATAAGTTTGGTTAGCATATATCCACTTGTATGAGGTTCGTAGGAGAGGTATTCATAATGAGGTTCTATAGGAGAAATATTCATAATTGTGGGAGGCTTTAAGGAGTTGCCTCCATTGTGCCACGATAATAATTGTATTCTCATGAATAAACCTAACTGTGATTTGGCAATCTCAAAAACGTACTTATCATAATAATGGCAAATAAATCCAACTAATAACAATTAATCATCAATAAGTAAATCGGTGGCAGGAAAATCAATGTCTACCACATGCCACCTCCAAATTCCAAATTTCATTTTGTTTAAATTCACTTCAAGAAAGGTTGGGGAAATGAACTCACCATTTTCTTCACGCTTTTAGAGGTCCAGAATGTTAATTCACCCCAAATTTGGAAAATATGGAGAACTTGGAAATCCAAATTACATTTATAAAGATAAGCTCGAAGTAAAGGAATGCATTTCGTAAGTAATTTCAGTCAAATTTGTTTTCTTTTTTCTGTTAATACCCGCTAAAACTAGCCTTACGATTGCATCTTGATAAAAACAAGTTCTTAAGAGCCAAGGGAGCTTTTAAACTTATCACACAAGCATGGGGAGTTCTCTCCAATAATACCAAAAAGGCTACCTATAACGCCATGAGAAAAACCCAACAAGGGCACAACCCTACCTTCCACCAACCGAATTCCACAGGCATTGCCACTACCATTGGCATTACCAACAATCTAAATGGGAATAATTCTTCAAGTGTGGATTCCTTTCTGAAAATTCCATATTCGATGACCACGACCAGAACCATAAACAAAAATAGGACCAGGAACACGACCTGGTCGCAATTTGAGAGGATTTCTGAGGTTCAATTTTATTTTCCAAGATGCATTACTCCAATGTTTGAGAATGTTTCTCCAGATGCAATGACATTCTGATTTAGACACTCGATGATTCCTGAATGTCCAATCCTGCCACAGACCCCAGTAGTCCTCGATCCTTGGATACATGGAGACACCATTACTTGGCTTCCATTTATAACAATAGATATATTTGTAAATTTGTGTTATGACCTCTAAATCTATATGCATTTCAAGTTGTTTAGAAATCACATCACACCCTTCACTAGGCTTGATGACTACCCCTATCTTTTTGAAGGCACTTTTGAAAGCATCCATGGGTTTATCATAGAAGGAATTATCAATGAATGGAAGGTCACTAAGTCGTAGGCCAACTGACTCCCATTCAGAACTAAACAAGAAAGATTTACTAGGCGATTGATAACCCCTTTGTGTTCTTAGCCATTCCCTGTTCTATGCTTATTTTATACAAGAAGACTCAATGATGGTTCTAGGCACGGGACTGAGAAATATGGTCCTAATATTGTCATGCCCTCTTAGTCGAGTAGTCGAAAGCCATATTAGTCTTGTTGATACTTAGTACTAATTACCCATGAAATCTAATTCTCCAGCTTTCATTTGCTTTTCTCATCTTCCACGTCATACTGAATAACCGATTTGACAGGGGAGCTACCCTCTTCGATGGTAATAAATTGAATACGAATATGATCCTCGAGAGGGGAGCTGCACCTAGAGAGGTCTCATATGATCCTACACCTAAGCCCTGAGCCCTAATCCTTAAACCTTAAAGCCTAAACCCCGAACCCCAAAACCTAAACCTTAAATCTTAAACCTCGTTTTACCACCTTGAACCCTAAACCCTAAACCTTAACCCCTAAACCCTAAAACCTAAGCCATAAACCCTAAACCCTAAACCTTAAAACTTAAACCCTAAGCCATCAATCCTAAACCCTGAGCCCTAAACCCTAAGCCCTAAATCCTAAACCCCGAGCTCTAAAACCTAAATCTTATGCCCTAAACCCTAACCTTTAAACCTTAAACCCTAAACCTTAAACCTTAAACCTTAAACCCTAAACCTTAAACCATGAACCGTAAACCCTAAACCTCGAGCCCTAAACCCTAAACCCTAAGCCCTAAACTGTAAACCCTAAACCCTAAACCCTTAACCCTAAACCCTCAACCTAAACCCTAAACTATAAACACTCAACAATAAACCCTAAACTCTTAACTCTAAACCACCATGGAAATTTAGAATAGCTTCCCAACTTCCTCAAACACCAATTTAGTCAATAGGTCTAGTGCACAACTTGGGAGAAAACAAAACTTCTTCATAAAATTGCATTTTTGTAGGGGTCCACACACAACCATGACACCTAAATTACACCTGGAGAAACCTGAGAGAGTCCTCTACAACCTCAAATCATCATACAAGCCAAACCAATCCATTTTGGGCATGAATGAGCTAAATATTCTCCATCACTTTTGAACTAGGGTTTAAGGAGGGTTTTAGACCACCTTAGCTTCTTAACGATTGTTCATAAAGCTCTTCCCCTTAATCTCTAAAATAATGTTTGGAACATTATCTTAGTACCCTTTCCTAACTACCATGAAGAGATTAGGCCACCACGCGAGTTTACATGTGCCAATGAGCACCAAACAATCCATATTGACCTTGGTTTCTCACTTTCAAAACTCGTAGAGGTAAAATGCAATATCTTGCTCAAACTTGCAAACCAACACCTGAAACTTGGACCACACCTCAAAAACACCTTGTTCACCTTTTCCAATGTTCACATTTGCATACCTAGCTCCTAAATGGATCAGATCACCTCATTTGGTCACTTAGGGCTTGAGAATAGGTCTAGTGCAGACCTAGAAAACATGACTTAGCCCTATACATGCACTCTAAGACACTTGTGAGTGTCTCTACAACTCATCTACATGCTTCCCATGCTCTCACCAAGCTCAACCAACTCATACATACCTATAATCCATCATGACATACCTCATCCTGTTGATTATGCCTCCTAACTAGGCCACTTGAACAAGCTTGCTTCACCAAAGTGACCACCTCATGACATCAACACTCTTGGGAAACCTCAAGAGCTTGAAAAACTCTATGAGATCATCCCAACATCCTCTTAACACTGCGCACCACCTCTACAAGACATCATGTTGACTCAAGAACCCATGTTACATCATTAAGACCAAACAATTTCAACAAGACATTATCAATCAACCTTCATGCTTCTTACTCCTTTTGACATCAATGAGACTTCAGACATCAATGAAAATTACTACATCATCACTCTTTTGACATCAATGACAACACAATGCCAACAATGATAATCCTCGTGAAAACATAGGCTAAAACCTTAACAAGTCCTCATGAGGAAATCTAGGGGATGCTTCTAAAACTAACGTTATTTTATAGATGCATACTCTCTTTAGGAAGATCCATAAAGTTCTCACTTTTATCACAAATCTAATTTAGAAAATAATGAAGATCAAGCAAACATTTTCAAACTAACACATGCATTTTAAATTGTAATGCCGCTCTTCTATCTGCTTTGATTTTTATGTTTTGGATTTTTCTTTGTAACTTGATCAACAGGTTGGCTCTTTGTGACATTGGTGTTATTTCTTCCACATTTGAGTTCCATTTTTGTATTTATTAACATTTTGAATATAAAAAACCAAATTCTCTACAACACAACGTTTAAAAATTGGAAACAAATAAATCATTGATAGAAATAAATCATCTACGTAAAGCTTAGTCACGAGGTTAACTTACGAAACACAAAACTTTGATTTATTCTCAATCTTGATTGGGAAGGAAATAAATGGACTACGAAATGTGAAATGTATCATTTCAAATAATTTCGACTATTATTCTCCAATTTCACGCTAGAAAGCATGCTACAACTATTATTCTCTCTAGTCTAGTTTGGGGGGTATAAGTCTTAATTATTTGAAATGGTCGATTGAAGGAAAATAAGCCAATTGGTTAATTGCGACAATAGAAATCGCCTTCACCTTGAGCATGATTTGGTGGGATGTTTTGGTTAACTCTATATAAACCCAATATACCATGATTCTTATGCTAATGTGGTGATGTCACAATGGAAGTGGCTCTCATAGTAATGTAATGGTTGACCGGCTTTCTCCTTTAAGTTGTTTTCACATGGATAACTCTTGTTGATGCTCTCATTACTCCTTCTTTGAAGGAAATATCCTACAACAATCAATTTTTCTTAACTAGGCTTTACTATTTATTATTACTTCATACTTTCAACCAATTAGAAGCTAGTATGCTTTTTTGTATGCTGAATTTCTTATGTCTTAAATCTTGAACTTACCTATTTTTATTCAAAAATACTTTAAAATGCATTTATATTCTTCCCTATTTTTTGATATTAGGTAAAGTAAGGGTTTTGAAAGGGTTCCTTGCCCTTGTCAGCAACCAACCTTACAAAAAATCAAAGAAGAACACAAGTAGACAAAACAAGAAAACAACTTTGTGCTAAACATACAAGAGACCCCGAAAAGAAAAGATGCCTCGATTATCAACCCAAGGTCAACATACAATTTACAAAAATAAAACAAAGGCGAAAAACATGAAACAAAAACAAAAACAAAAACATTTTACTTTTCGGATGTTAGGTTGTTAAAACCAACCACAACTTCCCCAGATCCTTACTAATTCCATTCACTTACTTCTCTATGGAGCTTTCCTTTTGGATTGCCTCATTTTTATTCCTTTTGTTTTTAACTCCTTGTTCTCTTTACTAGGCCATTTCGGTCGGGACTCTCTTTTCTCTCCCTCACCTCCTCCTTTAGCAACTTAACACTTGAGGCATAGTTCTTAATGGTTTCCTTATTGGAGGACATCACCAAGTTTAAATTCTTCTTAATTTGTTTCACCTCTTCATCCATACTAATGAACTTGAGATTGGTTTTAACAACCTCCTCTTTGATTCGATAGAATTCTTCAAAATATCCTAACTAACATTGTTGTCAGTTTTCTCATCCTTGTCTTTACTCTTATGCTTTATTGGAGATCCTTGATATCCTTCCTAAGCATCTATATTTCATCAAAGAGATCTTTCATAATAATATTATCTTATTCCCTATTGGCTAATAGGTGGGAGATTTCTTTAGGCCTTGTGGAATATACCTTTCAATTAAATATAATAATTACAATGTAACATACAACATGGAATTTTAAAACAATTTATTATAACATAACATATCAATTAATATTCAAGCCACGTTTTCAACTTTTTAATAATTTTTTAATCAGCTTAATTTAATTTTCACGAGACTATCTCTAATAACATAGATTATGTCACATATTTTCATGTAACATCGTCTCTTATGTCACAACCACAATCTATTATTTCATCCTTAAGTAAAAGCTCTAAATTGTATTCACCATGTAATTAAATTTTTCCATATTCAAATATATCCATTTTATTATTGTTCAATAAACTTTTCTTCGAGCTATGGCAATCACTAGTCGCATTGTGACTCTTGTTCCATAAAATGTAACGAGATCTCATAAACACTTTATTCAATGTTCTGTTCATTCATTCTCCTTCTTAGATGCATCAAAATATATGCCCCAAATCGAATCTAGGAACTACACCTACCATTTCAAAAACCCTAATTTTTTTGATTTTGAGTAATTAATACTGGGACAATATTTACGTTGGCTTATTCATCCCTTGCATGTGATCTTCGATTGTTGGTTATAGCCTAAATATGCACTATTATTGCGATCGTGTTTTGCTACTCACAAACTCATTGTCCAGAATACTCTAACGCACAACTAAATACAGAGGGCATCTCTTTCGCTCCACACAAAACATGCACTTACTATCATCTTTACGTACCAAACAAGAAGGTTTGTCCTAGATTACCCTTATCATCCATAGGAATGACGCTTCAATTGATTCTTTAAAATATGAAGGCATCATAGACTATCTTTGGTAGCCTCGTGGACGTTAAAATATCCTCTCTTCTTCTTCTAAACTAATTATGGTTTTTTTTTTTTTGGAGAGGTTCCACAGCGGCACTTCCACCACACATCGGATCAGGATGTCCCCTCCACCCAATAGGAAAGTCGATATGAAGCTTTGGGCATATAATAAAAACGTTTCACCTAGTTGCCTCACAATTTAATTTGGTTTATCTACTTCAGTTTGCAAATCATCTATCGCTCATTCTGGTTCAACTGTTCTACTTGCACATAGCCTTCATAGGAACTATGGTTTAATGCCCAGAATGTTGCAATATACTTCTCTTCTTACTTCCCCGCCTACAATCTACAGTAACAGGCTCTTTTATCCGGCGCCTTGCAAATTCAAATCAAGGTCACATGACAGAAGAATCACCGTGAAATCCATTGACTCTTCTGTTGGTAGTCAACTTGGGACAGACACACAAACAGAGAATGAAGGCAAGGAGGAGGAGATAAAGCCCTTGGAAGCCACTTCCTCTGCCAACGCCTCATCTCCGTCAATTGAGAAAGAACTGAAGAAAGTAAGCTAGTCTTTAATTATACAACGCCTCTTACCAATGCAGTATATCTTTTTGGAAAGATATGTGAGACACAGATAAATTTTGGTGTTCTTAGGTCAAAATGGCCCCTAAGACTTATTAAAGTATGTTTACTTGTTAAGAAGATTGCGTGTAGAGCGTTCAGTTTTTAAAGAAACTTATCTCGTCTTGGCTTACAAGAGAAAATATCCATGTTTTTTTTGGGGTTTTTTCCTGAGTGCTCGTTCCAGTGAAACAATTCATCAGAGTCTTTACTTGTGACATCAGAAAATTAATTCATAAGTCTTCTGGGTATAACTTGTGTGGTGTTTAAACATTGGAAAATTAATTCAGAAGAGTCTTCTGGGTACAACTTGTGTGGCCCTTGAAACATCGGAAAATTACTGCGTAAGAGTTATGGGTCCAACTTGTGTAGTGCTTAAACAGCAGAAATTAATTCGGTATAACTTGTGTGGTGCTGGAAACATCTGAAAATTAATTCAGAAGAGTCTTTTGGGTACAACTTGTGCCGAGCTTGAAACATCTGAAAATTAATTCGTGAGAGTCATCTGGCTACAACGTGTGTGGTGCTTGAAACATTGGAAAATTTATTTGTAAGTCTTCTGGGTACAACTTGTGTGGCGCTTGAAATATAGGAAATTCAAGCACTAAGGAGTTGCACCCAAAAGAATCTAATGAATATCTGGGTAAATGTGCCAAATATTATTGTATAGTGTAATTGTGCTAGAGAAAATACCATTTAGACTCTAGTACTTGCACCTTTGTCATTACAAAGTGGTTGCAATTTTATGCCAAAATAGTCTGTATGTCCTATCCGAATATGTGTTACTTCGATGATCGTTGCTATGTCTCAAGTTTTGAAAGAAATTCCGTCTATACCTTGTATTTGGTTATGGCTGTAAATATCTGTGTAATTGTGCTTAATATCATAATACAGTGGGCATGTTTTAATGCTGAAATGGTAGGTTATGGCTGAAAATATCTGCATAATTGTGCTAATATCGTTATATAGCAGCACATCTTTAGGTCATAATGGCTTGAAGGACTTATCAAAGTGTGTTTAAGATTGAGTCTACAGGTTTTAGATTTTAATAAATTCCCTTGTCTAAATCATGGATTAGGCTATTACTCTAATTTCTATGTGATTGTGCCTAAGGGACTTCTTTAGGCCAGAATGGTTTGTAGGACTTATTGGAGTCTGTTTACATAGAAGATTGTTTCTACAAGACTGAAGTTTTGAAATAAATTCTCTGGTCTATATCATGTATTAGGTTATTCCAAATATATGTGCAGTTGTGACTAATATCATAATCTAGTGGGCGTGTCTTTAAGCCAAAATGGTCTGTAGGACATATCAGGGTGTGTTTACATAGAAGATTGGTTGTATAAGTCTCAAGCTTTGCAATAAATTCTCTTTTCGATGTCATGTATTAAACTGTTTAATTGTGCCTAATATCATTACACAGTGGTACTTCTTTAGACCAAAATGGTTTGTAGGGCCTATCAGAGTGTAGTTACTTAGAAGATTGTTTTAATAATGATTTGTTGGACCTATCAGAGCGTGTTTACTTATAAGATTGTTTCTATAAGTTTTAATTCTTGAAATAAATTCTGTGGTCTATCTCATGCATTAGCTTATGACTACACATCTGTGTAATCATGCCTAATATCATCTTATAGTGGACAGACCTTTAGGCCAAAATGGTTAGTAGATCCTATTGAAGAGCATGTTTACTCGGATGATTGAGTCTATAAGTTCTGAGTTTAAAATAGAATTTCGTCTCTATCATCTTGTAGGTTATGACTGCAAATATCTTTGTCATTCTTTCTAATATTGTTATTTAGTGGGCATGTTAAAAGAAAATGTATTTATATATGTGTAGGTGGTTCAAAAAACTGCATGGAACTTTTGCTCCAAGGGCATCTACTGCAGTGAAAAACCCTGCTATTCCTGGAGCGACTTTGTACAGTGTTTTTGAAGTGCAAGGATATTTGTCCATGGTGATGGGCGGAGTACTTTCTTTTAACCTTGTGTTTCCCTCCTCCGAACCTGATATTTGGAGGCTCATGGGAATGTGGTCCATTTGGATGTTCAGTAAGTTCTCTATGGTCATATTTATATTAATCAAAAATGCCCCTTGACCTGATGCAAATTTATTTCTTTTTAATTGATAAAATGTTCCCTTTTTTCTGTTGAGGTATTCTGCATCCAGAATTGCATGTGAGATGATTGTCGCCATTACACACGGCTTTGTGGATTTAAACCTTGGACTTCGCTATGAAAGCCCTGGCAATTCGCTGGTTGAGCTTATCCCTATTTTACAATTTACTTTATTTTAGTTTTATTCCCCTCTCACTCTCTGTCATTTACGCACGGAAATGTGTCATCAAGCTTAGATCCCGTTAGGCTTAAAAGTCACATCTGAGGGATTTTTATTTTGCCAAAATATCCTTGGATTTGTACCCAGATGCATCCATGTATTATGTGTCCACTTTAACATAGAGACCATGTCCAACAAGGCTTGAACCCAGGTCATCATAGTGGCAATTATATCAATTCATTTCTGTATTATGAGATTTTGTCGCCACTTCAGCCACTATCTGTTTAATGTGCTATCAAACTTAGAACAACTTATTTCTGAGTATTTATTCTGGTTGAAAATCACATATAATGGATACCTATTCTCTCAAACGTCATTTGGAACTTGCACTCTTCCTCTGTCCATATTTAGTCTACATTATCATAGCTGCTTAGCACCAGGAATGTTCTCATTGGGGTGTTTCTCTGTTATAGCCTGGTTTATTGTCCCCAAAATTGGTCTACCTTGTCACTAGACAAGGATCAGCTGACAAAAGCGTCATTCAAAAAGCTGTGCCTTTTTTGTTTTTCCTTTCAGGTGGGGCTAAGATTATAAACTAATTTGTTGTTATTATCCAAAGGCTGATACTGGGGAAATGGATGGAATAAAATATGAGAAATAATTGATTAGGAACTGCAACTACTAGAAAATTAGAAATGGAGGAATGGACCTGAGACCTGTAGATCTAGTCATGAGGAAGCTATTAATCTAGTCCTCACTTTGCTATGCCTCCCCAAATATTGAGTGATAGAAGGGGAACCAGATCTTTTCTTCAGAAATCTTTTTATGTAATTATTAGGAAATTATCATTTTTTATAGAAAGAAGTGGTGCAGTCTTGTCATGTAGGAATCCTGAATCAATGTCATATTTTGAATTATTGCGATACGTGTGTAATAGCACACACATCCTCAAGTTTTGGGGACTTAGTCCTCGAGTTCATGTTATTTTAACATTTTCTTGTCAAGTTGCCATCCATATTTCCCTTCTACTATTAAGAAAACAGATGCTACTTTGTGTAATATTATTGGAGCTATAATCCGGTTGTCTTTATTTCTTGGATTCTAAAGCGATTTTACTGCAAAAATGCAGCAGGCACTTATTTCAAAGTGCCAATTACAGCGAAACTAATTACATTATCTTCATGTATCTTATTTTGGGAGTATACATGTCTATGGATCAAAACACATTTCTTCTTAAGCATGGGTGACAAGTTTATGCTAGCTAGATCTGCATTGCACTTGTTATGCTCGTCCCTTCATGAAACATTTTGCCATCGGGACCTGTTGTAAATATCTCCCCCCGGGTCGATATAGACAAACAGGAGAATATAGAAATCAAAGAAGCTCAAATCCCTGACATGCCCAAGGCGCACAGAAGTGGCGCACGACAATGGATGTCGACAGGGCAAACGGTGCGCCCAAGGCGCACAGAAGTGGCGCACGACAATGGATGTCGACAGGGCAAACGGTGCGCCCAAGGCGCACAGAAGTGGTGCACGACAATGGATGTCGACACACACATGGATGCGCCAAGGCGCACCTTCAGGAGGCGCAACATTTTGAGCACTGACAGGAAGCAGACCCTGGCGCAGATATTCAGATGGCCATAACTTTTGACTGGGAGCTCGGATTCATGCAAGGTTGGACTTTTTGGAAAGCTTACGAGGTCCTCTGTCCAACTACGACTGGATATCTTTAATTGGGTGAGAACAAATTCTTAAAAATGCGAAATACAGTTCGCCACTTTCTGGGTTCGCTAGGGTTCTCACCTACCACCATAATGAGATAATTAAATGCAGTCTGGAGGTGGTTGGGGTAGATTTCGAATTCCTCTCTTCTCCCTCTCTCATTCTTCCTATAAATTGTAAGGAGGGGGTTCTTTCAGTGGTTCATCTTTTCAGCTCGGCCCTCCCTTCTTTTTCTTCTCCAGGGTTGAAAAATGGAGTTCGAACCTCCTCCCCGCTCTGTAATGGCGTTTTGCCTTTTACTATTGAAATGATGTTACAGTGCAAACTTCAAGCAACAAAAACGTGTTTTGTGATGCATCCGCCATCCTTGCTCGTTTTTGCTTGTTTTCCTCTTGCCTCTCTTCATTGCGCAGGTATTTGTGCATGTTTGAATGTTCATTGCGGTTTGGAGCCGTGTTCATGGAGTTTTGGGACATTTTCTCAGTGTGAAATCTATCCTTGAGCTCGTGATGCATCTATCCATCCTTCCCATTGCTCACCTCTCTTTGTTCCATGGCAGCTTTGATAGATGTCCAACATTATCCTTCTTTGGTGTATCACCGTTTTAGTGTAGGCTTTTCTTGTTTTCCCTTTTCTCTCTCTCTCTCGTCTCCTTGGCATGGTTAGATTAGGATTAGATTAGCTTCGCCCGCACCTGGAATAGCTCGTGGCGAGTAGTTTAGGAGCCAGAACCGACCTTCTTTGGAGAATCTTTCTCATCTTTACAAGTCCCACGCTTAGAGAAAGGATTCCATGTTGTGCAATCACACCTGGATGCCCGAACATCAACCTAGAACCCCGATCTCGCATCCAGGGTCTTTGTGAGTCTGCAACAACAGACCTTGGTTCATTCATGAGGTCAATAGAGCTTCATGCGATCCATTAAGCTTATGTTCCATTGCATTTTGCCCCATTTGAATGACCGAAGAAGTGAAAAGATGTACCTGGGCCGGAAGTTTGACAACCTTACGAAAATAGGTACCCCTCAATCACGGTAAGTAAAGCAAAGGAATTCCATGCTAGCGGTGCGGCCTATTCCGCCGTGTAACTAGAAGCTTCCAACAAAGAAAATAATTGCAGTTCTCCTTTTTAGGTAACAAGTATTTAAGTTTGCAATTTTTTTCGTTGATGTCTCATTGTAAAACCTATCTTATATGACCGTAGTCCATCTCGTATCTCGAATATTGTAGAAATTAATCTGATCTAATACAAAGAATCCATGAAATAGATACATAGACAATAATTGAAATCAACAACTCTATATTATATTTTCATTAATTCACTATTTCAATACACTCCATTATATAGGAGATGTAAAATAACAATTCTTACAACAACATTTGTCTTCATATACAACCATACACCCATATGGTTTCAACCTCTCACCAATATAATAATAAAACAATACTAATTGTTTTATTATTCTAACTTACTAACTTACCACATACTAACCACATTTTACATTTACTATTTACATTTACATAGTAAATGTACTTTCACTAATTTACCATAATAATAATTACACATGTAATTATTATTCACCCATAAAATGGAGCACTAATATATATTTCCTAACATTCCCCCTTAGTGCGAACATGGGAAAACTCCTTTATCTTTGCAACATGCTTTCTACGTAGCATGCTCATGATCTGGATGGTTTCAGGACAATACCAACAACCTCTGGATGGTTTTCCAAGTGGTTAACCAACAACCACACAATAGATGGTTTTTGAGGACGATACCAACAACCTCCTGATAGTTTTTCCGGATAACTAACAACCACAATATCATGATGATGCGAAGTAGTATCAACAACTCTCATCACTATCTCACCGCAGGGGAATAACATAGGAAATTCTCTTTTGAAATATGTTGCTCATACATACATAGAAAAAGATGACATAATGGAAATGGAACATTGGATCATGTTCCCCCTCAATGTGAAATTTCCACTTATGTGAAAACAGGATCACTTTATGCAAACCGAGGCACACCACACCGAAGCACTAAAATCAAACGCACACACACACATCACCAAAAAGGCGATATGCGGCCCCGTCGTTGGCAACTGACGAGAGGTCGTTGAATGACCTCCAACCTCCGTTTGCCTCCATCCTCCAGTTTCATGCTCAGAACAAGAAGTCTTCAGAGCCACTGTCTTCATTTACTTGTTCTTCCTCATAATCAGATTCATCGTCTATGCCCATATTTGCTTCTTCCATTTTGATTGTTCCATTTAGAAGATCACGAGCTCGTTTTTTACAAAATGGAGTTTTATGCCCCTTTCTCTTGCAGTAAAAACATTCAATTTCCTCCTTATTTTTGGAGAAATTCTTGTACTTCTTTTTTAGGTACAATGCAGTTTCTTCTTCTACATCTTCTTTAGTCCTTTTTCCTCAGCTAGGAGAGCTGAAATCATGCCCTCTAATGACTGAGAAGACATTTGCCCTTTGATTCTCTGATTTCTTCAAAAAAACAGCAGTGATCAATGTGCTGTATAGTAAATTGCACGTTTCTCCCAAACTGTGAACTGGGTTTTGCTGAAATTTCTACTGTAGCTTTCTGTATAACAGATCATTCCACACGCAAAATTTTGGAGAAACCCAGATCGCGAAACAAAAGTTACGAGATCATCTTCGAGACAGATTTAACCTGCTCTGGTACCAAATGTAGAAATTAATCTGATCTAATACAAAGAATCCATGAAATAGATACACAGACAATAATTGAAATCAACAACTCTATATTATATTTTCATTAATTCACTATTTCAATACACTCCATTATATAGGAGATGTAAAATAACAATCCTTACAACAACATTTGTCTTCATATACAACCATACACCCATATGGTTTCAACCTCTCACCAATATAATAATAAAACAATACTAATTGTTTTATTATTCTAACTTACTAACTTACCACATACTAACCACATTTTACATTTACTATTTACATTTACATAGTAAATGTACTTTCACTAATTTACCATAATAATAATTACACATGTAATTATTATTCACCCATACAAATGGAGCACTAATATATATTTCCTAACAAATATACCTAAGGGAAAACCTTTCATTAGGCACACTACACTACTCCGTTTCATGCCAAGGTTATTGCTAAACTCGAACAGCCAGGAGATATCACAGCCATAAAATTTACCATGGTTTCTTTAACATATCTACTATTATTTTCAAGGCTGCTGTTTTTTTATACAAGTCATAGAAAGTTTGGCTGAAAGAGGACACATTTTAGCCCACAATAGCATAGTGATGCTCTTATGATCAGCACGCAGATGCACAAAGCCGCGCTCTTACCTTGAGTGCCATGGTTACTTGTGCATCACCTTACATCCCTTTGCATCATGTGCCTCCTACAAAGTGTCGGGGAACATGCCCCGTAACATCCATGCTTTGAGCATTTGTGTGCAGCCCCTCGCATCATGCGCCTCTTGCGTAGCACCAAGAAACATGCCACACAACTCCCTCCCTTAAGAGTTCTGTATGCAGCTCCTCACATCATGCGCCACCCATGCACTTTGCCAAGAAGACGATATTGTGCACTCCACCCGATAGGTGCAAAGCATGTAAGTGTCAAGGACTCAGCTCTCGCAGGTTTAAGGGGCAGCACCCCCTTTCGGTTGCCGCAAACCAATTTGTTGAGAATCAATTTCAATGTTGTTCAATTCAGCTCCACATTTTGTGCAAGAACAACTTGCAGCATCTCACAGCAATTGAGAACCTCACAACATCTTTAAGAGTACCGTGCAACACTCACAGCACCTCACAACACTTTTCAGCACCGCCCAATACTCACAAACATGCCCTGCAACTTAGTTCCCGTGTAGAACCTCCAAAACTCACTTGGCCACATGGACACTCCGTGCCACAATGCGCCATGCCAAGTGACAATAGCTTTTGACAACATATCACACACCCAGCAACCTATTTGTGTAATGGTCGAGAGTTGGAGGGTCATACATGGAAGTCCAAGCAGTTCAACTTCCATAACAGTTCTTTATGCCTTCACGGCTTTGTACTATATGTATACACATCTATAGCACTAAGTAGCAAGCAAATAGGTAGAAGATAAGCAGCCATACATCTCCCTCAAGAGTATGCCATGTACAAAACACACAAATTAATATAATTTATGTTCCAGTTCAATATTTTCTCTATTCTGTTTCTTGGAATATAATTTCTTCTGCATACACATACAACACATCTAGATCCTCATCTAGAGCATTGTCTCCTAGATCTCCTAGGATCTGGAACATTGGTATCAGAGCGGTTCATCTTGTATGTCATGTCAAACTAGGTCAGAGTATTTGAAGCTTGGTGTCAAACCACGAGATCTCTCAAATTATCTACCGTGTCGCTTCAATGAAGTTCAGATGGCAAGAGACAGCAAAGCATGAGATGAAGTCCACGTGATTATCAAGAGTGGGATTGCAAAAGCTCTTCAAGAGCAAAAGACATTTTTGTTCAACCAGATTACTAAATTCCTCAATTGGGTGGTTCCATCGGCTCATTCATTAGATAAGAGTTTGTGGGTCAATTCCCTTGGGTTGCAAGTAAGACATTCTTGTGTTTGAGGGAAAAATAAATGCAGATGCAACATATAATTGGTTAATCAGTAGTCATGTTTTTTTATGAGTGACTTTTTTGATGAAGAGAAGATCAAGATTGCACTTGTGAAAGTTTATTCACCCGTCAAAAAGTGGTGGCAAGCCCATACTCTGTGGGAGAAAAAACATATAGAAGAAGAATCTAAGCCAATCTAGGAAAAATGCCTGGAAGCCTGCAAGGATGAATACTACCCCAAAGATGTCTATGATGACCACTATATACAGTGGCAACAACTACAGCAAGGACATGACCAATCAGTCCAAGCCCACATTGATGCCTTCCATGACCTGTATGCAAAGTTGGGCTCATTCCCGTCAAAGAAGCATAGAGTTCTCAACTACCACGATGGCCTACGACCATTGATTCAGTCCAAACTGAAGCTGGTCAAGGTCAAAACGATGGAGAAGCCTATTGCTTTGCAGCGACCATTGAGGAAGAGTAAAAACTAAAGGGTTAGCAGGAGACAACTTCTACACCAAAGAAGACACCTTCTTGAGACAAGTACAAATCATCTAAGACATGTAAATGGTGTGACAAACACAAAACCAACATCCACTCCAATGCAGAGTTCCATGCATAGAAAAGCTTGTTTGCTTGCACAGGAGCAAAGGATCCTAAAGACTAGGCATTTCTAGAAGTGGAGGACATAGCTGTAATGTCCCCAAATGGACATATTTGACCCCCACTTGGATTTTTGGTAAATCCAATTACCAAATGCAACTTATAAATTAGATATCAAATTTTTAAGATGCAGATCTGAATTTAAATGGAAAGTGCGACTAGGGTTAGGTGAAAAACCCAAACAATTCAACCAATATACTTAAATATTTCCACTCAAAACTGAAATACTGATTTTATGAAGTCAAATCAGACCTAGAACTGATGTAGGATCCTTGCAAGAACCCTTAAGACAGCTGCAAAATAATTACCCAGAAATGGCGACTTGCTAGGAAAATAAAAACTCTCCAAAGATGTAGCAAACTCAGATTTTTATATCAGAAATTAATAGGATGAATTTAGAAGAAAATTGCAGAATGAAAATACCAGTTATGAGCTCCAAACAAGGCTGATTTTATTAATTTTATTGCTGCAAACACTGGTCTTCAGAACTAGCTGGAAATGACAATTTTAGGAACCAAAATCCACTCTAAAAATGATGTTACAGCTGGCTAAAAATCAGAATAGATAGCAGCAACCAGATCTGACTTTTATTCATCTCCAACACCCTCAAACAAGCCTCCAAGTGGGTCGCTCCAGCTGGGTATAAAAGGAAAACTCAGCCACACTTTTCCCTCTCCAAACCCTTCTAAAAATCAGCTTGAACACTCTGAAACACTGCTGGAAAAAGAACAAGAAGAAGAGGTTTCGTTCTTCTCCTCAACCTCAAGAGGGTTTTCGTCCTCAAGAAGGCAACTCTAAGGGTTTTCGTCCTTAGAGAAATTCTGAAGCAAGCACTAGGCTCAGCATACAAAATCAGAAATTAGAAAATGATCAAGTGTGTCTCTCCAAGCAATTCCCATTGCTTAAATAGAAGAATTGGGCCTAATGGCCACCTCCAACAACCAATCACATTTTCCTTCCTCATTAAATGCTTTCACCACCCTTTTGCCTTCCTAATGCAAGTTGCATTTCTCTAGAGTGAATAACTTTGGCCCATATGCTTTTTACATTATTTTGCCTTTTTCCCACTAACCTTCTCACATTAGGCAAGTCGCATTTTTCCCTAGGATGGATAACTAATGCCAAATGCTTTTTGCCTTATGTTGCTTTTTTTTTCTATTTTTAAGTTAATAATAATTTATTATAAGTGCATATGATATTTTTATTTTATTTTATTTTCACTTTTGCACTTTATAATAAAATATTATAACTTAAGTCACCCTTATTTTCTTCCCTTAGCCGTCGGGTAGACAAAATAGGCTAAGGGTCTTCGATTGGGAAGGGGATATTAGACAAGTAGCCTAAAATCTACTTGTCTTAGGGTAACAACCACACTAACAACACAAGACACTAAAGCTGAACACCTATTCCATTCGTAGACATCAACTCAAGGGAAAACACTTTATTTTCTTATCGATGGAGACAACATGAAGACTCATATCCTAAGCAACTGATTTTTCCAACCATGCATCATCTGCGTCCTTACAGTTTGGGATGGATTAGTCCTTGCAACACCAAAGGTATACATATCACTCACCAATGTCTGTTCTCATATGTTATCTACCTCTTTCAAAGAGGAGCTAGTATGTGATGTAGCGCCAATTGATGTTTGTGATATAATCCTTGGGCACACATCCACTCATCGAGTATCATTATATTAGTAAGAGATGTTGGATTCTTGAAGTGATTCCACACACTAAATATGATGGGCAAACTCCTAAGAAGATTGCGACACACTCATCGCCTACAACAACACACTCTTAGCTACATAAATATTTCAGGTTGTGGAAACCATGTACACAGGAATTTTCTATACCGGTTTACATAGGCATTATGGCAATCCAAAGTGATCATACATGTAAATGGTTCACAAGACGCAACTAGAAGCCAAGCTTCCACACTTGCTTTGTAGACTTAACGCAATTGTGACATTTGCTTCTCAAGAAAGGGTGAATGTTCCATGTAAAGTTGTGCAACCACGTGCTCTTAGCTTGAGTGCTTTGGTCACTTGTGCATCAACTCACAGCCATTTGTATCATTTGCCTCTGCAGCAGGGGCCACGAACATGCTCCACAACATCCGTACTT
Source organism: Taxus wallichiana var. yunnanensis (assembly GCA_018340775.1). Taxonomy (NCBI): domain Eukaryota; kingdom Viridiplantae; phylum Streptophyta; class Pinopsida; order Cupressales; family Taxaceae; genus Taxus; species Taxus wallichiana. Next base: position 854,628,221 of record CM031238.1, on the reverse strand, counting down.
TGAGTATCTACGTGTAACCCTTGCATCATGTGCCTCTTGTGTAGTGCCAAGAAACATGCCACACAACTCTCGCACTTTGGGTTCCTTTGCACAAATTCTCACATCATGCGCCACCCACACAACACCAAGATCCATGTTGCATAACTTTGAAGATCACATTGCCCACTCCATCCAAAGAGGGTGTGAAGTGTGGAAGTTCCAGGGCTTATCCTTTGTAGGGTTAAAGGACAATGATCCCTTTCACATAGAAACACCCCCACATGCTTGCCTACACCATTTACCAATTTTTTGAGAAACAATCTCAACACCATTCGACACAATTCCACATTTTGCATAGCATCTCACAACATTGCAAACATGCCACATAACTTAGCTCCTATGGAGAACCTCCAAAGCTCACATGTCCACGTGGACACTCTGTGCCATGCCAAGTGGCACTTCCAAGGCTCACATTATGTCGAGCATATGACAACATACTACGCACTTGGTAGCCAATCCACATAACGATCGGAAGGTGGAGAGTCGTGCATGGAAGCCTTGAGCGGTTCAATTTCCATAGCGATTCTTTATGAATTTGCGGCTTTGCAATATATGTATACACATTTGTAGCATTCGATAACAACTAAATATGTAGAAGATTAGCAGCCATACACCTCCCGAGAGTATGCCATGTTCAAAATGCATGGATTAATGTAATTTCTATCCGAGTTCTATATTCTCTCTATTTTGTTTCTTTGATATAATTGCTACCACATACACATACAACACATCTAGGTCCCCATCTAGGGTGTTGTCCCTAGTTACACCTTAATTAAATCTATGTAATGGAAGTGCACAACAATAAAGAGGATGTTAGGGTTTGTAATAGGGGATTGTTTTGATCTAATCAATTTACAATTAACCATTCATAACCAAAATAATGCATTAATACTTGCAACGATTGATAAATGATAAATGATAACTCAAATACACAAGAGAAGATGAAAGCTTAGTTGTATAGGTTAGAACAAAAAGATTCGGATGTACGAGATAGGTGGAAAAGGAAAATCGAACGAAATTCAAGGACTGAAACTAAGCGGGAGAGCGAGTTTGTATAACTTCGTATGGTCTAGACACAGAATTGTATGGTTTTGGACCCTTTGGCGATTGGGATCTAAAACTTTTGATTGCTTCGCTTGCATGGAAATGATCTTCGTTGTATGTCACTCTTGCTCGCATAACTTCGGGATGACCTATAATCACCTACAAAAAAATGGAAACCCTAGAAACTTGCAATACCCTTCATCAAAGCATTAGCAAACCAAAAGGAGAAATCATGTGTGTGGTGAGGCTAGACTACCCTTGGTGGTCAACCCCAACTATTAAACCAATCCAAGTGTTGCACTACATGCCCTCGTGCAGGATCAAGCCTCATGTAGTTCTCTTAGGTGCTTGTGCAAATGTGAGTGTAATCTAAGCCAACCCCCTAGGGGTGCCCTCGTGTCTTTTAACACAAAGATAATAGGCTAACTGTATAGTATAGAATGTACCCAACATAGTAGTAGTGTGATGTGGTGTGCCTCAACTACGTGACTTAACCCTTTGTTCCTTGAAACCCTTTGACAATGCTTGGAGTGACTTTGCTCTTGCTAAGACATGGCTCTACGACCTTTGCATGCTTGGAAATTGAGGAAGCTAGACTCTTTGACTTGGTTGAGTGCTTCAGACCTATAGTAGGGGCTGCTCTAATTGATGTGCAATTGATTTGGGAAGATTTAGGAGAGCCTTAAGTGCTTTTGGAGTGATATTTGTAATAGGAGCTTGTAAGAGTGCCAAGTGAGTTATAAAGTGATATTGACTTTCTTATATAGTTTTTCATAGGTGAAATATTGTGATAAGGCCGACCTAGGAAGGTGAAACAATGTAATAAAGATATTCAAATTGAAAAATAGATTCGGAGAATGCGAAAGGTCAAGACCATACAAGTAGCTCAGACCAGATTCCACATCACAACCATTTATGTACGGTCCTGACAAGAGAGGTTGTGGTGCAAAACATAAAGTTGTGGCATGATGTACATGGCTAATTTATTACTTTGATTTAATAATATTTCTCGAATTGACGATAGAGTAGAGTGTAAAGATAAGCAAATCGCGAAAGAGCTAGAGAGAACTGATTTTGAATGTGAGCATTTGTCTTAGCAAGGGAGCATAACCAAACTCAACATTGCAAAAGACAAGTTACCAGATTTTAGTGTCTACATTTGCCCCCTTTAAATGTATAATTGAAAATTGCATGCTTAAAGGAAAAACATACCTAAGTGTGCACACACACTTTGTCTTCGCTCGATAGTTTTCTCGATGTGTTGGTGTTGACATGCTCCATGATGAAACCTACAACATAGAGTGTATTCAATGTCTATGATAGAAACTAAACTTTAACTCAAAATATAGATAATGCTTGTAACTTTGAACTTGTAAAAAGTAAGTAAAGGAGATGCAAAACATGGAAAAAATACACCTATTCATTTTGAAGGAGGTTCTCTCATTCTTGTTGCGCTCTTGATGTTTGGAATTGTTCTTGCTAAGATGTCGAAGGATCGGGGTGATCAGTCCCCAATTGTGTTGAAGGAGAAACTAGAGTATTGGGTGCAACCCAACACCGAAGAGAGAGAGGGGCCAAAGTACCCCTTTTGAAACTTGTAAGAGAAGAGGAAGGACAACCTACGAAGAACTTAATTGCTTCAATACCTTCTTTTTAGAAACTTGTGAGAGAAGAGGAAGGACAACCTACGAAGAACTTAATTGCTTCAATACCGTCTTTTTAGAAACTTGTGAGAGAGAGGAAGGACAACCTAGAAAAAATCAATGCTTTGATACCTTCCACAACCCCATGGACCACACCGTTGCAGATAAGATAAGTATATTAAATGTCCAACAAATGACCACAAAGTAGGTCAATGGGACTGTACCATACAATGCAATGAAGAAGCAGCAAGGGAACCCAAAAAGGTCCCAGAAAACAACAAGAAAAAGAGAAGCCCGAGCCCGAAGGGACGGGAGAATGCAGAAGAAGAGAGAGTGTACAAAGAAGGAGAGGGGGTGGAGGGAGGATCCTCAACACCAACCCTCTCAACTGTCATCTGAAGCTGGCTGGAAAAATCTGGTGATATGCTGATGTCTGGTGTCAGGAGCTGGAAGAAGCTTGGTACACATACGCCCTGCGGAAAGTCTAGCTCTCTGATTAGGCCTAGTGAATTGCCGCCTTATGGGGGAGCTCTTGGCAGTGTCTGAGTCCGGATTCCTTTGGTTTGAGAAGTAGCCCCCCTGGTCTTGACATATCTGGTCTAGGGTTCTCTATGGGGAACCCCGCAGTGCCCCTCTCACCGGGAGCACAACAAAGTAGGAGGTGATCTGCCGAATAGTAGTCTCCTGGAAGGGGGATGGAGAATCCCATCGCAAAGCTTAAAAGCTTCCTGTAAATAGAGGGCGAGACACCTCTGATCATAATACCTGAAGAACCTTGTGAACGTTGGGCGTTCACGGAAAAGACAGTGAAACCTCCCTCTGATCTCATAGTAGATGGGGCACCTGAAAATGAAGTGTTCCTCTGTCTCAACCTCCCGAAGGGTATTGTTGTAATTGTTGAGTAAGATAAAACCACAAAGAGGAATAGATACACCATGCCCCTATAAGGTGTTGTCTTGTTGAAACCGAGTATATAAATTTTGGAATATCATAGGGAGAAGAAGGCCCATGCCCCCAAACCATGTTCTTGCAACTGTGTTTGAGTAGTGTAGAGGAGAAGGAATGAAGTGTGCATGCCCCTATATCATGCACTCTTGAACCGAGTAATCTATATACGAAACGGTATGATAAGCCTATAGATATTTGATAGAGTTTGCGAAAACAGAAAATTCATGAGAATATGTCCCTGTCAGGAATGTCTATCTTGGTTAGGACTATACAGTGGTTATGACCGTATTGTACAATTTCAACCTACTTTGGATTCTACCACTTTTTAGTATATGTGCCTATTTCTAAGGATATGGATCCTGTAAAAACCTGTTTTTATTTTTGTGATTTGTATGTATATGTAGAATATATTTTGATGAACGCCTCCTCTGTTAAGGCGCGTATGATAAAGTATTTGAGTGCACAAATCAAAAGAATAGATGTGTACACATGTGATAAGTTTGATATCTGCATAGGATCACATAGAAGGTTGGAATAGTGGCCACTCTTGAGAACCTCGTAGTTGTAAAGGCATTGCGCATGGTGGAAAGCATGGCGCGTAGAGAAAGCAACATACGACACACAACAAGCAATAATACATGTATATAAAAGTAAGAACAACAATGAAAAGTGTCAATCATGCCATAATCCAAAGTAGCGATAATATAGAGTAGAAATCAATCATGTCACAAACCAAAGTAATAATAGTATAAAAACATCAAATTATAAATCCATCATGCTATAAACCAAAGCGGTAATAGTAATAAAAACATCGGTGTAGAGACAAGTAAGCACTAGTCTAGAAACTTAGAAACATAGTCACATGGAGGCATAGAGCCACAATCATGGGACACAACGTCACAAGATAATCGCAATAGAAGGCATAGTGTGCCACATACAAAAAAACTAGTGCATACTCAAAATAGGCATAAAGCCGCAAACATGGGACATCCACGGTGTCACAACATAATCAAGGTGCTCAAGCTATATAGAGTAAGCAATCAGAGAATTGTCATCACGTGTCATCATGTGTGTGTCTTGCATCACACTGAATATACCTCGTGAACGCATGTGTGTAAAGAGTTTATAAAAAAGATATACTATCTATCAAACTACCGTGACAAATAACATTTATAGAATAACAAGCTAGCCAATCATAATCATGTCATTTTGTATTTTTGCAAACATGTGAATGTTTTTGTATTATGTGATTATTTGAATGTTTTGAGTTGTTTTGAAAATATCTATGTACAAGAAAAGGGGTAGCAAATGAGCTACCCAATAAGAGCCTCTTTATGCACCTCATACTCAAAGGGTGAAGGAGGCATAGGCCCCACAAGTGTCAAAAGAGATGAAGCATGCGTGTGTATACTCGTGTAGAAGCCATGACACGTGTCATAGAAGACCTGGACAGGGAAGACCCATGCGTAGAGGGTGACCTAGTCGGAGGCCGAGGAGAAGGTTTCCAGTGAGAAGTGGTATGTGACCTGGATGACCGAGTAGAAGTCCTAGGAGAAAGTGTCTTGTGAGAGGTGGCATGTGACATGCTAGGAACAATTTGTGAGTTAGAAGACCTATGCATAGATGCACTAGAAGGGAGTTTCCTACTAGATGTAGCATGAAAATCAAAAGGCCGAGATGTAGATCCACTAGTACTAGGAGTAGTAACTTTATGTATCGGGCCAAATTGCTAAGAGATAGGGTCCTCAAATGGGTACCCCTAATTGTAATCACTTGGTTATGGTGATTGAACTTACCCGTTGATGCATAAGGAAGGTATAGCTACGAAAGTGCGAAGCCAAGAGCAACCTAAACTCATGTCACATAAGCTAAGAGAAAATGCCACCATGAAATCATTTGGACAAAGTTGCACCGACAAAATACCATAAACTTTATTATGTGTAGCATATGAAATATATTGGCTATTATATAGCCAAGGAAATAGATGAAACAACTTCCTAATAAATAGGAAGTACAAATAACAAATAACCCGTTTAATAATTACGGGTGTAACAAATTAACCACTTACCTAGGTAATACAACAACCTAGTAAGTGTTATTTACCACATGGTAAATACAATTAGCTCATATAATGTGAGCACTAACCTATAGTTTTCCTAACACCCCCCTAAGTGTGAACATGGGGAAAACATCAATCTCGTACTTGCACTTGCTTTCATGATTTGGTGATTTTCATAGGACAACCACAAACCTCAATGATGGTTTTACATATGGCTTACCAAAAACCAAAAAGGTGGTTTTACAAGTGGTTTACCACAAACTAAAAGATGGTGGTTTTGTATATGGTTTACCAACAACCAAAAATGGTGGTTTTACAAGTGGTATACCACAAACCACAAATGATGGTTTTGCAAGTGGCTTACCAACAACCACATCACGATGTCTAGTACTTTCATCAACTTTCATTGATATCTCACCTCAACGGATGTCATAGGAAATTTTGTTGCTCATACACAAACAAGAAAAGTTGTCATAATGGAAATGGAACATTGGTATTATGTTCCCCCTCAAATGTGAAATTTCTATTTATTCATACAAACGGGGACACTGCACACCACACACAACTAAAAGCAAACACATTGAAAAAATGTCACCAAATCTCTATACGTCATCGTTGCTGGTGGTGACGAGAGGTCATTGATCAACCTCCAACCTCTGTTGCCTCCATCCTTCGGTGAATCCTCACTCGGTACAAGAAATCTTGAGAATTATAACCACTTTGTCCTCATTCATTTGTTCATCCTCATTATCTGATTCTTCTTCAAGTGATTATATTGGCCTCATTTGCTTTGAGTTTTCCATTGAGCAAATCTTTAGCTAGAATTCTACAATATGAAGAAGAATGTCCCTTTTTCTTGCAGTAGAAACATTCAATTTCCTCCTTGTTTTTGGAGAAATTCTTGTACTTTTAAAACTACAATGTTGTTTCTTCTTCTACATCTTTAGTCCTTTTTTCTTCAGCGAGGAGAGCTGAAACCATGTCTTCTAGAGTTTTAGAAGGCATTTGACCAAGAAGTAAAAACAACATTCTTTGTATGTGCGAGACAAACTATTCAACAATATGGCTTTTGCATCTTCATCATCAATGTAGCTTTAACTTCAGCTAATTGTCTAGTGAGAGATCTAAAATTGTTGATTTATGGCTGGATATGGTGACCTCTGTCATTCATTTTGAACTTAAACAAGCTGGAGTTTTAAGGAAAACTTGGCATTGATTGCTTTTACTCCAAATAATTTGCTTAAGTTTTCCCACACATCTTTTGATGTTTTTTCAAGATCCACGTAATGCAATTCAGAATCTGAAAGAGCTAAGCCAATAATGGCTTTGGCTTTATCATCCCTTGTTTGCCATTCTACTTGTTTGTGAGTTTTCCCGCTCCTGTCTCAAGTTAATGAAATGGTATGCAAGAAAACAAGAAACTCCAAAATATGGGAGGGTTTAAGGCTACCTCCTGATGTGTGATGATGATGAAGATGAGATATGGGCACAAAGATCCTCTTCGTGGTGAGCTCGATAACCTGACAAACAAAGGGACAACTAGACAAGAAAAAGATTAGTAGATAAAATGGTGGGTTGCTAACAATATCGATGTCAGTGATAAACTTCTGGGGAGGATGTCAACCCACTTTGATTAAAAGATTGATAAAGAATGATGGATAAATGCCATGCGAAGTAATCGAAATGGAACAAAAATCGAAATATGCTAGATGTTCGAAGATAAGGATACGATAATGATAAATTGAAATAAGAAAAACCAAACTTGATCGGTCGACGGTGACTCAGGGACAAACATAGACAAATCGATCAACGACGACAGCGTAGCAGTGAGAAAATCAAAGGATGTAAAATAGAGGATTTGGAACATATTTTGAAATGTTGAAGATGTCCTGGATCGATGCGAAACACATGAAACAAAAAGGATGCAAGATGCGGATATATCGATGAGAAAATAAAGGATGCGAGATCGGGTCGACGGTGACTAGGGTAGATCTGGGACAAATCGATGGTATTTGGGGCAGCAAAGGTGAGATCGAATCATTAGATGGCTAGATCGGAAAGGTTGCGAATACGAGGGATCCGGGTGACACAAAAATTGAGAGATAGATGATAGGGTGGACAAAATACGAGAAAAAGGACGATGTAGATCGGGTCGCGCCAGCGACCGGGCGGAATCGATGGCGACTAGGGTTGGATTATGGTTTAATGAAGCAAGATGGATGGCAAATGGGCTATGAAGAAGAATCAATGATGGCGAGATCCTAAGGCGAAGAACAAACCTGCAAAACTGATGAAAGGAATGGTGAAACAATGGTAGGGCTCCAAGCAAACAATAAACTTCAGATCTCCAAAGATGACATGCAAGGGCTCCAAGATGACTCCAAGTTGTTGATTGTAACTCACAAGAAGAGAAGGAAACTAGAGAAGCTCGCAAGAAGTCGAAAATGTCCAAAATTTCATCCTATTGAGGAGGGGGTAGAGGTGTATTTATAGGGTCGACAACGAAAGGCTAGGGTCGTCGTCGACTGCCGATAACCGCTGATTTGGGCGATGGAGATGATGCACAACTTGAGACAAGAGGGCCTAAAGAGGTTAGATTAGGGTTTCGAGCTATTTAGGCGGGTTAGGGTTGCATAGGGATGATAAAAGGTAGTTGGAGGGTGGAAAGGCATTGAATGAGGGTAGATGAGAGTCTAGGGAGGATAAATGGGCTGTTTAGGGATGTGATTAGGATAATAGATGCGATTAAGGATAATTGAATGTGATTAGGGGTGATTTAAGATAGGAAAATAGGAAATCTATAGGGATAAATGGGATTTAGGAGGGGAATAAGAATTCGAATAGGATATGGGGCGTGAATGCGTAAGATGACGAAAAGGGGAGCGAACGCGGGATGGGGGACAAGCAAACCAAAATTTGGTGTCAACATTTGCTTCAGAAATGGACCCTATAGTATTGTTTCTTGGCCATTTACAATTTTCCACAAAATCTTGTTCCTAAACGCATCTAGATTTTCACTTTCCAAGTGTGGAAATTGAGCCCATTGAATTTTTCTAGTGGGACATCCATTGTGAGATGGAGATACAAAGACGATAATGACAAACTCTAATGACACAAAGACTTACAATCGATAATGATGTTTTATAGTACAAATATAATTTGGTCACTTTGAACTTTAATTGACGATACAAGACAATGGGTATTGAACAAATGAAAATTGACATGCACCTTCAACCGCACTTTCGACCCCTTGAGGTCGTGCGGGCAGCCGATGTGGAAATGTGTGATGCTCACTATAGGAGGATCGAGACTAAGATTCAGTAGTGTGATCTCCTAGTAGCTGAGGTGGTAAAGGGGAGATTTAAAGGCTATGAACGGGTAGCGTAAATTCCTATGGTTTATCTAAACGAATCTCAATGTTGAACTAGTTGCGGTGTCCAAATTAACCAAGATGAAACTAACAATCTATGCTCTTTGTTGGAAGGGAAACAAATCTAAACAAATCACAAAAACTGAAATATTACAATCATAAACAACAATTTTCTTCTATTTTAAATAATTAAAATATTTCTACACTAAAACTAAACAAGCGAGATAACCCGATGTGGTTATTCACCTGTTGAGTGTATTGAAACTAAACTAACTTAAAACAAAAACTTTTCCCAATGATCTATGATATGTAGACAACTTCCTACAGATATTCTCTCCTTCAGATCCACGGGGATGGGAAGAAGAGGATCCGTCACCGGGAGCTGCTATTAATCATTTAAACCCTCTTGAAATTAACTAATTACTTGCAAATGAAAGGAAATTGATTTCTACTCTATTTGATATGATGTAACAATAATAAATTGCAGCAATGAAGGAAATCAAACAACTCCAACCTGGAATTCACAGAACAGAGGTAAATCCAACTGTGTGATGACTTGCCCCCTCAACTTATCTTTTCTTTCTCTGTGTGTCCATATGAGTCCAAGGAATTGGGAATGCAAAGGCAGCAGCAAGAGAAGGCGCTTGAGCAATGGTAGTTTGAAGGCGTTGCAGTTGCTAATGCAAGTGGAAGAGGGATAACACAAGTGAACAGAGTTTGGCTATGCAATTTCCAGTAGGATTGTTGTAGCGATATTATGCAAGATACACAAAATTCTCAGGCCATTTGTTTGAATACAAGCATTGATTATATAAGAATTGGTTGGGATGTGCCTTCATGCACAAGGCAGCCTTGGAGTGCCAAATCATTGGGTGAAGAGGCAGTTCAAACTAATTAAATCTATTTAAAAATAGATGAGGGAAGGAATACCATGCAATCAAGACTATTTTTAGGCAATTTGGTTCACAAACGTGCCTTGGAAGTCAAGTTAAGTGAAATCACGCGTGTTAAAACCACGCATGAAGAGTCTGGAAAAGTGCGCGGGACCGCCGCCTGCACAAGGCGGCGGCCCACGGGACTGCCGCCTAGGAAGGGCGGCGGTCTTGACACTAAAGGCCAAAACATGCACAAAAATGAGCGGGAAGTTGGAAGAAAGCGTGGAAAAGCTAAGTAAGGATGTCTAGGTTACAAATATACACTGCGAATGGGTTTAGGAACTCGAACACCTTCTGAAAGGACATGAATCATCATTGGGGACTTTTGTAACCGTTTTCTAACAATGTAGCACATGCAATTTTGGGTGCGTACATGTACTCACAATAAAACAACTTCTATAGACTTGGCATTTTGACTTCAATTAAAAAATCCAATGAAAGATTGGATTTTCTAAGCTAATTGTTATAAATGATAGTCTAAATATCTATATGACTAAATCTTTTGATTTTGACAAAATACTTTGTTTGGACAAAACTCTTAAGACCAAGGTAAAACTTATAAAGAACAATTACGAACTACATAAAAATGACTTCACTATTTATTTAATAAGCTAAGACTTGTCATACATGTGGAGCAATGGTAGACTATGAACAAAAATTAAATAATGAACACAAAAACAAAAATTAAGATCATATCACAAAAAAACTAACTCACACTGACTGGCATGATGTGACTGGTAATGGAACCACGACTGAGCATACTCTGTTCTGCATTTCGTGAAATTGATCCGTACCACATTTAAGTATTAGATCTGTGGAGGATCTTCTCTGATCTGCTGCCTCTCCAATGGTTATATGACCTCCATTATACACACAGATCCATAGGGTCTGAGGACTTTTAATACATGGTAAACAAATATACAGTTCAGCGAATGAACACAAAACTTCTTCACGGCATTAGCATAGGCAAGAGATTGAACCATCAGGAAAATCAGCCTTCTAACAAATCCAAACAAAGGTCTTGCATCCGTGTTGCGTGTTGGTATACGTTGGGCGACTAGTATTTCCAAATCTGCACAGTTCTGCCCTAAAACACATTTCTGGATATGCTAGCTAACTCCAGTCTCCACCTAACATGCATGCATGGAATTCCTTGATAACAATAATAGCCGTGCATGTCCAAAACAGATAATGAAACTACACAGAGTTCAAGGTTGTCTCACTCTGATACCAAATGAAACCATTTGGACAGAGTTGCACAAACAAAACACCATAAACTTTATTATGTGTAGCATATGAAATATTTTGGCTATTATATAGCCAAGGAAATATATAAAACAACTTCCTAATAAATAGGAAGTACAAATAACAAATAACTGTTTGATAAATTTATGGGTGTAACAAATTAACTACTTACCTAGGTAATACATCAAACTGGTAAGTGTTATTTACCACACGGTAAATATGATTAGCTCATATGATGTGAGTACCAACTTATAGATTTCCTAACACACCAAGAATGGGATATCAAAGGTAGCAAAGCCAATTGTGAGAGGGAGAACAATATGCCCTATGTGTGTCTTAGGATCAAGTATGATTTGCTTCTTAGTATATCTGAGAGAACGCAATAACTTAAGAGTGCACATATTATGTGGAGCAATGCTATCAATCAAAACACTATGTATAGGATGCTAAGCAACAAAAGCACAAATGTAAAGTGTATCAGAAACAAATATCAACCTCAAGAGGTGGAGGAAGAGGCACAAGATTGCACTCAAGTAATTGTTTGAGCATTGTTTGCGGTGCACAAGGTAAATGAGTGAATTGTTGTTGAGAAGGTTGCAATTGTAGCTTTGTGGGTTGAGATACAATATTGACAGTGGTTTTAGTCTCAGATTTGTCATCATTAGTTTAATGCTTAAAAGTAGTTTTTCCTTGAAACTTGTTATTAGAAGTGTTAGGAGGATTAGCAACATATTTGAGCTTATTCATGTTGAGGAGTTTAGTTTCACGTTGAGGAGCTTAGTTTCATGTTCTTTTAAAGTATGACATAAATAATCAAATGAGTTGAACTTGTCAAAGATGATTGGTTCCGTAAAGGGGCAAAAAGACTTTGTAAAAGATCTTGTAATTCACTATTCGCCAAAATATTGTTCATCTTAATAAGCGTGGTCTTATAGCATAGGACATAATCACTGATGGGCTCATTGGAACCTTGTCACATTTTAGCCATCCCAGGCATAAGATACTTTGTCTTGAATGTTGATGGAAAATTGTGCAAGAAATTGATTAGCCGGGGGGCGAATGTTTTTACAAAATGCATGGGTAGATTGTAAAACCATTGTAGGGGAAAAATCTTTGAGACTTTGAGGAAAGAGCTTGGTAAGTAATGTGTCATTTGAAGAATAATCCAAGCAAGCAACATGAAATGTACAGAGGTGCTCTTCAGGATCACCCTTTCCATCATAGATAGGAAGCTTAGGAGCAACAAAACCGATAGGCAAAGGGTAGGAAGCCACTTTGGGTGCAAGTGGGTTATGAAGTAATTGAGTAGAATCCATGGTATGAGAAGAAGTAGATGCACCTTGTTGTAATTATAAAATTTGAGCTTGCAAAGTAACAAGGGATTCAAGAGCCTATGTGTTAGAAGAAGCAACTTACGAGACACTATGGGTGTAGATAGGAGATGTAGGAATAGTAGTGGTCATAGGAATAGTCATAACAACATTGTGAAGTGGAGGATTAGGTGCCTCCAATGAAATAGGTACTGTAGATGTAGGAATAGTAGTTGTGTGCATGCTAGATGATGAAGGATTGAGATTAACTATGGAAGAAATAACAGTATTCTTAAGTTGGTCCCTAGTAGTATAAAGAAGAATATCAATATTATCAAGCCGCTCCTTGAAAAATGTGCAAAATGTTGTGCCTCATCATCCAATAGAGCATGATTGTCAAATATGTTATGAGACCCCTCATCTTGTATGGTATTAGTGAATACCGCTAGGACAAAATGAGAAAAAGATTGCAATAGCATATGCACGCTTCTAGAATTAGAGATGGTATCATCATAGGGTGCATGCTCATAAGAGTGAGAGACCTCGAGTCATCATAAGTAGAATAAGCAAATGGTTCCCCATGTTCCCTTGAAGAGAAGCATGGACCTAGTTAAAGGGATAGTAGCTTCTACTAGAGCAAGGGAGGGAACCCTTTGGCTTGAGATAGAGATGACGATAATGATAATGATCCATGATATTTTGAATTATAACACACCAAAACCAACAAGAGAAAACCCTAGGGCCACTAGGGTTTGAGCAATAGATTCGATTCAAGAGTTGGGTTCACCAAATATTTACACCCTAATTAAATCATGTTATGGAAGTGCACAACAATAAAGAGGATGTAAGGGTTTGTAACAAGGGATTATTCTGATCTAATCAATTTACAATTAACCATTCATAACTAGAATAATGCATTAATACTTGTAATGATTGATAAATGATAAACGATAGCTCAAATACACAAGAGGAGATAAAGACTTAGTTGTATGGATCGGAAGAGAAAGATTTGGATGAGCAAAGATGTGGGAAAGGAAGATCATAGCTTGGAGATGCTTCTTGATGAATTCTTGGAATGAGGCGAGCGAGGGCGGGACCGTATAACTTTTATGTACGGTCTAGACACAGGAACCATATAGTCGTGGCTTGAGTTATATGGTCTTGGACCCTTTGGCGATTGGGATTTGAAACTTCTCGAGTGCTTTGCTTTCTTGGAAATGCCCTTCGTATGTCGCTCTTGCTTGTACAACTTGGGATGACTTGTAATCACTTGTAACAAAGTGGAAACCAGAAAACTTACAATACCCTTCATTAAAGCATTAACAAAAGGATAAATTATGTATGGTGAGGTTGGACTTCCCTTGGCATCAAGCCCAATTGCTGAACCAATCCAAGTGTTGTACTACATGCCCTCGTGCGGGATCAAGCCTTATGTAGTTCTCTTAGGTGCTTGTGCAAGTGTGAGTGTAATCTAAGTCAACCCCTTAGGGGTGCCCTCGTGTCTCTTGGCACAAAGATAGTGTGTTAATTGTATAGTGTAGAATGCTCAACGCACTAGTAATGTGATGTGGTGTGCTTCAACTATGTGACCTAATCCTTTGTTCCTTGAAATGCTTTGACAATGCTTGGAGTGACTTTGCTCTTGCTAAGACATGGCTCTATGACCTTTGCATGCTTGGAAATGGAGGAAGCTAGACTCTTTGACTGGTTGAGTGCTTCGGACATATAGCGGGGCTTCTCCAATTGATGTGCAACTGATTTGGGCAGATTTAGGAGAGTCTTGAGTGCTTTTGGAGTGATATTTGCAATAGGAGTTTGTAAGAGTGCCGGTGAGTTATAAAGTGATATTGACTTGCTTATATAGCCTTCCGTAGGTGAAATATTCTGATAAAGCTGACCCTAGGAAGGTGAAATGACGCAATAAAGATATTCAAATTGAAAACAGAGTTAGAGAGTGTGAAATGTCAGGACCGTACAAGTTGACCAGGATTGTGCAAGTTGGCTAGGACCGGATTCCACATCCTAATCATTTGTATGGCGATGGACAAGAGGGCTGTGGCACAAAAAGAAAGTTGTGGCATGATGTTCGGGGTTAATTTACTTGACGACGGAGTAGAGTGTAAAGATAAGCAAGTCATGGAAGAGCTAGAGATATACTAGTTAGATTCTGAATGTGAGCATTTGTCATAGCAAGGGAGTATAGACAAACTTGGCATTGCAAAAGGATATGTTACGAGATTTTAGTGTCTACAATTCCCTGGACCTCCCGGGATCCAGGATCATTTTAAGTCACATGGTGAGAATTACATGCTTGCTGGATGGTTTACTTTCAGTTCATTATTAGTGTCAACAGGAAATACTGAACACTGAAAGTTTCAAGGACAGCCCATTTAAACTAGGTCATAGGGAAGAGAACCCATCTAATGGGGCCCAAAACTGGCTGGAAATCTGCTGTTATATAGAAAGCTTAAACTTGAACTTAGAAGAATCTGAAAGACATTATAATACTAGTATGTCTCAGCTGAAATATCTAGCTAATACTTCAATTGTCCGTGTTTTGGCAAAAGTTCAGATAAAATAATTCTCTTTTGTTTTTGAATTTTCGACACTAAAATCTGAATTGCTGAAAAAATATCTTTAGTATTTCAACAGCAAAGCAAACTAACACCAAAATGTGGAAAGATAATCTAAACAGGAATTTATTGATACCCATATAGCATTTGTAGATAGTACACAAAATAAAAATTTGAAAGGAACTTCCTAAGAAGGTGTGGTTGCCAACTAAGGCCAATCCAAGAGTGGTATAATTTTTGTGCTTGGCCACGAACAATACTTACAAATGGTCATCTCCGCTTTCGATGTGCAGAGATAGCGAGTTGGGTGGATGAGACCGACCAGTCATCAATCAATTCATCTCTGTGAGGAATGCTGTTATATGAAGAGGCCACTTTCATCGCAGACTGGTCCGGCCCTTGCGTAAAGCCCTTGCATAACTTGCTTTTTCTTTCATGCGGGATAGTAGATGGTTGTAACTCCCTCATTATGACAAGACTCTATGTAGCTCATTATGACACCTAAGATGCTTTGTAACTTCCTATGACACCTAAGATGCTTTGTAACTCCCTCATTACTCTTATTAACTCCCCATGACAAGCTTCCTATTAACTCCTTTATAATTTATATGACAAGATTCTTTGTAACACCTATGATGTTCTCAAGAAACATAAATGTCCTTGACCTACGACACTGATTTAAAATACAATTTCCAATACAAATAATAAAAAAGTTACTATCAACCTAAATAGGACTGGGATTGCAAAGCCCTCTCTTTGCGATGCTTTGCCCCCAAGGCAATTGGAGTGATTTGTTTGCCTCTACCTAGTGGCAGTCCGTATGGTTAGATTTTGAGCTGGTGAGTCTCAATGATCTAACATACACCACGTGATTATTAGCATGTCGAGGTTATTACCTAATCAGTGACTAGTAGAAACAAGAAGTAGACTCGTACCCATTTGCAAGGAATCACATTAAAGAATTATACACTTAGCAAGCTGTTTGACCACTTTGTATGCTGGAAGCAGTTTCTTTGTGTGACATCGTAGCCCTTTTAATAAATATCAATTGCTGCCTTTTAACTAATTTGGTGTACAACTCAATGATGTTGGGTTCTAATAGATCTATGAACTTGTATATCAAAAGGTTCTTAAGTACTTCATTGCCATATCTTCAGTTCCAACTTCAACCACAACAACATCAGCCTAGACCATTGGATTATTACAGCTTTCTAGCACTTTGAAAGATTTGCAGTTGTCCTCATGCTTTCCCAAGGGTCCTTGTAGTGTATGTAGTCATGTATACTAAAGAAACTGACCATTGGTATTACATCAACAAATAATAAGGGCTGCGAAGAGCATTAGGGACAATTTGTATTCAAGTTCATGCTGGAGAGACCTACTTGCTCCATCATCCCGTGTTTTCATCACCTCTATTTGGACACTCCATAGGTTACTTGGTAAAATATGCAATTTCAGTTTTCTTCGCCAATTCAAACTTTCAGATCTTTATACCTCTAAAACTTGTTTCAGAAAGTTGAGCCATAAATCTTGGATCTCCCAGTTCCCATGCATGGGTACTTATTTGAGATCCTCTTTGGTATTTGCTCATACTATCTCCAGCATTCTTCTTCCAGATCCAAACCAAATTCTTGACTTCTAAGTTGTACTTCCTTGTGTATAATGTGTGGTAATCCTTAGATTTGACTCATGTTTCCATTGGAGGAAATGTTGATTGACCCTATGAAATGTTTTCTTAATTCCCTCTCTAGTTCCCTCTTTGTAATGTTGGTGTCTTTGCATGAAGCTAGAAAAGTGCACTAATAACTGCTACAAGCCAAAAATTTGAAAGTTTTAAGAGCGAAATCTGAAATTTCTGTAGAAAGATCTATGAAGTTTTGACAAAGGCAACCGACATCAAAATTTTGAAAGAGAATCCAAACAGGATAGTATGATCACCCAAATATCATTTCTTGGTAGTAAATGAGATATTAAAAAACTATCTTGATAAGGTATGGATTCCAACTCATGCTGAATCGAAGAGAAGCATGGGTGTTGCATGAACAATACTCTTCGACTATACACACAAAACCATTCCAATTCTTCCAAGAGATCCCCTCCAACACATAAAGCCTTTTTCATAACTTGTTTCTTGCTTCCATGTGGGATTAAAAATGCTTGCAACTCCTACATGATGGCATGACTCAATGTAACTCAGTATGATGCTTTGTACTTCCCTCAATACTGTTTGTAAATCCCTATGACAATATTCCTAGTAACTCTTCCTATATGACAAGATTGTTTATCCTCCTATAATATTGGAATGAAACATAGATATCCTTGACCTGGGACTCATCTTATATACAATTCTCGATAACTTGACTGGTCACCCTACATATAAGCTAGAATCCAACATATAGCTCCTCCAAAGTAATTTTCTCAATAGCAAGTGGATAAGGTGCATGAACATGTAAGTACAAGATAAAGTGAAAGATTTTACAAGGAATTTGCATAGGAAAATATTACTTAGCAGAGAAGATGGATCCATTTAATTAGAAGACATAGCTTAATCCCAACAGAACAGGCTCGCTCTACATCTTATCATATGCAATAAATTAAATTGACATGGACAACAATGGTCAAATATTTGTGCTACGTCAACTAAGCATGTTATCAAAAGCAACCAGTGCAACAATCCGAGCTAGGCACGGGTTACAAGTCTAACCTCCAGTAATTGAAAAAGACTCACAAGCCCTTTTTGAAAATGACTAAAGGTGGCCCCAAATTGAGGAGTTGATTGATAAAGGCTATTTTTGATCCAAAAATTATGCTAGTCCCATTGTTTTCACACCAAGAAGCATGAAATGTGGATAGTTGAATAGATTATCAAGCCTAAAAAGATTAGTGTCAAGACCCACTATCAATTTCAAACCATAGATGAGATCCTTGACAGCCTTTGTGGTACCTAATACTTCAAAGATCGATGTGAAATCTATAAGCGGAACTTATGTTTCAGTATGTAGAATGTAAGAGAGGAAAGAGGAATGGTCATATTCATTAACGTAATAAATGTGAAGGTACAAACCAAATCCACATAGCACCTAAACTCCTATATACACCTAACAACTTAACAAAATTACTAACATAAAATGCATGGCAATTCTAATAGCATAAGTTGCTAATGAAAAATCTAATTGTCTATGTTATGTAAAAATGACTGCAATTCTATCATTGTCCGTAATGGTCATCGTAGAAACTAAACTAACCTTATCTCAAAGTTTACAGATTTATTGGGACCTAGTAGTTTGGTGAGAATGTTCAGTCTTATATTGAATTGCACAATATTGCAGTTGAATATCTTCGTTATCTACGATTGTGTATATAATGACGGTATACCTCCACATGTTTAGTTTGTGAATGAAAAATTGGATTTTTGGCTAATTTTAAAATACTTTGATCATCAAATGTATTACTGTTTTGCTAGTTTGTTCCATTTGCAAATCATTAGTATTTTGCATAATCACACTGTTTCACAAGCTGCACAAATCGTTGCCTTGTACTTTGCTTTAGTGGAGGAGAGGGCTAAATTTGGCTACTTATTGATTAATAATAAAAGTGTATGTATGCTAGGCTTGAAGACATTCTGCTGTGGAGTTTTTGTCAACCATTACTCGAACTCAATCACAATCTGTAAAACCTATTAATTGAAAACCCTATAAATTACCATACAAGATATCGAAATCAAATGTCCCTTGTATTCATCTTAAAATATTCTTAGATGTATTCTAACGTTTCCCACCAACTCTATATAGATTGATTCTGAGTTCAAAGTAAACAGTGGTTGATATTTTCAGCCCAACCTTTATAGGTATAGATGAAGCTTTGCATTCAAGCATGCAGAATTTTTCTGAATTCCCAATACAGTTTTTGCATACTTAGTTTGAGAAAGAAGTTTACTATATTTAGTTTACCGAACTTCTATACCTGGGCAATAATATATGTAATAAAATTACTTGGATAGATAAAAAGAATAACAGCAGTAGAACACCAAATGGTGGCAATAAGAGAAGAATATTCAAGTATACATAACTTAGCCAATTCGAGGAGCAACCTCCACAACCTTACAATAAGAACCAAGTGCTTTATATGATCATTAACTACTAATTATTACCTCCTATATATACCCTATTTATGCTATGGAAACCATCTAGGCCGACCTTACTACCAATATGAAGCACTAGAAATGATTATGTGACTTAATTAGAGGTTATGCTAGCCACAAGTCGGCCACACATATCCCAATACACGCTATAGGCTAAGGGCGTAGCACACACCACTCTTCAAACAAGCGTTGTCCTCAACGTTGATCATACGTAGGTGGATGCTTCTGAATGAATTCTTTATCCTCCCTTGTCATATCCTCCCTTGGCATGTTCTTCCACCGGGTGACTGCCTTTGTTCACATCCTCTTGAATTGAGTCTAATAATCTCTCCTAGTCCAAAATGATTCTTCCCTCTTCATTAAGCTCCGGTATTCTGTATGGGGATCTTCTAGGCAAGATCAGAAACATAAAATACTGGTATTTTTGTTGATTGAGGCAATGCTTGTTGGTGTTGAGTGTGTTGCTCGACTGATTGAATTTTTGGTTGTACCTTTAGGGAGGAGGTAAAGGATGGCAGATGGGAACCATAAAATGCCACAGGTGGAGACCTTTTGGAAGAAGTGTCTCTTATAGGCAGCTGCTCCCTTGGCATATCCTCAACCACTACTAAATACTTTTTCACCGCTTTCTGACAGTATGGTGGTAATTGCACTTTTGACAACTTTTCTTCCCCTTAAAACAGTTGTGTTGTAGGTCCTATTGATCCCTTGTTGAGACTCATTTGCATTTGATGAGAGCTTACCATATGCAGTGACTTAGTGCGCAACCCTCTCAACTCAAACCTCTTGCCTTCTATATGAAAACGCATGAACAATTTCTAGAAGTTCATCTTGATCGTGCCCAAGGTTGTGAGCCATTGAACTCCCAATACAATATCAGCTCCTCCCATGGGAATGGCAAACATAGGGCTATTCAACAAGTAGTCCCCCATAGCAAGTTTAAGATTATGGCATTTTCTTGAACACTTAACAATGCTCCCATCTGCAACCATGACTTGAAATTTTGGTGTTGGATAAACAAAGTAGTTCAAGTGTGAGGCCAACTTATCATTGACAAAATTGTGAGTACTTCCCAAAGGAATCAATATAGTCACCTTCTATTTTTTCAAGAAACCCGCTATCTTGAAGATTTTGGGGCCTTAACACTAGAAAGCATGCGGCAAGATAAAGTTGGTTGGGACTTTCTGACTCGAGCTCATCAACAACCTCTGCTACTTTTTCTTCATTTTGTTCTTCATTGATACCCTCAATATAGAACAAGTTTTCAACACATTTGTGTCCTCAATTGTATTTGCTATCACAATTAAAACATAATCCTTCTTCTCTTCAATTTGTTGAGGCATTGGCCTAGTAGGATGTGACAATGACAACACGGAGGAGCTATAGTCTCTGCTGCTAATGAAGGTGTGTCCATTGGTGTTGACCATTTCACTTTCCTCTACCCTAAATGCAAATACCGTGGACTCAAATACCAAACTTGGATTAAACATGCAAACATTGAGTTGGATGATATCCTTGAGCCCACCAAAAAACAAGTCATTCAAGTTTTCCTCTGCGATGTTCGCTACGCATAGTGACAAGTTTTGGAGTTTTGAGTATAATTTTGTACATGACCTATTTGACGAATTTGGCTAACTAGCTAAAGTAATTCTCTATCACATTGTTGTAATAGTGCATCCGCAATTCATTTGTTAATATTGACTAAATAACAATAAGGCCCTTCTTTTTTGGGCACACACTTCTATACCAAATGAATTGCTCGGGTTAAGTATAAGGATCCTATGACCACCTTACGTGCACGTGATGTTTGATGTAGCTCAAAGAAATTCTCCATTTGGTTGTCCATGTTACCGGGTCCCTCCTATCGAACTTATAGATTTCCACTTTTGTAGCATGTTCCCAAGATTTGAATTAGTGCAAAGTGTGGCTCGAGGCTATGTCATTTAGACTTGGACTATTCAGGTTGGGAGTTCTCATATGGATAGGCTCAAAATTGGTGACTAGTGGGAGGTTTTTCTGATTGGTTTGCAAGATAGACATTTGCGGTTGTGCCTTCATGCTATTCACGGTTCCTTGCAGCGTGTTCAATTCTCCTTGGATGTTGTCCACATCTCCTTTACTAGCCATCTCAAACTGTATGTTGCGAACATTGTACTAAAGCTAATTCACCATATGATGTCAAGAAAACCCTAAAACCGAAGATCCATCAAGTCTCATTTTTGACTCTAGATCCTCTTTGTGAGGAGTTTTCTTGGGGTGATGGTAACTTTGCCTCTACCTCTAGTTTGTGGTCTTGTAATGGTGATGTTTGACCATGTAAATTTAATGTTCACCTTTGACCAAACCTTGGCCGGGTGAGTATGGAATGATGTCATCCTTAATTCCAAAAACACAAAGAACAAATCCTATCTAGATTTGTGTGAGCTAAAGAAAATTTCTGAAAATTGCACCTTGTGAAGCAAATTGGTGAAAAACACTAAAATTGCAAGAACTCTTGCAAAACAGATCAGAAAGACTTAAATACGGATGGTTCTTTCTTTGAATAATTCCCTACCTTCAGTAAAAGAATTCAGAAAAATTCGGAGCTGTGTGACATATAGGCGAATCTTCAAAATTAGGGTTCAACCCAAATTTTGACCAAATTGAAGCTCTAGTACTTCTTGTAATGAAATTACTTGGATAGATAAGTAGAATAACAGCAATAGAACACCAAATGATGGAAATAAGAGCAGAATATTCAAGTATATATGACTTGGCCACTTCGAGGGGGCAACCTTCACAACCTTACAATAAGAATCAAATGTGCCCTATGACAATTAACTACTAACTACTACCTCCTATATAAATACCCTACGTACACTATGGAAATCATCTAGACCGACTTTACTGCCAATATGAAGCATTAGAAATGATTATGTGAGTTAATTAGAGGTTATGCTAGCCACAAGTCAAGAGACATATCCCAATACACGCTATAGGCTAGGGGTGCAGCAATGTAGGAGGCCTAAATCTGTCATGTTATAAGTAGAGTATAAGTCTGATTTTACCTGTAATACTGCATTGGTTTTGCTACTGATGATGACTATATCCTCTGCATAAACATATAGAACTTTATATCTTCACCTTATCTTTCCCATAGAGATTAGAATTGACAGGAATTTCTTCTGAATCCAGGTTCCTTAAGATTGACTTAAAATGACTTTTGTCTATCTAGACATACCCGGCTCCCACAGGCAGATTTAACTCATAAAGAGCCTTTACAAGCCTGCAAGCAAGATTTCCTTTCCTTGGAATTTTAAATCCATGTTGTTGATACATATAAATTCTTCCACAAAATCACCATTAAGGTTATCCACATGTATGCCGATTGTGTCACAGGTTCGCTCCATGCCACAATTCACCAAATTTCCTGGTGTTACTTCTTATTTCTTTCTTTACATCATTTTGGGTACATGAACACACCTTTGTCTCTAACTCCTACTGCAGTTATTTTATTAACTTTCATGCTCATCATTGTATGTTGCTCCATGACAGGGACTGCATAAGCAGTTGTCTTGCTCCGATTCTTGGTTTGAGCTACAAATGCAACTTCCTTCCTTTCTTCCGTGCTCTTTTTCAACAAGTTCACTGTTTTGTGCTTAGTTTTATCACGATTCCTGGGATTGACTCATTGTTTTTCTTAGCATCCTGTTTTGTACTTTGTTATATTGTTCTCATTTTTTACGTTAGAGCATTTTGATTTTATCATTGGCTGTCCTCTCCACCACCTTGGAATTTCAATTATTCTAGTTCCTATAACCTTCATTATCATAGATCATTTTTTGGGTCATTTTTGCTTATTGCAGACATTGGACCCACATTTGGTAGTGTCATGCTTACAATTGTGATCTGAGTACCTCACCCGATTCAGACTATCTATATTGAAGTCTAAAGCAGAATCTAATCTGGATTAAATATCTTCATTAGAGGAAAGTCCGCCTGCCCTATTAAATCGGTTATTGCTTTCTTGTTTGCAGTTGTTGCACTTTAACTCCCTCAGATATTTTTTTACTTTGCTTATGGTACATATCTCACTAGTTTGTCACGTCCTTATTAAGGGATTCAATCACATATGTCTCTAAGTTGTCGTAATCATATCTGGTAGGGGACTCATACTTGGTAAGGTCTTTTCTGCTCACAAACTTGTATATTATAACCTGCACAAGAGCCTCTGTAGGAACCATATCTTCTAAAGGCAATTGACAAGTTTTAAACTCTTTTTGTAAGTATTCAACTTTAAGCTATACAACAAGATACTTTGTCCTTTCTTCTTCATTTAAACTATATCTCATCTAGTACTTGGCAATCATCTTTTAAAAGTTCTCAATTTCTTTTCTTTGATCTTCCCATTTTTGAAAATTGTTGGAGGAATATTCTCCACACCATCATTAGCAATGTATGCAGCATTGTTAGCAATGCCTTCAGTCAGTAGTCTTTGTCATTTTAGCCATTTGTATTATGGGTGATTCAAACACTACAGTGTCTCATCTGGCCTTCATTACTGCTGCTGCTGAATGTAAGCAAGTTTTGTCTTTATCCTAGCGATGCCATTGCTACTTGGGTGTATGTATCTGTTTGATCTTTTGAATGTCCTTTTCATCACCCTGTACTTGGTGCATATTGTCGTCATCAAGTTTCCTCCTCTGATAGACCTTGTTGAATCGGTTTGCTCTTTCCCAATGTTCTGCTCTGTCTGTGTATCTCTTAAAATGGTTCTGTTCTACCTTTGTAATTCTCTTAAGGTGGAAAGATAATTTCCTTTTGCTTTTCTGCTCCAGTAGTAGATGGAATCCAGTCTGAGAATCAAGTTACCCTCTAAGCTTGCCAAATCCCTACTCTTCATCCTTGCCAAGACATCCCCTGCTACCTTTTGACATTATCCTTCCTTAACTAGCACTTTCAAGGGATATTTTTTCCTGAAAAAGTTTCTCCCCTTCACATGTCAAATGCCAAGTATTGCAGATTGTTGAAGTCCTTCGCTGCCCGCTTCTCTTCTCCGCTGTTAAAAACATTTTTCCCAACCATTCATGGATGTGCCTTAGGATAGCTACTTTTGTTTGTTTGATGAGCCTCACACTGATTGCAATGTATTTGATAACGATTTTTCTAGCAACTGGTTGAGATCTTCTAGGACTCTGCTAGACTACTATTATTCATGCACATCAACCTGGAGGCAGAGGAAATTCCATACACTGTCCTAATTCTGGCTTCTACAACCGACCAGAAGTAATCAATCCAGTGTTTACTATACTTGGAGCGACATCAAAATGTTGTGCTTAGATTTACATTTTATTTGTGTATTTTGACTTTTTACTAGGGAAAATTCTTTATCTCTGTGTTTTTCTCCTCACGTTTCTTTCATACTTGATGTTTAGTTACTTTTTCA
Organism: Taxus wallichiana var. yunnanensis; assembly: GCA_018340775.1. Lineage (NCBI taxonomy): Eukaryota > Viridiplantae > Streptophyta > Pinopsida > Cupressales > Taxaceae > Taxus > Taxus wallichiana. The sequence goes on along the minus strand of CM031238.1, from coordinate 854,603,489 downwards.
TAACTTACTTTCTACTGTGGTGCTTCTTTACTATAATTGGTTGTACTTTTTAAGTCCCACTGACCCCTCCCCCTCAGGGCCGTGACTTTGTTCAGCAAGGGAGGATTTGCTCTTGCAACATACACCATAGTCTCTCCTTGGCGGTAGTTTCCATCACCAGCTTGCAACTCTCATTGTGGCAGCAGCAGTGGTGGTGACCATACTCGGTCAGACCCTATTGGTTGGGCAGCGCCACACGCAAGGGAAGTTTCCTCACTTGGTGTTGTCCATTCCCCCTACTAGGCAAGATGGTGAAGATGAAAAGACAAAGATAAGGAAGATGATGGATGGAACCCAATATCTGATGCTACGGATTCTCTTGGTAGCGATTGGGGGGTTGGGGTAATAAATCAAATGATCATCCACATCCTCTGCCTATGCTTGTCATGGCTCCTATTGCCTAGTTCCATCTTGTGGTCTGCTGGTCTGTGTGGCATCAAGCTTTATTACCTCGTTTTTGGTTGAAAAGTTACTTTATGTAAAAACTTTTAAGATGTTCTGTAGCTTTCTCGGTTGAGGCTGATGTGACATTCAAACTGTGATTCAGTCCATTTACTTTTTGTATGATTGGCTTGTACTTTTATGTTTAAATATAAATTTGGAAAAAGTTCTCAATTTAAAAAAATTCCCATTGACCTACTTTTTGTCGTCTGTGGACATTATTATAATTTCTTTCTTTTTTCTTGTCTTGGTAGTACTTGCATTTCAATCTTATCCGGGCAGATTCAGTGTCATGCCATATGGCTGAAATCTCAGATCAGGAAACTTTCAAAATTTAAACTAAAAGCCAATTGTAACAGCTATTTATTAATTTTTGGTTGTGTTATATTCTTTACCGTGGTAATAGAAACGTGCATACTTCTGTAAAAAGCACGTGTCTTGTTTTCTTATTTTAGAAAAGAATAATGCATCTTTATATTTATTTTTCATTTGTGTGGAGCTTTGATCTCATTCATGTGTCTTCTGAGTACAACTGCGTAGTGATACTATTTCTCGACGATTCTATGTCATTTATGTTCTATGGTTGCAGCAATTCCTTCTCTGAGAGCACGCGACTGCTCAAAGGAAGAAAAAGAAGCATTGAATTATCTGTTCCTTCTCATACCACTTATCAATGTCATTCTGCCATTCTTTTGGAAATCATTTTCTTTGGTCTGGTCAGCAGATACCATGACCTTTTTTGATGTATGCATGGAAGGTACGCCTTTATGTTTCTTTGCAAGTTTGGAGGCATTTTTGAAATCAATGAAATCTGAATCTCTTCTGCTCGGTTCTCAAAAAGTAGTTCAATTGTTTGTATGTACAGATGAAGTGGCTGCAAAAGCTGGAATGAAATAGCTAAATTTATTTGGATCGATTCCTGTGGGAATCCAATATGTGGATATTTCTTTGGCGCACAAGATTGACTAGAAACAGACCTTGTTGATTTCATTGTATAGAAATCTCCTATACTACCTTGGCAATTCCATCGATTTCAATTTTGGAATTGCCTTTCAGCATGTAAAATCATAAGCAGTATAATATGGATTTTCATGGTTGGTTGGAATTTTGAGCCATATTATATAAGCAGTAAATATACTTTTTTAGTTTCTTTCGTGCATTACTCCTCAAGTACATTTATCTTTTATAAAATTTTAGTTTCGTTTTGTGCATCACTTCCTAAGTGCTTCATTTTGCTTGTTTCTTTCTTTACCGTCTTGGCAGTTTCATGTCTGTTGTAGCTATAAAGAAAATATATCGATGTGTGTGAGTGATCAAGAGAGGTCAAGCATGATAGACACTATTTAGGGAGAGCACCTTAAATTTTAGCTCTAGACCAATACTAAATCTAATCCAAATAAGATGTACCCAAACACTAAAGTGCTCACACAAAACAAAGTATCTCGCATCACATTTGTTGCTTGGTGTGTTTATTGACAAGGGTTGTGTGAATTTTAAGGCGATAGGACTTGATTCTTCTCTCTACACTAGGAAGCATAGGAGTACTGATAAAAAAATAGCTTGTGACACATGGTGGATACCATTGCAATTCATTTTTGTCATGTATTCAATAAATCCAAGGCTTGGAGATATCGACACGGAGAGTCGAAATGGTTGAGGCCAGGATCGTGCCCTGGGTGACTTTGACGGCGTGGATGCCCCTTACTCGTAGCTGCTTAAGCTGAAGGTGATCACTAGTTTAGTTGTATGCTTACTCGTAAAAATCCACTATATGCTTCCTTTGAAGCATGAGCTGAGATGTCAACAATCTATGTAATCTAGTGCCCCAATAAGTACACTATTCATTAAAAAAAAGTAATTTGGTTTTTCATCAAAACTTTTGACCTAAAAGATAAGGGCAGATGAAGAAAGAAAGGGGCTATCTAAGAACAACTCTACCATTCTTTTAAATAACCAGTGCTCCAAGATTATCTTATTATACCAAAAATAAAGTAAAACAAAATAATATCTACCGGGCTTATAATGGCATGGGGAAGTGCTATTGCTAGTATTTATTGTGGTTTGGTCGATTGTTAATGGAGAAGCTATTTATATACTAATGCATATTTTTAGGACTATACATTAAGATTCCATTTGTACAAAATGTTAAGGTCTGCAAATAAGTTTTAACACTAGAAGTGTATACGGAGGAGACTAAGAATTTGAGTCCTTGCAAACTACAAGAAAAGGAGTGTGACAACATCTTGTATTAAAATCGGGCAGATTAAGATGCCTAATAATTTGTGATTCTAGTAGATTTTTCTCTGAATTTGTGCGAACTTCAAATTTTAAATCAGTTTTGTAACACCCTGCAGACCAATACGTGAGCATCGTTAGATTTTGGTATTGTAATTTGTTTAAGCACTTTTCAATAAATACATTTGAATTTTTTTTTTTTTGCCAATATTATTTAGGAGCTAGCTATTTGAGAAATAATTTGTTATGAGGCGACGTGTATGGGTATTGGTACGAGGACGGGATGCCATTCAAATCCGGGTATGTGAGTAAATGAATAAAGGTACAGCTATGTTGTATTTAAATATAGTCACCCAAAAATGTGGGTATGGAGATGAGGATAGGGACACAACCCTTGTGCTCTAAATTGTATGCTAGATCTAAATTTGGAGGTTGAGTGAGAGGAGATGCTCATCTTTTGGTTTTTTCTCGTGCAAGTTGATTTTTTTGAAAAGATTTGCCAAAAATTGTCTTGGCAGTTTTGGTAGTTAAGGCACTTTCCTATGTCATTTATTTACCTAAGGATGATGATGGAAATGCATGCAAGTTGCATTTGATGGCACTTTTATTGGTTTCTTTAATTTAAACATGGCCGGTAGACCGATTGGCATGTGGCCAAGTGCTTGCTACTTAGAGGTCAAAGGTTCAAAACTTGCACCCCATAGGGTCTCCCTCACTCTAGTTGGACTCTACCAAGGAGAGGTAAGTTTATAGTGGTTGTTAACTAGAATCAAAAACCTTATGGTGGAAACATTGTGGGATAAAGAATGAAGATGATATTCACTAGAGTAGAACTCTTGACCTTGGTGGAGATAAATAGGGATAATAAATGATTTCCCTAGACATTAATTTTTTTTTTTTTAACAAGTTACCATATATTAATACCATTCAAGTATTAATTCTCAACCCGATTGAAAAATATGGTTCCAAAACAAAAGCATTTGCGAGATGGCTATATATCATTAGTATCCAAAAACAAGACCAAACATGACACAATGTGAAAACTAAGCCAAACAACAACAAGAGGGAGGTGGCGGAGAATCGTCTTTGGAGAAAGCACACTCTAAGAAGAAAGCTTTCTGAGCGAGGATCTTAGGCAATCCACTGCGTCTTGATTATAACCTTACGAGTCAAAGGCCCCATGATACCCTATACGAGTGGCGAGACATAATTGTAGTAGGATCATCACCTCACACTAGTAAGGAACCCACCTAGATGGCTTGACAACACACTTTCTACGATGCAACAAAATCCATTCCCTTTGTTGAGGAGGGGGTGGAGAAGTGGTTGCAATTCAAAGATGTAGAAACTAGCTATGGGAGTGGCTTTGCCTACACTTGGTAGCGGGAGGAGAAGAGCCCAACAACAACATATTTGGTAAAACTCTTCTTGTTGGAAATAAGGGATTAGAACAATCCCTCATAGAATCGCACATAACATAGAAACTAATATGCGAAAAATATTACAAATCTCAAATAAAAGTGCGAATAAAATAACACAACACAAAGAAACAGTATTTAACGCGGTTCATCCAATTTGGGCTATGTCTACCAAGAATCACTTGCTCGATTTTATTACAAGCCACCGCTCTCTCAATACAATATCTAAATATGTTTGGAGCTATACTCAACAAACTCTCTGAAATTCACACCCGAATTCAGACACATCTGCAATGTTACATAATACCTACCATATGCACAAAACCACATAAGTAGATAACTTCTTAAGCAGTTTTACAAAACCGTGGGTATCAAAACCATGGGCCAAAACCGTCCCATAAACCTATGGGTCAAAATCCTGCCCATATGAGAAAAACACGTTTCTTGGTATGAGAAAACACGTTTTCTTGGTATGTTGTGCACGTTTTTTTAGGCCAATTTTTTTTTTTTTCTTAGGGGCTGCGCCCCGAACCTCTCGCTGCCGGGGGCTAACGTCCCAGACCCTGTCAGGGCCCGGCTCGGCCCGAACCCCGATGAGACAAGCTGTGGAAAGTATATAGTACTTTTAGTGTACAATCCTCAACACTTTCACACATGAAAACAACCTCCACAACCTAACACTTCTCATGGTGCATGGGTCACCCCCATCGATTAAAAAGCTTTTAGAGGTGACGAAACTCAAGAGCAACCTTCTTGGCCTATGCTTGGATTGAAGACACATAGACGGTATAGCCGAGAGATAGCATCATTAGTGAAAAGAGCATAATTTCTAACTTTCTGAAGTTGGAACAAAATAATAGCTTTGAAAAATTCCATAGAATGATATGTATGTTGGTTAAGTAGAATTATCTGTAGACAAAACCGTTCTCCAATTTATGGGTTTTGGGTTGTATGGATAAAATAAGGAACGAAACCATTGCAAGATATCACTAGCTTGGGGACGAATCCAAAAGAGATATTTGAACATTTCTTGTGGAGCACAAGATGGGCCTTCGAGATTAGAGACTCCAACATGTTTGAGACACTTTCCAAGCGAGAAGACCTTGGTGAACAAGACACCAAAGGAAATGGTTGATCTTGGGCTCAACCTTGGAGTTCCATATCCAATTGAGGTGAATAATCCTGTTTTGGGTGATGAATTTATGTTCCATCAAGAATTTGAGTTTCAAGCCCTTGTAAGAAAGGACTCATAATCTAGTAAAACAACCCTAGAGAGTAGTGCTTGAAATTGATGTCACAAGTCCATTCCCAGTCCCTCCACCAAACAAATGAGGCTTGTGGACCAAGTTTGTGTAGAATAACATCCGGTAGAAGCTCCTAAATTTTCAAAGGCAAGGCAAATTTGAGGCAATTTGATGTAGCCGGGGTTAAGGGTCTCAATTAAGAGATGCCTTATACCACACAACATTAAGAATATTTATTGGAATAGTATGCATAATATCAAACACACACAACAAAGAGATATGGAATTCAAAACCCAACAATCTTTATTCAATTAAAGAAAGAAATACATGGCAACACAAATCCTAAGATCTTTTCTCGCTAACTTACAATTTTTGCAAGTACAATGATAGCAACATAACATAGTACATTGATTAGTCCAAACTATCTCATCAATCATGTGGGAGTAATCCTAACACAATAGTAGTGTCATGCTTATATAATGCAAGACCCACCTACTTACAATATTTCCTCAAATTTACAAGTGACCCATATGACATTACTATTTGTCCCAATTCTTTATACAAGATAGGGTCCAACACAACTCGATGCGGTTTGAGTCGGCTCAACGATTACAATTATTGGATTAGGTGAAATCCATGTTGGCTCATACCGCAATGTCATATTTGAAACTCCATTAAGGTGTATGTCATGTTTGTACCATTGCACATAGGACTTTGCTTTTCCTACCCCACTAAATCCTTATGCATTATCTCAATACAACTTCAATGACTCTAAATTTTCAAGGGTATATGTACACCATCAAATAGAACATACATTATTAAAGTGAGCTCCTAGAAAAGTTTGATACATTACCGTGCACTTAACAAATGAATTTTTTGCGCTATATTGAAATCACCTTCCTTACATTAAGTGATTGAACCTTGCGCTATTGATCCAAAGCTCTTTTTGATCTGCAAAAATTTGGTTATGAACTCTAGAAGATACCACGATCCTTGATGACATCTTATGGAAATGTCACAACCAATTTGACCAATAGTTTGAAAGACCCTTGCATGCATTAATTGATAGTGTAAAACACTATGGACACTTGCAAAATATGACCTATGTAGAAAACAAAACATAAACCATCATAACTTTAGTGTAAATGCAAACAACAACCTTGTTTTGATATGGAAAACATCAAGCTTACATGATTATGTTTGCCTATGTCTACACACATTATGATATTTGCATGGACACTAAGTTTTTCCCACTAGGGGCATGCGCTACAATAAGTCTTCACACATACTCTAAGAGCTATGATCGGAGGATGGGGGCATATTACTGCCATCACTTTCTATGTGACATGATTGCGATAGGGTATGCCATTTTCCCTCATTCTTCTTGAGATAATATTTTTCAATGGGGGCATACCACTTGCCATCAATTTCTGGAGATTGCATGGTTACTACACTTTGATGCACATCGAGGCTTTAATATATTCTATGCATTATTTGGGATGCCTCACTCTCTTCTACTTAGAGTCCCCTAGATTTGCTTAGTTGACCGAATGTTGTTTGTTATATTAAAGAAAAAAAAAAAAAAAACATTCAAATGTTCAAGGTGAGGAAATACATTCAAATATTTAAGATAAGGCAAATACATTTAGATATTTCAAAAATGCAAAACCATAACCTACTCATGGTTTGATTTTTACCACATAGATTTTGACATTGTTACTTATCATGTTTTTAGATTTACATATCTATTTTATGCACATGCTATCAACAATCTACATGAGTTTAGATGCATGATTTATAGGTTATACACTATCATGGAGACACACATGCTTTCTGACTTTACTACATGTCCAAAAGTGTTAGATGTGCAACGGCCGATGGTGGTTACGACTACATTGTGGAGGTTGCATGTTTGACAGTTGAGCGCATAATCGCGGTCGACACAAACAAGTGGTTGCGCTGACGAGTGGCGGTTTTGCGTTACCACCCAAAAAAAGTTGACCAAAAATGACCCAAAACCCAACCAAAACTTTTTTTGCATATTTCTAACTTGCCCCTCCTACCCAACATTTGAAACTAATTTCGTAAGAAATAATTCCCTCAAACAAAATATCAAAGAAAAATAATCACCCCAAACACAAATACACATGAAACTCACATGTTTGTCTACCCTTCCATTATCGTTGGTGTTCTTTGTCGTGTTGTCCTCTCAAAATTTCCCCTCTTTTGAAAGTTAGAATTTTGAAAATTTTGAGTTGGCACCCTTTAGTAATGTTCTAGTGAAGTGAAAACTTGAAGAGATGGTGAAATTCACATTTATTGGAGTCATTTTGGTGATTTGCGGGTCTGTCGGACATTTTTGTCCCTCATGTCCCAAGTACCTCTAGGCCTTCTATTCACCGATCAGGCCAATTTCCCCAAATCCTTGTCTTTCGGCTTTATCGGAACTTTTTGGCCCATATGTCCCAAGTTTTCTGGACTTCCTTTTCCCCGATCGCCCGCATCGCCGCATCGGGTTCTTCATGTACTTTTGTCTCATCTATCCCAAATGCGTTCGGGCTTTCTATTCATCGATTCCCCACATCGCTCGCATCTGATTGAAACACGTCTTCGCATCCCTCGTGTCTTCTAAGTCCACTGGACCGCCCGTGCTCATTTGGCCACATTTCCCCATGCCATCGCCGGATCGCGCTTCGTGTCCCTAATGTCCCAAGGACCGTCTGGGCTAGTTTTTTCCGCTTTTCCCATGTCTCATCTTTTTGAGTCGGTGCAAGGTGTATTTATTGCTCATTAATGACATTCTCTCTCCTGAAACGACAATTTAAAGGGACTACTACCTATGCATTTGTTACATTGCTCACCTACTTTTCTTGTCCGATTCCTTGCAATTGAAATCATTTGTTCGTTTCCCTGTATCTCTTTGCATTTTCATTGCATGAATTTAATCTTGGAAGGTCATTCCTCTATGCGTTGCAAAAATGAAGATCAAGTTTCAAGGGCAAGAGCATCTGTCACCTCTTGAGACCTATGTACCTGATATTGGGGATAGTGAGGTTCGACATTTAGATTTTGGATATTTTTGGGGCCGACTAACATGTGCGAACCTTGCACCCATGGCCCAAATGATTTGTGACAGTGGAATTACGTATGCGGCTGGTTTTCCCATCTCGTGCAATGTGCTTTGACACCGTGCTTTCTGCGAGCCCATTTTAACTCAGATACCAAGGAACTTACTAATGTGCATGGGGAATTAATTTCTAAACTAGATGCTGCCACCATTGTTGTTGCCATGCATTCCAGAGATTGAAGACTCCATCGTTCTCACTCGTGCTCAAGCTCAGACCCTATTTGACCAAGACAGTGAAAAATACAAGGCATGGATAGCAAAATCATGGTTAAAGAACCCTAAGAAGGAGCGTCCCGACTCTCCAAATCATTATTCAGGGTTGATTTCAATGAGGAGCTATCTGATTTTATCATTTTGCTCACCCATATCATGGGATTGCCCTCCACCAATGAATTTCATTTTTGGATGTGCCCCTTTATAAACATCATCTGTGAGGGCAAGCAGAACATAAACTGGGCCGAAATTGTTTGTATGAATTTGACTGAGCAATTGTCAAGTGTTCAATAGACTAAGAAGTTTTATATGACTTCTTATCTCATGTATACCCTAGTTGTGTCCCGGGAGTGGTTTGGTTTCACCTACATGGAAGGCAAGAAGGATGAACCTATCTACACATATTGCCCTCAGTTTACCCTTGAAGCTAGCAATCACAATTTCAGAAGGGTCAATGATGCTTTCACCATGTATATTGTAAGACTCTTGGAGGGTGACACTGCTAGGAGATTTTCTGATGAAGCTATGACTCTGATAGATAAGTATGGGGCTTTCTTCATCCAATTCAGAAGGTTCTCATACATCAGGTTGGCTGGCTATGAAAATACACCCCTCAAGCTCCCCATGTTTTGCAATGATAAAATGGCTCTGGTTGAAGTATGCAAACAACTTGATAAACTACATAGAACTGCGAGACAAACAAGAAGATCACTGGTCTTCATTTCCCTATCTCCTTGGGAAATTATACATGCAAAACAACTCTGGATGCCCAAAACATAGAAAGGGCTATTGCTCCTCTCACTGTCCATTTCTTTAGACCCAGGACTTGTTTTGATCGAAGAAGTTTATTGATCAAAACCTCAAGATAATTTATCATCATAAGCCAGAAAATGAGGATTACTTGGGCTGATTGTGTTGATGATTTTGAAGCCAGAAGGAGGCACTATGGCGACTCTCTCTAACAAATTACGAGATCTCAATCTCTACCAGTTCTGAAGGGCTTAAGGATGATGATGAGGACTTGCAGTCCTTTGAATATGAAATATCAATCAAACACACTCCTTTAGAAAACCTAGATTGGTACAAGAAAGAAAAAGATGATTTGGTTGAGATTATTGCCCTGTTCTTGTAAGAACTAAGGTTTGGTTTGACAGGGAAAGTTTCATGAGCTCGGGAAGAATGAAGGTAGATATTCTTCTAGAGATACTTCCACACCAGGGGAAGGAAGCACATACAACCATCTTGAGGTACCTAAGAAACCCCTCCTTCTTCTTCATAAAAAGAGCACGAATCATCTACTCCTCTTCTTCCACTCAAGTGTATCAAAAGAAGATTAAAGAGGTTAATCAAGAACCAATTGATGAAGAATCTCTTTCGGAGCGGTCATAATTGCCTTCAAGGCTAGAGAGAACATTATTGTTCTTAGTGAAAGTGATGATGGTGAAGTGCCAGATCCTGTAGGAGCTCCTGAAATCACTATTGAAGAAGGAAAAGAGGTTCCAAGTACTAAACCTCCTAGTATAGCAGACTCCTCTGCAAAGGAAGCTCCTGAGGTCTCAAGTACTTCTCTACTGGAGGCAACAGTGGTTAATAATTTGAGTGCCATGAGTTCACTTGCTCTTGGGCCTCTTGTTCCTTCCTCTTCTTCTTCTACCTTTTCCTGGGTGCAGCCCTTGGTTGATAGCAAGAAGAGAAAATCTTCTTCTCATCTAACAGGGCCAGATTTTGATGTTGTGGCAGCTCTGTTGAGTACTGCCCCTCCCCCTCCAACAAAGAGAGCCAAGACCACTTCAAGGTTAGTAACTGATGCTCAGGGCCAGTAGTTCCTGGAGGTTATAAAGCCCAAGGTTGATAAGGCAGAGCAAGATCTTTTGGTCTCTGATTTAGAGCTTTCTAGAATCCCAATGGGAGAATCCACTCCTGAAAGTGAGGTTCATAACCTTCAGGAAATATTTAAAAAGGTTATTGAACGAGTGGAGAAGGGCAAGCAGACCATATAACAGTTGGAAGAATAGAACCAAGTTCTTTCCAACTTTATCAAGTCATTGTTGGCCAAAGATAAGGTTTTGGATCCTGCCCCACTGGCTGCTCTTCCACCCCCCATGATTCTCAGCTAGGATGAATTTTAGAGCATCAAAGACATACATAAGTATTCTACTTATGGGAAGGCTTTTGAGGCCATGGTAGATGGCATGATTATAGCAGACTTGAATTTCATTGAGGAAGCCTTCAAGACCAACGAGAAGGTGATTAATCTACAGACAGAGACTCACTTCCTCAATCAAAGCTATGGATAAAGAGCTGAAGCTCTAGAGTAGTTGTATTACAGATCTTCACCTAATGGGCCAAATTGATGAGAAGATCCTGTTGGTCAATAATGTATTTGATGATGCCAAGAATAACTTGTCAAAGGCATGGGTTTTCGATGTCGAATGGAAGATGAAGGTTACGGAAGAAGCATTGGGAGAATTAAAGAACGTATGGCAAGAAGGAGAGTCTTTTAAAACTTGTGTTTCATCTTCCTTTAAAGATATCCACTTGCCAACTTCAAGATGAAATTTCAGGCATTCCTTTCTCTCTTTAAGAAATCAAAGCTCAGTTCAGAACATTTGTCAAGGATGACTTGTTTAGAGAGGAGTCAATTACCAAAGAGAAGATAAAGGACATTTTCTCTCTTCATTTGCCATTGCTGAGGCCAATAAAGAATACTTGGAGCATACCAAATTCGATAAAGATATGGAGAAATGTCTAGGCACTTGGACTCATGCCACTGCCAACACCACAATTCCAAGAGGCATGGAAATAGCAAAAGCATTGAAGAAATTCAGATATCGGATCCTCAAATCGGTGGGCCCTCCTCAGCCATAATCGGATGTCTCTTCTTCTAGCTCCTCTTTCTCTTCTTCTATTTTTAGTGTTGAGATCCTTGTAATTAATTAAGGATATTGTATTGTGCATTTCCTTAATTAATCTTTTAGTTAAAAGAAATGGTTACCAAATGTAACCAATTTGTAAGCTATATAATGAGCTCTCCATGCCATTCTAAGGGGTTGGAACTCTGATTATTTTTGAAAGTGTAAAAGAGTCAAAAGCTATCAATACAAGAAGATTTCCCTTTCTGTTTCTATCTATGCTCATTCATTCCTTCTTATCTATTGAAAATTATTGAATCATTAATCCATTTTGCATTAAGAAGCTTTGTATTCTTGTGGATGTCATCTCTGGAACTTTGTGTCTGTGAAATAACATCTTATGGTTTTAATGCGAATGATTATGTTCTATACTATCCTAGTTCAACATTTATAAGGAATTATTTTGCTATCTATATTTCTTGAGAATGCTATTCTACCTTTTCCCATTCCTTAGTTCTTTTGTCCTTTTGTATTGATAATATGTCATTTAAAACACTTTCATGATATCAGAGTTCCTCTTTGAAAATAAATGTTGTACATTTGTGAATAGTTTTTGCTTTCAATAAGGGAACCTCTCCCATTAAAGAGGAGGGAATTTCTGTCCCCTGACTGTTGCTTTCATTAAAGTCCTAATTTGACAACCAATAGTTTTGGCGACTCTATTGGGGATTCGTTTTAACAATTCCAGTGTTTAAGGAACAATTTCTTGATCATTTTTGATCTAGGTGACTCTAAGGTTTACCCATGGTAGAAGGGCTCTTGGAATTGAAGACTCTCAGTTTCACCTCTTGGAGCAGCAAGGCTTTCCTCTTCCTTCACAGGAGAAATAGAAGAGCTCGTTCTACAAGCACACCCCTGTTGAAGACAGAACCCTTGGGAGTGGTATCCCTCAAGAGCAACTCAGCCCTAATCTTTGTGCTTTGATTCTTGCTGGTGTTTCAGTTCCTCTTCAAGAATTTTTTCCAAGGATGGTAGTTCCATTACCTTGGGGCCACCGTGTTGGGCCTCTTGCCCTCCCTCAACCTTTACACGAGTTACCCAGGGGTAACAGGAAGAACTTCCCCAAGTTCAGAGGTGACGGCAAGGTGCATCCTGATGAACATATTGCAGCCTTCATAGTTGCATGTGGAGTCCTCGAGTTGAGCATGAAGATGTCTCGGTGAGGCTTTTTGTAGAGACTTTGCAAGATAATGCGGCAGATTGGTTCTATCATCTTCTGTTGGGGCCATTACCAATTGGACCACGATGAGAACAAGATTTGAGAATCATTTCAAACCTGCAGAAGATGTACATGCTTTGCTAGCCCATATTTCTCAAATCAAGAAAGAACCACAAGAGCCCATGAGAGAATTTGTGGCTAAGTTCAATAAGCTTATTAACAAGATCCCACAAGACACCCGACCCATGGATCAAATTCAAAAATTTTTTCCTTGAACGCTCAATTTCTGAAGTAAGCTATGCGTTGAGGAGAGCCAACCTTGCAACATTGGATGAGGACCAGAGATTAGCCGTTAGTGTTGAAGATGACTTGATCATGTCTGGCAAGTTGAAAAGATATTCTTCCAAATCTAAAGCTTCTTCTTCCTCTCCCTCAAATTCTGGAGCTAATGCAGATCCGTTAGTACAAAAGCTTGCCAATGACCTCATTTCCATCAAGAAACAATTGGCTCAACATGCTCCTTATCAAGATGTTCCAAGAAGGAATTTTCAACCTAGGAACCATTTGCCTTCTTCTCAGACAAGATTGGAAATCGAGGGACCACCCATCAAGGCCCCTATCAATGCAACTTGTGAGGTTGAAGAACCTGATGAAGAGGTTAATGAAGAATTCAAAGAATCTGGTGAAGAGGCTGAGGAGGAGATAGAAGAACTTGATGGATCTCAAGTTAATTTCCTTACTACTGAGGGCATTGATGAAGAGGATGATTATGATGAAGTAGTGGCAGAGATGAATAGTGAGTCATACCTTTGTTATGACCCAAGAGCAGACCAATAAGAAAGAGAAAGTGATGCAGCCTGCTAAAAAATCCAAAGAATATCCCACAACTATACCAGTGGTGGCAAGAAGAGGATCTCCTATTCCCACTGCATCCGTGCAAAAGGTTAGTTCTGCTAATTCTTCTTCTTCTACTCTTGCTTCTAAAACTTCTTTTCTCCAGCCTCAAAACTTGATAAGCCTAAGATTCCTAGTGATGATTCCCCATCCACCTCTGGATCTTTTGATATCATCGATCATCTTAAGAAGACAAAAATCCAAATTTTAGAGGCTGAGTATTATCAAACCCATCCAAAAGCCTTTGCCAAAATGGTCCACTTTGTCAATTCCCATTCCAAAACTTCGTCTAATACTTCTAAAGGTCTTTTGCCTACTCCATCTTCCGCACCCCAACCAAACCTTGTGGCTGCAGTTACCTCACCTAATGAGAAAATCAAACCATTTTATGTGACCCTCCTTATAGCAAGCCATAGACTCAATACTGTGTCATAGACTTAGGAGCTTCAGACAATGTAATTCCTGCCAAAGTGGCTCATGCTTTGGGTCTTACTCTCACACGCACTATTGGTTCTTGTTATTCTATGGAGAGTAGGGAGGTGCCCTTGGTTGGAAGAATTAAAGATGCACAGGTAGCTTTTCTTTGCCTTACTTGAGAAAAAGGTTTTAGCTACTATTCTGGTAGCTGATATCCCTCCTTCATATGACATGTTATTGAGTAGGAACTTCTGTAAGGACGTGGGAGGAGAAATTCAAATGGATTGGTCACATGCCCTTATACCAGTTAACGGGAAGATGAAGAAGTTGTTGCACGAGAGAAGCCATCGAGTATATTGTGCAAAAGACAGATGATCCTAAAGCACAAATACTTTATGAAGATATTGGGCATGAAAACTATATGATTATGTCTCAGGATGAAACAGAACATCCCAAAGAAGTAATTCATAATCCTAATGGCATTTGGAATTTGGAATTTGATGGAAGTTGCTCCTCAGTTGGTTTTGGGGCTGGTGTGGTATTGATATCTCTAGAAGGAAAGATTCATCCTTTCTCATTTAAACTATAGTTTGAGAATACCAATAACACAGCAGAATATGAAGCTCTCATCCTTGGACTTAACGTGGCAAAAGAGAGAGGTGTGAAGAATCTTTTGGCTCGTGGAGATGCGGAACTGGTTTTTAAACAAGTTAGAGACCTTTTTCAAGTAAAGAATAGAATATTGAAGCATTATAGGAATCTGGTTTGGGATTCTATTGAATTTCTCGATGCCTTCTCCATCAAGGTAGTGCCTAGGGAAAAGAACACCAGGGCTGATTCCCTAGCCGTTTCAGGGTCTTTGCTTATACCTCATCCTGATTTCTCTCAGGATAAATTCACCATTGAAATGATCCATAGACCAAGTGTACTTGGATAATGCAAGCAACTAGAAAGTTTTCAATGATGACCAACATTTGCTCTCTTTCTTGGAGCTCAGGGATAACTTTGAACAATTGTATTTTGAAGGAAGTGACAATTTACCTCGAGAGAGTGTATCTTCCAATGAGGAAGGTGTCAAAGAGGAGATGGATCAAGATGGGTGCATCAAACTAAAAGGTAACAAGATTCCTAAAGGGCTGTGAGTCTGGAGGAATTGTTTGATAAACATGATAGGTATGTCAAGTCTAAAGCTTCTAAAGGAGCTCAACAATCTGCTTGAATATGAAAAGGTTAACATTGGGAGCTCTGCTGACCCCAAAATGGTGAACGTTGGGAAATGTTACACACAAGAGGAAAAGGAGAAGGTATTAAATATTTTAAATATGGACGTTGATGTCCTTGCTTATTCTTATGATGATCTGAAAGCTTTTCAACCAAAAGAAATGTAGAATTTCATTCCTCTCAAACCTAGGATTAAACCTTTCAAACAAAAGCAAAGGCGTCTACAATCCAAAGATTGCTGACACCATTTTTCAAGAGATACAAAAGTTGTTGAAGGCCAAAATTATCTTCCCCATCCATCATTCAACATGGATTGCTAATATTGTGCATGTCAGGAAGAAAAATACCGAGATTCGGATCTGTGTTGATTTTAGGGATCTAAATCAGCCTTCTTTGAAGGACAACTACCCCTACCCATGATGGACCAGGTTTTGCAAGTTTATTACGGGGAGCTGAGATGTTATCCATGCTTGACGGTTTCTCGGGATATAAACAATGATAATTCAACACTTGCTAATCAACACAAGACTACCTTTACCACTCCTTGGGGTACTTTTTCCTACAAGAGGATGCCCTTTGCTCTCATTAATGCTGGTGCCAATTTTCAAGAGAGCAATGGATTTGGATTTTGGAAGTATGAAAGGAAAATGTATTGTTGTGTATCTAGACAATTTGACTGTGTGCTCTCCAAATCTAGAGCAGATCACTTTCAACACCTAGAAACAGTTCTCTTAAAATGCAGAGAAAATGGAGTTTTCCTGAACCCCAAGAAATTTGTCTTTTGTGTCACGGAAGGCAAGTTGTTGGGACATGTTTTCTCCAATGAAGGAATCAAGATTGATCTGAACGAGTTCAAGCTATTCAACAGATTCCTCTTCCTACAAGTAAAAAGGGAGCGCATTCTTTCTTTGCTAAGATCAACTTCCTAAGGAGATTCATCCCTGATTTTGTAGAGCTAACCTTGAATATTTCCCAGATGATGAAAGGAAAACAGACATTTGGTTGGTCCCCGAGGGGAAAGAGGCATTCAAGTCATTAAAAGCTATTGCTAAGACTCCTTTCTTAGCATGTCCAGTTTCAGCAGAGATTTTATTATCTATTGCTATGCCATGCATAAAAGTACCACGCCATTGTGTTGACCTGAAAAATTACGAAGGTCACGAGCTCCCAATTGCATTTATGAGTTATATTCTTAAAAATCACGAGTTAAAGTACACTATGATGGAGAAACATGCTTTTACGGTGGTTAAAGTTGTTAAGTAGTTTCGTTTCTACATCCTTAACTCTCACTCTATGGTGCTTGTGCTTGATACAACCATCAAGTCTATTCTTACACAACAAGAATTTGGAACTAAGAGAGGAAACTGGGTAGCAAAGGTCCAGGAATATGATATTGACATCAGACCAACTAAACTAGTTTGGGGTAAAGGCCTGTGTGAACTCATTGTTGAAGGAGCTGGTCATGAGTTACCTAAGGATGAGGTTGATGTTCCTATTGTTCTATTTCTCAGCTCAATGCATGAATGGTACACTGACATTGCTCACTTCCTTACCTATGGTGAATTCCCATCTCACTTAACTGCCAAGGAGAAGGGAGCTATCAAGCTAAGGTTAGCACAATACGTGTTATGGGAAAATGCTTTGTTTAAACGAGGAGTGGATGGAAGATTCTTGAAGTGCATTGACAAAGAGCAACAAAAGAAGCTTTTCTCAGCCTTCCATGACCAATCTGTGGAGTTCAATTCTCATTTGCCGTCAACTTTGCTCACAAAATTCTTTGTGCGGGTACTACCGGCCTACTTTGTTTAAGGATGCATCAAGGTGGGTTGATAAATGTGAAGCTTGTCAAACTTTTGTAGGAAGACCAAAGTTAGCTGCTTTGCCACTTAAACCAGTTGTGATTGAAGAACCCTTTCAACAATGGGGTTTGGATTTCATTGGAACACTCAACCCATCTTCAAGTGCAGGACATACTCATGTGTTGACTGCCACAGATTATTTCACTAAGTGGGTAGAAGCCATCCCAGTTAAAAGTACCACTTCAGAGGTAGTATGTAATTTCATCAAAGAAAACATCTTGATAAGGTTTGGAGTACCAAACAAGATCGTGACTGATAATGCTTCAATTTTTCTTCTGCTGAGATGATGGATTTCTGCTATGGATATGGGATTTCCCTTGCTCATTCTTCATATTACTATCCTTAAGGGAATGGTCAAGCATAATCAACAAACAAAAATATGGTGACCATTATAAGAAAACTTGTTAATGAATCTCGGAACTGGCACAAGAAGCTCTATGATGCTCTCTGGGCAGATAGGATTACACCCAAAAGAGCAATTGGGATGTCTCCTTTTCAATTGGTGTATGGTGTGGAATCCCAACTACCAATGACAGTGGAACTACCAACTTTGTATTTGATGAAGGCTATTAAGGACACTAGATTTCAGTGATTCTTTGGATAAGAGGATCATGTATCTCCATAAGCTAGATGAAGACAAGCTGCGGGTTTTTGATAGAATATATGCTCATCAACAGAAGGTGAAATCTTTATTTGACAAGAAATCCAGATCTAGAGATTTCAAAGTTAGAGACATTGTTTTGCTATGGGATAAAGACATGAACCTCGAGGAAGCAATGGTAAGTTTGATTCTCTTTGGCTTGGTCCTTTCAGAATCAGACACTTTGTTGGTGAAAATTCCTTCTACCTTGATTACATGGATGGATCCTCCCTCCCACTTCCTTATAGTGGGCAGTACTTGAAATTATTCAAGTCCTAGGTGAATATGATGTCCTTTGTATATTATGTATAATGTATTTTTGATTTTCCCTGTTTTTGTTTGTTGTTTGTTTTTTCCTTATTTTTGTGTTGCCTTCTGTATTGGTTTGCCCTTGACTCTATTTGCCCAATGGATAAGGCACTGGTCCTCTTCCCCTGAGTTTTTCTTGAGTTCTTGTCTTGCCTCATTCTTCTGATCTAGTCAAGTCATCCCTAGAAAGAGCCAATCTGTTGTCCTCTCAAAATTTCCCCTCTTTTGAAAGTTAGAATTTTGAAAATTTTGAGTTGGCACCCTTTAGTAATGTTCTAGTGAAGTGAAAACTTGAAGAGATGGTGAAATTCACATTTATTGGAGTCATTTTGGTGATTTACGGGTCTGTCAGACATTTTTGTCCCTCATGTCCCAAGTACCTCTGGGCCTTGTTCCTGTTGATCGGCCAATTTCCCCAAATCTTTGTCTTTCAGCTTTATTGGAAATTTTGGCCCATTTGTCCCAAGTTCACCCAGACTTCCTTTTCCCCGATCGCTGCATCACCCGCATCGGGTTCTTCACGTACTTTTGTCTCATCTGTCCCAAATGCGCTCGGGCTTTCTATTCCCCGATTCCCTTGCATCGCTCACATCGGTAGAATCACATCTTGGCGTCCCTTGCGTCCCTCACGTCTCGAGTCCCTAGACCACCTGTGCTCATTTGGCCCGCATTCCTGCATCACTGCGTCGGTCGGATTGCGTCTTCGTGTCCCTAATGTCCCAAGGCTGTCCATGCCATTTTTCCAATTTTCCCGCGTCTCATATTTTTGAGTCGGTCTGAGTGTATTTAATGCTCATTAATGACCTTCTCCCTCCAAAACGACTATTTAAAGGGACTACTACCTATGCATTTATTACATTGCTCGTTTGCTTTTTCTTTCCGATTCCTTACAATTGAAATCGTTTGTTTGTTTCCCTATATCTCTTTGCATTTTCATCGCGAATTTTATCTTGGAAGGTCATTCCTCATGCATTGCAAAAATGAAGATCAAGTTTCAAGGGCAAGAGCATCTGTCACCTCTTGAGACCTATGTACACGATATTGGGGATAGTGAGGCTCGACATTTAGATTTTGGAGATTTTTGGGGCCGGTAACATGTGCGAACCTTGCACCCATGGCCCAAATGATTTGTGGCCATAGTGGAATTGCGTCGCGGCTGATTTTCCCATCTCTGCAATGTATGTGTGCGGCCGTGCTTGCCTTCGGGCCCATTTTAACTCGGATACCAAGGAACTTACTAATGTGCATGGGGAATTAATTTCTAAACTGGATGTCTTTGCCACCATTGCTTTCTTTGCCATGCGCATTCCAAATATTGAAGACTCCATCGTTCTCACTCGTGCTCAAGCTCATACCCTAGTTGACCAAGAAAATGAAAGATACAAGGCACATATAGCAAAATCATGGTTAAAGAACCCTAAGAAGGGAGCGTCCCGACTCTCCAAAGCATTATTTAGGGTTGATTTCAATGAGGCTGTATGATTTTCTCATTTTGCTCACCCATATCATGGGACTACCCTCCACCATGAGTTTCATTTACGGATGTGCCCCTTTATAAACATCATCTGCGAGGGCAAGTAGAACATAAACTGGGCCGAAATTGTTTGTATGAATTTGACTGAGCAATTGTCAAGTGTTCAGTAGACTAAGAAGTTTTATATGACTTTTTATCTCATGTATACCCTAGTTGTGTCCTCGGAGTGGTTTGGTTTCACCTACATGGAAGGTAAGAATGATGAACCTATCTACACATACGCCTCGGTTTACCCTTGAAGCTAGCAATCACAATTTCGGAAGGGTCAATGATGCTTTCACCATGTATATTGTAAGACTCTTGGAGGGTGACAACTTTCTTTAGGAGATTTTCGATGAAGCTATGAATCGATAGATAAGTATGGGGCTTTCTTCATCCAATTCAAAAGGTTCTCATACATCGAGGTTGGATGGATATCAAAATATGCCCCTAAAGCTCCCCATGTTTTACATGATGATAAAATGGCTCTGGTTGAAGTATGCGACATCTTGATAAACTACATAGAACCCGGCAGAGACAAGAAAATCAACGGTCTTCATTTCCCTATCTCCTTGGAAAATTATACATGTAAAAAAACAGCACTACGGATGCCCAAAACATGAAAGGGATATTGCTCCTCTCCTCTCACTATCCACTTCTTTAGACCCGACTTGTTTTGATCTCAAGAAGTTTATTGATCGAACCTTAGGATAATTTATCATCATAAGCCAAGCACCGAGGATTACTAGGCCGATTGTGTTGATAATTGTGAAGCCGGAAGGAGAAACTATGGAAAACTCTCTCTGAAAAAATTGTAGATCTCAATCTCTACCAAGTTCTGAAGGGCTTAAGGATGATGATAACGACTTGTAGTCGTTTGAATATGAAAGATCAATCAAACACACTCCTTTAGAAAACTTGGATTGGTACAAGAAAGAAAAAGATGATTTGGTTGAGATTATTGCTCTTGTTCTTGTAAGAACTAAGGTTTGGTTCGATAGGAAAGTTCGTGAGCTCAAGAAGAATCAGGGTAGATATTCTTCTAGAGATACTTCCACACCAGGGAAGGAAGAACATACAACCAGAACTGAGGTACTTGAGAAAACCCCTCCTTCTTCAATAAAAGAGCCTGAATCATCTACTCCCTCTTCTTCCACTCAAGTGTATCAAAAGAAGATTAAAGAGGTTAATCAAGAACCAATTGATGAAGAATCTCTCTCAAGCGGTCATAATTGCCTTTAGGGCCGAGAGAACATTATTTTTCTTAGTGAAAGTGATGATGGTGAATTACCGGATCTGCGGGAGCTCTTGAAATCAACTGTGAAGAAGGAAAAGAGGTTCCAAGTTACGAACATCCTAGTATAGCAGATTCCTCTACAAAGGAAGTTCACGAGGTCTCAGTGCTTCTCTATTGGAGGCAAAAGTGGTTAATAATTTGAGTGCCATGAGTTCACTTGCTCTTGGGCCTCTTGTTCCTTCCTCTTCTTCTTCTACCTTTTCTGGTGTGCGGCCCTTGGTTGATAACAAGAATAGAAAATATTCTTCTCATCTAGCAGGCCAGATTTTGATGTTGTGGCAGCTACTTTGGTCTTGCCCTCCCCTCCCCCTCCAAAGAAAGATATCCAAGACAACTTCAAGGTTAGTAATCGATGCTTAGGGCCAATAGTTCCTTAAGGTTGCAAAGCCCAAGGTTGATAAGGCGAGCAAGATCTTTTGGTCTCGATTTAGAGCTTTCAGAATCCCGATGGGAGAATCCACTCTTGAAAGCGAAGTTCATAACCTTCGTGAAACAATGACAAAGGTTATTGAGCGAGTGGATAAGGGAAAGCGAGACCATAGAATAGTTGGAAGAATAGAACCAAGTTCTTTCCAACTTTATTAAGTCATTGTTGGCCAAAGATAAGGTTTTGGATCCTGCCCCACTGGCTACTCTTCCACCCCTCACGATTCTCAGCGAGGATGAAGTTTAGAGCATCAAAGACATACATAAGTATTCTTCTTATGGGAAGGTTGTTGAGGCCATGGTAGATGGCATGATTATAGCGAGGTTTGAATTTCATTGAGGAAGCCTTCAAGACCAACGAAAAGGTGATTAATCTACAACATCGACTCACTTCCTCAATCAAAGCTATGGATAAAGAGTGAAGCTCTGAGTAGTTGTATTATAGATCTTCACCTAATGGGGCAAACGATGAGAAGATCCTATTGGTCAATAATGTATTTGATGATGCCAAGAATAACTTGTCAAAGGTATGGGTTTTCAATGTTGAATGGAAGATGAAGGTTACGGAAGAAGCCTTTGGAAGAATTAAAGAACATATGGCGAAAAGGATAGTCTTTTAAAACTTGTGTTTCATCCGCCTTTAAAGATATCCATTGCCCGACTTCAAGATGAAATTTCAGAATTCCTTTCTCTCTTCAAGAAATCAAAGCTCGATTCGAACATTTGTGAAGGATGACTTTTTAGAGAGGAGTCAATTACCAATTGAAAAGGTGATTTTTTCGGAGCGGGTCGGTGTCCTGTTCACCTAAAATATACAGTATATTTTTTTTTTTGGGGGTCAGCTTCACCTTCATTTGAAAACATCTCCTATAAAAACCTAGGTGATTCACTGGGTAGTATACCTCAAGTAGCTTACCAAATTACCAATACCGTGAAGTTTGAACTCGCATACTCTTAAGCACCAGAGATTGTTGTTAGCCTATTAGGGTTAGTTGTTGACACATGACAGGGACATAGTTGATGATGTGACAAAGAGTTATTACAGATGCACGACAAGGAGATATTACAGATGCACGAAAAAGGAATAGGTTTGACGCATGACAGAGAGAGTTGATGCGTGACAGGGCATAGGCATAATTGACGCATGACAAGGGCAGAGTTGACGCGTGACAGTAACTTTAGACATAGTGGACGCGTGACAAGGCATAGGTAGTTGACACGTGACAAGGGTAGAGTTGACGCGATAGAGACCTCAGACAATGGACGCGTGACAGAGACCTCAAACATATGGATAGAGTCACTACTTGGTTCTTTTGCTGACGCAAGACTCTCTTCAGAATAATGGAAGGTGCTAGTTCAAAGAATGCGAAGAACCTAAAAGTAAGTAAGAAATCTCAGAAATCACTCTTCAAGTATTTTGGAAACTCTACGGATATAGATATTGAAAATACCAACCATATAGATGCCACCACAAAGAATCAAAATACTGACTATGTGGAAGGTATTATTGAGGTGGACATGCATTCTGCACAGTATCAAAGTCAAACAAATGACACCTACGATAATATGCCAGATCTTGAAGATATTGTTCCTATTGGGGTGCAACCAAGTGCATCAAGATATCACACATACAAATACTCAGCAAAATGGAACACATAAATCAAATTCAAATTCTGGTCCAAGAAAGAGGAAACCAGGTGATTGTGATATTGCTCAAAATTCTACTCAAAAAAGTAAAACATTGAAAATGAACAAGAATATGTGGACCATCGGGGGGACATACAAGTTTGATTGGGCAAGCTAAATTTCCATTTATCAACTCTATAAATCATCTAATTTTGAAGAGATCCCATCTAATGTACATGTACAATATGTACGTGGAAATTGGGAAAGCAACAAAAATGCAAATCAAGTTGACACTATAGAAAAACATTGTGGAAAACAATATTTGACTATAATGGGGGATGGCCAGAAAATCAAAACACACAGGTGGAAAACTGAAAAAGAATGCATGCATGTTAGATACGCAACGGAATATGAGGCAGAGCAAAAAAAACATAGACATCTCTTGGAAAAGGGAGGAACGATCACATCGCATATTGGTAAGATGAAACAAACAAATCTACATGCAAAATTCATACAATTCTCTACTCTATTTCACATACTAAAAAAAGGAAGACCGATTTCAGATTTCCTCGATTTCAAAGTTTTGTATCAATTTAATGGAATGTTGAATGTACCTCAATCTCATTGGTCTGAAAGTAGTGGATGGGAAATGGCAAAATGCCTTTCGATGATAGAGAAGGAAGATTTGAAAGAGAATGTAAAAAAAAAAGTTTATCTCTCTTTCAATTGATGAAGTGACAACAGTCGACAACACTGCATGGGTATGTATCCATGTCTATACTTTAGAAAATCATATAAGGACACCTCATCTGTTGGGTGTTATGAAAATGGTTGAAAACTGCAATGCCGAAAACCTACATAAAATAGTTGTTTCTCATTTGAAAGATATTGCTAGAATGACTGATTATGAAATTGCTACGAAGTTGGTATGCATTGGAGCAGATGGTGCATCTATCATGCAGGGTCACCGAATAGGGTTGTGTGTTAGATTACAAAC
Source organism: Taxus wallichiana var. yunnanensis (assembly GCA_018340775.1). NCBI lineage: Eukaryota > Viridiplantae > Streptophyta > Pinopsida > Cupressales > Taxaceae > Taxus > Taxus wallichiana. The sequence continues at coordinate 854,579,502 of CM031238.1, read as the reverse complement.
AACAATGGCCCCATATATGCTACCAATTCACTGTATGGCTCACATAATGAATTTAGCGTATAAAATGGTAAGCAACCACGAAAATGTTGCTAAATTAGAAGACCTTATAAGAGAACTTCATGCCTATATGTCAAGCAGCCCAAAGTGATTTCTTGAGTTCCAGAAATTTGCAATTGGAATTACAGATGGCAAAAAACTTCTGAAGGATGTCGAGACTAGATGGATCTCTTTGTATGAACCTGCATGCAGAGTTCGTGAGGAGTATCCTTCGTTGGTTGGTTTCATGCACAAATATCATCATGAAGTTGATAGGGCGAGGGACTTGTTGTTCCGTTTAATTGATTTGGAGACATTGCTTACATTGGTTGGTATTCTTCCAATGTTAAAGGAGATCAATACACTGATGAAGCATGCATAGGGAAGATTAATCTATATTGTGGATTTTATACGGATGAGAAAAATGGTATGTCAAAGTCTTGATATATTGTATTGTTCCCAAGATAGTTTTGATGCACCTATTTTTGAGAATTGGAAAGCTTTATTAGATCTTAAAAATCCTAGCACCTTTTTGAGATTTAATATCCATGATCACCTCTGCATCACTATTAATGGGAGGGAAATACCACTGCACATTTTGCAAAAACGTCAAGATATTACAGGATCGAATGAGAAGATGTTCCCGTGACACGTAATCTCTTTGAGTCTGTTATAGTTGAAACAAGAATAAAGCTTAAAAAATTTCAGAATCCTTGTCATCAGAAATTAGGGAACGTTTCTGCAAAGATAAAATTCTAGAAGCCATGGGTGTGATGAATCCTAATTTTTGGAATATTGAAGGTGGCCATGCAGACTTTGTCAGAAAGCATTTCCATAAATCCATGGGTACAATAATGGAACAATTCACAAAGACTTCAGAGCTCAAGGGTATGGAAATCAAAGGTATACTGAATGCTGATTTATTAAAGTTTCAATCAACAAATTTTGCAACAACAATGAGGAACCAATATAAAATTTTAGACGAACCTTCTGAAAGTGGTGCTATTACAAGGTTATGGCGAGGAATCTATCAAAGTTCTATCTTACAAGAAGATATCAATGAATATTTCAGATTATATGAGTTATGCCAAACAATGATTTTGGGGTCTATGGAGGATGAAAGGGTTTTTAGTGCATTATCATTTATAAAATCAAAACTGAGAAACAAGTTGGATAAAAATCTGAAAGTTGCATGAGGTGTTATGTTTCTCGATACTCCATCGAAACCTTTCCATTCGACAGAGCAATTGCGCATTGGAATTCCCTTTGCGAAAGAAGAGGTGTGAATAATACAACTACAAGTACAACTATTCCCAACCTTGAGAGTGTAATTGGCTCATCGTCACATTCTACAGAAGACAACATCGAGTTTGAAGAAGCTATTGATAATGGATTGTTTCAACTTTAAATAGGTATCTTCTTTATCTTAATCTTATTGTTTGTCACTTTACATTTTTTTCAGCTCTTGTTATCATTAAAGATGTTACAGGTCTATATATTTAAATTTATTTAACTACAATCTTTTTATTTTTTTTGAAAACGTGGGTTGACATCCATCCGAGGAAGCTACTTCTCAGACTGACAATGTCAGGAAATTCACCCATCTATCTACTAATCCATTTCTCGTGTTGAGTTTTCTTAAAACACAGATCTAGCACATTACCAGTGGCAGTGATGATTTCAACTTTAAATAGGTATCTTCTTCACCTTAATCTTATTGTTTGTTACTTTACATTTTTTTCAGCTCTTGTTATCATTAAAGATGTTACAGGTCTATATATTTACATTTATTTAAATACAATCTTTTTATTTTTTTGAAAATGTGGGTTGACATCCATCCGAGGAAGTTACTTCTCGGACTGACAATGTCAGGAAACTCACCCATCCACTAATCCATTTCTCGTGTTGAGTTTTCTTAAAACACAGATCTAGCACATTACCAGTGGCAAGTGATGATTTCAACTTTAAATAGGTATCTTCTTCACCTTAATCTTATTGTTTGTTACTATACATTTTTTTCAGCTCTTGTTATCATTAAAGATGTTACAGGTCTATATATTTACATTTATTTAAATACAATCTTTTTATTTTTTTGAAAACGTGGGTTGACATCCATCCGAGGAAGCTGTTACTTCTCGACTGACAATGTCAGGCAACTCACCCATCTATCTACTAATCCATTTCTTGTGTTGAGTTTTTTTAAAACAAAGATCTAGCACATTACCAGTGATGATTTCAACTTTAAATAGGTATCTTCTTCACCTTAATCTTATTGTTTGTTACTTTACATTTTTTTCAGCTCTTGTTATCATTAAAGATGTTACAGGTCTATATATTTACATTTATTTAAATACAATCTTTTATTTTTTTGGAAAACGTGGGTTGACATCCATCCGAGGAAGCTGGTACTTCTCGGACTGACAATGTCAGGCAACTCACCCATCTATCTACTAATCCATTTCTCGTGTTGAGTTTTCTTAAAACAAAGATCTAGCACATTACCAGTGATGATTTCACAGCAATCTAATACACTAGAGGTAAGTTAAACCCTATCATATTTGCAATTATGTTTAATTTCTTACCAGTGATGATTCTTTCTTGATTTCTTACAATTATGTTTAATTTATTTTTTATATTTGCAAAATGCTTTGATATATTTTTTTAATTGTGGGATAAAATGACACAATTGAATTTTACAGAGGAAGATATTTCTATACTATACAATTCATAATCCACGATACATTATACAATTTATAATATACGTCCACATAAAATTCATCATCATCCATATATATCATATCATCACCATATCATTATCATAATCCTGAGTCCTGACACTACAATTATTATTAAAACAATTATTTATCTAATTTAAATTTATTAAAACAATTCCATTTTTTAAAACAATTCATAATCATATCATTACAAGTATATCCGTTCTAATTTCATCTATATCCATTCTAATGTCATCTATATCCATTTTAACACATTCCATTTATTTATCATCTATATCCATTCTAATGACATCATGATCATATCATTACAAGTATAGAGAAGAAGAATTATCTTAAAACAAGTTTAAATGTCTAGAGAAGAAGAATTATCGTGCTTGAAGCTAAATCTACGTCCACATTAAATTGATCATCATCCATATATATCATATCATTATCATCATTCATCATCATCATCATCATCATCATTCCATGTTTCTAAAACAATTATCCATTATCATCATTCATCATCATCTATATCCATCTATATCATTCATCATCTACGTCCACATACAATTCATGATAATCCAAGTAAACAAGAAACATACGTCATCATGATTCATCCCTATCTAATGCAATCACCATTAAGAGTAAACCAAAAAGCATAAACTCCATATACAATCTAAAAATTCTATCAAATCCATATGCAATCAAAATTAAAGATTATATAGTATTTCAAATTTTAAAAGGCTATCAAATCCATATAATTAAATTCAAATACCATACTCAATATTTAAAGTTTCCACACTCAATATTTAAAGTTTCCACACAATAATAAAAGTTTCAACCCTCTTTTTCTTTATCCATTTCAACTCCTGTGCTCCTTTCCCCAATGGTTTCTTCCCCTGTGGTGTACCCCTTTCCCCAACAGTAGAAATAACCCCAGAACTTATAAGATCTTCCACAACACTGTCCAATTTTTTAAAAATTCTTTCTTCTTGATTTGTCGCATCTCCATGTGACAAAAATTTGGATCAGCTTGCTTTCCTTAGCTTTGAATAATATTTCAGGGTCGAAGCCATGCTCTTTAATTATCCGCTTTAGTGTATTGTTTTGTTTGTTAACCAAAACAATATTTTCCTTCAAATTCTTAGTTATGGATAAATCTGTTCTTCGTTGTTTCCAAGTGAACTTGGAATACCTTTGCTTGACTCTTCAAATTTTCATATTTCAACTGCACAAAAAGAGTAATGTCAATTCAACATATTACTAAAAAATGAAAATTTCAAATTAACAAGAATGATTGTTTGAAAGTGATAGTACTTACAACCGCTCTATCTCTCTCAGCATTTGCAATTGCTACTAGATCCTTGTCCTTAGACCATTTGTTAAAATATGCCTGGGCCTCAACACTAATATTTTCCAATTTGTTTAATGTCTTATCCAAAATGTCATCTTTATAGTTGTTATACATGATAGTCCCACTTCTTACTTGGGTAAGTAAGGAATCCATCTTCGCAGGTTGATTCTGGACTGCAGCGTATAAACTATCCCTTTGCCAATAATTTTCATAACGACTAATAATCTCATTGATAAGAACTTTAGCCCTTCTCTCCCATTCTATGAGCTGATTGATATGAGGTAGAATAAACTCACTGACATGGGATTGACAATCATAACCAATTAAGTTTTCCAAAGGAAAAGGTAGCAACTGTTCACTATCTGAATCTGATGAAGATGATCTTGCTGGAGAAGTATGGGGGCTTTCGGCAAGATCAACTGCTACTTGTTTCTACCTTTGGGTGGCTTGATCCTGTTTGTGATAAAATTAATCAAGATTCAGATAAATAAATTTAAATTGAAATGTAATTCAATATTGTAAAGCATGTTTAAATTGAAGTATACCTGCTGGCCTTGAATCATCTCACGGGTATTGAAAAAACCAGTTGGGTCATCACTATCAATGCCCAAATAATCTTCATCTAAATTTATATTGTTCAAAACCGATATGCCCATTGCACTGGGCAAGCCACCAAGTGAGAGCGTTGGAATTCAAAGGAGGAGGCAATGTTTAGTGTCCCGCTAGGGGCCGAGCAATTGGCATGCATTTACCAATGTTCTTTTTCACTGTTCCTCTGGTTGGCATTTTAAAATTATTGGTTGAGGGGGTGTCGGTGCCACTGTTTGATCAGAAGGACTGCAATGTGCTGAAAAGTTCAAGAAAAAACATGAAAAATAGGAAAACAATCCAAAAAGGCAAAAACTACGAAATTAAACGTAGTATTGAAAAGTTGTACCTTGTTGTCGAGGGGTAGTTTTTCATGGTGCTAAGGGTGGCCATGTAGGAGTAGTATTCGGTGGTTGTTCAGAAGATACGAATGCATGCGACTATATGGAGTGAGTTGGGGAAGAAGGTTGAGTTTCAAACATGAGTATGGTCCAAAGTCCCTACAATGTCATCAACATTAAATGTTATGTCAATTCAATTGGTTAAAATTTAAATTGGAAAATAAAAATACAAATTTGGAATTTGTAAATAATATATGAGAAGGTATTACTTCTCTGGCATTTAACGAGTTCAAACTGTTGAGGGTTCGAGAGGAGTGAGCTTCCATTTCAGATTGGGAGTCTCCCAAAGCCTCAGCGTGTTGTTGGCCTCTTCCTCTTGATAACACCTTTTTTCGGGGAAGGGCTTCAATAAATCTTCTCTGCAAACCATAAATTGTTAATAATTGTGCAGTGTAATGTCAAAATTGAAATACAAACTAAATAGTTTATACCTGTTGTTCTTCAAATGGAATTGACAACTTCATCAACTCCTCATCAGTGCAAGTAGGAATTTTTTTATCTTTTAAATTTAAAAGTGCCTCGTAATAAAGGCCGAGGAGATAGTTTGTGGAATAAATGACAGGTTTTTCTGAAAGCTTTGAATTTGTTATGTCAGTTCTTTTTTTTTTATAGATAGGTGCACCAATCAAATTTTTGTTTTGAGATAGTGGCAACTATGTATGCAATGGCCCAGTTTGGTATATCTATTTGGCGACCCTGCATAACTATTCTGGATTGAAAAAATGAAATCACTGCAGCAAGAAAGTGGTGTGTAATTGCTTGTGTATCCACACCACGCCTGGATTTATTGACATGAGCTGCAAATGCCAAACAATGGGAATTAATATAAATTTATAACACCAAATTGTATCACAATAAAAAAGAATAAAAATGATGAATTAAAATGAATTATACTTACAATCAACATGGAAACCGAACGTTGATTCGAGAAATTTCTTGTCTTCTTCCAGGAGTGTTGCCTTCATTGTAACAATTGGTAAATTTCTGAACGGAAGGCCCGTAAACCGATGGATGTCATTTGCTTCGATACTGAATTGAAACATTCAGCCATCATTCAGAGTCACATAAAAAAGGCATCCTCTGTATTGTAGGATGAGAGAAGGTAATTCAAAATATCCGATCTATTTCAAAATGGGGCATGTCAACGAGCCCAGTAAACTCACACGCATCCATCAAATCTTTATATTCGGAAGACATCTTTAAAACAATATGGATGTGGGGGCACAAGGGATTCTCAGTAGATGATCTTGCCCATGGATTGGACTGGATTCTCTTCTTGATTTTTTTCCTGAGCTTGCGGTTGGGAAGCATTTGAAGTCGACATTATAGTTGTGCTTGTGTCTTTGACAATGAGGGATACCTGTAAAAAAATCGAGAGCCGAAAGTGTAAATGAGAAAATGACCGGTGGGAGGGTATTTATAGGCCAAATCACACGCAATGGACGCATCAATGGGATCGCTGACACGCGTCAATGGGCTCTGTTGACACGCATGTCAATGGTCAATGGCGCGTCTGATTGATGCACGCAATGGCCATCGACATAAACAACGCCATTGATGCAATCAACAGCCATTGATGCCAGATGCCATCAAGCCCATTGACGATCAACAGCCCATTGACGCGCCAAACAAAGGCCATCGACGCGCGTCAGCCAGTTACAGAGCGCATCGCGACATTGTCATCAACAGAGGATGGTTATTGACATGCGCACAGTCAAAGGTGCATCATTGACTGCTGTCAAAAGGCCAGGTGAAAATTGATGCGCATGTCAACAAAGGCCATTGACGGGGGGATAGGGTGTCCTTCAATAGAGGTGTCTTAAAATGAACCATCAAAGGGATCTTGTTGGATAGTGTCTTGACATTTCCAAGGATGGTTATTAAAAGAAATGGTTACATAATGTATTTCAAGCTATATAATGGCTGCAACCATGTCTGAACTCGATTTCTTTTGAAAGTATAAAAGAAAAACTATCAGTGAAAATTTCCTTTTTGTTTCTATCTGAATACTTCTTATCAAAATCATTAATCCTTTCGCTTAAATTTGTTCCGGGATATTCTTTGGAACTTTGTATTTTCCACCTTAATTTTATAGAGGTGTATTCCTAATTTGGCACCAACATGTCGTCATATCACTCTCACCACCCTATAGCGTGTCTTTGTTAGCAAAATGGTCATCATTTCTCTAGAGCTCAAAAATATTATTCTCTCACACGTAAATGATTTCTAAATTTGGAAAGCTTTTGAATATATAGGGTTAATTTTGTCTAAAATTTGAAAAATGCTATTTTAAATAACGTGTGTGATACACTCCATTATGGATTTCATAAAAATCATAGAATTGCTCCATGTCTTGTATTTTCACTTTGCTTTCCAGTTTATTGTTTTATAGTTGTGTTTTAGAATTTTTATACGTCACAGGAGTGCAAGTGAAAAGGTAGTATTTCCATTTCAAATCAAATGGTAAGTCCCCTGTTTTGATTTGGATTATGTAGTCACTTTATACTTTGTTTTAACATGACACACATGATTTCATTTTGTTTCACCTTGTAGGAGGATGCGGCTCACCGATGGTTTTATTGTCTTTCTGAGGTAAGTAAGGTAAGTTTATTTATTTCTTGTTTTCGGTTTACTTCTTTAGCATCACACCTTATCCAATTCATGGTAATATTGCTTTCCCGAGGGAAATTTATACACACCGAATCTCCAAAACATGACAAGATGTTGTGAAGTGTTTAAAACCATCTCCCAACCTCTTCTAAACCCTTTAAACTCCTTTACATGTCTCTCTCTAGCCCGCCCAAACTCTCGCATAATATTTTTTCTTTCTTCCTTCCCTCTTTTTAGCCCCTTTTCGATGGCTAACACGGTAATTCCATGATAATTCTATTTCCTGCTGTGGGCGATTACATTTTCATCCGCAGTGGTTATGTCCCCGTCCCAACAGCTTACATAACTTCCACCTATAGGAACCATCAATTCCATGTTCGGTTAACTCACACTTATCGGTCATGATTTTGACCATGCACACATTTCACCTCATGTTCGATGCCCAATTCACTACTCCTACCCCTTAACACTTGAGTTCACCATCTAGGGATATAATCTAAGCCACATATTAAATTTTTGATCTTAAGTTGAGATTGAGATCGCTTGAAAGATTTCTATTAAATAAAATTGAATGTTCATTTGTCGCCTCTCTCATATTTTGAAGCTTCTTTCCAAAGAATACTGCTACGTAATTTTTTTATCGAGGAGAGACAGACCCGAGCCCAAATGAGATTGCTTCAGTACTAATTACCCCAGGAACTTATATTGTTGTTTCCACTCACAAAGAGAGCACAAGGGTTTCTATACTAGCCTTCGCCTCCTTGAACCATCCACAAATTTGTTGATTGCTCTTATTTCAAAGTGCACCAAGCTTCCAATATTCCCCTATTGAACAAAATACCATCACACTTGTCTTCATGAACATCAATTGGAGTAGTCCATTGAGGGTATAAGCAAGCAAGATCCAAATCAACGCCATTATGCTTGCAGAAAGAGGTTGGAATTGCATTAAGTTTGTTTATTTGCATATTTAGTTTAGATTTCATTTTCTTTCCTTCGAATGAATTGAGAAATATTATAAAAAGAGTAAAGAATTTTGTTAAATCAGATTTGTTTGATTTGATTTGTGCTTTTAGTTTAAAAATTTGAAACCTTCATACTCTATGATTATCCCATCTATTTAGATCTTATATTTAGAATACGCTTATAGTCTTTGCATTTAAAATTTAGGTTAGTCTAGTTTTAGGGATCTTATAAAACACAAAAACCCAAAAATATAGTTTCAAATGTTAGATTTGTTTGTCAAATTGTTTATAGATTAGATATATTCATATTGAAGATAGATAAAGTATAGCTTATGTTGTAGGTCTCATTCCACACAACATCCATCGTCAAAAATCAGCACCTATTTTAGAAGATTGCATTTAAATAATATACAAATCTAAAATTTGAAAACAATGGTTATCCAATAAAAGTTGTTTTCACTTCTTAATGTGTAGCACATTTTAACTTAGTGAAATGAATTTTAGTTTGTTGTTGTAGGTTCACTTTGGTTATATATTCTTTCCATCTCACAAATTCATAAAAGACCAAAAATATAGTTGTTCATGTTTCTATCAACTAGAGTAGTGAAAGAGAAACTTTGGTTGTTAGATTTACTTTGCATGCATTATGAAATTAAGATTTTAAAACTTATTTTGTAGCAATCATTTCAATACATTTCATTATGTTTAATTGTATTCAAAAACCCATACAAAAACTAGTTGATACAAACATAATAAATAGATTTAAAACTCGAGTTAAATACAACTAAACACGTGACTTTCAAATCCAAACAGGCCTAGAAATATTCAACAACAATCTTACAACAATCACAACACATAGTTACACTATTTCAAGTGCAAGGAAACGACAAAACAAGACAAGGAAACTCATTGATCAATAGGACAATGAGTTATACTTTTGACAACACACCAAGATACAACACATTTGTATCAGCTCCAATTCTATCCCAAGATCATCGCAAAATAACATTCAATATATGCTTTCACCGTTCTTCACTTTGGATAATAGTAAACAACATTCAATGATTATATCTTCTTCGATCGTGATTGAATCGGATAACAATACATTCCCATGAAGAGTTGGACATTTCCCTCATGTTCTTGCTCCACTTGAGCAACTAAATATTCATAATGACATCTTGTCTAAACTCGGATGAGAGGTGTTTCTTTCCCGCCATCCCTAACATACATCGTCCCCCAAATCGTTGTTCTTGATGGTGAATCCCCGAAGATAACAATCATGTATGCCATATTATAAGATAGTTACTCCCATTGGAAATTTGAGTGTTCTTAGCTTGTCTAGCATTTCCCATCACATCCTTCCATATGACCTTTTTAGATCAAGGCTAACCATTTTCAAATAATAAATTTATCCAAGTTGCCAACCAAATATCCCTCCTTTTATATACCAATATGTAAATCTAGAGCTTTACACCACAATCATTCTTAACCATACTATCCACCGTGAATAATTCAGCAGAAGCTTCACTGCTCCCTGACGAGTAGGTCTTCCTCTCTTGAGGCTATTGTTAAAGGAATGCCATTATGTCTTGTCCATGCTCCCATTGCACTATATTTACACAATCTATACAATTCCCCTCTTTGACATCTTATCATCATCATCGGGTCGATTACCTTGGCTTGGAATCACTAGAAGTTGAGTACACACAAAAGGAATTGTCACTTTTTGGCATGTATAGACTCCACCAATTTTATCTTGATCAATAGGCATATGATTTGGGATTTTAACTACAAACATTAATCATAATTTTTGAAACATCTCTAGTCACCGATTTAGAGGTAATTTAACGATAGTTGACCTTGCTATGATTTCAAAGGAAACAATAAACATTTTCATATGACAAAAATTAGTCTACAAAACCTTCATGACCTACGAGGCGTAGATTTCCCCCTCCATTTTTCTCATATGGCTCTGAAATTACACCATATTGTAATTGGTACAAGGTACATATGGATTAGACCAAAATAAATTCTTTCTAGCCTTATTTTCCATCTTTTTGAATTGATGTTATGTTGTGTGTTGCTTATTTTTTCTAAAATAAGATTATCTATGATCCCCACCCAAATTTTTAATGCAAAACAAAAATTATATACACAAACTCAATTAGATCATGTAGGGTGAAGTAAGAGCACCTTATTTTGTAGAAATATAAATTACTCCTAATCCTACTCTAATTAGTATATACAAAGCCACCTAAATAAATCTATTAATTAAAAGAGGATTTTTTTCCTTTTCTAACTAATTTTAGCCATGATTTTATCTTTGAGCCCATAGTATATATCCACAACAATAAACCCAAAAAAATGGACATTTGGCTCCTTTTACATCAACCTTTTCATATTCATCCCACTCTTTATGCTATGTTTCATTTTGTTTTATCTTAAGTGATTGTTTAGAATGACTCTAAGCTTACTAGTTTCTCCTCATGTTATGAAATGGAAATGATTTGTGGCTTCTCGAGTATTTGATTCAAGAGGATATGTATCTAATTTCTCAAGGAAAGCTTGAATGTTTGGCCTTCTCAACATTTTTATTGCAAACATTGTTACTTTTAGCTTGATGATCCTAATCAACAAGAAAAATTCAAGGCCTTCTATAAGGGGAAGATAACCCGCCTCAAATATGGAAAACAAATCCATATCATTGTTTTCTTCCTTTAAATATTCCTCATTTTTATGACAATTTTGAAAAAGAGAATTCTTCCTTCATCTTCTTTCTCTCAAAAACATATCCTTGTTCAAAAGTAGATGATAATTTCATCTCCTTGTTGTCTTCAAGGTCTTTTGATTCTTCTTGCAACTCTTTTTCTTCATAACAATTCCCAATTGTAACAAAAAATTATTCTTCTTGCTCAATCCTCTTAGAGACATACTCCTCTTAACTATCATTCCATATTGTGACTTCAATTGATGCATCCATATTAACCTCCTCTTTTATTTGGCTCTTTTTCTCATGTTTGATGAAAATTCCTTTACTAACCCATTCATTATAAGAGAAATAAAATGGTTTTTGTAGTAGTTGTTGATATCTTATCACTTGAGGGCTATTGTGATTTGAGAGGAACTAATATTAACATAAGAGACCTCTATTGCTTGTAAATAGAATATAAGAATGGGTTCAAATTGAGGATCAAGATTCCATTTTGAATTAGGAACACCTAAGGTAGCAAGCTTGTTTTACATATGAGAATTTAATGTAGTAAGTTTATTTTGAGGCATTTTGAGGGTTACCTAGTCCTTAACAACCGAGAACTCAAAGGAAAACTCTCAACAAGGATTTTAATCTGATCTAGTTGTAGTCACGAAATCACACACTTTCTATGTACATCATGCCTCTAAATATGTCATTATATGCATGATTCCTAAGTAAGAAAACTAGACATTAACAACACTTGTTTTACTTTTACATTGCTTTATCATTTTGACACTTTTATCATTTTCTTTTCTCAAATGACTACTTTACTTTTGACATTGGACAACATGTGACCCAGCTATGTATTTTCCGTTATATCCTCTGAGCATCCTGGAAAGTACCATCCATTAGGGACAGGAGCACCTAGGTGTTACTATCCCCTTTGGGTGTTTTTGTCCTTTTCCCACCTTTTCTCAAGGTTGAAATGCCACACCAATTATCACTTTGGGTTGTCCTTTTTGGTTGTTAATGATGAAATTCAAACAAGGGAATCATATATAAACATGAATTACTCATCATTATTAGGGGATGGGAAGAACATGCTAATACTTATTATCTACTACTTGGGAAAAGAACAACATTTGAGAGTTGCATTTGGGTTGAAATATTCACCGCACAGGGAGGGTTTTTTTAATTACATCTCACACATTCATCTTGGGGGAAAATTAGTTGTAACTCGCTATCTCGATGTGACTAACACAAAGGCAACCTAGCTTCAAGTGACACAATTCAATCACACATGCACTAGAACTACATAGAGTCTAAAATGTAGTGCAACACTCGATGACAATCACATTGGGGTGACCACTGAGGTCAGTTTGACTCAAGCATATAAATTATTTATTTCATCTAATGCTTGCTTGAGCCTTGTGCAGGTAGCTAAGGTTTGTTTTTCATGTTCACGTGTGATAGCGAAACCATACAACAAAGTGCATGTGACAAAGAGTGAAAGGAAACAAACATCATCAAACCACAAAAGATCGAGATCCGAGATCCGTAGCCGGACAATAGCACTCAACTCGGACACTTGTTCCCCGGGCGAGATTTTTAATATCTAGGTGGTCCTATCCAAAGGAGTTTTGGATCACAATTCTCCGAAAAAAAGATTTTTGAATATAGATCTTGCTTATTTCACTCGGTTTCTAGCCCAAAATCAGTCCAAATCACTGTAATACAAGTTAAGTCACTCTTATCTCACTATTGTTTACACTTGTTTGTTTCTTGCATGATAGAAATTACTTGTAATTGTTCTATTCATTTGATCTTAGTTATCTTATTAATATTTAAGATTTCATTATATCATTTGGTGAATCTGATCCTTACATGCCCATTATCTCGATCCATCTTGCATGTCCATTACTCGTAGTGGTCTCTTTGGTCTCCCACAACATACTGAGCTCCTCCCACATACTTGTAATTGTTCCAATAGTATGGATAAAACCACACATTATAACTCTCTACTCAACTCTTGTCATATCCCCCTTCATGACATATAAACTTCTGATAGCAAACAGTCTTATGATGAAGACACTAATGTGGATTAGGCACAACTTAATGCTCTCACCACTTTTCATTCTACATTACATGATAATCCCACTTGTGTACCACATGTCCTTAATGCTTTATTAGTAGCTCAGTGTTCCCGTGACATTGTTTCTCATGTTAGTATGGTTTGTACCTTGGAGCTCTCTATTATTATCACCTCTTTTATTCCTTCACCAATGTGGGGATATCCACCATTCATATGCCTATTTCCACACCTACTACTCACTTTTCTTCCCCTATCATTTCCCATATCCAACCTAGCACTTCTTCAGAACCCATGCCTTATAATCTCGGTATCACGATTTACAAGCTCAAATTCGCCAATTACAATATACCTCTTCCTCTTCTTCTCCATCTCTTGATTTTTCGCTTCTTCTTCATAATATTCTTACCCCTGAGGTGTATTCTTATATACTTCCTTCTAATTTTGCCTCACCTAAGTTTCCTCTCTTTGATGGCCATGGAGATCCACAAGAACACCTTCGATCATTTCATGTTGCATGTTTCGATTATGCTTGTGATGACACCCTATTGACTAAGTTGTTCCCTAGGAGCTTACATGACTATGCCTTGCGATGGTTTTATGATTTGCCTTTACACTATGTTAGATATTTTACTCCTTTAACAAACCTATTTTTGGATCACTTTTCTATAAATATTGGAATGAAGATATCATATGCTCGAATGGAAAAATGCAACAAGGAACTAATGAGCATATTAGTGATTATGTGTTGAGTTATAAGACATCAAGAATGGAAGAACTTGCATGAAAAATCAGCTCCTGAAAAAAGCTTTGCGAATCGAATCGGAAACATAGAGGAAAGACAATCGTGAAAGCTCCAGAGATAAGTGATCGATCGCATGCTCATAAATGAATAGAAAAGGGGTACATATAGGGTGCCATATAGAGTAAACCCTAGTGCATGACACATATGAAACCCTAAACCTAACCCTAAACCTAACCCATGTGAGATGACCCTCCAACATGAGAGGAGGACACATAGATAACTCACACTAACACCCCCTTCATCGAAGCTGGGGTAAAGGGGTTGTGATGAGTCGATGGAAGAGGAAGACACTCCTAAACAACTAAGAAAGATGTGTCAATGGGGCCCGGAAACTAAAGGCCTGATAAGGTGCCCATATACAAACACAATCTTCCTAGAAGAAGAAGAAGAAAAAAGGACTACATAGCCCTAAAGAAGATGGGCAAATGAGAAGACCTCACCCCAAGAAGAGACCGTAAGTGAAGAAACTTCATCTCAATGAAGGGCTTGGTGAATAAATCTATAATCTGATCAGTTGTCTGAATGTACTGAATGTCGATGATACCATCATGAATAAGCTCCCGTATGAAGTGCATATGGATCTCAATGTGCTTCATCCACTGATGCTGAACTAGATTTCTACAAATAGAGATAGTGCTCATGTTATCACATTAGATAATGGTAGGCCACCAAAAGTGGATGCCAAACTCTGTCAGAATACCCTGTAGCCAAATAGCTTTTGTGGCAGCATTAACTACTCCTCTCGTATTCTTCCTCTCAGATGATATCGCAATTGCATTCTCGCTTCTTGCTAGACCAACTAATAGGACCCAACCAAGAGAGAAACTCAGAGCTGTAAGTAGATTTCCGATGATCTAAGTCACCGCCCAATCAAATCATGAATCCAATCAAGTCAATATCAACCCTCCATGATAGTGTATGCCATCAGCATAAGTGCCACGAACATAATGAAGGATCCATTTAGCTACTTTCCAATGCAGCTCATGTGGCTCCTGCATGAATCTGGACATGATCCCAACAACATATGATAAATCCGGTCGAGTGTGAGTCAAGTAGATCAAGCTCCCACTAACTCGTCTTAAAGAGTACCATCAACCAAGGGAGTAGAGCAATCTGAAACCAACTTAACCCCAGAAAGAAAAGGAGTAGGAGAAGACTTGCAATCAGACATCTGAAACCGAGCTAGCAAATCAAGAGCATACTTAGGTTGCAAAATCAAGATTCCCGAGTCAGATTGTGAAATCTGATCCCAAGGAAGTAATGAAGCAGACCTAAGTCAGTCATGGAAAACTTGTTGGCTAAGGTGATCTTCACAAAATCAATAATAGAGGAAGAGCTACCTGTGATCAACAAGTCATCAACATATAGAACAAGAATGAGTATGGAGTCATCTTGCCATAGAATATAAACATTTGGATCAGAGTGACACCTAATAAACCCTGATGTAAGTAAGAAGGAGTCCATCTTGGCATACCAAGCCCGAGGGGCTTGTTTAAGGCCATAAAGAGACTTCTTTAACTTACAAACGAGGGAGGAATCTTGGACATAACCCGAAGGTTGTTCCATATAGATCTCTTCCTCTAGGTCACCATGAAGGAAGGCACTCTTAACGTCCATTTGATGGACTTTCCATCTCGCTTTGCATTACAATGGCAATGGCTAGGGTCAGTCGAATAGAAGTCATCTTCGCAACCGAGCAAAGGTTTCTGTATAATCAACCCCAACTATCTGGGAGAAACCCTTAGCTACTAATCACGCTTTAAAATTTTCGACGTCTCCATCTACTCCATACTTTGTTCGGAACACCCACTTACACCGAACGATTTTTCTTCCTTTCTGAAGAGTGGTGAGATCCCAAGTATCGTTCTTCATGAGAGAGGAATACTCCTCATCCATGGTAGAATCCCACTCAGGAATACCAGAAGCCTCCCGAAAGACTGTGGATCAGAAGCAGAGGTGAAGAAAGAGTGGGGTCCAATGAAATCTGAGTGAGTACGTCTCATATCCGAAGTATCTCCAACTAAATCTCCAGCACTTTGCAAAGTTTTCCTGGCCCAAAGGGGACCAGGAGGATCAGGCTCAGAGTCGAAGATTCTTCACTTGAGTGAGAAGGGACATAGTCCTCATCATCACTACTGTCAGAATCAGAAGACTCAAAGGTCTGATGGTCGGGAGGATCCGGAAGAGGAGCACGCTCAACAATATCATCATCTGATGAGTCAGAATCCGAATCAGTGAGCTGAAGAACCTCAATAGGTGGAGAAGTAGAAGTCAAAGAAGACTCATCAACTTAACACTTCTCTCAATATATAGCTCATGAGAAGTAGGATTCATCAATCGATATCCCTTCACGCCATCAGGATACCCTACAAAGATACAAGGTTTGGATTGTGGTTCCAAAGCCTTGTGTTTCTTCTTGGGAATCCGAGCCATAGCCTTGATCCAAGACTCAAAGTGCTCAACATCAGGCTTGCATCCAAACCAAGCTTCAAAGGGTGTCATCCCTCTTACTACCTTGTGTGGAACACGGTTCTGAATGTAATTTGCACAATTCACTACTTCGCCCAATACTATGGAGGAAGAGACTTCGAGTGAATCATACAAGTGGCCATCTCCTTCAAGAGTACGGTTCTTTCTTTCTATGACTCCATTCTGCGAAGGGCTATAAGCAATTGTATGCTGCAAAGAGATCCCTTCAGAAGTATAAAAATCCATGAACCTATTGTTTACATATTCACCTCCATTGTCAGTTCAAGAACCTTGATAGACCGTTCCACCTGTTTCTCAACGAAGAGCCTTAAAGTCCTAAAATGTTCAAAGACTTCAGACTTAAGCTTAAGAAAATATACCCAAGTATATCACGAATAGTCATCAATGAAGGTTAGCACATAAAGAGCTCTAGTAAACGAAGGAGAAGGAAATGGACCAGAAACATCATTGTGAACAAGATCCAAGGGACGAGTGGCTCTCCAGGCTTTTCCTTTGTCAAAGTTCTTTTCAGGATGCTTTCCAAGGGTACAACCCTCACAAAGACCCTTAGAAAACTTGACGCGAGGCAACCCATTGACCATTTCATTTTGACTCAATTGTTCAAGGTAGCGATAATTTAGATGTCCAAAATGCTCATGCCATAGCTTACTAACCTCATTTGCATGAGTGAGCAAGGCAATGGGCGTAGAATCAGAAGTAAAGTGGGAGAAGGTGTACAACCATGAACGGTGATCTACCTTTCCCTCAGCCACTGTAGTGTCATTGTTAAGCTCACGAATAATCACCGAGTTAGGACCAAATTCCACTCGCATTCCTTCACCAAGGTGAGTAATTTGGTAAACCGATAGGAGATTGGTAGAGAGATCAGGAACACTCAACACTTGGTTAAATGTTCCCCCATCCATCTCTACCGATCCACTACGAAAACGACACTGTCGTGTCATTACCCATCGTGATTTGGGACATTC
This sequence comes from Taxus wallichiana var. yunnanensis, assembly GCA_018340775.1. Taxonomy (NCBI): domain Eukaryota; kingdom Viridiplantae; phylum Streptophyta; class Pinopsida; order Cupressales; family Taxaceae; genus Taxus; species Taxus wallichiana. Next base: position 854,561,787 of record CM031238.1, on the reverse strand, counting down.
CACAAGGTTCGATGTTGGAAAACTCAACATGTGAAGAACCCATGTGGTGCGAGGCACCGAATCTATAATCCATGTCGATGAAGGAGCAACTTTGGCTACAAGGGCCTTTCCTTTCTTCTTATCATTTTTAGCACCTTTTGCAGTAACAGAAGACTCAGCCTTCGGAGCACTTTGTTTTATGGATTCAGAACACTTATTTTATTTTTCTCAAGTAAATGAGATAAGTGATCAATCTATTTCTTAAAATAGTGTTGCTCGTCATGACCAGTCTTCTTGCAATAGGAACACAAATACTTGCTTTTCTGTGCCTTAGGCTCAGAAGTCAAGTGTTTGTGTCATTTTTAGGTTTGATCTTGGTTTCTTTCTTAGGTTGATCCTTTGTTTCTTTCTTCTTTTCAGTCTTTCTTTCCTCGCTAGTACTTGCTACAAGGGCATGTGACTTGGACTTGAGAGACCCCATTTGAATGAGTTTGTCCTGTTCTCGAATGAGTTGGGATGAAAAACAGTCAAAGGAGGGCATTGTCCAAGTATCACCCAAAGCAGCTTTTGTAGCGTAGAAAGTTGACACGAAGACAAATATTCGGGACCTAGCTTAGAGAGAATCGACAAGATCAGTTGAGAATCTTTCTTTTCTACTTGACATCCTTTTAACAATAATCTAATGTGGACAAATTTCGAGAAGAAGGCTTGTAGGTTTTCAAAGTCACTAGGATTTAACCCTAGTAGTTCATTTTCCAACTCATGCACTCTCATGTCATCTAGTTGTCCAAACATCGCATCCAAATTTTCCACGCAGATTTAGGTGTTTCAGATGCCTCAATGTGGAAGAGCAAGTCAGGAGAAATGGACATGCAAAGAAGACCTAAAGCTTCATCACTACGGTTTAACCACTTAGATTTTTCAGGTTCATCATCTGGTTCAGTCTCAGTTCCCATGGTGATGCGGAATAACCCTTTACCCCTTAGTTTCATTATTATTTTCGATCTCCATTCAAAAAATTTGAACGGCGTAAGCAAAGGAATTGAAAGTGCATCCATAAGTGAGAGAGAGAGAAAGAAATGCAGAAAAGAAACACAACCACCTGGGACAATAACAACCCCCGCTTTCAAGCACTTTATAGTTTAGTGCGCATTGATTACAATCGGTCCATGATGTGTGTGTTTGAAACACTTGTAACTCACTTGCAATTAGCGTAATAACGCGCAAGAGAGGAGACCACAACAATGTTTGGAGCACAACAAAAAAGGACACCGTAAACAAGCACAAGCAAAAAATAGAAAGGAGGCGAAAGCCAACCCTGGTGGTGAGAAAAAATGTCTCACGTCACACGAAAGAATCCCTTTGTCATAAGACTATGGCGACGCGCTCACAAGTCCACGAAAAAAAGGAATAGAACAAAGCTCAAAAAATGAGCTGAAATAAGCAATACAAAGACACCCCCCCAGAATGCGGCACTTTATAAAATTAGTGCAGTTTATAAAGCTAATGATCCCATCATCTAGAGTGCAAAAAAACATGCAACTTTGACTAAAGAAGTGCTCAAAACCGAGCAACGAGTCAAAAGTTATAGCAAAAACCAATTCCCGCAATTGATGAGAAAAAGCCAATAAGCCTGCAAACGGATTAAAAAAGTGCCCTAAACACATGCAAAAGGTGTCGTATGTATGCCCGTTGGAAACGACATGGAATTTGAGATAGGGTTTGTTTGTATTGCGAGGGGGGATTAGCCACCTGCCAATCCTGGACCTCACCCTTCGTCTTCGGACACTCGACGGAAGGTTAAAAATACAACAAGCCAAAAGACCAAATTTTATAATGCCAAAGAAATATAGTGTTTAAATAATGTGAATGAAATAAAATTAGATCTAATTTAATTAAATCTAATGAATTTCGAAAAAGGCTTTAATTAAACAAATTACTGAAAAAAGCACTTTTTTGAATATTTTCTAAAACTTACAAGTTTTAGAAGGAAGCATTTTTTTTTTAAAAAAAATTTAGAAGAAGATTTTTTAAATATTTATTGAAACTTCTAATTAAAAAAAATTTCTAAATTGGTTTTATAAACTTGATATATTTTTAAAATCACGGTAAAGTTAAAAAAAACTTTTTTAAAAACTTACCAAAAAGAAGGAGTTAGATTTGTTTAAAAAACAAACTTTAAAAAACCAAAAAAAACGTGACGGGTCATTTTTTTTTTAAAAAACGAGAGATTTTTTTAAATTAAAAAGAAGGAAATTAAAAAGTACCAAAAGAAAAATCAAAACCCAAAAAAAAAAACCAAAAAACGCAAAAAATGCTTCAGCGCTCAAATGCGAGAGTGTAACAAAAATGAGAGTAAAAAGTGCACAGAGAAGTTAAAAAAACAGTAAGAAAAAATGCCAAAAAAAGCCAAGAAAATGCCCGGAATAGTATGCAGGATCGAGTGTAGGAGAAAAAACGCAAAAAAAAGCCAAAAATGCCCTTCAATAGTGTAAAAACACCGCAGTGCTGTTGAAAAAACGCTTTTCAAGGAAAAAAATGCAACAAGTGTTCAAAAAGCGTGGGTAACTCAAAAAAATGAAGTGGTTACCAAAAAAATGTGAAAGACCGTGAGTGGTGAGTAACTTGCGAGACAACAATGAACAACAATGATGAGGAAAAAGCTTGAATAAAGTCCAAAAATGGTCAGGCAAAAAAAGTCTCCATGAGCAACCACGATAGAAGAACACAAAGATCCTGCAACCACAGACTATCATGCATAGACAAATATCCTGCAAAAACCAGAGATCTTAAAAAAATTTCACTTCCATTTTAATAAATTAAAAAAATGAAAAGAATCTCTATTTTGGATTTAGTTACATCCAACTAAAAAAGTAGTAAAAAACCTGATTTCTCAAGGTATTTTGAAAAACCTACACATGCACAAGAAAAAAACACAAAAAAACTTTCCGAGAAAGCTTGTTAGAGATATTAGCAAGATAATTTCTAGAAAATAGTGATCAAAAGATTTGCATGCAGAGTAAAATAATGAAACCAAGAAAGAGTAATAGCAACAAAAAAAAATCAAGTGCACGTTTACCCGATCTCAGCTCTGATACCATGAAAAGAGTTTGCGAGAATCAAATCGGAAACGAGGCACCACGAAGTAGTTGCACTCCAACGGAATCGTGAAAGCTCCAACTGATAGCAAGGAAAAAATGATCAGTAATGGAAGAACTTGCTCAACAGAAACAAAGCTTGCAGATAGAGGAAAGACAATGGAGGTCTTGGCATGCTCATAAATGAATAGAAAAGGGGTACATATAGGGTACATATAACCCTGGCATGCCATATGAAACCCTAAACCTAACCTAGATGACCCTCCATGAGAGGAGGACACATAGGATAACTCACACCTTGTGAGAATCTTCTTGAAATCATGTTTATCATGTTGTTCGTCCTCCATCCTCTTTCGACCATCCTCTTGGATTTCTTGTTGGTATTACATCGATCTTCCTTCACTTTTCATTACTTTTACCGATGTCAATTTTCATGCCTCTTTTTCATCACACAGATTACACATTGATGCTTCTATTGGTCCTCATGTTATTAAAAATGTTATGGTACATCCTACTTACAAGTGCAATGCATGTTCACTATATTTTTGCAAGCTATTAGATTTCCATTATCTCGAGATGACCTATAGGTATCCTACTTCTCGTGAGCATCCCACTCTTCCTATCACTATTGGGCCCCTCAAGATCTCTACACCATTCACTATTGGATCTACAATTGCGCATTGTGACATGGTCTTAGGACACCAAAGCTGCCAAATATGTATCATATGTAGTCCACACATACCTTAAGTTTGTACATGAGTGTCACATTATCACTATTCATGGCATTCCACCATGGAATCATTTATCATTGGATGCTATTACTACGACACCTTTAGTTTCTTCTATCACTAGTGCACATACTCCTACATATCCTCATGATGCCCCCATGGCTTTGGCACATACTCATCTAAAATCTAGAGATCTTACTATTCCTAGTGATACTTTTACACCTATACTTAGATCTCCTCCAAATGTAGGTTCTGCTTCTCACTCACGACCGATACATCGATATCCCATCCCACCTCGAGGTATAGGTCTCCACCTAGGACACACACTACCCATGGCACATATAGGCCCATTTTACGGTCTCTTTCTCCACATGTGCTCCCCTATGGCCATATAATATTTCGTCATGATCACATTTGTATCTCCTTCACACTATCAGATAGTGGGCCATAACCCCTTACCCTCATTGGGTAGATCATCGCAACATTCACACATTGGGGGCATATTACTCCCCCTTGCTACCCGATGAAACAATATTGTTTTAAGTTCATACACAAATTTTGAGGTCACACTTACCTACTTAAACCTCACTTTGCACACATACACTAGGGGAAACTACTCCCCTCTCCTAGTCATCGCATTTTCATTCCACTATTTTCAAAAATAAAAAATACTAGCTTAGATCTTGATTGGATGTACTCTCACTTGCTTATACCATTCTATGTTGCACTTTGATTACCATGTCGCTTTGATTCATAGTATGCTCTGTATTTTTTCATACACGAATGCACATTCACATGGTGCTCTCGAGGTGAATGAAAGTTACATACATGTTATACATGATGTTTGGCATTGTTCCCTACCAGTCCAATTGAGGCTCCTGGGGCATCTACCTTTCCTATTTTCATTATATTCAAGTTTTATCACTACAACATCTACTACTTTCATTCTTATTTTTAGTTGTATACATTGTGGCATACTCTCATTTTTTTCTAACATGCTAACCAGGTGATTCATGTTTAGCATTTGTTTTGCAGAGCCTACTTCAACCACGGTTATCTAATTTACTTGTATCTTGTTTATGCTTGTGTCTTGATTGTAATTGTTTCGGGCTATTCCTATGCTTGATTATGTGTTTTACTTTTATAGTCTTGAAGGAGTGTCTTGTGACATCTCGAGTGTTATCCCATGTATTCAACCAAATACTCGTTGTGTCTTTTGCCATGTTATTGTGTGTTTTGACTAGTTTTTATTGCATCATGCCATGTTTTTTTGTGACTAACACTTTTGGCTAGCCTTTCCCATTATTTTGCATGTTCCATGGTTGTCACCATGCACATTCCCTATTCCTCCTATAGTTGTTCTATTTCTAATGTGCACACTCGTTTCATCTTTCTTCATTTGGGTTGTGCTCACCTTAGTTCATCTCACACACCCCAAACAAGTGGGGAAATCATAATGATACATGAGCATCACCTAGATGCTTAAGGAAGAATAAAAAATCTATAATAAGCCTTCATAGACACTCTTAGCAGGTGTTAGGTGCTCAAACAAGTTTCCTTCAAAAATGTTGGTAGTTGAATATTTGAATTGTGAATGTAATAATTCTTGTTAAGAGTAAAAAGTAAAATGTTAGTTATTATAGGATAAATGCTATGCAAGTAGAAGAATTAGTTGGATTATGATGTTGTGTTGATAATGTATTGAGTTGTGTTTTGGTAATGCATTAGTTGGATCAAACAAATATGCCTATTCTTGTGTGTAAGTTGATACATTATCTCAAGAGAGGTAGAAAAAGTCAAAACCAGCTATGTATGATTGGGTGGAAGATGTAATTAAAAAAATGTGTATTGGGCATAAGAGGAGGTCAAATTCTATTAAGAAGGAGAGACAAGTGAATAATAAGCATGAAAAGGTTGATGTCTAGAGAGAAAATGTAAGAATTATGTGTTGTATGACAAGTTTCAGAGTCATGAATAAAGTGGTTTCAACTCTCCGAGCTTTATAATTATAAGAATTTCCTTCATGGAAGGTCATTTGAATGGGTTTAAAATATTCATGATGGTTGTAGAGTAAGAATATACTTCTATCTTGGTAATTTGCTTGTTTTCCTAGATTGTGCATTGTGATTCCTAAGGGGGCAAGTGAACGTGAAACCTTCAATACAATGAAAATGTAGAGAAACTCTTGATTGTTAATCCAATATGCTTACATAAATGATAAGAAACACACACATATTTTCCTTAGCTCTTGATGATACTTATTGAATATTTTATGGTCAAAACATTGCTCTTGACCCGATCTAGGGCATCATGTATCTCGTGATTGCACCATTGAATAACAGTTAAAAATTTGAGGAAAGTTCTATCATGGGGTGATAAAGAAGACCTCCAAATTTCATTGAGATTGAACTTGTAAATTAAAATATATTAGTGAAATTTCCTAGATCATGCAGGATAAGCATTACATCAACAGGGATCAGGGTGAAGTAAAGGAAACTTCAATCATGATCTAGGTTTGATGATTCTAGCCATGACATGACGTTCAAGTAAGACCATAATAAGATGTTAATAAGGCCTATAGGGAATTTTCATGAATGGACATCATAATTATAGTCTTCAAGACCGATCTGCAGGTTGGGAGGTCTAATTTGGTCATTGTGAAGCAAAGACAAAGGTGAACTAGGTAAAAGCATATGAATCTAGGTCATGTAAGCTTGTGAACATATTATTCATAATAATTGATAAGTGAAAACCACAGTCTCAATGTTTTTAAGTCTTTATTTATATTTTGGTACTTGCTTTGGTGTGGAACAAGGCTACAAAAGGAGTCAAGGATAGTTAGTGTCTTAGTATAACCGAGAAAACCCAATGCATAATAAAAACAAGTGGTTTCATTCTTTGTAAATGATGTCCTTTATTAAGTTCTATGGCTAACTTTTATTTTGATCAAGTGAAATTGGTAATAAAGGTATTCTCTAACCGTGAAACCGGGCATGCATCATTTCGTAATGCAGTCAAAAGGAGAGAAATAGGAGATCTTGCACGTGGTTTAGTGAGACCCTGTAATAAAATTTTCTTCTTAGCATTGAAATAGAGCTCCCTAGCAAGTTTGAGGATTTAAGTCTAGTCACAAGCAAATATATTGTTAAAGAAAGCCTCTTGGGCTCATGAAGACCCAGATTAGGGTTTGGGAAGGAATTTGGGCATTAAAAATGCATAGAAAAGGGATTAAGGTCTAAGAATGAAAAAAGTCATGTTAAGAGAGTCTACTAAGGGATTTAGGAGGAAATTTAGAGTTTCCTGGGTAAAAACAAACTACATTCTTACCAGTTCTCATCAAACTCCTGTGCATAGACTCTGAGACCTAATAAGAATACCCCGAATACAAAGGAAGTGTAAGTTATAGTTAGATTTAGTGACCCAAACTTTAGAGGTGTCTACAAACCATGTCTTAATGCCTTGAAAGAACAAAAGAAGGAACTATGCAAGATAGAGAGGTGAAGGGAACCTAGTTGAGGGTTTACCAAATGAGCCAAGAAGGAAGAATAAATGGGGAAGGGCAAGGAGTGAGAACTTGAAAATTTTGAGACACCTTGGTGATATTAGAGGATGATTGATGATGATGGTAGTATATTATAGGAGTATTTAAATTTCTTTTACTCATGTGGTTGATCCAATACATTGCATTGAGAAGCTAAAAATCTAGTTTGAGCAAAGTAGTAAAGGTTTGAAGTTTGATACTTTTCTATAAATTTCCGAATGGTTTGATGTTGAATACAATGTTTGAGCATGGTGGCGTGCATGACAAGGTGCATGAATAAAGGCAAGATACCAAGAGAATTTCTCAAGTGAAAGGCATGTCTTGAGGGGAATGTATAACAAGTTGAAGTAAGGTGAAGGTTGATGATGTAAACCTTGAATGAGAAGATTAGAAGGGTGTTATTGTTAGGTTCTACACCACATAAGGTGACTGTTTTACCCCCTTAATAGTTAAGATATCAGAAAAAATTGATACTAGTAAGGTTTTAGAGGCTCTTATCTCTGTCATTTTTCACTTAGTTGTTGATAGGAATTAGGGCACCTAGGGTGCCCTCGTCTCCGTCACACTCGCTTTTAATTTAAACATTCGAGGTTGGTCTTTATGGTTTTCCCTCCCATCTCCATAGGTGCTAATCGGCATGTCGAGTCATTAGTGTCGAAATTTGAGAAAGAGATCCCTATATAAACACAACATACACACTATCTTAAGGGAAAACTATTTCTACTAAGGGATAACTATCTACATAGAGAAAGGGACTGCATTTGGGAACTATTCTACATCACACACTGCATAGGAAGGGGAGTCTATTCTATTTCATCCACCATTTTGCATTTTATCTAGCTATTTCCCGCTACTTTGGCATCATTGATGTTAGGGCACCCTAGGAACATTATTGCACACACAAGCACATAGAACTACATCGGTCTGAGATGTAGTGCAACACTCAATCATAAGTCCATCCATTTGGTAGTTGAGGACAGTCTGACCCATTCATTTGCATATTTATTTTTAGGGTTTTGATGCTTTTGTATGGGGTCTTGTAGGTGATTATTCATTGGAGATTTACAACGACACTAGCAAACCAAGTGCAACACCAACCTAACCAAAGGTGAAGTATTGCGAATGATTAAAGACCACACCAGCTTAGATTCCTAGTTATTCCACTTACCAGAGCACCCAAATTCTAGACTAGAGCTCCCCAGCACACCCCCTGTCCTTCCCTGTGCACCCCAATTTAGATAGGTTTGTCTCTGCTACTTCTTTACGAGGTTCATTGCGACATCCTGTTCCGCCATTTCATCACTCTGCTCAGTCCCATATCACTATGAGGTAAGTCTAATATATGTCAATACCTTTCCCCTTTCATTTCATTTCATTTTATTATTTAACATTTACATTTCAGTATATTTCAGTCATTACATTGTTGTACTTCTTAGATTCTTAATAAAATCCATATTTTATAGAATCATTTTGGTGAACCCAGTAGATTAGAATATTTTCCCTAGGATCCATAACAACCCTAAATGACTAAGGATAACTCATCTTCTTCTCACTTCATCATGCCTCATGTGAGTGTTAATACCATCTATGATGAATCCACCATCGTTGAACTCAATGCCCTACATCGCAATTTTAATATGCCGATCATATTCAACAAAAACTATTAGCCTATGAATTCCATCTAACTACTAGCTTTAAAAATTATACTATTGGCATTGTTTCTGATCTGATGAGCTTCACTCATTGTACACCATGTTATACAGTTAGTCATGACCCTCCTTCTAACATTTCTAAGGAAGTTATAGATGATTCTATTATTGATTTCATGCTCGGTCTTGAAAGTGGTACATATGTGCATACTAATTCTCCTCCTAGTAAGACCACTACTATAGCTACATCTCATGATTCTCCTATTTCTGATACTGCTTCTCATAATCCATCATGTACTAATTCACATACTCCTTCATACTATGTTGATGATCCAATTGATGACATACTTAATGACATATTCATATTCGAGTCTCTATTTGATTCCAATGAAGCAATTGATAGTCATGATTCTACTACTCTACATACTACTGAGTGTGACTCTCCCCCTCCTTTTTCATCTTCTCCTGAGGTTGTATCTAATATTGTGCATGAGTCACCTCCATCCATCACTTCATCTACTCCTACCACTTCACCTCCACCTATCACTCCATCTCCATATGTCACTTCATCTCCTAAGGATGTTTCTGATGCTAGTCCTACCCATTCCATGGATGTTTCATGTTCTCCATCACCTGTAGCTTCTTTGATGCCTATACCTAGTGTGCCTTTAGCATCAAAATCTCCTTTGTCTCCTCTAGATGTACCTATGATTACTCACAATGGAAAGTTACAACCACTTAACACATTATTGCCATCTTCTACTATCCCTTCACAAGACATCTTGTCTCTCATGCATATTGTTGGTCAATTACAATCTCAAGTTCAGTCACTCACATTAGAAAGCAAGGCCTATTATGCTTCCATTGATAATAATTCATTGCATGACAACCTTATTCCTAAGAAGATCCATAACTCAACATTCCCTAAGGATTTTATCATGCCTACCTTTTCATGTTTTGATGGTACTGGAAATCCTTACCTACATCTCAAACATTATCGTATGGCTATGGCTTCATATTCTAATGATCGATTATTGCTTAAATCCTTTTGCCATAGTCTCACCGATGACACTTTATAATGGTATACTCACCTACCATTTGGATCTATTAGCACATATCATGAGATGGAGGAGGCTTTCCTCTATCGCTTCATCATCAACAATAGCCCTAAAGTTACCTATGATCATCTACCTACTTTACATCAGGGAAAAACATAACCTATTATGGATTACATCTTACAATTCAATGCTTGTATGCACCAATTAGTCTTTCAACCTATCGATTTAGAGAAGTAATTCATCTTTTGTTGTGGTTTTATTCCCACACTAAAGCAATGCTTGCAATACGAAACATGTGAATCATTCACAATTCTATACTATAGAGTTATCTATCTAGAATAAGACCTCCTTGCCAAAAATATTATAGATCCTCTACCTCTAGTTACTATTGCTACACCATTTAGTTCTTCTCCATTACCTTTAATTGAGCATCCCACACGATTTCCATCTCCTCTTCAAGAAAGCTCAACCTATTACATCACAAAAGCACCCTTCTTATCCTACTCCACGACAAGCTACACCTCACTCCTCTACACCTATTTCGCATGAGCCATTGCATTTCTCTCATCATGCCGAGGACGATTTCTCCTCGTCGATTCATCATCAACAATATCCCTAAAGTTACATATGGTCATCTACCTACTTTACATCGGGGAAAAACAAAGCCTATCATGGAATACATCTTATGATTCAATGTGTGTATGCACCGATTAGTCTTTCAACCTATCGATCTATATAAGTAATTCATCTTTTGTTGTGATTTTATTCCCACACTAAAGTAATGCTTGCAATACGAAACATGTGAATCATTCACACTTCTATGCTATAGAGTTATCAATCTAGAATAAGACCTCCTTGCCACACATGTTATAGATCCTCCACCTCTAGTTACTATTGCTACACCATCTAGTTCTTCTCCATTACCTTTGATTGAGCATCCCACACGATTTCCATCTCCTCTTCGAAGAAAAAGCTCAACCTATTACATCGAGAGAAGTACCCTTCTTCTCCTACTCCACGACAAGCTACACCTCACTCTTCTACACCTATTTCGCGTGAGCCATTGCATTTCTCTCATCACGCTCGACCACATGATGTGCTGTATGTTTTACTCAATGAATGTTTAATTCACTTACCTTCTAACCAACATCATCCACAACATCATTTACAATGTCAACGTGATCGACCATATTATAATTACCATCACATCAATGGCCATAGGGATAATGATTGCTTATCCCTTCATGATCGTTTACAACAATTAGAGGATAAGGGCATCATATCCTTTGGCCCTCTCTCACATGATCGGTCCATGTCTCCTCTCCCTTGTCAATGAGCTACTACTTCAGTTGAGTTATCTACTCCTCCTAGTGCTAACGTCATCGTTGGTCCATCACCACAAATCGCCACTCATGGGCACTTTCCATCACGTCCATCCATCGTTGAACTATCAAATCCACCTCATCCATATCATCCATATCATATATATCATTCATCACATCATGATACTGCTTCACATTAGCTTCCACAGCCCTTGGCATTCACACCTCCCACCGCTACTCCATATGACATTCAATTTGGATTGTCACAATCACACTGCCTTCCATCCCACATGCTTCCACCACTTCACGTCGCCTCAGTCTTTAGTAGGTTATTATTATCACCTCACCCCGATGACACACTCATATTCTTATGGTTCTTACATGACTATTGAGGGATATATTACAATAAGAACCTATTTTCATGTGCTTTATAAATTCATCTAGTGCACCCTATCAAACCATTTCATGATGACACACTCTTGCATTACATGGTTCACTATTTACTATTGATGGGTTTAATATAAATGAACCTCATTATATATACGCTAGGGGGCATATTCCCCCCTCTTCACCCTACTAACATACGTTTCATTACGCTATAATGAATATATCACACTCTCGATCATTCATCACACTTACATTTCCATAATCATATCACATACATTAGTCATTGGCATCTACACTATATCATCATCATATTACACATTACTCATCACAAATAAATTCAAATAATACAAATGATATTCAAACACATCAAGAGTTATATTTAATTAACATCAATAATTCATCATCATACATCATCACAATCAATACAAATTGAATATACTTGTCATAGGCCAATAAATTTGTATATCTATATTGAGTACAATCAAAGTTACAAAAACATCTCATCACTGGGGATAACTCCCTACACTCGAATAGATCAATATAACTCATATCTCATCATCACTACACTATCTAGTAATACAAGTGCTCTAGAAATAGAAGCCTCGCCACTAACTGGGACGTTGCTGATTGCGATCCCTATACTCTCTCCATTTTCCTACGTAAGAATGTATTCTCCGTAGAATGCTCTACAAAGCAACTCAGAGTAGTGTGATAAATTGTGGAAACACATCGTGTGCTAATGTACCACTACCCGTTGCCTCTCTAGCTCATCATGTCTCCTTATGTGCCTCGTCCCTCTCGCTTATTAGCACAATACACGTTGTTGCTACTACAGCCACTGACTCAAACAAATGGGCATGCTCTCCTGCAATGTCATCCACGTGCTCTAACATCCCTCCACCTGCAAGTATGTTCGTCGACACATTCCTTGTCAATGTGTGGATAGATGTGTCCACAATCAATCTCCAGTACACGTCACTGCAACTAATAACAAAACATATCAGACAACCATAACCAATGTGTAAGTGAATAAACAATCATATAACACAACTATATATATATATATATATATATATATATATATATATATATATATATATATATATATAGTAACACTTTTTATCACCACTTTGCTAAATTTTTGGGGGCATGTGTTTGCCCCTCCACTCCTCCTCCATGTGGTAATCCCACTGCATCCACAAACAATGGGAATAGAAGCACCCATCGATGTGTCACCCACCATGCTTGATATGCCTCTCATGCACCCCGCATCATCTCCATCTATCGCCTTTATGGCCGCATCCACCTCGACATGCCTGGGAGGTACTAGCTGCCCTTTGTAGGCCTTGGTATAGTTTTAACCCTCCTAGGTGCTCTAATGGATTGTAACCACACATATGGATCTGGGGGCACATCCTGGGCCATACCAAACTGTCGCGATATCTACTCCACCTGAAATAACTCGGTCACACCTAGAAACCGATCCTCCAACCACATAGTCCTCTCTGTATACATCATAACTCTACAACATCCTTTGGCCATCCTCCATAATCTTGGTATGGCCTCCATATCACTGCCTCTGGTCCCATCCAATCTATCAAGGCTCTATAAGTATCAGTATCCATCCTCCACCCACATACTCCAACCCATCTCCCAACAAATATGTCTGGCCTAGCCCACTGCTTCGTGTGAATATTGCTATATGCTCATAGGCCCATACATGCAATAAAGTAGTCTCTCTAATCCTACCTCCATGCTCCTTCTGTGTAAATATGTAGAGATCTCTATACAAGTGGGCCAACACACACCGTGCCCATGCATACCTAGTACCCTCCTCTATCTGGCAGTGAAATATCGTGCATCTTATATAAGATGCCCACACCACCTCCCTCCACTGCAATAGATGACACAATAACCATGGCTATAAACTTCCACAAGTGCGGAACCCCTGACCTCAAAATCACATCCAAGATAATATGGGCCTTGAAAGGCACTTGAGTCCCCACAAAATATTGCCTAACACCCACATCTATCTCTCCATGTTCTCCATAGCCATGACATGTACCCTCTTACCAACAACTGATAATCACAGTATGTGATATACATCCTCTAGTGTGACTGTCATCTCACTAGTAGGTAGCCAAAACATACAAGTATCCACACACCATCTCTCACATAAAGCTGTCAACATAGGAATATTATGGGGCACATCCCCCATCCTAGCTATGTGCCATAGGCCGACATGGTCCATAACCTCCCAATCATCATCCGATAAACCTAACCCGAGTACTCAAATGGTGACCACCGTGGAACTCCCTCGAATGGATATCCCTCTGCAAAACACCAAATAACAACAAATAACGTGTTAGAAGAATACACATAAGAAAAAATAAGCATTTGCAACATTACTATATAGGAAAAATCACATTACTCAACTCGGGGTTGACTACACACTTTATGAACTAGGGTGCACTAGAAGCGAGAACTAGGGTGCCTGGAGAAGGACACTAGTGCAAAGGACTGGGTGCTCCTGTCCCAAAGGTCGGTAGTACCTTCACCTCTCTTGTCCAAGTCAAAAACTTTGAGAAAAAATAAATCAAAATTTTGCAAAATTTTTCTAAAAATGACTACTACACATGCATTTTAAAAAAAAAATCACACTTACCGAATATGTTGTCGTACGCGATGCTACAACAGTCACTACCATCTCGAAATGGATAGGTCGTGTTGCTCTCACTTGCATGGCATCCTTACACACTTAGAGCTCACTCTCACACTTGCACAAAAGACAAATGAGTTGACTAATCACTTTTTCACTTTACTATTTATAGTCACTTTTCATTATTCACTCTACTATGGTCATACTTTACATTCACCACTCAACTAATACATGTCACACGATTTTGCCAATATCTTGAGTGTTTTTACTCTGATTTCTATCCTATTTATGCCATTCTCTTTAGAATTTCCTCAACTATCGTATCATACACATGACACACATTATTTCTCTATGATGTTGTCCTTAACTTGATATACACACATTTTCACGATATCTATTCTACATTATCTATTACTCGGGATTTCTTTCACTCAAAGATTCATTCCTTTTATCACTTCCCATTTCACCGAAAGGGGGCATACAATTGGGGTCATCCTATAATTACCATTACTTCACTACACAATATTTCAGCAATTCTAATTCATCATTTACTAATACACCATGCGATATTTCATCATTTTCTATCGATTCCCCCTAATGACCTAACTTGGGGGAAAAAAGCGTAAAATATATCTTAAAAGGAACAATAACCAAATCGTGCCAAGCCAAGAACACAGATGCTAATCAAACATCACGATCAATAAGATGAAAGTAATTCACCAAAATAACTTTACATAAACCTTTGCAAACAAATGAGCAGCAATATCATATATTATTATGGAACTCAATGAAATACAATGAGAATGGACCTTGTTTATATAGGCAAGGAATAACAATCTAAGAACCAATCAAGGTCGTAGATCAAGCCATAAATCATGGAAAGAACTAGTCATCAAAGAACTAGTCAAGTCCATAGATTTATGAGAGAACTAGACATCAAGGATCTAGTCAATACCATAGATCTAGGAAATAACTAGTCAATA